>OW285237.1:147378863-148008467 GCA_935421215.2 Melolontha melolontha | reverse complement strand
CTAGTAATTCTAATAGATTATTAAACTACCACTCCAATCATTCAAAAAGCCAAAAAATAAACCTCATTCTGGGCATGAAACGGAGAGTGACTAGGATAAGCCACCCCTCCTTCAGACAGCGAAACCTTCGATTGTTGGATGGAATGTTTGCAAACAACGGTTACCCTCGGGGTTTGATTAGCAGACTCATTTTTTCCACTCCAGCTACTTACGGTCAGAGCGCGGACCTTACCAACAAAGACCAGCCAAAAATTGTGAAATATTACAGATTTCCTTACATTGTGGGGGTGTCGGAGCGGCTCTCTAGGGTCCTCGCCACAGACGATATAAAATTGGGTTTTTATAACTACAATCCGTTACGTACTCATTTTAGTAAAACTAAGGACTTGACACCTTTGCCTTTCCAGTCGAACGTTGTATATAGCATTCCTTGCAATGAATGCAACAAAGTTTATATAGGTCATACCTCAACTTGGTTAAAAACCAGACTTACCACACATAAGAGCGACGTTCGAACTGGGAAGAGCAGATGTGCTTTGTCCTCACATATGATCAAATACAACCACAACCCAAATTTTGAAAATGTTAAAATCCTCCAGAGAGTTAATAGTTTAAAATGTAGGGAGTTTTTGGAGATGGTTGAGATCAATAATAATCCTCACGCTATGAATTTCAGATCTGACACAAATAATTTAAGCGCAATATATGCCTTTTTACTGACTTTTTCTCATATATCAAAAACTCAAGTCATCTAAATACACAGAATATTAACTCTATTGATGTCATTTAACACATTTGTCCTTCCACAATTTTTTCATATGATTATAATTTTAATTTTGCAATTTCTTTTTAATTAAGTTTAACCTGTTTGTAGCCTGCACATTATTGAAATTAAGCACGCAACTTTTGAACATCTGTATATATATCGTTAACCTTGACATTGCTTGTTTTTTACCTACTGTACTTTTATCATAGGTTTTGCATATACGAGTATGACATTGGTTTCGAAACTTTAATACACTACCTTGTCGACACTTGAATTGTTAAAATGTAATTTAAATCAAGACAAGTAGTTCTTTACTTCGTGTGTGTTTCTTTTTAGATGTGTTTGTTGAAAAAATAATAATTTTTTAAATGGTTTTAATATGTAAAAACAATAAGCTTTTAAAGTAACAATTTTTAATTAATATAAAGTTTTATTTGTATTACGTGGACTGCTTGTTTCTCTATAGGTTTTGTTTTTTTAAAAATGTTATATCTCTCACAAAAAAATAGTTTCGCTTTTGTAAGTATTAATCTTATAATTAGTAGACTAAATTAGCTAATGTTGTATTTTCTTTTGATTAAAGTGACCTCTGATGAAGCTCTAAATCTACAGAGCGAAATATAAGGTAAAAATAAAGGACTCTAATTGACTAACTAAAGGTTTTTATTGCCGGATTCCCCAACAATTTTTATTTTACATATATATATATATATATATATATATATATATATACTTAGATAATTTTTTAGCCGTTCATTTAATATATCAATTGATAAATTCTTGGAGTTTTTCGGCTTTTATATCAAATATTTACAAATATAAAGCAGATGTCATGTGTTTTCAAAACTGACTTCTGCTTTCAAAACTGACATCTACTTTCAATAACTGACATCTTAATCATTAACATTGTTACCTTATAATGCATTTCTAATTAGCTTGAACCAATGTCGATTGTGGCTTAGTTGGTAAAGCGACGGTCCGACAAACCGTAGACTTGGGTTCAAGTCCGAATGTAGACAAAATTTTTCAATTAAAAATTTCGTATGACTTGCGTTGTAATTTGTAGACAACTATGTATACATTCACATTTACTTCGCAATTACATACTAATTTGATAATATTTGTAAGTATTTCATATAAAAACCGAGAAACTCCAAGAATTTATCAATTTATCTAGATATATATATTAACCGGAAAACTTGTCTTGGAAACTAAATTCGAAGTTTATTCCACGTCGATTGACTGATGACCAAAAATTGCAGACCTAATTATGAAGCTCGAAAAAACAAAATCTTCTTAAAAACGGCTGTAACCGGTGATAACACGTGGCGTTTTTCATACCATCCAAAAACCAAGTATCGAAGTGCTGAATGGAGATCACCAAAGAAAGGCAAAAAAAAATAATTTATTTTGTCGAAGTGAAAATTAAGACTTGCTTTTACAATTCCAAAGGGATTATCCACAAAAATTTGATTCAAGTTGTGTAACGGTTAATGCCGAGTACTATCTTACTGTATTGAACTGCTTGGTAGGCAGTATTCGTCGTATTCAACCTGAATATCTAGAACCAGGCATGTGACGATCATTGCAGATAATACACTTAAGGGTCTAAGTGCCACAATCGAATATTTTGAGTGATACATGTAGGTACAAAAGGTCTATGTGCCATAGTATTTCAAAAGGAGTAAATGCAAGTATTTAGGTGCTCATCTGCTGTGGGAAAGATGGTGTACGTATCTATGTGCCTAGTTGTGCCATTCCAAACTAAAAATGGAGCGAAAAAAAAGTTAAAATGTTCAGAAAGTATAAAAAAGAACGAAAACGCTAAGAACAAATGGCTCAGAGAACACAACGTATCGAAGAAATTTAAAAGCTGCGAAAGAATCCTCTTAAAAATGTAAGTTCTTTTTTTTGTAAATCCTTCGAGGTAAGGTTATCATTTTGATTTTATTTTTAGGTTGATTATAGCTACAAATTGAAATGAATGTCCATTTCTATACAACGAATACAAAATTTGTTTCAGGATTTCCATAAAATAGCACATTAACAGTTTTCTTAGTGATAAGAACGATTATAGCCAACAAAAATCTCCAAAAAAATTTCTTTGCCCCGATTTAAGCATAAACCGCTTCTTTATCGCATTTGAAAAAATATTTCAATACGTCAGTTTCGAATAAATCACTAACAGGGAGATGAAGTTCCGCAACTTTCTCTCCCTGTTAGCGATAAGAGAGCACGTCCGCACGTGCTCTCTTGAAAGTTCTTCTTTCGAAAAATAAGTCCGTAATAAAAACTAAACTAATAATAACTGTATCAGACAAAATAAAAATCGAATGCTCCTTATAATTTTTATATATTTAGTTGCAACAGGCAAGTTTCTGCAAATCGACCAGAAATTTCTGATAACTGGACACTTATATCTCCCCAGTGACGGATTTCGCCCAAATAGAGAAACGCAAAAGAATTTGTAAACTATTTGCACCTTCAGATATAGAGATAATGCTTAAAGAAACTCGTCACCAAAATCCATTTGATGTTGTAAACTTGGTTAACAATGATTTCAAGGATCTTCAAAAGTTCGCGAATATGTTTATAAATACATCAAACTTACTAATTTTTCAAGCTTCATGAACTTATGTAAGTAGTAAGAATCGTGGACATGTAAAAGTAAAGAATAGTTTTACTGAAGTTGAAAGTTGGACAATCTGCAATGTAGTAAAGAAATGAAAACGAATCCTGGACATTTGGTCATACAAGATACCGCACCTGGAATGTAAGAATAGCATTACCGCATCAAAACTAAAAGATTTGAAAACTATGCAATATTTAACTACTTCTCCCAATTATTTCGACGTAAGTGTGCATTGAATTTCGTTCAATTTCAATAACTTACGCATACATTTTTAATTTTCATTTATTTAGATCTAGAGCATTGTTTAAGTTACTATTTCAGGTATGATATGGAAGAACGTCAAGAACGGCATCGTAAAACAATTGCGAGTTGGATTGACGGTCATACTGATTGTATGTCCATTGTCAGTGATTCCGAAATTTATTGTAAAATCTGTAAAATATCGTTAAAAAATTCCACGAAATCGCACGTACAACGTCACTTAGCATCTCATATATATATATATATATATATATATATATATATATATATATATATAATGGGTGATTCATTTGGAGGTACTTTTTTAGGTGGGGATTTAATGGCTGAGCGCGCATGCGACGCGTCAGCGGACTGCGCATTCTGATTCAGTACTATTTGACATTACGTAATGGAAAGACTTAGCCCGGCACAGCGTCTACAAATAGTACAGCTTTATTACGAAAATGGGCGTTCTACAAGGAATGTGTATCGTGCGCTTAGAGCAACATATGGGCCACATAATCGGCAGACCGAACGCACAACTCGCTATACCATCAATAAGTTTGAAACTCAATTTACAATAATGGATAATACGCGACCACATAGACCTCATCCAGCACGTAGTGAAGGAAATATAGCGGCGGTAGCAGCGAGTGTACGCGAAGACCAGGAAGAATCAATTCGTCGCCGTTCTCAACAGCTTGGTTTGTCGTATGCAACAACTTGGCGTATTTTACGAAAGGATCTTGGTTTAAAAGCATACAAAATTCAACTAGTGCAAGAACTAAAGGCGACCGACCTTCCGAATCGTTTCCGTTTCAGCCGTTGGACTCTTGATAAACTTGCAGATGATCCACTGTTTTCGACAAAAATTTTGTTCTCCGATGAGGCCCATTTCTGGCTTAATGGGTACGTGAATAAGCAAAATGCCCGTATTTGGGGTGATGAGCAACCTGAAGAGATTGAAGTGCTATCATTACATCCAGACAAAACAACTGCTTGGTGCAGGTTATGGGCCGGTGGAATAATTGGTCCATATTTCTTCAAAACAGAAGCCTGCCGGAATGTGAATGTGAATGGCGACCGTTATCGCGCCTTGATAAGGGACTATTTGCTGCCTGAACTTGACACCCGTGATCTACAAGACATTTACTTCCAACAAGATGGCGCCACTAGCCATACAGCTCGTGAAACTATGGCTTTACTGCGAGAACGATTCGGTGAACATTTAATTTCACGCTTCGGACCAGTAAATTGGCCGCCTAGATCTTGTGACATCACACCATTACCCTTTTTTCTGTGGGGCTACGTGAAGTCTAAAGTCTACATGGATAAACCGGCTACAATTGAGGCATTGGAGGCCAATATTACTCGGGTCATTGGACAAATACCACTCGAAAGGCTAGAACGCGTCATTGAAAATTGGAACAGCAGAATAGACTACGTTAACCGCAGTCGCGGCCAACATTTGAGAGAAATAATCTTTAAAAAATAATTGTAAAAATGGTTCTTTTGTATGATAATCAAGTTTCTTAAATAAATTGGCCTTTTTCATTTGTTCTTTGCTTTTGGAAAAAGTATCTCTATATGAATCACCCATTATATATATATATATATATATATATATATATATATATATATATATATATGCACAGAAATTGAAACCGTTGGAATCTAACAATTTTAACGAAGAACACTTTAATGGCGGCAAATATTCCATTAAATAAACTTAACAATCCCACTTTAAAAATATACTGGTCGAAATGTTCCTGATGAATCCACCTTACGGAAATATTATGATTCTAAGTGCTCCACGAAAGCAGTAGAACGCATTAAAAGCCATTTTTCAAATCAGTACCTACGATGAAACTGTCGATATATTAGGACGCTGTGTGGTGGTAAATGTTGTAGCTTGTATACTACATCCAACTATTCCATATAACGCATATGTAATAGCAGCAAAAGTTATAAATACAGTTAATGCGGAAACAGTAGTTAAAACCATTTATGAGAATATGCACCAAATGCTTCATTCGAACGACAGGTACAAAGAAAAAAATACTTTTATTTGTTAGTGACGGTGCTGGATATATATTAAAAACTACTATTAAAGGAAACATATCCTAATATGTTGCATATTACTTGTGTAGCACATGCTCTCCAGAGAATCTGTGAATATATCAGAGACACCTTTCCAGAAGTTGATAGACTTGTATCCGCTTTTAAAGAAGTTTTCAGAAAAGCACCATTGAGAGTAGCTCTTTACAGGGAAAAACTGCCATCCTTGTCACTGCTTCCCTCTCCAGTAATAACTAGACGGGAGAAATGCAGAGAATTTCGATAGATTGCAAAATTTCGTTGCATGTTTAAATGACGATGCTCGGAGTATTTCTGAATGCAAGGAACTAACACAAATTCCACATTTAAAAAATTAGTTGTATTTTCTTCAGGAACACTTTGGAAATTTGCCAAAGCTAATCACTTATTGAAAATCTTATTGAAAATCGAAATCTCAAATTAAATGATGGTTTAATGACATTAGATGTGGCTATTAATAATTTGAAGAGTATTCCAAGTGACTTCGGATGTGTCCTTCAGCAAAAGTTAGACGCAGTGTTTAATAGAAATCCAGATTTAATAACATTGCGGCAATTGTGTATGGGGATAATTCCTCAAAATCTAACTGCTAAATGCGCTGAAATAAAAGAATATTTCCAGTATGCACCTATAACCATTTGCGATGTAGGAAGGACGTTTTCTATTTACAAGGATGTATTTAATTCAAAGAGAACAAATTTTACAGAAGAGAACCTCGAGAAGGTATTGCTAGTAAATATTAATACTCCTTTACTCAACTTGAACTACAAAATTAACAAATAAAAGGTATTTTTAATAATATAAAATATTATTAAAAATCTGGTGTGAAGAACACAAATACAGGTTCACTGTTAATATTTTTGTGAAGGTGTCCGAACATACCCCCCCCCCCCCAGAGACGTAGATACGTATTTCGCCTTTCTACATGCTCATCGGTACGCCCCTGTAGAAAGGCGAAATGCGAATCTACGTCTCTGGGGAGGGATATGTTCGGACACGTTCTCAAAAATATTAATAGTGAACCTGTATTTGTGTTCTTCACACCAGATCTTTAATAATATTTTATATTATTAAAAATACCTTTGTATTATACAAAACTGGTGGGGTTTGCCTACTCATGTATGTTTCAATTATTCTGAAATAAAAATATATTCCGTATTTTGTAGCCGTATATATACCCGTTTTATTATTATAAGTATAATTATATAAATGAAATTAAAAACTTTAAAAATACAAATGTTCAATAGTACGCTCGTGGGCGATGAGTCATCAACCTCTCGTGTCCGGTCTCTACTAATAAATCAAAAAGTAAACAATATTTAACAGTCACATTTCTTCTACTTGCAATGTTATGCAATATTGCAGTAGCAACGATTATAATATTAAATAGAAAATATATAACCTATAATGGATGTAAGTTTTGAGGTTATGTAAGTATATCTGGGTACATAATAAGCACAGAAGTACATACATATAAACATGCATAACATAAATACGCATGCGTTAATTTTCCTTTTAATACCTGAATAGTCAAATTTGGGCATTTAAGTTTAAATGCGTGTTTAGAGCTAAATGTTCCGTTAAGCATATTGATAATACATATGCGTTACTTGTAAATGCCATTTAGTATAAATGTCCTTTTAAATACGTTGATAATACCGGCCGTTAGACCCTTTTACGATTTCCTATTTTCAATTTTCTTTTCAGTCTAACTTAAGTTCTTTTTTAGTTTTTCTCAGGGGTCTCACTTAAACGAAGTTGCTTTACTTAAAAAATATATATTTAAGGCTAAGAAGATGTCTACTACTTACCAAGATACTTTTATTTGGTTATCTTGATTCCACATCTTTGGCACTTAGACCCTATAGAACTTACACTCTTCAATTGTAAATTAGTTTTAGATACCTAAAATCTTTTTTTTTTATTTCCACATACTCTTATTCACTTTATTTGACTCTGTCTGATTATGTTTTACTTGCAAAGCTGCATGTGACGATAAAAGGAAACCGTTTTGCGTCAATCAAAAACATACAACGGTATTGACGAGCTGTCTCAACACCAGTGCAGTCAAGGACATAAGTAAGTCATTTGGTGCACTTCATAAACATACAAATCGTATACTTTGTTATATTTTTCCGGAACAAAAATATTTTTGTATTGCTTATTACTAAGGATGTAATCATCGCTCCTATACTACTGTACACTTTTACCATACCAAAATAAAATTTTTACTTTTAAGACTTCTGTCAATGCATTGCTTATTAATAGAATATAACATTAAATGAGACAGTTAGATTACCTGCGTGTTGTTCAAAGTCAACTGAAGTAATTACAATGTTTTCAGAAAATATCGCGTCTTTGAAATAATATCATGTAATTTCAGGTAACAAAGAAAGGATGAGGGTAGCAACGAATAATATTAATAATAGTAAATATAATTATAAAAATAATAAACAAATATATAAAAATTAAAACGAAATTAACAAAAGAAGAAAATTAACATAAATATATCTTATCAAAAAAACTAAAAAAATTAAAATTATATACATACTCATAAATGAAAACGAAAATAATAAATCATAGCTTAATACTTCTTGAATCAAAGAAACTGTCATCAAACAATTTATTAGCATTTTTGTCGAAACTAGACTTTTAACTAAAACATTACTCCTAGAAAGATAAGCAAAAATCAAAAGGTTTCAAGATGCAAATTGAGGCACTGCAAAGCAAATCCTCTCCAGCAAAGTAAGGCAGTCTATCCTATCATGTACTACACCATACAAAAAGTTGGTACTGACGATTTCTCGTCTAGTATCTAACAAAACTAAAGCATGATCACCCAGTAGACTAGTGACGTGTCGATCCGGATGGATTCGATACAAAGGAACCAATCCATCCGTGCAACGAACAGGAATGAATCCGAAATTGTAACGTATGTCGTTCCTCTATTTCGTTCCATTGAAATTATTCAATCTATAACCATGAAAGAACGGCACGTCGTCAAGCTTTTGTCGGTCTTTCCACATACTTGCCTACTAAGATATAAATTATAAATGTATATGTTGTCCACGTATTTTTTCATAATGTAAACAAATCATTAATGCAATAGTCTCTCTATTTCTGTTTATTTTATCTTTTGACTAGTAATGATATATATTGTCATGGATTTTTCCATGGACAAGAAAGAAAAATAATAGAATTATTTTGAACTTTATTTGAAGAACATTTATAAATATATATATACTTTATTTTGGTGTTTATATTGTATTTCAGACGGGGAACGATAAATTTAAATTTAATTATAATTTTATTGTACGCGCCAAATCGAAGATATGATCAAATGTATATAGTTATATATTTTATTTCTTAGGTCGCCGGTTTGATTTATATTTTATTAGGTGGGAGAAGCTGGCTGTTTCTAGGAAATTCATCGGGAGAGATTCGATAGAGGTTTTCAAAACTTAATTTTATTTAATTCTTTTGATAGCTACGGTGTGTTTTGATTGAGTTGTTGTTCTTTAAGTTCATTACGTATATTTTGATGTGTTAAATTTGATATTTTGTCTATCAGAATCTCTCGTGAAATAGTTTTTGCAACGTACGTGAAAAAAACTAAAAATGTATGTATTCTAATCTGATATATTGATAGATATAGTTATAATTATTATTCAATTGATATTTGAAGCTTCTTAAATTGATAAATTTAATTTGTAATTGTATTGTAATCATTAGAAATATTTACGAAACGTATTAGTCTGTTTTTGAAGTTAGTTTTTATGTTCATTTAATTGATATAGTATATTAGATTGGCGGGAAAATTATTTTGTGACAAGCTGATATTTGTGCTTGGGTAATTTGAGTTGCGTGCGAAAAATAGAAAGTTCTATTTTTGACGTTTGATATTTAGTGGGAATAAAGTAGCATATGACAGCTAATAAAGTTTGTTTATATTGTGTTTTGAATTATTGTTCGGGTTTCACCTTGAGTTTTTTTTTTACTCTTATTCGAGTCATTATTTATAAGAGTTTTTTTTCTCGTTCATTAAGACGCTATTTAGTCACGAATTCTGCTTTATATTTGATAAAGTAGATTTTTTTTTTTTGTTTTTTTTTTAAGAAAATTATATGTTTGTGTTGTTAATGGTAGTTTTATTTCTTGAGTTTAATTTGTATTATTTCTTCGCTTAAAACACGACTTTCGAAAGAAAAAACCCTGACGAGGAAGGAGTTCAAGGAAGGTGCCCACCTGACTGAGTGAAGTTCGGGGATATTGCTGTGCATTGTGAAGATAAGTCATTAAGAAAAATTAAGATAACAATTCAAAAGCACAATCCACTGCAATATGTTACGTTTGTCTATTTTGGATTTTGAATTTATAGGTCATATAGTGTCTGCAGTTATTAGAATTTAAAGACAAAGATATAACAAACAATTATAGATTCTAACAGATCGAAGAAGTAGATTATCTGCTTCAAAGGTAGAAAAAATAATCTTTTTAAATTATAATCCAAAGTGGCATAACTTGTATTAATGTAATTTTTGTACACCAGTACAATAGGTTCATGTTTATTCTTTATCGTTGTAAGATTCACATGAAAACATGTCAGTGAAGTCAGTGTACAAGTAAATATAAAATAAATATAGCAAACGCCAATTAAGTTGGCGCGAGGAGGGGTAAGTTCACGCAGGATTAGAAGTAGTGGGGAGATTTGTATTTGGTTTTACATCAAATGTCAGATAATTCCAACCTCTGAGCGTGTATCACTTTATGATCCCCTAGCAAAGACATTATGTTGCGTCAAACGTCAATGACAAATGTATTCTGACAATTACTTGAGTAGTGGGGGTGGACGTTTTTATAAACGGCTTCTGCGCACCCCCTCCTCGCGCCAACTTAATTGGCGCTTGCTATACCTGCTTATAATTATTTTTTGCTACATAAATATTATATATATATATATATATATATATATATATATATATATATATATATGTATATATACATACTCATGCAGCTCTTAAATAAATAAAACAAACAGGCAATCATTCCGATCCAATAAAGCTAGATCGAAATGAATGTGTCACTTGTCGGACTTTGCATCTCCGATCGGCATTTAACATCGAGATTGTTATAATCGTTCCTCAGAACGAAACCTCTGAACTCGTTCCATCTGTAGAATGGAACGAGAAGGAACAAGAAGGAACGAGTCCACAAAAGGAACGATTTCGCCCATTTCTATAGTAGACTATTGGGATTGGTATTTCTAAGTGGATACTCCCCAATAGCTTTATGTCTCAAGAACTCTAAAACACATCGCTGTACACTTGCCACTCGCACCTTATCTAGGATGCCAAATTAATGCAGCTTATTACAGTTTACTTCTAACTAGCGAACAATAGAGATATTTTATCGTTTCTATGTTCGAAAAATATTTGGAACTACGCATCAAACAACCAATAGTCACGGAAGCAGATCTACACATATCAGAAATATAGTTGACAAAGTTTAGACTATAGTCAAAGTAGTAAAATCTAAAAATCTAAATCTTAGGCCGTTATATTAGAAGATAAAATGTTATTGTTAATATTATAATTAAAAAGTTCCTTTCTTCTAGAAAACCGAACCACACAGCACTTACTTACTTATGTTAAGTTTTAAATTGTTTTGCAGACGCCAATTCCATATTAAATGAATGTTATTCTACAAGAGAATTGCGTCATAAATGCGAATGTATATCTTTAAATAGTCGGCGTAAGCCGATCTAGGACACGTCAAAGACTCAGGAAGATAATTAACGAATAACAAGAAGAGAAGCGGACCGAAGTTAGAACATTGAAGAACACCAGTATGCAGGATTTAAATCAATTGTAATATACATAATTAGCTCGAATAAAGGCCAACCGTCATATAGGCTTTCAAGGCTAAATATCTTGAGAAGAGCAGTAAGTGCAAGCGATCAACTACCGACCGCAATAGAACAATGTAAATCCAGTCCACCAGAGCCTGTCTCCATGAGTTAAAGAATGAAATTACGAAGAAAAGTGACATATAGGTCTTTCGCGATAACAGACGAGACACGTGATAAATAGTTACAAAACAGGGTTGACAAATCTACATTCTTTTGAGTCAGCTGTTAGTAAATAATCTATGAGGTTAGGTTTATGTCATTTTAAAATATTCACAACTCCAACTAATATGCTTTATGGTGTTATTATACTATATTATACATAGACATGATTTAGTTGTGAAAATAACTGACCTTATATTTAATATCGATTTATAAATAAAATAGGGAGGAACTTGTAAATATGAACTCATTGTAAACAACTTATTCGAATGACATTTGATAGAATCCAAGCCTGCAACCATGCCCAGTTCTGGTAACATAATAACGGGTGTTAAGAAACATTCGAAGTCTAGTGGGCTCTGAACAAAAAATCGTATATCTTTACTTAAGTATCTGATTTGTAATAATTATTAAATGTCAACTGTTGTCTGTCAAAAATCAATCTATCTCAGACATGACTTCATATTTTCAAGGACTACTTTGACTTCGAATGTTTCTGAACGTTATATAAACTTAATAGAGAGAAATACTAGGATTGTTAGGTATTACTGTAATTTAAATGTTACTTGTTCCGAAGTAACTGTTTATCACGTGTCTCGTCTGTTATTGTGAAAGACCTATATATGGATTTTTTAAATAGATTGGAATCAAGTATTGGCATATCTAAGGTTAACACGAAAAAGTAGGCTCAAAACTAATTTAATTTCAAAATATTAAATTTAATTCTAATTGAAACAATTTTAGTAATATAAAAATAAAGGTGCAAATGTTGATAAATCGGTGAGGTAATACAATTCCTAACCTCGAAAATATAACCGGCTCAGACTTCTTCGAAAAGAATAACATAAAACTTACAAATATATACATTATGAAATACGTCATTTTTTAGACTACACTCAATAAATTTTTGTGATTCTCTTTGACAGAATTGACAAAAATATTAAAAGTTTACGTCAACAGTTATCAAATATTGATAAATAAAAGGCAAAATTCTTGTATCAGTCGTCAAGTTAACGAGCATATGTTATGATATTAATGAAAAACTTTAAGCATAATATATTATAATTTTGAAGAAGTAGTTTTGTTTATGGATGTATTAATTTGCAGTTATTTTTTCTTAGAAAACTTATTTTAGTAATTATAAGAAATAAAATAAGTTTTTTATGATTAACAATTTAAATTTATAGCAATGTACTAGTAATTGTGGACATAAAAAAGGAAAAATATTAATTTTATACTAGTTAGTGTATACATAAATTTATTTGTTAAATAACAATTGCTTTCGCCCCCCATAAAAATTTCAATGTACGCCCATGTTACATCACACTGCACATATGTAAAATCTCACCATTTTCCACCTGTTTTCCGACACTCATATCTTTGAGTGTGGTTAGAAGATCACGTCGATTCTGATGTTTCTTACCGAAACCAACCATCACAATTATTATCATTCACAAATTTTATAACACATGCACACGTGTAATATAAACATTTGAATTCCTTTTTAAGGGCAACCCCATTACCTGAGAGACACGGATTAGTTTAAATTTATAAATTAATACGAATAGCGGGCACTTTTGTCTCAGGTAGAAAAAATACATTTATGTTTCATCCCGACACGCTTCTGAAGCTGCGATACGGAATAAACTGAATCTGAGGCAGACCCGCCGTTGCTATAGATACTACACCCACGTACAGGCCCGGACTAATAGATTACTTTGCGACAACGTTGGTATCGAATATTTCAGTTACCCTACTACCCTCGATAATTTCCTATCTCCATTTAACAATATTAACTTGGAAGTTATTTTAAGGTGTGAGACGTTAATAAAATTACTTGAATATTGAACTATTTGCTTTAGTCAGAAATATATTAACATAATATCAATTTTCCTAAAAAAAACCTTGTTGTTTCTAAACCAAGAAATTTATAGCCGAAACAAAGGGTTAAAAAAATGACAGTAAAAGCTATAAAAATATAAATTTCGTATTAAATTATCGGAATATAATCGCAATTAAATAATAAAACAAACAAAAATCGGTATTACGAGTATTTCATTTATAGTACCAAACAGAACAATACAATCCAATTACAGGATAAGAAATTAAATAATAGAAAAAACTAAAAATTCAAAATGAATACTGTACGTATAGTTTCATGAAAAAAAGCAAATAAGGAAAACTTTAAATTACTTAGGCAAACTGAACAGGCTAATGTATGCAATCAAAGGGAAAGAAGAAAATCGCTAAGTTACAGACATACGAGGTACTACCAAGAAATTCTCGGACTGTAAAAAAAACACGATTAATTGTTGTTATTCACTACCATCCCTAGTTTCCTTCGGCATGGATACGACTTGTCCATGACTGGAAGCAGTGCTGGAAGTCTTCACTTCTTAACGTATTTGAGCTTCAATTTAAACTTCGGAGAGAGGAAGAAGTCAGTAAGGGCAAGATCTGGAGGGTAAGGAGGATTAGATAGTACTGCCGTCTTCATTGAGGCTATAGTGCGATCAAAAAAAGCTGCCTCTAGTGATCCATGGTTTCTAAGTGACATCAAAAAGCATGTCGTAACTTTACTAATATTAACTTCTTGGAAGAATGTTTAGCAGAATTTAATTGAATTTTCAGAAATTGCTGTTGAATATGATCAGTTTCGAAAAACTTTAAATCTTTGTATAAATTTATTTCGCGAGACAGGCAGTATTGTAGAAAAGAAGGCATTGGACGACCTAGAAAACGCACAGAGAAAACAGTTGACAACATAAGACAAATAGTTCATAATGAACCATAGACCTCAATTCATTCTTGAACACAATAAAGTCAACTCTTTGATAGAACTTGTCATACTGTTGTGAAAAAGGATTTGCATCTGCGCTAATACAGGATAATGTCACTTCAAGAACTTCTGCGAATTGACCCACAGCAAAGACTTCGTTATTGTGAATGGTCTGACAATACACTGGATAACGATGAGGCGTTATCAAGAACGTTTTTGTCAGATGGAACATGGTTCCATGTTTCTGGTTATGTGAACTCACAGAACATGCGAATATGGTCTGGAGAAAATTCTCATCAGTTTATCGAGTCCCCAGTACATACTAAAAAAATTGGAGTTTGGACTGCTATTTCAAAGGGACGATTAAATATTTTTTGAAGGTCAACCTTCAGTAGAAATAACTTAAGCTTATTTTAGGAAATATTAATGCTGAAAAATATCGTCAAGAGATTTTTGGAGCCATTTATTAATGAGCTGCCTAGTGATAAACTTGAACTAGGATATTTTCAGCAAAATGGTGCATTACCTCATTGCGATCTTCTTCGGCTACTAAGGAAAAAGATTCGACGCAAGCGACCTGTCAAGTGGCGCAACAATTTGTGAATCTACTACGACAATACACCAACCCACACGTCATTTGTTGTGCCCAAATCAGAGGCCGTTTTTTTTGGACGCATGATAGAAGCTGACGCACAAAAAATAACGTATGTGTTGGTATATTGTTGTAGTACGAGGTGCATTCAAGTTCTAAGGCCTCCGATTTTTTTTCTAACTAACTACTCACCCGAAAACTATGAAACTGGTGTTACTTCTCGACATAATCAACCTGCAGACGTACACATTTTTCACATCGTCGACGCCATGATTCCATGGCCGCGGCGAAGGCTTCTTTAGGAGTCTGTTTCGACCACTGGAAAATCGCTGAAGCAATAGCAGCACGGCTAGTGAATGTGCGGCCACGGACAGTGTCTTTCATAGTTGGAAACAGCCAAAAGTCACTAGGAGCTAGGTCAGGTGAGTAGGGAGCATGAGAAATCACTTCAAAGTTGTTTTCACGAAGAAACTGTTGCGTAGCGTTAGCCCGATGTGCGGGTGCGTTGTCTTGGTGAAACAGCACACGCGCAGCCTTTACCGTACGTTTTTGTTGCAGTGCAGGAAGGAACTTGTTCTTCAAAACATTTTTGTAGGATGCACCTGTCACCATAGTGCCCTTTGGAACACAATGGGTAAGGATTACGCCCTCACTGTCCCAGAACATGGACACCATCATTTTTTCAGCACTGGCGGTTACTCGAAATTTTTTTGGTGGCGGTGAATCTGTGTGCTTCCATTGAGCTGACTGGCGCTTTGTTTCTGGATTGAAAAATGGCATCCACGTCTCATCCATTGTCACAATCGACGAAAAGAAAGTCCCATTCATGCCTTGGTTGCGCGTCAACATTGCTTGGCAACATGCCATACGAGCAGCCTTGTGGTCGTCCGTCAGCATTCGTGGCACCCACCTGGAGGACACTTTTCGCATTTTCAGGTCGTCATGCAGGATTGTGTGCAAAGAACCCACGGAAATGCTAACACTGGAGGCGATCTGTTCAACTGTCATACGGCGATCCCCCAAAACAAGTCTCTCCACTTTCTCGATCATGTCGTCAGACCGGCTTGTGCGAGCCTGAGGTTGTTTCGGTTTGTTGTCACACGATATTCTGCCTTCATTAAACTGTCGCACCCACCCACGAACGCACTTTCAACACATCCATAACTCCATCACCACATGTCTCCTTCAACTGTCGATGAATTTAAATTGGTGTCACGCCACGCAAATTCAGAAAACGAATGATTGCACACAGTTCAAGTAAGGAAAACGTAGCCATTTTAAGTATCTAAAACAGTTCTAATTCTCGACGCTGCCGCTACAATTCCATCTGCCGTACAGTGCTGCCATCTTTGTGACGTATTGACAACGAACGCACGCTCATTTTAAAACAATGCACATGCTTCTATCTCTTTCCAGTCTGGAGAAAAAAAATCGAAGGCCTTAGAACTTGAATGCACCTCGTAGATCCACAAATTGTTGCGCCACTTGACAGGTCGCTTGCGTCGAATCTTTTCCATAGTCGCCGGAAAATATCGCAATCAATTCGTCCATTAACTGTTTTACTTGGTAGGAGAAATTTTTATAAGCGATGCCACCAACGTTATTGCCATGCTTTCTTCGGCCATAGTGACGGTGGCGTCTTCTACTGCGATGACAGCTGCTTTGTTTCAGAATTATACCTGTACACTCATGATTCGTCGTCAGTAATGATTCTGATACTGAAGTTCGTATTGCCATGCTTTCTTCGGCCGTAGTAACGATGGCGTCTTCCACTGCGATAACTGCTGCTCTATTTCAGAATCATACCATTACACCCATGATTCGTCGTCAGTAATGATTCTGGTACTGAAGTTCGTATTCCTTTCAGCAACATCTTTCATCTCTGTGCATACATGAACACGGTGCCGTTTTGTTCAATGCTGAGTAGCCTTGGCACAAACTTCACAGCAATACGCCGCATGTTGAGTTCGTCGCTGACATACGCCGTACGACAAGCCGACAATATTACAAATGTCATGTCTTGCAAGATACCATCACACACTTTTGCCACATTTTGTGCCATGTTTTCCGACGATGGATAACCGGACCGTTCATCATTATCAACCGACACACGTCCATTTTTGAAACATTTGTACCAAGTATAAGCTTGCGTTTGGCCTAAAGCATCCCCAATAAACGCTTGTTTAAGCATTTTCAAACGTTTCCGCTACCGTTTTACTAAGCTTGAAGCGAAATTTGATGCAGTTCTTTGCTGTTTCACATCAGACATTGTAGTGTCGCAGAATAACTCAAACACAAGAAATAAAAAAAATTAAAACAAACTTGAAAAAATAATTAGATATTTTCTCCAAAATACACGAGGATATAACTTATTGGCATTATTGGACATATGCAAAAATGGAACTTTGTATACGCGCTTTAGTTACATAGAACGTATCGGATGATCTAATACTATACTTCGGCACCAGAAGTTTAATTCGCCGAAGCAGACAGGGGAAATCACTATTAAAAGTTTCATCAGGAAATTGTCCCCTCTTCTTTGATATATATATATATATATATATATATATATATATATATTATATAACAATTGATAAATTATTGGAGTTTTTCGGCTTTAATAAACGGCTAAGAAATTATCTAAACACTTATATATATATAATATATGTGTGTGTGTCGAGAGTACCAAACTCCATAGACACATACATACCCTAGCTTAGTTCAAACGAAAGAATAGAACAAAATGGTCAATGTATATAAATTGCCAAATGTAGAACAAGATCGTATGAGAAAACTTAGAGACTTACTTACACTGCGGATAAACAAGTGCTAGTACTATGTGAACTGAAAGACAAATGAGAATCGAAGAGCATACCAAGATCTCGAAATCGTGAGACGTTCATTAAAAACAGTATAATGCAAGTAAATAATTCTTGAACATTTATATAAAGTGTTACGCCTTTATTTGCCTTCTAAAATTTAATTGCGACCAAAATATGATAGCAATATATATAAAGGGTGGGCAAATTTGAGGTTAGGAAGTGAATTGGCTTAAAAACACACTTTTTTTGACAAATTCCGTTTTATTGATACCAATGTAAAGTAGAAATATGGGAATTAATAATGGAATATGATTTCGGGCAAATGTCCACCTCTAGCACGTCGGCAGACGTCCGCTCTTTTCACAAAATTTTGAACCACATTTTGCAACAAAGCTTCGCTTATCTCGGCAATGCAGAACCGAATTTCATCTTTCAGAGCGTCAGTTGTTTGGGGTTTGTTCACGTAAACCCGGTCTTTCAAATGGCCCCAGAGAAAATAATCAAGCGGCGTTAAATCACAAGAACGAGGCGGCCAATTGACATCGCCAAATCGAGAAATTACGCGACCGGGAAATTTCTCATGCAATAACTGAATTGTTTGGCCGGCTGTGTGGTTTGTGGCGCCATCTTGCTGAAACCAAAGGTCATTGATGTCAACATTAGCAAATTGTGGCCACAAAAAAATCGGTTATCATGGTTTGGTAGCGCAGAGAATTCGCGGTGACGGCGTTTCCTTGCTCATTCTCGAAAAAATACGGGCCGATAATGCCGCCTGATCACAAACCGCACCATACGGTTACTTTCCTTGGATGTAATGGTTTATCGAGGACTGTTTGTGGATTTTGTGAGCCCCATATGCGACAATTTTGTTTGTTTACATAACCGCCTAATTTAAAATGGGCCTTATCACTAAAGATGATTTTGTTGAAAAATGCGTTGTTTTCGTTCAGTTTTTCAAACAGCCAATTTACAAACGTTCGACGCAAACAATGGTCGGCCGGCTTTAATTCTTGAACGAGTTGAACTTTATAAGCGTGAAGATGAAGATCTTCATGCAAAATGTTGCGCAAAGTGCCTCTGGTGATGCCCAATTGTTGCGAACGTCGACGAGTTGATGTTCCAGGCTCATTCTCAACACTTTGCTGTAGATCGGCTATGTTTACATCACTACGGCCACTACGAGCGTATTGTTTTGGTCTATTGTCAGCAACAGTACCGTGAGCCTCGAATTTAGCGATTAAATTACGCACAGCGGTCTCAGAAGGAGTCTGATGACGAGGAAAAGCTGCTCGAATTTTACGAAGTGATACAGTAAAATTTTCACCATTTTGATAGTAAATTTTCACAATTAAAATTCTTTGTTCAAGAATGTAGCGTTCCATGGTTAAAATTTCCCAACTTTTACTAAATAAATGTCAAAGGATGACAGCACAATTCTTGAAATTTCATCATTTGACAGCCAAATTAATTCCTAACCTCAAATCTGCCCACCCGTTATATATATATATATATATATATATATGTATGTATATATAAATTATTAGAGGAAATTTAAATTACACAAAGGAAAATTTAACAATACGAGTTTACTTATATCCTTTCCGTCACTTTTCGTCTGAGATCTGAGATGGTAATTAATTTCTTACGGTGTATCGTTGTTCGGTGGATTAGATGACCATGAACTGCCCCGGATGAAGAAGTGGTAGTGTGCGTGGTGTCTTCTGCGGAAATTTGATTATATTTTTCCGAAAACGACGTCGAAGTAGAACGCCCAGCAGAAAAAAAACCCAAGTCGGTTGATAATTTTCTCCAACCTTCTTGAGACACAAGCGGCAAAATTGGCCGTTCTAAAACATTCACTAACTCTTCACCTGATCCATAATTAAACGAGAAATTCTGTAAGTCGAAGAAGTGTGATTTAACTTCCGTTATGAAGATGTACGGTTGCGATCGTAATTTTAGGGACACTTATTTTTGTACATTGTAAAGTCTACTTCATGATAAAATGATATTTGCCAATTTATGAAATGTCACCAACGTCAGTTTGTATTTGAAATCAAACTTACAATGTAAAAATATGACGAATTTATGTGTTAAGACTTGTCCCTTATTTTTCAATCGTAATAGTACTTTTGTAACTTTTTTAAACGACCTTACAATACCAAAGGCTGGCGGCCACTCTCTCTCTTCTGCGTACCAGCAGACGCTCGTAGAAGGGGATGATGGTTACCAATTCAAACACAGATAGCGATATCAGCACTCATACGTATTAAATAATACGCAAGCAAAATAAGATATCGGGACTCGTCAATAAATAATGAAAAGTACTAAGAAAATTTTAGAAGGGAAATAAAGGCGTAACAAACTCCCCTCTCACCCTCAAAGGAAACTTCGCTGGAAGTTTCCGATTAGGAAGCAACGTCCAGAATATGCCCAGAGTCACCCAGCGGAACGAAACCACGTTTTGTATTATTTTATTTTTGTATTAAGTGTTATTTGTACACCATTCATGAATGAGTATTAGATTTCTCTGCAGAAGCAGACAATCTGCTGGAGAAGTGATGTTATTAAAGAGTTTTGGCCATCTATATACGCGAGAACTTTACATTGTCAAAGCAATAATATCGTTAATATACACATTGATGAGTAGTCTGAGGAACGCCAATGATAGCAGTAAAGACATTGGAATTATACCCGTTATATTAGACACAGTATAATCGATTCAGTAGATAGATAAGTAAGCACCTACAGATTGTAACTTCGAAAACAGTAGAGGGTGGTCAATTGCATTACGCTTTACTAAAATCAGCACAGAAACATCCAGTTACTGTTGAGCATCCAAAGCTTCATTTATGTACTGCGTAAGTTTGACCAAGTTAGTAACAGTAGATATGCCTCTAACAAAACCATGTCGATTAACTGAGAGATAAGATTTTCATGTTACCATATAGTTTCTCATAAAGTACATACTCAAAAAGAAATAATATTAATTGATTTGTAGTTACGTATATTATGACGATCGTATTTCTTAAATACTGGAGTGATCTTCCTAGTCCTTGAAAGTCGAAGTATAAAGTAATAAATTAAATATTGCAGCAAGTGAATAACATAGGACAGATGCAAAATCTCGTAGGTAGCTCGATATCACGAGAAGACATATTGGTTTTCAGTTTCTTGATTCCACCCAGTAAATGAATCTGGATTCAGATCCAAATCAAACTAACGTGGTTGATGAAATAATAAGAAAATTATAGATATCATAAAAGGTATTAACAAAAGCTTGATCGATGTTCACTGGTTTTTCAAGATTTACATTATTTAATGTTAAATATCCCAGGATCCTAGAGAAAAAGCTCCTATTATCAACGCTGCGCCTGCTCCAAAATGTGCATCCTTAGTCATGATTGATTTGTTTGTAATTCTGTC
Organism: Melolontha melolontha; assembly: GCA_935421215.2. NCBI lineage: Eukaryota > Metazoa > Arthropoda > Insecta > Coleoptera > Scarabaeidae > Melolontha > Melolontha melolontha. Next base: position 147,987,046 of record OW285237.1, on the reverse strand, counting down.
ATGCTAACACTACACTCGTATTAAAATTATTTTTAAAATGGTTTTAACTGAGAAGGAAGTGTTTATAGAAGACCACTGTTTTCGTTCATACAGAAACGGATTTTAACATTTTAACAAATGTTCACAGGAAAAGTGTAATTTTAACAACTGGTGCGAAATTTCGTCGCACTGGAGTATCAGCGCAAAAGCTCATCGAAGAATAGTGTATATCAATAATAATGAAAAACACGTCCTTGCCCAGTTCTCAAGGAAGCCTACGACGACCTGTTTATATATTGAATATCAGTGAAAAAACATCCATACGTAGAATTTTTAAATCTATTAATAGTTATTCATACCGCATCCAAACTGGACAATGACAAAACGCTGCAAAAGAAATTTATTGTGGACGTGTGTTCAGTCTAGTGGGCGAAGATGTCTATTTCTTTAAAAATGCCGACAAAAATTCTATTCCATTGTTTTGAATGTTCAGATGTTATTGTACAAAAACGACTCCACACTGCTCGGGTTACAATTTGGTGTGCTATATCTGGGCATTATTAGTTCTTATTCTATTAAGAACGAGTAGTGTCAACGAAGAGCGTTGCGGAAAGAACATCATTACGTCTTTTGTAAGATATTTACGAATTTATTTAATTACAGATGAACAAGCAATGTTTCCAACAGAATGGCGCAACAAGTCATACAGCCAGACGCACACTAGCCTTACTTCATGAACATTTTATAAACAGAATAATTTTCCACGCAATAAGCTTCGAGTGCCCATCTTATGCGCCTTATCTGACGCAACCTGATGTATAATTTAAAGCATGATGAAAGATCAGTATTTCGCTCATAAGATCCGCCAACAAATATTGAAGAATTACGGCAAACAACCTCTAAATCATTATGAAAGTTGTTTGCTCTGCAATGGTATGCATTTTGAACATGTAAATTATACAAATTTATTACACTATTCTTAAAAATACTAATATAGGTATATATATATATATATATATATATATATATATATATATATATATATAAGGTAAACTTAATTAGTCGGCGATTAAAGGTCTGGTTATTACTTCAAAGTGTATATATTTAAAATAATCCTACATGTTTCGGCAATGATGCCTTTGTCAAGGATATAAAAAATATAAATGACAGAATATTCTGTCATTTATATTTTTTATATCCTTGACAAAGGCATCATTGCCGAAACATGTAGGATTATTTTAAATATATACACTTTGAAGTAATAACCAGACCTTTAATCGCCGACTAATTATGTTTACCTTATCATATCAAGGTCACGAAAATACTATATTTATATATATATATATATATGTGTGTGTGTGTGTGTTTTCTTTCAGGTTTCCGCGGGTAGTAGTAAGTGTTGTAACTGGATTCCGAGTTTTCTTCCGCGTTTCCACTGTTTGGTCATCGTAAAGACCAGTGCTGGTTTCTGGATGACGTTTCCGCAAAATCACATTTGCCATCTTCAGGTCTGCGATAACTTCTGCTTCTGGCCCAACAACTACAACCACATGCCGAAGAAGCCGAATCTTACGTCAAGAATGCAAGCCATTTCATCGAGATATTGAAGAAAGAGGAAGTGAAAACAGATTGGCTATTAGTAAGCTTCCACGTAGTGTCACTGTTTACCATATACCAGTAACCGAAGCTCTAGGGACCATCGAAAGAAAATACCAACTTCCACCATACATAATGAACCTGGTGAAACACTGCCTTGCAAACACCTACTTTATCTACGGCGATCAACGTTACAAACAAATAGAAGGCGCACCGATGGGCTCTCCACTGTCACCAGTAATAGCGAACCTCTTTATAGAAGACTTGGAGAAAACAGCACTAAGGACGGCCACCCATAAACCAAAACTTTGGCTACGATATGTTGACGACACGTTCGTGATTTGAACACATGGAAAAGATCGCCTTAAGAGTTTCCTGGAACATCTTAATAGTATCCATACAAAATAAAATTCACAATGGAAGTAGAATCAAACAACCAACCACCATTTCTCGACGTTTTGGTTAAGAAGAAAGAAAATGGAGAATTAAGCCACACAGTGTACCGTAAATCCACACATACAGATCGGTACCTCAACGCACAGTCTCACCACCACCCAGCTCAGTTGCGAGCAGTAGTGAAGGCCCTAGTAACAAGATCACAGAGATTAGCGGATGAAGATAACGTCATTCAAGAAATGGATAAACTCCACAATACACTCCAGCGGAATGGCTTTAGCAAACGAGCAATCAACAAAGCATTAAAACCTAAACGAGCCACACCACAAGAGGAAAAAGAGGAATCAATAGCATAAACCTACTTACCCTATGTCAAAGGTACCACCGACAGAATAGCCAGAGTCCTACAAAGATACAACATTGAAATCACATTCAAGGCAGACAGAAAAATCAGCACAGTCCTTCGAAATCCAAAAACAAGAATAACTTTAGAAAACCAGGGAGTTTATGAAATTCTATGCCTTAATTGTGAGAAGACATCGGTCAAACAAACAGAAGGGTAAACGTAAGAAGAGACGAACACCAAAACTCCGTAAAAAAGACGAGAAAACTTCATCTTTGGCTCAGCATGTAAAGGAAACGTCCCACATGATAGACTTCAGCAATACCAAATTATTGGCTAACATAGAACATATGAAAACCAGAATTATCAGGGAAGCTTTCGAAATTGAGAAACGTCCGGACAATTTGAATTCGCGAGATGATACCCAGAGGCTACCCACAGCATGGAAACCAGTATTGTAACCAACCAGAACGCTAAAAGGGTATATAACCACCATACTAACCTCGACTACGTCAGTTTAGGAGTAACCAGAAGCAGAAGCAGAAGCAGACAGTTATCGCAGACCTGAAGAGAGCAAATGTTATTTTGCCGAAACGTTGGTCCAGAAACCAGCACCGGTCTTTACGAAGACTAAACAGTGGAAACGCGGAAGAAAACCCGGAATCCAGTTACAACATATATATATATATATATATATATATATATATATATATATATATATATATATATATATTATTGATTATATTATTATATACTAAAATAACGATATTTGAATTCTATATCAACATTGGTTTTTTGAATTAGAGTTAGGATTTTCTTATGAACTGATTTATTTAGACTTAGAAGTATTATGTTCAGACTCCGACTAAGTTCAAAAGTGTGTCCCTTTGTATCATAACATATGATAATAAAGAGTAGATATACCATATGCACTATGTTTATGTATTTTCAAATGGTAAGCTACGGACAAAGTTAGGTCTACGCAATAATTTAAAGTCGTGAGATAATGAGCATTGAAAGGAAAGAATAACAAATATGTTGAATGGAAAATGTATGTCTTTTTATGTTTTAAATTTATGACAACACTTTAGTAGGTGCTATCTGTACGATGTAGTATGCGTAAATAATAATTATAATGCATGACTAATATCTAATACAATTCTAATTCTAAGTAAATATAATTTATAAAAATATATCTAAGAATAGGCGTAATTGTATATTACACTGGCGAATACTGTATATCAGATAACAATCATTAATCTTGTTATTTAGTTTGGTCTGGGTAAAATAATAGTATTAGTTACAGCCTTTAATCTAAAATCGTCATTAAACAGGTTTAAATTAAGCAATAATTGTTTAAAAAATGCATTTTTTAATGAAAACATTTAAGTTCGTACTTCTAAAGGATCGTGGTATATAATCTAAGAACATTATTACCACAAATAACAGTTTAAAGACTGGAACAGGCTAATCGTAAATATTTACTTTATATTATGGCTTCTTAAATACTTTCAGTTTATATTAATAAAGTAAATGTATATATATTTTAAAGGTTCAATCGCGGAAACTAGTTGATATTTTTTTTTAGTTTAATTAATAGAGTAACGTATTCGAGTGTAATCAATTTGAATGGCGCCAATGATGGATTTATGAACTTTTAAAATATACATTTCACGATGAAAATATGGTGAGTCAATTTTTGACACGTTTATAGTCTTCAAAATAAATTATAATGGAATTAAATCTACTTTATGTTTAAACCACTTTAACGAAGACATAAATAGGATCTAAAATCGTATTTCATCCTATATAAATATTTTAGAATTCGGAAAGAAATGATTGGTACGTATAGCAGGCGCCAATTAAGTTGGCGCGAGAAGAGGGTGCGCAGAAGCCGTTTTTAAAAACTTCCACCCCCACTACTCAAGTAATTGTCAGAATACATTTGTCACTGACGTTTGACAGAATATAATGTCTTTGCTAGCGGAACATAAAGTGATACACGCTCAAACGCGAGAAGTAGTTTTTAATGTTTGCAATTGTTTTTATAAACATTAAAGTACAAAGAGGATTACGATTTACGAATCCTACAGTTGCAGCATTTACACCTTTTGGTTAAAAACTTTACCCTAAAACACTTAATGGGCAGCAACTGCGAAAATGATAACACTGTTATTTTCTTGACTCTGGAAAACTTTGTTCAAGTAGTTTAATATCTTATAACAATAATAATGATAGTACTTTTTGATGATATTTTAATTACATGTAAATAATAATAATTTTATTGTTTAAAGGCAGTTAGCAAAGATGTGAAGGAATCAAATATCACCATCACCTATGAATCTCTCTACCACAAAATTAGAAGAAAATATTGCTGCTTACGTGGCTGGTTGTGTCATAAAAAGAATAAATAAAATGATCAATCAGTGTGATGTCTGCATAGAAAACATATACACGAGAAATACAGATGACAGTCATTTAAAATTTACGACAATGAAAGAGTAAAGTGCAACAAAACGATTGAATTATATTAAGACTAATTTATTCACCTCGTTAATACAAATATGTATATAGTCAGACAAAATCTTTATTGCCAGAAATAATATATAAACAAGGTTTTTATAATTGTTTGGATGAACATTTAAAGAAAAATATTAATTTTAAATTTAAATATTGTATTCACATGGCGGACACTATACAATATAGCATTAGAAAATTTGTGTAAGTATTAATTTTTAATTATATTAGATATATAAACAGAATTTTTATTAGGCAAGGATAAGCAAAATATTTGTAATTAGGTTGACTTGCAATTTTTTCACTATAGCATTAAATACAAATTAAATTATAGTGATTGTGCAGTTTAAGTTGTATTTCAAGTTAAAGTGGTAAAAGTCGTCTAATACATTATTTAAAAATTTAAATAAATCCTCTATATAAGCCTTTTAAATATAGTTATCCTCCAACCGCGCAGATGGCTCTAATCTATTCTCGAAATTTAACATTATATTTCCTTTCTATTAAGGTTATCTATGGCACTAGCATTAGAACAAAAGCTTTGACCTCATTAGCCGAAGTATTGCCAAATCTAAGCAAGAGAGCTGAGGTAAAATATGAGAATATAGAAACTATACTCAAAGAAGTAGCAGATACGTACTTGAAAGCAATCACCAAAACAAATCGAATCAAATTATTAAAATTTGAAATAGCTAAGTATTCGTTCCAAAATCCTACTTTTAAATTCCAAGAAAAACCATAATGTAATTGTTAATATTTACATTGTACTATAAAACAGAGATAAAATAAAAATACCATGTATATAAGATTAATGAGTATATATTTGTCTGTACATTTACATGAGTGCCTATACATAATCAAAGTAAATTATTTTCAATATATGCATTTCGTGCAGCTTGTCCTACTAGTAACACATTATTAATAGCAGCAGCATCTGCAAAGAAGTAAAGCATTAGTTACATTCATTGTTACTGCATACAGTTATGTTTCTTTTTTCTTTATGACAATGGACTTAGCATTATTAACATCATTTTCTCTGTATTCAATTTCGTGACCTTGTATTGGTATTCCAGCATTTATTGCAATATTATAAAGTACACAACATGTATGAATAATTTTTGCTGCTTGCTGCTCTAGTTGGATGGTATAACAAAACCCTGTGTCTAGAAAGACACCTAAATCTGCCCTACAGCACATCATTTGTTCTCTTTATAACGTTTCTGGTTTTGTTTAAGTGTTTATTAAAATTCGCTTCGACTGTGCCTTCTTGTACATTAGCAAACGATGTGAAAAGTCACGGCTAAAGAGGAGAACCACTATCCCCTGTTTGGAATTTAAAATAAATACACAGTTCAGTATATGTGCATTTATGTAACTGTTTACCTGTTAAATGTGTTCGTATTGCTCTCTTAAGTAATTTCAAATATTACTTATTCACCATATAGCAGCATAATGCACTGATACTGGATTTCATGCACTACATACATCCAATTATCTTGCAATTGGAATCTGCAACCTAAAGATGAAATATATTTAGAATTAGTCCTTAATGTGATATTTTACCCTTCACTATATCGCTATATGTTTATACACATAATTCTTACTTACAAGCATTACATTTATAGAATATCTCTTTTTCTGTTAATATATACATACAGTGGGTGATACACATCATTTATTATAAAAGGACCAAGGCAAATTATTACATTTAATTACCATAAAATAATTGAATTCAGAGAATAATTAAGTTGGTCTATAAACTATATCCGAACGTTCACATACGATTCAGGTGTGATAATTATAATGGATCAATATTTGTTTTTCTGGGTTCTTAAATAAAACTAACAGTAATTTAAACACACACTATATTGACAATAAAAATAAAAATACACTAAATAAAAATTTAAAAACTAATAATAAGAACATTTATTTCACAATGAGTATTTACTTACATTATATATCACACGAAGGCGGTTACTCGCTCAATGAATTCACCCCTTCCTCGGCGGTTTGTATTTACATCCCGCTTATGCCTTCTAGATTTTTCGGTGTATATCTCATTGAGAGTTTTCTAGTAACTCTTTTCTAGCAGGTCCGCGAGACTTGATGACGTATTCGGCGCGTGATGTGCCTGGCTCACGTACCGTCTGATGACTCACATCACACTATTAATCCTAGAAGGTATACCAAAATAACACACTTGAAAACGTATACTTGGGGTCACCAGTTACCCCAGAAATTAATTTTGGAAAAATAAAAGAAAATTTTTTGAAAACGTTTATTTAGTGAAGCTAATAGCAACTTTAAGTATTTCTCTTGCAGTTTAGACAAATATCAGTACGGTGTTCGTTACATACATTGTTGGAACACATATAACATACAACTCTGCATTTTCGATCACGTGAACGAGGACATACATAACATCTTGACGATTTGAGTTTTTTTGGCCCTGGACCAAGCTGTTCCTCTTCTGGAATATGTGTTAGTCCCAGTACTTCTCGTATTTCACTTTGCAGTTTACCGGATATCTTTTTGGAGAGCCTACTTTCCATCCAAGGTTTAGCTAGTTGCAGTCCGAGTGATTGCAAAAATTTATTTCGGGTAACTTTGCTAGCGTTACCCGACACATTATATAACACAAAGGCATTTATTCCGGCTTGATCAAGCATCCCATAGAAATATCTAAATGGCCACCTTCTTGTTTTCCTGGATACGGTGTAGTTGTGAGCCATCTGATCGAATGTATCCACTCCACCTTTGGTGGAGTTGTAAAACTCAATAATTTCTGATTTCTTCGAAACCTCGTTAACATTCTTGTCAGCGTGCATGGTCGAGATTAGTGTGACAGATTTATTTCTCTTTGGTGTAAACGAAACCAACGTCAAATTGTCTGAGAAAGAAAATTCGGAAGTTAGTACGACTTTGTTTTTAGAAGGTAAAAAAGAAGGTGGTATTTCTCTTTTATTATGTCTTATTGTTCCCACGATTGTTAGACCTTTGTTGCTAAGCATTTCTTTGGCTAATGGAACAGACGTAAACCAGTTATCCATTGTAATGTTTCTATTTGTTCCATGAATAGATTTGGATAACTCTTTCACTAAATACATTGGAACAGATTCGTTGGTTGGATTGGTGTTTTTTCCAATGTATGGAATAGCACTTATCATGTAATATGTACGCGAATCACACATACATACAACCTTAATTCCGTATTTGTCAGGTTTAGATCCTATATATACACGAAACGAGCATTTGCCCCTAAAACCAAGTAGGTGCTCATCTATAGTTACGTAGCAGTGAGGAGAGTAACTCTTTGTACAATTTTCTATAAAATCCTCCCATATTTGCCTTATCGGTGAAAATTTATCTTCACGATTTCTTTTTTCTTTATCGTCAAATCTTAGACAATTCAATAAGAATTTGAAACGTATTGCAGGCATAATGCATCTATATATTAGAGGTCCTTGTGAAGAAAACATTTGTTCTACAGATAGATGTGCATCTTTTTGAGCACCAGCTATGTACAAAAGGCCTAATAGGGCATAGATTTCTACATTATCTGTAGGATGTACGTATTTCGTACCTGGCTGGTATTTGACACCTTGTCTTTCTATTTCTTCATTTGTATGAGTTATAACTTCATTTAAAATTATAGGAGTGAATAAAATGGCCCAAGCATCTATTTCTGTGGTAATTACACGCACTCTTTATTCCAGGTACCTTTACCACGATGTTTCTTGAAGGCGTTCTGCTTTTTGCAGGTTCTCGTGAACTCCATGCAAAACCATTTCTACCCTTCAAAATTCCTTCACATTGAAGTGGACGTTCTTCAAAGTCATCATCTTCAGAAGAAGTGTCATCGTTGTGTTCCGACAACTCTTCCACCTCGTCCTCACTGTCACTTTCTGCAAAATTGTCTTCAATATCGCTTTCTGCTTCATCGTACCATTGTAAGACAGTTTTTTCAAAGTCCGGATCTAGAGCACTAACGGTTTTTTTAGACATGTTTCACAAATATTCTATCACACGAAATTACAAACAGTATTTCACAATACGCAAACGTACCTGGGGTCACTCACAACCCAAATAATTTTTATTGAGAAAACGATAACCGGCAACGTAAGGTTCACTGCACGTGTTTATACTATTCACAATCGACTAACCTTACCTAAATTATCAGCGCCACCAAGCGCGAAATAAGAATATAAGTGGGAAAATTCAATTCTGTTGGGGTCACTCGTAACCCCGGTATACCTTCTAGGGTTAAGAATAACGATAGAACTTAAAATTATACTTTTAAGGCTTACTTCAACGAATAACAACATGCATATTACTAACCACCAAAATTCTATCAAACAACTATCAAAAAAATAACATTTTCGAATATTAATTCAACAAATAATAAATTAAAAATATGATCTATTTAATATTTATTAACGACTAACGACAACTGAAATGAAATACCTTAGGAAAATACCAGAGAAACCCCTAAGAGATAAATGTAAAAAAAAAGGATTTAGCGAAAACCTTGAAGCAAAAATCAAAAACACAAAAATAGAAGAAAAACTACTTAAATGATACCTTCAAAGAGTAGCACCAGATGTATCTAGAAGATACAGGAAAAGACAAGTAGGTGGACTAAGGAAGAACATGTAACAGAAACTAGAGGTGCTGGCTGAAAAACGAGGGAAAACAATCAGTAAGATGCAGCACATTACAAGGAATAGAAGAAAGTGGAAGGAATGGCGGAGACACCATTTCAGCCGACGCCATAAAAGGCTTGAGGTATTCAAAATAATTTGAAACATACTTGAGTAGGTAAAACCTCACCAAATTTTGTATAAAACAAAATTTTAATATTTTACATTTTTTTAAATATTTTTGTTTTATACAAAATTTGGTGAGATACTCAAGTACTGTAAACGCCCAATAACATGGCGAACGATGGGAGTAAGTTCGCCCAGATATTAGAAGTAGTGGAAAGCTTCGTATTTGGTTTTACATAAAGTTGCACGTATGCGCGCGTGCGCGTTTTTAAAAACGACTACGGCGCATCCCCACCGCTCGCCTTCTTATTTGGCGTTTACTGTATGTTTCAAATTATTTTGTTATAGCATCTGTAAACGTGGTAAGTTAACGACACTGCCGCGCAAGACGCGTCCTCGCCAACTTTACTTCCCCGATATGTTTATTCAATGTATAGCATTTGATTGGATATGCAATAGGGATAGGTCAGAAGTAGGTGTGGTATACATACGTATTGCCTATGTACTCGTATTTCTATCGTATCTATCGTCGACGTATCTCATCAGACTGGGCAAACACGCCTAGAGCCTTGTATGGTACCTCCCTTCTCTCTTATCTAGTGTACTGGTGGGGTATCATTCACGTCTCCACCGTTAACCCACCACGTTTACAGACGCTTTACGTATTCGATTTGTCCAATAGTAGGTAAAGACACGTTAAAACAGTTTCTGCAGATACAGCTGTACCGTCAGATGGAAGTACTTGGCTTAGTGCTGCATTTGTTATTGAGGCAATATTAGTTGTTTTAGCGTTCTTCTACTCTCTGCCTTAATAACTTCTGTAAGATAGCTAGGTTGTTGTTTTGTAAACGTATCTCCAGCAGGGACGTACCCATTATTCTGTAGAAAAATGAAACACGTCTCTAAGTCTCTGGAGAGATACTTTCACAAATATATGAACTGGTATTGTGTTCTTCACACTAAGAAAATACTCGTATCATAGATTAGGATATAATTGTTGTTTAGTTTATTAATAAATAAAGTTATTCTAGTGAATCAAAAATTGTTTATGACTAAACCCGTCATTAGACAAAATTTTGCCTCAACATTCATAATACAACACTTCCGTTACAGCCATGACCAAATTCATAATTTCATGTGTAAATAAATTAATTTTATTCTAAACTAACGTAACTAAAAATTTCGCTTCGGCAACGCTGAATATAAATGAAAACAAGCAAATGTATATCGTTAAACAGCTGTAGAAGTTACATTAAACTTCTGTAAGTAATAAAAATGATGGATTGTGTTTCCGTTGAAAGTTTAAACATTTTATTTTAAAACCGTCCGCCCTGTTAAGATTCCTGTCAATAGATTAATACACTTTCAGCTCTTGTTGAAAATAAAAGCAAGGGTATCGCATATCTTTTAACCGCTTTCAAAGGAATCTCGTTATAAACAGAGTGGTGCAGTAAAAAATAGTCGATGTGCATATACATATATAAACGCGACTAAATAATTAATAGGCTTTTGCTTAAAATATCTGGAGAAGTTATATTTGATTACAGAAATAAACTTATCCTCTCTTAGAATAGAAATACGTCACATTATCACAACAATATTTATTTTAGTAGCTTATTTTGGCGCTGAATACAAAGAACCATACATATATGTGTCCAAATATTTTTAAAGATATTAACAATTAACTAAATCCTGTTCAAAAGATGTCGATTAGTATTTATGATTTTTTAAAAATTGCACTGCATCATCGGTTAGAATAAGCTATTTTTTATGAGCTCATAAATTTTTATCTCCGAAATCCATAAAATAAAATGTTTATTTCAACATTAATTACCCCGCAACCAGATCGTATTATTCGAGAATTGAATAAAATTTCAGGCTGCGGTGTTTATGTTTCCACAAAGCTTATATAGTGTTGGGTGTATGAGGTGTTAAGAAACTTAAAATGACAAATTGTTTAAAGGATTTATATAGTTCATAATCAAAAAACACTTTTTATTATTATATATTTTATTAGATTTTGCATTAGTATAGTAATAAAACTTCAACGTTGAGTGTTCGAGAGTAACTCGAGACGTTGAAATTTTATCAGCCACGAGTTGTATAACGTGTGTTCATTTGAAAAGTCATTCTAGGTTACTTTGAAATTTTGATAGAATAGACGCAAATATATTAGTATGTGTTTGTTGTTCCGTAAACGTAAATCCAAATGACATTTGATAATGTCAATCACAAATATCAGTGCATAAAATAATCGTGCGTCGATTTTGGTTTAAATAAATTGCTTCTCAGTTTTAAAATGGCTTTCACTTTAGAACATAAAATTTTTTTAGACCAGGCTTATTTTCAAAGTGGTAACAAAATTGATGGTTTATGGGTTCATTCAGTTCAAGATTGCTTGGTAGAATTTCAAGTTGAGTTTCCACATTTTGTAATAGATTATATACAATTTAAGAATACTTTGGATAGAACTTTAAAACTTTTTTCTGGAACTGGTAGTCTCTTAAGACAATCAGGCAGCGGAGCAGTTAAGAAATGTACACCTCAAGTTGTCAATCGTGTTGAAGAAATAATGGAAAATGAACCACAAACATCTGTTCGACATTTGAGTCAACAAATAAACCTTTCTGTTGGTACAACTCACAAGTTATTAAAAAAAGATATGCAACTTTATCCATACCGTGTCACAGCAGTACAAGAATTGTTAGAAATTGATTATCCACGTAGACTACAGTTTTGTAATTGGTTTGTAAATATGAACAATAATGGAGAACTTTCACAAAGAGTCATCTTTACTGATGAAGCATGGTTTTACCTAAATTCACAAAATACAAGAATTTGGAGTAGTGAAAATCCACATGTAATTAATGAAGAATCGCTACATCCGGAGAAAATTGGTGTTTGGGCAGCGATAAGCGAAAGGCGAATCATTGGACCAATATTTTTTCAGGGAACGTTAACTGCTCAAAGGTATCGTACGGAAATTTTACAACCATTTGTCAATCAGTTGCATGATGATGAACTTCAAAATGCATATTTCCAACAAGACGGAGCACCTTGTCACTGTACTGCAGAATCTTTGGATTATTTAAGAGAATTTTTTGATGAGCGTATAATTAGTCGAAATACTTAAATTGCCTGGCCTGCACGTTCATGCGATTCAACACCTTGCGACTTCTTTTTGTGGCTTTATCTAAAAAATAACATATTTCGAACATATATATTGAATTTGAATGATATGCTACAGAGAATCGAACAGAAATGCATGGAAATTAATAACAATTCAGTAATGTTGCAGAATATCATCAGAAATTTTGAACGGAGGATTTTAAAGTGCATTGATCTTGAACGACAACATTTTCAACATTTGTTATAGTTTTCAATAAATACCTATTATTTGTTATTTATTTGTATGTGTAAAACTCTCAAAATATACGATTTCGTAGGTTAAGTAGTAAATTTTAATTTACGACATACTTCAAAATGTTCTCAGTAAATCACATGCTACTAGATTGACTTTTCAAATGAACACTTGTTATACTATTTTTCCTGCGAATTTTTAAAATTAAACGTTAGTAAACTGTTTTTCATTATTTTTGATGTACATTAACTATAATAGAGCAATTTGTGTAATTAGGGCCAATTGAAATTTATACATTTATCGGAAGTATTTGTATTCATTTGACAAGACCCATCAAGAATAACTGAACTTAAGCTTGTTGATTGTTTATCTGTAAATAACTTCCACGCTATATCGTTTCTTGCATATATTCATCGATGTCCATAAACTTTCTATAAGAGAACTCGTAAATGTGTTTCGTTTTAGGAGGGATTAAATTAGAAAATGCATTCTTAGCCGCTTTTGTAATTTATTCTGGCTCTACATCAATATCATAACTTTAACAAATTAATACACTTCAGAAAAAATTATACATGAAGTGACATTTCTCTTTTCAGAAATAGAATCTCAAACAATTCGAAATGCGAAGTCCCGGTAGTCCGATAATTTCAAACTCTAGTGATTGAAATGCGATTTCAACCACTCATCGTAATCAATTTCAAAATTTGTGATTTCACTGTCATGAGTAGAAAAAATTATTTCTTTAAATTAAGTAGAATAAATATTACAGAAGATAATTTTAATGTGAATTTAAAATATATTCTATGATTATATTATTATAATGAGCAGTTGAACTATTGGTTTAAGTGCAACAAGTTGTATATGAACCTAGCGAAAACGTATTTTATGGTTTTTCATACAGCATAGTCCAGTTTAGATTTTAGTCAGGATATTAATGTGTATAATGTGGTTATTAGTCATGAATCGTCAGTTAATTTGCCCGCTATTCATATTGTTAAATGTTTGAATTGGAGAGATCACTGTGTAAAATTGACCAATAGCATCAGCTCCACATGTTATCAAATTAGAATTCTGAAACATGCACTATGTATTGGGGACTAGATCAGATTTGACTATGGGCAGGTGCATTCGAGGATTTCGTATGGAATTGTTGTGTAGGGGTCTTCACGGCATGCTTATGATGTATTTCTCGCATAAAAGCGCATAATTCGTTCCATTGCTAGTGTTCTTTCCGCAACTTCCTACAGGTCTTACTTCAGACAATACAATATTTTACCTCTGCCTGGGGTGTACATATTAGAGTTATTACAAAAACAATTTTGGAAGAATTCCGACTTTCATGTATACACAAGGCAGAGAAATAATTTCAGGTTGCAATATAATAAATTAAGCATAACTAAAAGGTCCCCAGTCTCAGTGGGCCTAAATATTTTTAATCGACTACTTGAAAACTTTCACTCTCAACAGTGTCTGAGAATTTAAGTGAAAGCTACGACGGGATTTTCTGTTGCTCAATTGCATATATTCCAATTTTTAACCGTTCTTGAGCGGTGACAGTTTTTAATTTTTTATTTGAAATTATATGTGTTTATATTGTTGGACAAGTCCATTGTACAATAAATTTATGTATTTTACTGGACAATAAATCTATCTATCTATGGAAAAAAAACATTACAATAAAATTTTATAACATTCATGTCTATATCTAAAACTTTTTTTCATCAGTTAAATGAGAAATAATATATTTAAGCTTGCCAATTCCTTTCAGTTTATAGGCTTATCCGGCCTATAGCCTAGAAATGTACTGTACAGATTTTCAAGAAAGTTGTCATGGTTTTCCTTCTGGTTAAAAGGTGAATGCCGACAGCTGAACATCTTAAGTCGCTCCACGAGTGCGAGCGTAATCATAAATCATGGCCTACCGATGCCCTTCGTAGTTGGTGTTAAACTGTTAGGGGATGCTAACGCACGAATTATTATTAATAATAATAATAATAATAATGTTGTTGCTTGTAGAATCCATTTGTGGTAAAATAATGAGTGAATCACAAAAAAGTTTTCAGAGTATAGCTTGGATTAAATCAGTTATGCCTTAAATTGATTAAGTGATCTAACCTACATTTCGTACTATTAGTAATAGGTTAAATCATAACTTGTCAATTTGACTTATGATTATTTACAAATGACACTTCATCAATTCTCTAAGCTCAGGCGTGACTTATATGTCTATCTCAGTCGTTCACGGCCTACCTAGGATACAAATTTTGTGGATCGCTTAATAAAATAAGTTATGGTAAAAAGGATGCTATACGACGTAGGAATTCTCAGAGTTAATATGCAAAAATATTACTATGTACGAGGATGGTATGAGAAGTACCCGTGTTTGAAGACAGATGGCACTTTGTGTCAAAATGTGCATTATCGACTGTGAGTCCCATTCCTAAGTTGATGTCTGTCAAAATTTCGGAAATTCATCGAGTAGTATTGTTTCGAAAGCCTTTGAAAGTGAGCAAATTTATAAATTTGTGGAATCTTGAAAAAATAACAATACCGATCAGTGATTCGATTTCTTTTTTTGGAGAAGAAAACGTGTACAGGAATCAAAGCGAAGATGGACGCATTTTATCAGGAATTTGCACCTTCCATGACTACCATCAGGTACTGGTTTAATGATTTATACCTTTTAAATAACCAATGCCAAGTATTTATTTAATAGAAGATATGTGAAATTTAGTGTGATTAATTAATATTTAACGACTTTCTAATTTACTTATAAATTAAACAACCTTATATTTAGAATTTTATTTATAAAAGACACTTCGTGAAACGATTAATATTTGTTTGAAATGTTACGCATTGAAACAAAGCTGGTTTATTTTCTTAACTTGTTCCATTAATATGAATACTTTTAGCCCACTTTAATCTATGCATATTATGAAATTATGAAGACGTTAATAGCGAATTTATAGATGAAACAATATGAATTGTTTACGTAAAATTGTCTCTTGTGAACTTTATAATGGACTTGAAGTGTGTAATAAAATAAAATACTTCATTACACGACATTTCAATGTTTAGCTTTGAAGTCAAAGAAAAATTTACTGTTATAATTAATTATGGTCGGTTCATCTATTGAATATTTATCTTAATAATAAAGTTTGATTATTTTCCCAAAATAGCTAGAATTTATTCGACAACCGAAACAGAAGCCATAGAATAAAAATACACTGCAGGTCATATAATGTTATCATAAAGACAGTATTTAAGAATCGATAGATATTCAAATACAAAACTAGATGTTGAAATACATTAATATCATATCTACTACATTACTTATTCTTTATTACTAGCTATCTATTTTATTAAAAAGCATTTTCCTAATACTAAGTAATTCTAATGAATAATACCAACCACACCACTATTACGTTTAATAACCTGTCTAAATCTGATTGTGATAGAATACCTGAAGGAATGTGTCTAAAGAGATTAGCACGGAGCAGTGACGTAACTAAAGATTTTGGCCCGCCAGCAACACCCAACTCAACCCAACCAATTATTACTGGTGTTTCCGCATTTCCTTCAAATAGGTGTATCTACGGAATAAGTTTAACATTAAAATATAAACACATATTTTATTGTAGAAAATAAAAATATAAAATCTGATGCCAATTGAATCATATTTATAAAATTTTAATTTCAACATAAAAAAGCAAATATCGTCTTAATAGATAGGTATCTAATAAAAGTTATTGAAATAACAAACAACAAAAGCCTACACATTTTGCATCAGAATACTTTTTTCCTAACTTTTTGCTAGAAAAATGTATTTATAGATTGGCTAATATCCATATCTCTTGCTAAATCATTCTCAATAGCGAGTGAAGACATAGCTTGCAATCTTTCTTTGAGCTCTTGTTTCTAAGATAGTTTTTAATTATCTTTAGTTTTGAAAAAGATCTTTCGCTACTTGCGACGCTTGCAGGTAATGATAGGTATAAAATTAATGCCTGAATAGTGTTGGGGAACTTAACATTGTTTCATTTTCTATTAGGAGGTACTTTAAAAAATGACTTATTTCTTCAAATTTTTCAATATCCTGACAAATTTCCTGACAATTGTTTCTTATAGTAACAAGTTCTAGACCCAGGGATGCAGGAAAACTATTTTTATAAAATAATTGGAGCGCGTCTCCTTTTTTAAGAATTTGGTCTGGTGTTAGCTTCGAAAAACTCTAGAAGGGTTAAGAAAATTAAATTTTTCATTTATATAACTTAAAGATCTGAGCCATTTCTTTATTTGTTTGTTTATGATATCTAAACTAACACAAAATATATTAACTTTAAATTTATTCTCCGTGCCTAAAAACCTATAATTAAAACAAAGATCATCAAAATGGGATCTAATTTTTGATTGTTTTTTTTTTCCGCAAATTATTTAGAGCAATTCCAATAGTTTCATCTTTAATTTTGTATTGTTATTTCTAAAAGAATACATAAAGAATTTACATTTGTTTTTGAGTTTTGCATTGCTTTTGTCAAAATACTTATTTCTTATAATATATAATCAAGAAAAACACATAAAAGACAAATTCAAAATTTTCGATGTTCTTTAGTATAATATTTGGTTCATCTCTTTGCTCGTCCTTTTTATTGAATGTTACAATTATTTTGTTAAGAGACTTAGCAGTATTTATGAATCGATATCTTACAGCAATAAAAGACTGTAACATATCAGACCATCTAGTGGAATTACGACATTTCAATCGCCATAAATTTAGAAAATTGGTCCCAACGAGCTATACTACTTCAAAAAAAAGAATGCCGTAAAATCGGGTGAATAGAAACACTTTCTCATACAATTGATCACATATCGGTCGGTAGACAAGTATTATTCCTGTCTTAAATATCCTAAAAGTTGGGTCTTGGTTTGTTCTTTGCATATACGTATCAATTTCGTCTTTCAAAAATTTGAATACGTATATATATAAAAATAACTTCTGTATTTCTATTCACCTGCTATTCAGGAGAATAGAAACACTCATTGAATTTAAGGGTTTTCTCTATTCTCCTTCTAGGAAGGTGATTGGAAACAGTGAAAGATTGCATATTTATGTATTATAATAATTTCAAGTGGAGAAACTTTGCAAAAAAAGTCATTTTTTTCGTCACGAACAAATATTTATTTAAAAAATCGAAAGAGTATAAAAACACTAATACAAATACAAATATTTGAAAGATAGTAGGTACAGTTATCCTATCCTATATCAATATCAAACTTTTTTAGGCCTCTTTTAAACTCTTCGGGAGGATTAAGTTTGCCAATAACTTGATTGAATTCAAATTCAGAAATGTCTGGAACATTTGGCAATCCGTAAATAAGTCCTGGAAAATCCCTAGAATTCTTTTCGCGATAAAATTCTCCCTAAAAGTTGCCATTTTCAGTAAGGGCTCTTACTTTTCCTATATAAGGTTTCTTGTTTGAAGCGGAACTTGCAGCCTTCTTTGTGTGTATGAAAAAATTTACTGCTAACCAGTCACCTTCCTGTATGTCCTGCTTGTTTACCTTTAATGGGTAGGACGTTGTAGTACCTGCTGAAGTCGGGCGTAATATTCTTCCTGAAACTGCAACTTTCGGGTGCAGCCACACTTTTCCCTGAAATGACTTTAACTTTGGTTCTTTTAGTTCGTGTAGTATGTGTATTTTCATATCTCATATTTTTAGAAGATCAATTAAAGTTGAATCCAATATTTTCCGGTCATTATTTTCCTCTCCGTGGTTTTCAGGAGGGGCAGGAATCATCTTTAACACCGGCTCTCTATCCAAAGGCACAATTCCACATTTTTTAAAGCCTGCTCGAACATTGCTTGGTCCCTGTTCAGCGATGCTGTCCATCAGTTGTTTTAGAAGGCGAGGAAATCTATCTTTTGGAATAGATGCTGCATTCTTGCCTGGACCACTTTTCCATTTTTCAAGGATTTTGCGCCACGCTATCTTTAATGGACGGAAGAATGCGACGTCAAGAGGTTGGGTGAGATGAGTTGAGTGTGCCGGAAGAAAAATTAGATGGATATTATTTTCAGAGCACATTCTAATGACTTCCAAAGTAAAGTGTGATGCAAGGTTATCCCCGATTAAAACTCTTTTACCTGGTTGCTTCTTTAAATAAGGGATTGCCACTGTCACAACCCAATCTTCGAAGCAAAAACTGTCGAACCATCCAGATTTCGTACGGTTGTATCTGGCATTTTTAGGGTCATCTTCAGTCCACGAATTATACATATGTAAGGCCTTGTATACTACATACGGATGTAATATCGTACCGTCTCCAGCAGCACTAAACATGACAGATGTAGACGCCTTTGTGCTATTCATAACCCTTTCAGGGTAC
This sequence comes from Melolontha melolontha, assembly GCA_935421215.2. NCBI lineage: Eukaryota > Metazoa > Arthropoda > Insecta > Coleoptera > Scarabaeidae > Melolontha > Melolontha melolontha. The sequence continues at coordinate 147,967,700 of OW285237.1, read as the reverse complement.
TTGCATCCTCGTTTTGTAATAACCTTTTTTTTGCCAGGATCGTCGCATAAATTAGTTTCATCGAAATTGACGATGTTTTGAGGTGGCACATTCTGAAGCTCTTCTTGCAATTTATCAAAATATTCGTTGAGGTTTTCATGCGAGACAGCAGCTCGATTTCTCTTTATGTTTTGGCACATTCTATAAGATAAATCTTGTTTGTGGCGTTTCAGGAAAGAATAAACATATTCTTTTCCCGGCAAATTTTCTTTAAACGTCGGCACTATTTTTCCTTTTCTATCTAAGAAATCCTTAACGATCATTCTTAGTGTTAATGTATCAACAGGATAGCCCCATTCAGCGCAAATTTTAAGACTGTCTACGAGAATTTCCTCTTCATTGTTTGTCAAAGAAGTCTGTCCTCCTTGCGGTTTCATGTGATCCCCATGTTTAGCGTGGCGATATATAACAGAATAGTGTATTTTGTACTTTACTGCAGCTTCTCTGAATGTTAGCCCATTATATTTAACATCAGCAATAGCCCGTTTTAATATTGCCGGATCATGTTTTTTGTAAGCTTTCTGAGATTTAGATTTATACTCTCTAGGCATCTTTGGTAGCCTGCAATATAATCAGGTAAGTACCTAGGTAAATAATAGGTGAATGGAAAACAAGAGTTTGGGGGTGAATAGAACAATGTTTCTACTCACCCCACGACTTAAATAATGTTATATTATTTTACAAAAACTAAAATTTTGGGAAAACTGTAATGTTAAATACAAAAAGCAATTTGAGTGTGGTGAAACAATACATAATGTAACAACTTACGTGTATTTACGACAAAATCGCTTTTAAAATAACGTTTCCAGCTATAAAGTTTCTCGGAGCACATACATCAGCTGATGACTGTATTTAACTTTATTAATCAGCTGAAAGACTACAACAGTGTTGCCAACCTAAAAATGTGTTATTTCTCTTTTAGTGACCATTACCAACCGTAGAAAAATGAAAGTTTGCGTTCCTTTTTATTGTTAATATTTTTAATTTGGACTTTATTTATTTACGAAGTTTTGTTTCTTTTCAACACGTTGTCTCTATTCCCCCCATTTTACGGTATATTTTCTCTAAACTATTAAAGAATATATCAAGCTTTTTAATACCTTCGACTGTATCATTAATAACTGGGTTCAAATTATGCGCGGCGCAGTGCATATACTTCAACGACGCTTCTCTCTTTTGTAATCAACAATATGGTTATTTAAAAAATGAATCCACAATCCAAGCTATCTGTGAACTAGTTTATAGCGTCATAAGTGGTTTTGGCATGTATCAGAAAATATCTGCAACACTACTGGATTTATCTAAGGCTTTTGACTGTGTTCGTCATGAGATATATATACAAAAATTACAATACTACGATATCAGGGGACGTCCTTTAAAATTATTCCAATCACATTTTTCAGAAAGAAAACAAGTAGTAATGATACAAAGCAGTTCTTCTAGAGAACAATTGGTCAAGTATGGCGTTCCACAAGGTTCCAAGTTAGGACCAATATTATTTCTGATAAATGTCAATGATTTTTGCGCAAGTCTTTACATGTGTAAAACAATAATGTTTGTGAATGATACCACCCTAGTGTTTAGTGCTCTTACATCTGAGGAATTGACAATAGCGTAGTCATTTGCAATATTTAAAGCGAAAGAATGGTTTGAAGCCAACAACATAAAATTGAATATGGATAAAATTCAAAAAATCAAATTTGACACTAAACCATGTGACCCAAACAATGTTAAAATGCTGGGACAAGTTCGAATCACAATCTGATATCCTTTGCTACACAACTAGGAACAAGTCATCTCTCCAAATTCCATATCACAGGTTAACTTTAACTCAATCATCTGCTAAATACCAAGCCATAAAATTTTAATCGTTTACAACAAAAAACCAAGGAATTACCATCAAATAAATTTAAAATACAAATAAAACAGGATCTAATACACACAGCCTTATATAAAATAGAAAATTTCTTTACTTGTAATATTTAAACAACATTTAATATAAATAATAGTATTTAAGCTATATTCATTAATATATGTATAATTTTGTTTTTCATTGTGACATTCCATTTAAATATCAGGAAATAAATTATTATTATTATTGCAATTGGTTCAATATCGTTAATTTTTTTTGAACACCAGAGTATATACTGGTCATAACATGTGTCCCTGTCCCCTGCAATTAAGAATATCTGACCCCATTTCTTTTAACTGATATAATATTATTGAAGTAATATTTTCGGCACGTTTTAAATTTGTTTGTTTCTCAGCCTTTACGACCCTTGGGCCCCCACACCGCGGGGTTTTGCAGAAGGACAGTTACACCACCGGTACGGAGACAATTTAACAAAAAGTGAGGCGCGAAATGACAAAAAATGAATTTGAACATCAACACATTTAGTTTTTCGTGAAAACTTTGACTGATATGACAAGGCGCTGTCGTGACGAAACAAAATTTTGTTTCTTCAATCTGTCTAGTAAAGCACCAGAATACCGTCAACGGTTTGACGCTTTTGCAAGATGGTCTATGAAAATCATCCTCTTCGGATACCAATAAATGATAACCTTTACTTTACCTTTCCTTGAAGAAGGGCATAATCTGTTCACTGTTAAAATTGCCGTTTTGATGAAAGAAGATGGTGGTGAAACCAAGTTTCATCAATCCCAACAAATCTTGGCAAAAATTAGTTTGGTTCTTGTTAAACAACTTCAAGTTATCGCTTGACATTAATTTTTTTCAAGATATGCACCTTGCACGTGTTCACACGTGTTCAGTTACATTTAAATTACGTATCCCAGCGATAAACTGTGGCTTTCGAAGGAGCATTATAAGTCAGAGTTTGTTGCGTATCGGTTAAAATCTATTTAACTTTCGAATTGGAATTGAATTGGAATACGAATTGCGAGGTTGTACATTTAAGGATTTTGAACTTAGATACTTTATTTACACTGCAATTACTTTCAAATCAAATGCCAGAAATTATCCAAATTTCACCCATTACTATAAAAAATAGCAATGTTAAATTTTTCCGAAAGATGGTGCTAGTAATCGAGTTTAGTTACTAACCAAACATCAAAATCCTAAATGAAATAACATCACTTCAACCTAAGCAAGCCTAACCAACAGCGTTATAACAATAAAATAGCAAGTGTTTGCTTTTTGGTGACATAACTTTGTATTTAGAAACATTTGAAAGGGACCATTGGACAACTTCCAAGAATGCTAATATGAACCATTATTATATGTAAAAGCGCTACAACCAACCAGTGATATAATCCTCTTAAAAATCTTTAGATGGTCAGTATACATTAAACATTTAGAAGAAAAAAAATCAGAAATGTCATTAACGAAAAGCGAGTATAAAAGAGGGCCTAAAGACGAACAGTAAGTGTAAATGTTTTGAAACCGAAACTTTCCACATAATTCAGGCGGCGCGTTATGTAAGACCAGATAATCTATATTCTATTCGAAAATAAACCCAACGGAAGTTTACTTACAATAAACGAATGTTATGGCCTCGTATAACATTGCAACATGCTTTAGAAAAATATGTATAAATTGCATTAATTTGGATTATCAAATGCATCCGATACATAGTGGGTAAAATAAAGATAACAAAAGATTTTTGTCAGGAGATCTCCTCTTAATGAAGACATGTTGAAAGATCAGCAGTTTATTTCCTACGTGATTATAAAGTAGATCAAAAAGAATGTTTTAAAATAATCAAATAAACGATTTTTTTAAAGAAACAACAGAAAACACAAAAAATGACACCAATCTAAATGTAGAAGGAATGTTAGCGTTTGTACACTGCAATGATGTTTACTTGAAGAGCTCTTTAAATACGTAAAAGACCATTAAAAACCTCGTTTAAAATATACAGAATGTAGCCATAGATATTGAAAATGCTTCACCATAATACAAAATTATAAGTCAAAGAATTTCATGTATCATGGGAGATGTAATGTTAGGACTTATTTGGTAGCCACTTGGGTGAACACCATTTATACTATAGAGTGAACGGAATACCATAATCGCATCGCTGTCCATACATTGTACAAAGTGGGAAAAAGCTTCGTCTAGATTTCAGTTCTTCTTTCGCCCGTTAATATTAACAAACGAGACATTAGTAATGTCGTTAATCCCTCTCCTGTGATTACGTACGTACACTGTAATAACTATTTGTACCAAAATCGCTCAAAATCAACTACGGAAGCAAACAATCTTGTCCCGAAATGAACATCGCTTTCAGAGAAATTTCCTGCAGAATTAGGGATGTCTAAATCCATGACGTCTTAGAGAAGGAGGAAACACCATCTTTCAACACGAGCCTTGAAATTCATAAGAACCGAATAAGCAAAAAGTTATTAAGTCGTTACAGCAAGAGAGTATCGTCAATTCTTACCCTTGCACGAGAAAATATTTACTATTCAGGAAAAATTTAACCGACATAATGATAGAATGTAGGCTTGAAGTTCTCTAGAAATTCAGAAGATTATGACATCGATTTAGTATGGTCACCATACTCAGTAATGGTATCATGGGTTATCCTACGAAGGTGTTCCTCTTAATTTTCAAGAGAGTGTGATGAAAAGATATTCTCGGGTGCACCAAGAAACAGATTTGAAACTGTGGTGAAGGATCTGACAGACTACTTGTATAGTGGGATGAAATGGGTGTTTCAACCAGGATTCAACATCCTCTCACAAAACAAAATCGACACAATCTTCCTGAATTAAATAAGGCTTCCGACTGACCATTCAATAGCCATAACCTGAACTCTCATTATCGATTATAAAAATCTCGAAGGTATAACTCTGTGTGAACGCGGAAGGGGAACAATTTAAATAAATAATACATAATTCCAAAACTCATTTTCTATATTTTAGTTTTGTAAGACGAGTTATCATTTTTAGACACCATTAAAATATTGACAATATTCATAGCTAGACTGCGCACAATTATGGATATTAGTCAAATTACTTGCGTTTTGCAACGGTTTTACGTCATGGTCTTTTGCCCCATTTCAATCTCTTAAAAGTCTCTCATGTTAAAACATACACCTCTCCTTGTCACTGTCAGCCTTGATTCCTGTTTGTTATTAGTCGTCAGTTCTCTGACAATTCTTATCTATTCAAATATTTACGTATCGCTATCTTCATTTTCTGCGATTGACATTCAAACTTCGAAGCTAAATATATATATAAATTCGTTTTAATGGAAAGCGAATAATATTTTTGCGAAGTAATTTATGGCGTTTCGCGAGTTGCATTCCGCAAAACTCGTGACACAAACAAATGCTCGGCATTGAAAACTACAGTAAAACCACTTAAGATTTTTCTAATGGTTTGTTAGTTATCATAATTTAAAGATTTGGTGTTCACCAAAGAATGAATTTTACTAGAAAACATTTCTAGGCTATGATTTTTGATGATTTTAGATCGCCATTAACGCCTAAACAATGTGAAGATAGGCATAGAAATACATTTGGCATCTAAGGCATCAATTTATAATTGGTACAACGAATTCAAAAGAGATGGGGTTTCTCTTAGTGATGAATTTCGTGACGGGCACCCAAGACCTACTGTTACAGTTGAGAATATTTCCGCTGTTCGAGCAAAGCTTGAGGAAGATCGACAGAGATCATATGAATTTATTCGGGCGACATTGAGCATTGGTATGAGTCAAATCAAAAACATTTTACACCAACAGTTGGACGTGAGAAAACTTTGTTGTCGATGACAACCATCGTCGCATAAAGCTAAACTAACGACTGAGTCTGGATGCCCTAAACGTCAGCACCATGCACCCTCTACAATACAGCTCTGACCTAGCACTTCCTTGCGATTTATTTTTGTTTCCAAAAATTAAAGATAAAATGTATCGAATCACTTTTACGTCATCAGATGAAGTAGTGTGTTGAAGATACATTTACTATTACTTTTGTAATATTTTAATTTCAAACATTTTTATGTGAAACATGTAATGGTGCGCCATGGGGGTAAACTCTACTCTGGAATGCTTTTACGGGGTCACGGGACGACCGCTCTCTGCAGCACGTATACTGTGTGGGCATATGTATCGGTAAATGCTGTAACCTGTGTGTATGCTGGCGCCCGCTCTCTCCCCTATCCCTACAAGCTACACACTAGGCGTTCGCCGCTTTTACGTGTGTGTGTGTGTGTGTGTTCATCGGTGCGCGCTGTAGTTGCTTTACTCGTGTACACGGCATCGTCTCAAGATTTCATTTCAATCGGAGCGTTCTTTCGAGCATAATAAAGTATTTCCAATACGTTGCAACTTCTTTATTACAACAGTATCTAGCTACTCCCAGTTCCAAATCTATATCCACTAGTGTAAATCTCAGTATAAAGACCATGATTAATTATTATTATAAGTTAGAAAATTTCAAATACAATTAATAATTTTATTTAAAGAAGTTCATTCGAGTAACATTCCATCAGTGTAACATCCCACGAGCGAAATACGCTCAACTGTCTGGCGGCGACTGACAAAATAACGAGCGATCAAATAAATCTGGAGTTGAAGTAGGATGTGCATGAGAAAACGTATTTTCTAACTTAAGCAATTCTAATATCAGTATACATGCATACATATTTGTCAATGTTATCATTTGATATTTAGGTGTCAACGCTGACATTTCACATAATTATAAACGTATTTCAGCGATTGTACAATTAAATTATTTTTATAAACTCAAAATATTTCCTTACTTTATATTCCCTTCTTTAAATAACAATCAATTTCAATGTTTCACATGTGTCAGGCGTGACGGCTAATTTTTTTATTGTTAATAAGTAAATCTAGGAGATAAATAGATAAATATTTCCAGTTTTATAAAATACTTAACGTGTTTAACCCACTGTATAATATACTTTTATTAGCACATTATAAAAACGTTCTTTAAATCCTAAGAAAGAGATATCCTTTACATTTGCAAATCTATTTATTACCTAGGGTTATTTAATAATAGGCACCTTTTTCGAAATTTATTTATTGCTGTATACATCAGACATCTTGTTTTGTTGCCTAGGATTATTAGTGAGCGTATTCAAAGACGATATTTAATATACCGCCCATGGTTAACTAAATATGTATAATAGGCTCACGATTCCTAAATTTGTACGTACCATAAAAATCCATTACTGAACAAAAGAACAACCGAAAAAGAATGCTTAGGTTTGTGACACCAACTAATACTTAGTTAGTAATAATATTTTGTTATGTATTTATTAGTTAAGATTAGAATTTTAAGACTCTATCGCAAACCTGGTATTGTTGACGTAGGTATAATTTTTACGAAATAATGCTAGAAAAATTCTTCGTTATGACGCCAAACAATACACTATTCAACTAATACGATTTTAATATGTAATAGTGCAGGGGTAGTGGTATAATTTTACCTACTTGTAAATCAGTATGAACTCAAACATAGTACCAACTCAACATCAGTACAAGGCATACAGTATCAAGACAACATTCTCTTCATAACATTCATATCAAACAATTATGTTTTTAAAAAACTTAAAAAAGGTATATAACCCCTTACCACAATTATTAATCGTATCCTAAATACGATATCCTAAATATTTCGACAACTAAGTTGTCATCATCAGTAGGTAAAACCACTAATTAAAAAGTCGCACACGGGACACAGTAAAGGTAGAAAACCCGCTCAGGCACCAACTATTTTTCACCGCGTCCACGTATAGACTCTGATCAGTAGGTAAAACCACTAATTAAAAAGTCGCACACGGGACACAGTAAAGGTAGATAAACCGCTCAGGCACCAACTATTTTTCACCGCGTCCACGTATCGACTTAGTTGTCGAAATACGTATTTAGGATACGATTAATAATTGTGGTAAGGGGTTATATACCTTTTTTAAGTTTTTTACTTAACCACAGTCTCCAAAGAAAGAAAAAAAAAAGAATTTTAATTATGTTTATCAAGAAACACCAGTCTCAACAGCAATTTTATGCGAGTATAAGTCGTTGTAGATTAAAAATAATTGTATATAATGTAAATAAATATATTTAGATGAAAGTAAAATATTCATTTAACAAACAATCACCGAAGATTTAAATAGTAAAGTGTACGGCGGCACGGTGAAGCAACATACGAATCGTGGTTCTAGTAATTGACGTGCCAGAAACCAGAGTCATCTCAAACATTTGGTCCACGAGCTAACATCAACCATAACATTGGTACATCAATCCCCTAACCCAGCAGAAAATATAAAAATCTGATTTCTGAAGTGTTTCAAGAAGAGCATCATTGCTTTAAGGACTGGTTTCATCAAATGCAAAAATGTATTGATGTTAAAGGGGAAAATATTGAAAAACAATAAAATCATTTAATTTTTTAAAAATTAATCCTCGTTTAATTTTCTAAAAATGTTTACCCTCGTAACAGTATTACTTGCTTACAGTTGCATTAACGATAACTTGTGCTAATGTTGTTCAAGGATAATTTATAATAAAGAGCTTATTTTCAATAGAAATGGAACCAAATGTCTATGTTTAATTTTTTGAAATGAAAACTTACACATTATAATTACTTTTTCAAGGACTAAGTACAGCCTCTTTGGTAACAATTTTAAACCGGCAAAGAAATTACACTCAAAAGCCTAAAAGGGCATAGGAACATATGGCAAATGTTTAAGATATTTAATCTGTTAAAATCAGTATTATTTAAACATGTTTTATAATATTTAACACTCTTTCTTTCTTAGGGCAAACATATGACAATTTACATGTTAATAATTCTTTTGGTCTTGACACGTTTCTAACTTAAAATTTAGTAGAAACCATATGTCACAAGATGTCACTATGTTTAAATAATTGCAATTATTTACTTATCCTTAAAGATACGCTCTGTCTATAGTGTTTAATCGACAAGTTTAAACGCCACGTCTAAACGCCCATATCGGATAATGGGTTTACAAGTTTCAACTTGTATAAACAGTTAGACCAGATATAAGTAAACCCCATCGTCTGATATGAGAGTTTAGACGTGGCGTATAAACGCGTCGATTAAACACTGTAGGTAGACCATACCTTAAGCCTATCAATCCTTTTTAAAAATGTATGACGTCAAGTCGAGGTCGCGTATTTTATTTTGTACCAGTTCCAAAATTCTCTCCATATTGTGCTATCCCAGGCTCACCATTAGCACTCCTTCTAATTTCTCTCCTCTTTTCTCTGCGACTTTCCTCTTGACATGACATCGCCGTCCTCTTGCTTCCCTCTTTGTCGGTGTTCCTTTATTTTGCTTTGTATCTATACTACCTCAGTTCATTTTCTTCTATTACTTGTTAAATAGATTTCAGCAGAAAATTCAATTTCTTTAGTAGTCCATGAATGTTTTGACTATTTTTTTAGTATTACCTTGTTTCTCAAGAATTTTTGATACTCTTCCAGTAGTTTCTGTTCGTACTAATATTTCACTATCTACTTTTCCATCTTCTAATAACGTTGTTCCAAAATATTTGGATTTATCAGTTCCTTGAATTAAATTGTTTCCAAAAACAGACAGAAACAAGGAAATCCCTAACCGTAATATAAATTAATGAACTCTAAATACGCCAGTGTTAAATCACTGGCGATCTGGTGAAAAGCATATTTTCGAAAGTTGTACCTTAACCAAAGACGCGTTGAACACTATTTTTCTTTTTCAGATTGTCCGACTGAAGATGGAAACTTAGTTGCCGAAATACGCATTTAGAGTTTATTAATTTATACTGTGATTAGGTATTTTCTTGTTTCTTAGTTCCATTTTATGTTACTCTTTTTCTTTATCTTTCTTTATTTCTTTATATTATTAGAAGATGGTTTTCTCGGCGTTAATGTTTACAATATATTTTTTTGTAAACTCTGCATGTATCTATGTTGTTTAGAATTACTTCGTCTTTCTCTTTCTTTTTATTTTTAAATATCCTACCTCGTATAGTTTCATAATTTCACTTTTGATTTGCTTCTTTTATTGCTAATCAAAACAATAACGAACTTATGTTACATCCCTTCCTTATCCATATGTTTGCTTCGAGCCAGGCCTCGTTCAGTGGAATATTTAAACTGAATCAACGTTTATGCCCGCCATCTACATCGTATGTCAAGAACCATAGTGCTTTTATTTAATTGTAAACCTATAGTTGGCCCATAACAATTTATGGCATTTCTATTATTTCAATAATTTTTTATATTTGTCATTTTTATTCGTTGAACAATTTTAATCTGTTATTGAATTGAACTGAATACATATTTTGAGGATTATACAGCCCTTGAAATAAAGAGACAACATATGAAAAATGGAAAGATGGCAATTATGTAGAATATAAATCCAAAATTTTGTGAGTAAATTACGACACAAACCCCAAAATTAAAAATTCCCTGAAAAAAAAAATTATGTACCACATATGGATCAGAATGTCTATTAAAGATTACCTCGATTGAATTTTCACGCAAGCTTACCCTGCAATGTTTATGCTAATAACAACTCTACAAATAGCATCGTTTAGACGGCTGACCATGTTATAAAAACTCTACAATGGAGCAGCTTTGTTTACTTAGGATTCAGTAACCTCAATACGATTACATACGAATACATCAGCTGTGATCATTTATAAACTCGATTTATAACTAGGTGAAACAGGTGGAAAGCTCAGATGAAATACTCGAATATGTCGCCTCCACGCCTTGAGCGCGGAGGTGACAAATGTTTTCTAAATATCTTTATCATTTTTTTTATGAATTCATATTCTATGTAATTACATATTTCTTCATTTCATGTGTATTACGTGAATGCTTTATTTGTTACGAGAAGTAACGAATATAAAATATTAATATGAATTCAGAATGTCTATAAAAAGAACGGCTATAAAATTTACGCGTGCAATGTTTATAGTTATAAAAACTAGATATAATAGATACTAGATAGAACTAGATAGCTTTGTATGCTAGGTGTTTGAGAAAAGTCAACTGTCAAAAATTTTAAGAGAGACCGGACAATAACAACACTACTCTTTTTGTTATTGCCGGTCAGTTTTAAGTTATCGTCTCCGATACTCTGTAATATACTCGCTCGCACAGTAGCGTCACGAATATTTTTAAATATCATTGTCATTTTTTCCTTGTTTATAAGTGTTATAGTCTATTTTTAAACTAAGAGGAGTAAATGGAAAAGCCACATTTATACTGTAAAAGTTACCAAATCAATGACATTCTGAATGTTTTTTTAAATTTTCGTATTTTATTAGTTTTTCTTTATTCATTGAGCTCAAAGGCAACATTTAATTTAGCGTTATTTCCCGCTTAATTTTGAATATAAACTCTACATCAATAAAGTCACAACGTAATTAAACATTTATTAAAAATTATTTACATTAAACACAAAAATAACATAAATAAAGGATTTAAAGAAATCAAAGGCTCCGTTAACTACTTGTTACTTGCAAAAATTAAACAAAATAATCTATTCTAAATCTGAACTGTCTGAGAAAGTATCACTGTCAGCAGCACCAATAGAAATAATAAACGGTTCGATTAGATCATCTACGATGCCATCAAGTGTGGCCATTTTTATTTCTTCCTTAATTATATGCTCAACACAACTTTTCCAATTAACATTTTGAACATTTTCGATAGCTTCGTAAGGTCAACACGCAATTTTTGCATAACGTAATCCTACCTCTGAAGCAACCAATCACGCATAGTAATTTTGGTGCGATTAATTTAAAGCGCTCCTCTTAGTTTAAAAATAGACTATAGTATATTATAACACTAATACTAATATATACTAGTAATATATTTAAAGTAATTATCATATACTTATCTAAATTCATTATGCCGATATATGTACATATTAGGATTAGGTCTATTTGTAATAAACAGAAGCTTTAATAGTACGATAGCAAGAGAATGTGTAGATACAACATCTAGCTAGTAAGTTTATAAAATAATAAATGAGGCAAACATTAGTCTTATTTTTTAATGTTTCAGGTATAGAATTCAAAAAAATCTGAAAATAAAAGAGGTATGTATGAATAAGCGATTTTTATGTTAGCTTTACACTGACACACGTTCAACACTGTGATTACTATTATTACTTATTGAGGATGACAACTTAGTTTTCGAAATAGGTATTTAGGATATGAGTATTAATGTGGTAAGGAGTTTATGCCTTCTTTAAGTGTTTACTAAACCACAGTCTCCAAAGAAATGTTTTTTACGTTTCGATAAATTGATCATAAGTCAACAGCAATTATCACAAGCCGCTTCGAAAATAAGTTATTACAATAAATGTATTTTACTCTCCAGTAAAGGTCATTTTAAAAGAAAAACTACAAATTGTATTATGTGTTTAAGCGCTTAAATTTAACTTTGTACAATTTTTGACAAATTTGAATTTAAAAACCAAGCACGTCAACAAAAAATTGTAGAATTATTGCCAGCTTAACAAAAAAATTCAATCATTTATAGTCACCCGTTACTTATGTTTAAAATAAATTCAAAAACAGGAATAAATCTATTAAATGGAACCGTTAACGACATATCCAAAAAAACAAATATTCTGAATAAATAATAAATTCTTGTATGTTTTTAAATCGCTCGCGTGCGTATTCTGAAAATATTTGGAAATACGAACCGTACACACCTAGCCTAAAACTGAAATCTGTGATTGAATTTATGAGTTTTTTTCGTTCGAAATGTTTATTTGGTATTGATTACGCATGTGTTTCGGCTTTATGAAAAAAAGAAAAGATCAATATATCATTTAATTCATTTTTAATGAAACTTTAAATATTTATGATTACATTCACAGAGTATAAATTAACAAACTTCCTTACTTCTAGAATTATATATACTGTATGGAAGATGTATTTAAAACATTATTTTGTCGTTTCCAAAATAATATACAGTGTTACCACTGAATAGCGCCAATGCGAATCTAAAAAATACGTATAATTGTCTAATTGAAAATCAAAAGAGAAATTTCTTTATAATTCATAAAAAATTTCCAAATTTTTAAGGCTAAAATGTAGTTAATATCGGTCCATATCTTTGTTTATTCTATATTTACCAGAATACAGCTGTAATTAAGTTTTCAAGTTCATTGATCTGCAAAAAACATCGATAAAATTCCTAGGCATTGTTAGACGATAACGTCTAACAATAAGTTCGTATTTATAAGCGCAGTGGATCTTCTAAAACATTTATGAAATATAGTCAGCCGCACATATGGTGCTCTTATTGCTATGTTTTTTTTTTTTCGATAGCAATGATAGCCTTTACGTCGAACAAGCCTATTACGCATTTTAATCAATGTAATTATATACAAAAAGGTTTAAGTATATCAATACGTTATGCACGTATTACGCATTTGTTACAAATGAAACAGACATGCAATATACATATCTGTAACTATACACATGGACAATACACCTCGTATTTTCAGCATTTACTTCTGCTTAAGACACGTGTTTCTTTCTTCTTAAGCAGAAGTAAATGCTGAAAATACGAGGTGTATTATCCATGTGTACAGTTACAGATATGTATATTGCATGTCTGTTTCATTTGTAACAAATGCGTAATACGTGCATAACGTATTGATATACTTAAACCTTTTTGTATATTTACCGTTATCTGGCTCGTGTTAATGGACTACACCTATACGTATTTTTTCACTTATGTACCAGCATAGCTGGTCAAGTGAAAGGTCGCCTTTTTCGGCATAGTCTCTTTCGTCCGTCAGATATCACTTATTAAATAGTGCCACCTTATAGGACGAAATTTGCTCTATCTTGTAGGCGATTTCAGCGTAAATGTATATACAGACACAAATCTGTTCTTAAAAAGATTTGTATCATTTGTATTACATTGCTTCACTAGCTTGACTGATGACGCCTATAGATGGCAGAAACACGTGTCTTAAGCAGAAGTAAATGCTGAAAATACGAGGTGTATTGTCCATGTGTACAGTTACAGATATGTATATTGCATGTCTGTTTCATTTGTAATGTAATTATAGTTAAATAATTTGAGCGTTAAATAAATAATAATAATAATAAAACAAAAATTGTTAATCGTTTCCCGGCTGTTAATTATTTGCATACAATTATTTACATATTGCTATGGATTTTTCATTAAAGAAAAATACTTTAATTGTGCGATATATTTGAATATTTAAAAATGTACATATTTTTTGACTTTCACTGTATTTTAAATGTATTTAAATGTGTGAATATAATAACTGGTTTTTATATTCGAGGTCGATCTGATCGAGAGGCCTATGAAAATTCAAGGAGACCAGTTTTATAGCTTGAACTAGGAGGTAGCTTGGTGTGATATAATTAATTATATTGAATTAATTCGGTTATTTTAGATAAAGTGTTTGAATTATGTATTAGAGTTGTTAAGTTAAATTCTCGTAAGTTATTTGATGTTTGAATTGAATAAGCACCTTCTTTGTTCTTCGTCCCCAATAAAAAAAAATCTTGTAAGTAATATTAAGATATTATGACGTCAATAATATTTAAAATTATAAATATATTTCTATTGTATTAAGATTGTTAATTAAGAGATTTAATTATTAGAAATATAAATAATAAAGCTTACTATTAACATTTCTTTGTAATAAAAAATTGAAACGTTTTTTCGAGAGGATTAAAGGGTTTTTTTGTGCGTGTCGTTTGAACACGTGCTAATTTTGAACGTGTATCAGAATTTGATTATACAGTGTGGTTCTCTGGGGAGAAATTAAAAATAAACTTTATTATTTTTAGATAAGTTTCATCGGAGTTATTAAGAGGAAGTTTCTTCATTCACTTAGCTGTCTATATTACAGTGAATATTTTTACCTCATGTATTTTTGTATGATACAGTATCTTTATACTTTGTAAAGATAGATTTTTTGTTCTTTTTTTATTTTTGTATTAAATATTCAGTTTAAATTTTATCCTGTGTTTGATTTTTGTGTTCTGGCCATTACTGCTAATTAATTAAAAATTAGTAATTCATAAAATATAAGTAAATAAATTTGTGTGAACTTTTCACTGGCGCCTAGTATATTTTAGTTTTAACACGACTTTTCTGAGAGGAACCCGAGAAGTTAGAAGTCTCATATTTGAAAATTCTCCGGCTGAGAAACCTAATTGGGAAAACTGGTTGTGGATGCTGGCGCACTACATTCTCAAACCACTATTCATAGCATATTTTTGGCAAGGCCAACGTGGGGCGAACAGAAGCAGTATTGGTAGTGAGCAAGAAACAAAGCACAAAGATGGAAGGAATAATTAAATCGGGAGGAGAATGGAGGCAGCAAAGACAAGTAACTGGAAGTGAGGAATCGTTGGAAGAAGCAAAGGCAAGAATAGGTCAAGTAAAAACAAACACCATACATGAAGAGGGGCACGACAGGGTAAACAGGGAAATGATGTTGATGGACATGCTGATAAAAATGCAAAAAACAATGGAGATAACGCAGGAAAGAGAGAAAAGAATGGAAGAAAAGATGGATGCGATGATGGTAAAAATGCGTTAAATAATGCGAGCCAAGATGAAGTTGTAACAAGGGGTGTGGACTCATTGCACTTGTCAAATGAACAACAAGTAGAAGATAATATAATGGATTTAAATAGCAAATTATCAGAGGAAGTAGAAAGAAGAGAATTCGCAGAACAACAAATGAAGCATATGGAAGTAAAATTAGTAAAGAAAATAGAAGAAGTAAGAATAGAGAAGAATGAAATAAATATGCCCACTTATATTCCTGTACCTGTACAAAATGAAGTGTTACCAAAATTTTATGGGATTTCAACCATGAATCCCATGAATTTCTTAAAGAAGATAAAAGCCAGCTTGGAAGGTGTGCCAGGGGACAAGAAAAGGTTGCAAATGATTGGAAACTGCCTGAAGGATGATGCTATGGTTTGGTGGGAGATGGTGTCAGATGAGGTGACGACAATGGACGAATTTGAAGCCAGATTCACAAATAAATTCTGGGGACAAAACAAGCAGACAAGGGTAAGACAAGAATCATTATTTGGTAAATATAGAGTTGGAAATAATGAAACAAGAGAGACCTATGTCATGAAGATGTACTATGTATTAAAATATTTGACCCCTAAGATAAACGAATTTGATTTGGTTTCACAAGTAGTTAGACATTTTGATATTGAAGTTAATCAGGCAGTAGCTATACATAATATAACGGATATGCAACAGTTTCGTGAATTATTAAAAAGGTTAGATGATGCAGAGCGTGGCAGTAGATATAATAATAGTTATTCAGAAAATAATGTTAAGAGAAATCAATATTCAAGAATTAATTTGCACAACACACCTCTGAGATCTGAAAGACCTATATTTAATGAACATACTCAAATAAATAGAAATAAAATGGCTTCCCCAAATAGAGAAATAAATGATTCAAATAGAGATAATAGAAAAGATAGTAAAATAAATCAAGATAAATATACAGGTACGAGATATAAAGATACAAGGCCTAATTTTAATTTAGAATCAGTAAAAGTAGGACCAAAAAATCAATCAGAACTTGCTTGTAGTAAGGATTTTTGTTAGGGCTAATCAAAAAGAAAGAAAATTATGCATTGTTATATGATAAGTCAAATAGCGCGATAAATACTAGTTTAACACACATTAAGGTTAAGATAGGAAAAAGGGAATGTTATTTGCTAATTGATTCGGTTAGTGAAACGTCATTTTTGGATGAAAAAATTTTTGAATGGTTAATAAAGAATAAGGAAGGGAAATATGTACTCACAAGAAAAATTACAATTGTATCAGCTACAAAAAAGATAATAGCTGTAGTAAATAAAATTTATGTTATGGAATTTGCAGTAGAGAACTATAAATTTATCGGAGAATTTATTGTAGTCAAAGGTTTAGGAAGAGATGGGATGTTGGGAATAGACTTGTTAGAAAAAATTAAAGCAATAATAGATATAAATAAAAAGAAAATAATAATTAATAATAAAAATGTATCGTGGATCCAGGAATCGGGAGAGGAAGAAAAAATAATAAATTGTATGCAGAAAATGAATTGTATGAATAAAATAAATAATATTGAAGAAAATGAAGTTGTAGAAGAGGTATTTGAAGAAAAGGAGCTAATGGTTTTAGAAGAAATGGATAAAGAAAATGATGGAGAAGTGGAAATTCCCGAAGATATTGATTCGTTAAGAATAGATTGTGATGAAAAGTATGAAGAAGAAGTTAAATTGACAATTAAGAATAATATTGAGTTAGTAAACAAGTTTTCCAGTATAGCCAGAAATTATCGACATTCATTAGAAGTAGATGATACAAAACCTTTCAAAGTTAAAAATTATCCCATTCCAAAGAATATGCAACAACAAGTAGAAGAAGAAGTTAAGAAGATGTTACAAGATGGTGTAATAGAACGTGGTAAAACTAGATATGTGAATCCGTTAGTAGTGGTAAAGAAGAAGTCAGGAGAGATTAGATTATGTTTGGATGCGCGCAGACTTAATGAGAGAACAAAAGCTCAATTTGAAACTCCGATTACGATTGAATCATTACTGTCAAAATGTGGCAATGCAAAAGTTTATAGTAAATTGGACTTGAGGAGTGCTTTTTGGTTGGTACCGTTAGAAAAGGAATCGAGGAAGTATTGTGGATTTATGGTAAATGGCAAAGTATATCAGTTTAGGACTGTACCATATGGATTAAGCAGTTCTGCTGCAGCGTTGATAAGGGCAATGCAACAAATATTGGAACCCTATGAAGATTATGCATTACATAGATGATATTTTAATATACAGTAAAAATTATCCGGATCATTTAGAGCATGTACGAAATATAATGGAAATATTGGTAAGAGAAGGTCTAAAGTTAAATATTAAAAAGGTGAATTTTTTAAGAGTGAAATAAAGTTTCTAGGATATAATATAAGTCCTAGATATGTCAGTGTGGATCAAAGTAGGCTAGAGCTGATTAAAGATTATCCACGTCCTAAAAATGTAAGAATGTTAAGAGGGTTCTTAGGTACAATTAATTATTATAAACGTTTTATTCCGTACCTGGCACAAACAAGTGCACCATTGTATGAAATGTTAAAAAAGAATGTTAAATTTAGTTGGAATGAGGAAAGAATAAGAGCTTTCGAAAATTTAAAGAATGAATTTTATAATCAGTTAGTTTTGATATTGCTAGATTTTAATAAACAATTTGTATTAAGAGTAGATGCAAGTGATGTCGCAGTTAGTAGAGTTTTAATCCAAGTTAATAATGAAGGTATAGAGGAACCTATTTGTTTTATATCTCGAATCTTAAAAAGCTATGAAATTAAATATACTATAGCTGAGAAAGAAATGTTGGCTGCAGTACACGCGGTTCAAAAGCTAAGATTTTATATATTGGGCAAGAACTTCCTAGTAGAAACAGATCATGCTGCGTTGACATCACTATTGAGTACAAGATCTAAAAATAATAGAGTATATCGTTGGTCTTTGTTACTGTCAGAGTATAATTTTGAAATTCGTCATATAAAGGGAGTACTAAATGTTACTGCTGATGCGTTATCTAGAATGTATAACAATAAAAGTAATTTTAATTATGTTGAACTAAATAGGGATTATGCTGAGGGGGCATTTGAGTATGACGTGATCCTTCAGGTCCAACAGAATGAAAGTTTTAATAATTTAAGAGAGGTTTTAAGGAATCAAGATAATTATATAAATTTTGTTGTGCGCGACGGTTTAATTATGAAAAATAATTAGAGATTAAAGTTATGGGATAGTTAATGATGTTTATGCAAAACAAGCAATGTTACAAATATTTCTTTCTCTTCCATGCGCCATCCATGTGAGAGATGTCCAGGACCAGGAGGTTGAAGATGATGTCAACCATTCTCCGAATACTGTTACTCTGGAGTGTTGTTCGTCTGTGATGTATGGGATAAAGCCTATTAACAAACAAAAGAAAATTACAAGCAGGACCAGATTTGAAGTTGGCAACTCAGTTAACACCAGAAGATTTAAATAAAAATGTCACATACGAGTTGTACACTATGGATGGGGTCGTCGAAAGAAGGGACGATACCATATTAGTGCTCTGCGACCGTTCGCTCCACAGGTGCGTGTTGAGGAAGAAGGCCCAGACTGAAACTGTTCATCAGCTGAGTGCGGGGACAGTAGTGTGAATGTAAGAAACTGACAATTTTCTGTGAGTGCGGAAAACTATATAATGAATAAGATTTTGACATGGCCAGGCTTATTAATTATATATTTTTGCTATGGATTTTTCATTAAAGAAAAATACTATAATTGTGCCATATATTTGAATATTTAAAAATATACATATTTTTTGACTTTCACTGTATTTTAAATGTATTTAAATGTGCGAATATAAAAACTGGTTTTTATATTCGAGGTCGATCTGATCGAGAGGCCTTTGAAAATTCAAGGAGACCAGTTTTATAGCTTGAGCTAGGAGGTAGCTTGGTGTGATATAATTAATTATATTGAATTAATTCGGTTATTTTATTGATAAAGTGTTTGATTGATGTATTGAGTTGTTAAGTTAAATTCTCGTAAGTTATTTGATGTTTGAATTGAATAAGCACCTTCTTTGTTCTTCGTCTCCAATAAAAAAAAAATCTTGTAAGTAATATTAAGATATTATGACGTCAATAATATTTAAATTTATAAGTATATTTCTATTGTATTAAGATTGTTAATTAAGAAATTTAATTATTAGAAATATAAATAGTAAAGCTTACTATTAACAATTCCTTGTAATAAACAATTGAAAAGTTTGTTCGAGAGGATTAAAGGGTTTTTTTGTGCGTGTCGTTTGAACACGTGTTAATTTTGAACGTGTATCAGAATTTGATTATACAGTGTGGTTCTCTAGGGAGAAATTAAAAATAAACTTTATTATTTTTAGATAAGTTTGATCGGAGTCATTAAGAGGAAGTTTTTTCATTCACTTAGCTGCCTATATTACAGTGAATATTTTTACCTCATGTATTTTTGTATGATACCGTATCTTTATACTTTGTAAAGATTTTTTTTTCTTTTTTTATTTTTGTATTAAATATTCAGTTTAAATTTTATCCTGCGTTTGATTTTTGTGTTCTGGCCATTACTGCTAATTAATTAAAAATTAGTAACTCATAAAATATAAGTAAATTAATTTGTGTGAACTTTTCACTGGCGCCTAGTATATTTTAGTTTTAACACGACTTTCCTGAGAGGAACCCGAGAAGTTAGAAGTCTCATATCTGAAAATTCTCCGGTTGAGAAACCTAGTTGGGAAAACTGGTCGAGATCTCTTCAGTACAAAATGAGGTATTGTAGATAATTTCAGATATACATCTCAAAGCCAGAGCAACTGGAGCAAGTTTTGGTCTTTCATATCCGAAAATAAATATCCTTGTTTAAAACAAATAGATCTTCAGTTAACAGCATTCTTCGGATCAACTTACTTGTGCGAGTCTACATTTTCAGAAATAAAAATTGAAATCGAAATATCGCAATCGACTAACTGACGAACATCTCTCAGCATGCCTGCGCACTCAATAATTACGAACCGTTCTTCGATCAGTTTTTGGATGACATGCAGTGCCATGCATCAACATCTTAATTCTAAATGAAAGCAGTGATTGAAGAAAATTTCTGACATTCCAATTTTAGTAAGAGTAAGAATTAATGTACGTTAATAATTTGGTATTGGCCAATACAGAAAAGAAATAACAGAATAGCGTGATAATCTGGCAGCAAGAATCATATGTAATATACCGCCTAATTCTGAGCAAACGCAACGATGCGAATGTATGAATATTTCTCCCGCTTCGAATACAAATCCCCTGAACGCGTTTAGCCAATCACAAAACAGTCTGTCGCGCAACGATTTGACAATTAATGTCACAAATTAGTGTCACCACTGTCACCCTATACGGAGTCTCTTAAGCGTTTGAATAGTGATAATGCCGCGTTATACACTAGAAGAGAAAGCCGAAATGATGAAATGGTACCACGCTGATAATTCTTATCAAAGAATATGTGACTTATTTGCCGGAGTTCCTAATGATACGTTCATTTTAGTATGCGCTGCAATAGAACTAAATTCAAATTTGACACATAGCGATATTTCCAACGATTTAGGCATATGCTGCTCTTCCGTTAACCGCATACTAAAATTAAATGGTTTTCGTAATTATAAATATTCCAAACATCATCAATTATTTTACGGTGATGAGTTTAAACGGATGAATTTCCGTTTTTATATAATTAATTTCTCATTATGAACAATTTATTTTATTATCTGTAAGAGTAAATTTTTCTTTACATTACTAGAATTTAATTTAGTTTTTATTTATTTCTGAAGTTTATTTAGTTTACTATGAATAGTTTTTGTTACCTTTATTATTAAAATTTAATTTATTAAATCTCTTGATGCCTTATTTGCAATTTTCTTAACCGCTTATTAATAATTTTATTACGCTTTGTGTGACCATCGTCAGTATAACGTATTGCAATTTATTTATTATAAAATCATTACAATAACACAGGACTAAACAATTTATAGTCCTTTAATAGTAATTTGGTAATCAGATAATTTTTCTTACGCGGCTCCATAATATGTAAGTATGTATGACATATGACATCGATGTTGACACGCCTACAGCATTCAGGGGAATTCTATTTGGAGCGGAAGAAATATTCATACATTCGCATCGTTGCGTTTGCTCAGAATTAGGCGGTATATTAACTTAGAGAAAACTAAAGTAATGATTAATGGCTATTGAATAAGAGAAAATATGTATAAAAATAATTGCAAACAAACTGAAATAAGGTGAAAATTTTGATTCGATTTTTTATGTAAAGGACGAGTTAGAGCCTAAATACATAATCGTATAGTAAGAGCAAATAGAAGTGTCTAGTGAGTCTCTAACAACAGCATATAACAGTGCATATACCTATACCCTTCTTAACTTTTGAGAGTGAAACGTGAACTTTAAGCGACTAAAAACTGCGGACAAATGAAATTCCGTATTTAAGAGCTGTAACAGGTGTTGTTAGCTCTTACAGAAATCGAACAAAAACATTTAAAATGGTTTAGGCACATTGTGCAAGTAGGGGTGATAGAATGAAGAAACATGCATAGAGAGCGTCAGTGGATAAGACGAGAAGACGTGGAAGGCCAAATAAACACTGGAATACCGAGATTACAAAAAGCACTGGAAGAAAAGGAACTTTATTGTAGGGATGATGAGAAGATGATGCGTGATAGAAGTACATGAAATGTTATCTGTAATAACAGCTCAACAACACAATTGATAAAATTGGGAGGGTTTGAACAAAGGAGTGTTTTTGTACTCTTAATTGTGATCTATATAGAAACGATGAACGTGTAATATTCATACAATTGTATAATTTCTTCGATTTTTTCATATTATTTACTAGTACTCTACTACTCATTAATTACATCCTTTTGTTAAGGATCTTTGTAAGAATATCCTATTCCAAAACTTGTAGTATATATTTCTTCTCCTAACAGGCTGAGATAACCAGTTCCAGTGTGATCAATAAAATTTATTTAATTGTAATTGTAGGTATCGTATAAACAAACTTCAATAATAGAGTTGTTTATTTACATTTAATTGTTCATTTGAATTACTTTTCCTAATTCATTAAATGTTTAATAAATATTTAATGTTAATTTTATGAATCTTTCATACAATAGAATATTATAATTTAGAAAATTAAAATAAGTAAATAATATACGAAACAAAAAAAGTAAATAAAATACGAAATAGTAGCCTAATGCACATTTAATGTCGATCATTTTAAATCTACAATTACTTTATATTAAACTTCACTTACCTATACCAGAAGACACATCTGATATCTCGCATTTATCCTTCGTATTCGGACCAGAACCAACACGATCTTTCAAACCTTTCGGTTTTCTCTTTCTAAACCACTTTCTTCCGCAACAAGTATACACTGGCATTATCCGAAATTATGCATGAGCATTTAAATTTTCAAACGTATATTTCCTCTTTCCGCGGTCACGAACTTCATTGAATCTCATTATTATCTACATAATATAAAACAACCGTGTATATAACTTCAGGTAAAATCGATCTTAACAACATATAGGTTTAGTGAGGCCAGAGCAAATTAGGTCATAATAAGTGTGTTTAGGCAGAGACTAGTAAAAGAACTTCAAATCGTCGCCATTGAACGCGTGTCCTTCTTTAAGCTATTACATATCGAATCGCACTGACATTCCAGCCGAAAATTGATAATTCCTGAAGTTTCTACCCACGCGACATGCTAATAAAGCACGTTGTATCGATAAAGCTCGAAATAAAGATGTCGACATAGTGAAGCGTAACAATATGTTTGTAAATATTAGAAGAGGCATATGTTTGAGTATCTATCTATAGGGGCGTTAAATAATATAATAAAACAATTTTTATTTTAAAATTCTAGTAATTCCTACATATAATAATATGAATTAGTTATCCTATTAACGTGATCAATAAAATTGAACTAAAAAGGAACCAGTTTTCAAAACATTTTTTCCATGAAGGTTTGTGATTTCTCTTACTTCACTATTCTAAGTGAAACATTCCCAGCAATTTATCTTTTGCATGTGGGAATAATGTGAACACATTTTGGATGTTAAATCGGAACTATTTGATAGGTTATTCAATTCAATTTCTTTCTAATTTAAATAGCTGAACGACTTCTGGTCTGGCATAGTGTAGCTTTACAAGTTAACCGTACTATCCGAGGCTATATAACATGTCCGCTAATATTGAAAGAGTTATAGGTCATCATCTTAATACGTTTCTTCTTTCACAATTAACTTTTATTGATGAAGGCTTATTTTCGAAAAGCCAACCAACCAACTGTTCCGTTTTCTTCGGAATCATATGAACAAACAGATCAACTTTCACCTCCTACTACAACGTTAGAAACTCATTACAAAATGCTGTTAATCTCTGTCACACTAATGCCCACTGTTAATTAATAGAAAGTACTCTTTCTGTATTATATTCCCTTACAGTCGGAAAACTGTCAAACAATAGTAACTCTTTTTAAACTCCTACAATTTTTTTCCTTCAGAGTTTCGTGGCCAAAACTGAATTCATTATATCAGCATTTTATTGTAACTAATGAACAAGACTCACTCTTAGACACCTTCCTAATCGATTTTGTTTTTTAAAAATTTCCATCTCAAAGACTTGTTACTAAATTTCATGATTTTACATAGAGGTGTTCAAATCACAAAAACTTTAATTTTGTTAAACTCGCAATAAAGTAAGATAATATTTGTATCAACAAATCACTATCTACTGGTTAGAACATCCCTTGTAGAAATCTCTAACTCATAGTTGTAAAATTTTCTGATTAATTTCTATAATGAAGTTAATAAGAAATGATTTATATAATCAATACAGTGCCTATCGTATTGGAGTAAAAAAATATACCAAACGTGATACCGTCAAAAGGAGAGGAGTGCTGTAGTATAATTTTATTTTATATTTACAATATTGCGAACATTTGTACAGAATTGTGTAAACAAAATGTATAACTTCTAAATAAAAAATAAGTAATACCCGTAAATTTATTGTAGTAATTAGTCTTTCTAATTCGGAACTATTAAAAATACAATATTTCAAGCACGTTTTACATAATATAAACTAAAAATAATTAAATAATGATATCTTGATGGCTAAAATTGAAAATTCGTACCTAAAATTAGAATCCAATGAGCCAATTTGAGTTACTTGTATTACCCATGTTATGTTACCCATGACCGTGAAACCTTTCTATACCTACCTA
Organism: Melolontha melolontha; assembly: GCA_935421215.2. Classification (NCBI taxonomy): domain Eukaryota; kingdom Metazoa; phylum Arthropoda; class Insecta; order Coleoptera; family Scarabaeidae; genus Melolontha; species Melolontha melolontha. The sequence continues at coordinate 147,942,797 of OW285237.1, read as the reverse complement.
CGTAACCCCCACCACGAACTAAATTAATACCCGGCCCATATAGAGATATATACAAAATATCTTTGTTTTTGTTGTCTTTGGAACAGCAGAGCTAATGATCAACTAGAAATTGGTCTTTAAGAAAGATCGTGATTCAAGTAAATCTAAACGTAATCAACTAACCTTTGGTTACGATAGAAAAAATCATATTTCCACCCTAGCAGATCAAGTTAGGGCTTATAAAGAAATTTGTAAAGGCTTCAAATCAAGATGGACTTTGTTTTGGTTACTTGACACGTAAATTTCCTAGAATTAGCACGAAAGACTGAAAGTCGGAATATTTAATTGTCCTCATATAAATCAGCTTACTAAAGATCCCTAATGCACAGCATAAATCAACAAAATTGAATCTAATGGGAGCTATTCATCTATTCGAGTAGTAGGTACTAAATTTTCTTGGAAACCATAACGCAGAGAAATTACATACAATTAGTGGAAAGTATACTTTTCAACTTTAATGTTCTCGGTTGTCACACGAGCATAAAAGTCCCTCTATCCTCACAACCACCTAGATCGTTTTCTGAAAAACCAAAATGATTTGAATGAAGAGGTGGGGTAAAGATTGCATCAGAACATTAAAACTGTGAAAGATCGATATCAGAGAAGATGCGATAACCGTAGGATGTTCGACTACTGTTGAAGTCTTCAGCAAGAATATTTATCTACTTTGTGAAATAAATATCTTACTCCATATTTGTTGTTTTTTTTTTCTCTAACTGGTAGTTGGAGCAAATAGTAATAGTAATAATATGAAATGTACATAATTTGAAAAATAAGATAAATTAGTCTAAGAGAGACCAGTACAGCGTATCTCAAAAATTATATCTGATAGACCAAATCTGACGTCTATTTTGTAAAGACAAAATTCACCTAGAAGCAGCTAAAAATCGCTGGCGCCAAAATTGGGTGTGTAATTGTCGCCGACAAAGATATTTATATATGATGTTTGCCTTCCAAAACGGAATAATTAAACATATGTGATTTTTTTTATTTGTCAGAAATGTCTTGACTAACACGGTATTGTCATAAAATGAGCGGACAGTTCCAAAAATGAAAAACCTTATCTATTTTCAAGGCTGTGCGTTGTTCTTTGAGCATGTGTTTCCTTTTGCGGTGGTTAGATTGTTAATCTGGTCCACCAACTCTACTTCTTTATCCTGGCTTGGGATCGGCGGTGACGGTTGTAGACCAAAATTCAAGCAAGGAATGGGTTATCTAGGAAAATTAGAAGCATCACTGGTATCCGACGAGGCGATTCCCTAAGGCTTATAGTTTGTCTCAAAAAGAGAGATACAACTTTCTGAATAACCCACAATGACCGTTAATTTTCATTGGTTGAAGGTAAGTAATGATGTGGTTTGGGTGGGTTCGTTCGGAAACTTGTCTCTCGCTTTTTTTGAGACAAACTATAGGGAATTACCTTGCCTAAGTATTTGACTTAGGGTCTAAGCCCAATACTTTTTAATCTTATTATGAATCAACTCACGACAGCATGAAAAACATGAATGGCTACAAAATGGGGCAAAACAATCTATTTTATGTTACGCTGACGATGCGATACGGTGCTAATAAGAGATATTGAGGATAACCTACAAACTTCTGAACCGATTCACAAAAATAGCTGAAAGATAAAACAAGCAAATATCCACAGAAAAGACAAAATCTTAGTGGTCGCAAAAGATCCTATACGATGAAAATTAGAAATATGCAACAAAATCATCGAACAAGTGATGTACTTTATGTACTTTGGGGTAGAAATATCGAGTGAACAGAACAATTGCAGAGAAATCAGGCGACAGACTATGAAAGCAGCACGAGTGTCGGATAGCTAACAGATGTCATCTAGAAAAATAAATATCTCATTACAGAAAGCAAAGAACAAATATATAAAACCATAGTAAAGAGCAATAATGACGTATGCGGCTGAAACCCGTGCCAATACAAGTAGAATTAATCACCTTTAAAACACTTTAAGAACGATAGTGGGAATGAAGAGAAATAGAGTTAGGAACGCAATTATAAGAGAAGAACGTCGAATCGGAATGTTAGATTCGTCAGAGGAAGGAGAAAAGCATGGAACTAACATGTCCAAATGGCAGATAAGACCAAGTTGACAAAAATAGCAAGAGACCAAAGATCAGCAGGTTTCGACCTAAATCAAGGAAGAAAAACCTTATCTAATACCTACGAATGTGAGATTTGTAAAAAGCAAGTGAGTAGCTTTTTTGCCTAAATGGGCTCGCTAAATTTTGCTTTTATAAATACAACAAAAAACAATTTTTCTATTTTGCGTTCGAAATGAACTCATTATGAAACCCAAAACAGTATCGAAATGAGCTTCATTTCGATACGCTTTTTTTCATTTTTCAATGTTGGCGTTGTGCGAACACAGAAATAAATATCATTGCTGTCATTTGATTTTAAGAATTTAAGTACATTTGACAGATATGATATATGTTCGTACTCTACACAAACGACGTATATTGTATACAATTGACAACAAGATATATTAGTTTCTAAGTCGCTCAGGTTTATATTTTTAAATAAAATATCAAGTAATGTTAACGAAAATTAATAAATAATATGTAATATAATATACTTCGCGGATAGCAAGATTTAAATTTGACAATGTCAAGTATCAATGTGACCAACTGCATGCTTTATATAAAAATTAAACTCTGAACTTCCAAATTATATATAAAACTCGTTTCATAAGGCCTTTGCCGCACTCACTCTTTAGAAAACTCGCCGCTATCGCGGCTCGTTTTCTAAACTGATCTCGTGCGGCAAAATAGTGCCTTATGAAACTTGTTTTTTAATATACTATTCTATGGGCCGGTATTATAAACGATAAAAATCTGCAGATTTTATTTAGTAACCAAGTAAATTTAATTTACTCCATAGATTGGGTATTATAAACATCGAATAAGGAAAGTAACCAAGTAAATCTCCCAAGTAATTTACACCCTAGAAAATCGGCCTATTAAAATTTATTCTTCGAATAAATGCGATCTGACGTATTCAAACATAACCTTATTTTAAAATATGTTGTATTGTTATTTTTTTATAAGAGTTTTGATTGTGTTAAAAATAATGTCGGATTTGTCGGTGAGTTCTGTATCATCAGTGTCTTCCGTATCTTCAGTATCTAATTCATCAGACGATGAAAATCAACCTTTCGAACGTCGTCGTCGTCTGCCAAGGATATTTCGCGATAGGACTGATCCATTTGAAATATATTCAAATGAAGTATTTAAATCACGATTTCGATTAACGAAAGAGACATTTCAAATGGTTTTAAATATTATTGATGATAATTTGAAACCTTACACAAACAGGAATATATCCATATTGAGCAAGAATCAATTGTTGCTAGCATTAAGATTTTATGCTACCGGTTCCTTTCAAAATGTAGTTGGAGATTATTTTAATGTAACAAAGTCCACTACAGGAAGGATCATCCATAAAGTGACACATGAAATTGCTAGTTTGAGGAATCGGTATGTAAAAATGCCACATACAGAACAAGCCCGAAATTTAATATGCAGAGACTTTTTTAATATTCGAGGATTTCCAAATGTTTGTAGTGCAATAGACTGTACACATGTGAAAATCCAGTCTCCAGGTGGGGATAATGCAGAGATTTTCAGAAATAGGAAGGGCTGGTTTTCTATTAATGTACAGGTTATTTGTGATGCAAAATTAAAAATTATGGATATTGTGGCCCGTCATCCAGGATCGTGTCATGATAGTTACATTTTTAACAATTCCTATGTCAGGGCGCAACTTGATAACAATGAATTTGGAAAGTCTTATTTATTGGGTGGCTCAGCCTATCCATGTAGAAGGTACATATTAACGCCACTATAGCAACCACAAAACCCTGCTGAAATAAGGTACAACAGAGCTCAGGTTGCAACATGTAATCCTATTGAAAGGACTTTTGGAGTGCTAAAGCGAAGATTTGCTTGTTTATCTAATGGGCTTCAATTGTCATTAAGCAAATCGTTGGCAGTGATCATTGCTACTTCTGTGCTGCACAATATATGTATCGAACATGGAGATAATTATGAAATTGCAGAAGACGTAGATGTAGAAATTCCACCTATTAATATCCATGACAATAATAGAGATGCCTTTAATGCTGTGAGAAATGCAGTAATAAATAATATATTTGCAAGGTATGTATTGCATATTTACCTTATACTTGTAGATTTAATAGAACATGATGTAAAGTAATTAAAATAAGGCTATGTAGTCAAAAGTGTAAAAAAATTTTATTTAAACCAAGAAATATATAACTATAACATAAATAAACAAAAACAAAATTCTAGAAAGACATACAACGTGTCCAGGAAAGTATGCAACAAAGGGAAAACTTTTATGGTCTATTTCTCAGGAAATTTTATTCTTTATAAAAGTTTTTGCTTTACTTGAAACCCATTTATCCGTTAAAACAAATAAAATATCGCTTTAAATAATGAAAATATTCTTTAATAACTTGAAAATACTTGAATTACTATTTAAATGCGTTACCGCTTCCTTAATCCTGTTCTGCAAATCTTCTTGGTTATCAAATGGCCTTTCTGAATACACCCGATTTTTCAACCAACCCCATGAAAAATAATCCAAAGGATTTAAATCCGGCGACCGTGGAGGCCATGGAAATGTTAAATATCTTCCTATCCATTTTTCTTGAAATTCTTGGTTTAAATACTGCACGACTCGACGAGAACTATGTGCAGGTGCACCATCATGTAAACCACAAAGAACGTCTTGTTTGTAAAGGTAAGTTGTCAAATTCATCTTCCAATTCAGTAGTCAGAAATGCTAAATACTCGTACCTTTCAGCATTTAAAGTTTGTTGAAAAAAATACGGCCCGATCACTCTTCTCTTCAAAATTCCGCACCAAACATTTATCTTTCATGAATATTGGTTTTTATACTCCATTTGGAAATGTGGATTCTCTTGAGACCACCAACGACAGTTTTGCGAACAAACTACCACACCATTTGTGGTGAATGTCGCTTTATCGGTAAATAATAATTTTCTGGAAAATGTTATGTCTGTTTCTATTTCACATTGTATCAAAGGGAAACTCTAAACGCTAGTCATAATCTCGTTCTTGTAACGTTTGGACATATCTTGGTTTAAATGGAGTAAACTTGTGTTTTCAATATTTGATGTTCTGATGATTTACGTAATCCTAAATTAGTTGTACATTTTCTCACAGATAATTTAGGATTCTCATTAAATATTTAAAGAATTATCTAAATTTCTTGCTGGTCTATCATGTTCCTTTTTAAAATTAAATTCCAAAGAGCCTGTTTGTTTAAATTGTCGCAAAATTCGGGATACCGTAGACCAACTAACGTTTTTATTGGGATGCCTTTCGTTAAAAGTCGCAGCTACGTCTCTACATGTCTTATAATTATCGCCACATATAAGCATTAACTCTGCTCTAAATGTATTTTGTAGGATGTCAAATACCATGCATACGTGATTAAAAGTAAAAAGTAATGACTGCACACACGATATTAAGTAGGTACGGAAATTTTGAACAATTAATAAAATAATTGTATTGTTACTACCTATTATGATAACTCATTTATTTTAACGGGTAAGTAGGTTTTAAGTAAAGCAAAAACTTTTATAAAGAATAAAATTTCCTGAGAAATAGAAAATAAAAAAGTTTTCCCTTTGTTGCATACTTTCGTGGACACGTTGTATATGTATATATATATAAATAATTTATTTCTGCTCACTATTCTTTCTTTCCTCTAATAACATTTTTTTTTCTTCAATAACTAATTCCATTTCTTGTCTTTTCAATTTCAAAATGTCCCTTTCCATTTCTTCCTTTTCTAATCTTATTTTTAAAATTTTAAGTTTTATTTCATCCGCTGTTCATTTATTTTTGTTTTTTTTCTTACAGGTAATACATTGCTTGGAGCTTCCTCTACGATGACCACTGGGGTGCTAACATCAGCATATGTAGACACAGCATAAGTAAAGTAATTAAAATAAGGCTATGTAGTTGAAAGTGTAAAAAATTTTTATTTAAACTAAGAAATATATAACTATAACATAAATAAACAAAAACAAAATTCTAGAAAGACTATATATATATATATGTATATATATATAAATAATTTATTTCTGCTCCCTATTCTTTCTTTCCTCTAATAACATTTTTTTTTCTTCAATAACTAATTCCATTTCTTGTCTTTTCAATTTCAAAATGTCCCTTTCCATTTCTTCCTTTTCTAATCTTATTTTTAAAATTTTAAGTTTTATTTCAACTGCTGTTTCCTTATAATCATTTATTTTTGTTTTTTTTCTTATAGGTAATACATTGCTTGGAGCTTCCTCTACGATGACCACTGGGGTGCTAACATCAGCATAAGTAGACGTCTACAAAAACATTATGTTTATCTTGTTTATTTAAAAAATATATATTTACAAATATTACCATTGTGTCAATTATTTCATTCTCATCTTGAGAATAAGGACTAGTGCCACTTACAGAGTTTATTTGTTTATCTGCAATAAATAGATAGGCATATTATAATACATGTTACTGACTATATGTACATTTTTTTTTGGTTTAAAATTTAATTACTTACCAAAAGTAGAGGAACTGTCGTATTGGTTTGCCAAATGAAAGATACCTTGGTCACTCATTTCGAGGAACTTTTGGCCAATTCCATCAATTTTTTTTTTAAATACTCCGGCTTTATACAACTCTACCTACATGCATAACATAAATGTCTAGTAATGAAACAATAAAAAAATATGCATTTCTTACCTTTTCATCGGCTTTGTCTTTTTTGGCTTTCTTTTTTATTGTTTCATACAATAATTTAAGCTGGATACCGTATTAAAAAATGCTAGCCTTATTTAACTTTGCAGTGACACTTTGACTCAATCGGTAAACATTAGCGACATCTACCTTAGCTATTGAGCACACAAAATAAATTCAGGGAAAATGAGTACATTCATTAGAAGTAATAATTTCAACAAGATATTCTAATTTTCGGGGATCTACGTAAATTAATCGAGGACTTTCAAATATAAAATTTTAAAAGAATATGTTAAAAGATTTTAATTGTAATTTTGTATTACGTACTAATAATTTAAATTAATCAGCCATACAAATACTGTTTCTTAAGTGACCGCGTCCAAATGTAGACGTTTAATTTTCGAACGCGCTCCTTTCAAATTATATTTGAAAGAGCGGTTAATTAGAACTATATTAAACCATAATTTTGTTAATATTTACTTGTTAAAATTGTGTTTTGCACTAGTGTTATATTTTATTTAAACAGATATGTAAAGAATATCATCTGGTACATTTTGTACTAATTGTTTTATCACTATAGTATAATCTTACTTAACCTCCAAACTAATCCCTTTGAAATCTAAAGAAACCCTTCAAAAATGTCTGATTTTTCTGATTTACTATTGGAAGCCGAAAAGCTAACTCAAGAAATCGAAGATACATCGGAATTACCCAAAGTAGACAGATCATTGAGACAAGTTTTGGAAGCTTCAAATGAATTGTATACTCGAGTTGCTCAAACAGGAGCAAAAGATATCCAAGCGTAAGTTATTACATAATTGACATTTTATCAGCATAAATGAATACTTTGTAGAAATTTATTGCTTGGCACAAAAGGCCTTGATTTACCAAGAATAGCACAAAAATTAGATGTAATTAGTTCGAAGCGAACATTTGAATCAATAGAGCCCACTGATGATGTAGATATATCAGCATGTTTGGAGAATGAAATACGTAATTGCATATTAAGTACGATTGAAGAGGAACATAAAAAGGTAAAGTAAAAATACTTATATGTATACATATCATTTCAATAAATACTTCCAGTGCTTCAATTCTATATCGGAACAAAATTGGGAACATGAACAAGGAGAATGGAAGCAAGAAAAAAGGAAGATTTTGAATGCTATGATTGGGCCGTCTGGTAATTTTATAATACCCAGCAAACAGCAAACAGTGTTTATTGAGCCTGCTGTTGGATCAACGCTAATGGCCAAAGATGAATCAATATATGCTACAAAACTTATTGAATACAACTTATCACTATCAAAAGGATTGCCTAAACCAAATCCTGTATATTTCTTTGCCAAAGCAGCTGAAAATTTTAAAGATTCAGTAAGTCAGTCTTGTTATGAATAACTTATTTTATATATAGCAACCTAAGTAATATATTTCCCTATCATATACACATACATAGTATAAAGAGTAAATTGTTATAGTTCATCAATTTACTCATATTTTAGAAAGTCAATGATATGTGGGAAATGATTAAATACATGGTGGAATTTCCACCTTTCCCTCATAGCAGTGATCCTATTGCTATTAGAAATACAGATGAGATTGTAAAAATTTTAGCAAATCAAGGAAGAAAATATTTAGAGCATAGGTATGCTTTTCCAAAATTAATTTTATTCTTCTCTTTATACATTAATGGTTTATTTCCAGATATAAAACATATATGAGTAATATTATAAATGAAAACTTACTAAGAGCACACAGAGGGGGAATACCTGGAACATATCCACTGGTTCGAAGTTTTGTTGGCATTCGTTTGCAAGGAGATTATTTAGGATTACAAGATGGACAAATTGATGATAGACCACTGTGGCCTATGGTATATTATTGTTTAAGAAGTGGTGATTTAGCAGCTGCATTACACTGCTTAAGAACATCCAAGTAAGAAAGCATTAGCTAGTAGTATTTAATTCAATTGAATTTATATTGATTACGTCACTTTTCATAACCTGGCCTCTTGAAATTTTCACATAATTACACCTTAGATAATATTTATTAGTAAAATGTTTTATTATATAATTTGTTGAATATCTTCCTCTGTAGTTATTGTTTATAGCCTATTTTTGGGTTCTGCCCTGCAATCATCTATTAAGTTCAGTGTTTTGCCTTCTGTCGTATCACACATCATTGTGGATTCTACTAAATAAAGACTGCATAAAAATTCAAAAATATCCTAATCTTAAATTATATAAAAAAAAACTCATATTAAACCCCAGTTTTCAAACACTTAATCTCTCCAACAAGTCACAGCATCAAAAACAGCAATACCAAGGATTCGATTTTAATTCATAAACCAAAAATTGCTTCTTGATTTATGAATAATTTATTTTTCACATATTTTTTTAGCGTGGACTGTCAAGATTTAATATCGGTATTGGACATGAAACTCAATAACCGACAAACATCAATGATTATTAAACACGAATCCAACATTAAATTTCAATATCGAAGGTTTATCCGCAATTCAACAGATCCCTTTAAACGCATAGTTTGGGCTGTTCTTGGATGTTGTGACGTTGCTGACGAACATACGGAAGTTGCAAAAACTGCTGACGATTACTTGTGGTTGAAATTATGCCTCGTACGTGTTGAAGGCGAAAAAGAAGATCACGTTGACTATAACCACCTACAAGTTAGTATTACTTTTGATTAATTCATTTAATAATATCAATTTGTTTATCTTTATGTTTCAGAAAACTATACTAGACGATTACGGTGAAACGCACTATGATGCTATGAATCACCCACATCTTTATTTCCAAGTTCTTGTATTAACAGGACAATTTGAAGCTGCTTTTGAGTTTTTGTTCCGCATTGAAAGATATAGAGTTCATGCAGTACATATGGCGATCGTTTTGAGTGAAATATATCTTTTGGCAGGACCAAATGATTGTGCTTCACCTTTGTGTATGTTACTTATTCACAGAATTGACTATAATCAAATACAGCACTTGCATAAGAGAGAAATTAGCACTCTTCCAGCAATTGAATTAAAAAAAAAGTGTTTTGAATATGTCATGATAGTACGGAAACCCATACATACACAATTTTTCATATGCTTTGCTATTAGTGAGGAAAGGAGTTCACTTTAAAAAAAGAGCTTAGTAATTATCTCTTGTTAAACTAGAGTAACAAGTCCTCATAATATTCCTATAACGGGTGTTCATTTGAAAAGTCAATCTAGTAGCATGTGATTTACTGAGAACATTTTGAAGTATGTCGTAAATTAAAATTTACTACTTAACCTACGAAGTCGTATATTTTGACAGTTTCATACATACAAATAAATAACAAATGTGATTGACATTATCAAATGTCATTTGGATTTACGTTTACGGAACAACAAACACATACTAATATATATGCGTCCTATTCTATCAAAATTTCAAAGTAACCTAGATTGACTTTTCAAATGAACACACGTTACAAGTTTAGAAATTATTTTTTGACTGTTGACTGAAAAAATTATTATGAAAAAGATAAATTTTGATAATTTAACAAAAATTACCATTAGACCTCCTTTTTTTAACTTATTTTTGTGAAATTAAAATATTATTTTTATAAATATTTATGCATGACAACTATTTGAGTTGCAATTTGTTTATTTCCATCATTTGAAGGATTTACAGGAAGTACTAATTTGAATCATACAACCTTATATTGATGACGCAGGGATCATCTTTCCTGACAACAAGTGCATATGCATCTAACCTTTACATTTACTATGCAAATGTGTTGTTTTTTGTGAAATATCTTTGCCTTTTCTAGCTCCCTTGTTGCTATCATTACTAGTCTTGTGCTAACACTGTGTCTAATTATTGATAGTGAGATATCCTGTATCTCCATCTCTGTTGTACTTGTGTATTTGGTGTTGTAGTCATATATCCTCCTGGGACCCGAGCTCAACGCAGACGTGCGATCTTCATGAAACTAAATTTCTCAAAGAATTTCGGCTTACAACCACGAATGTTATTTGCAGGAATATCAGTAAACATTTTGTCTAAAAAAAATTGTGTCCATTTTGATGGACAGTAAAGTGAACTTTTATTTTGAAATTACACATTTTGAACACATAAAGAAAAACAGTTACGTTCTGCTGTTATACATACAAAGATAAATTTAATAAAATTTAGTTTTCTTACTACATTTTTCATATTTACACTTAGCAGAATTTTTCAAATTAGCCAATGCAGGCAGATGAGAACGGTCTTCCCTAGATGTTTTTGGTGTGAAGGCTGTGAGGAAGATGCGTTATAGCCTTGTGGCTTATTTCTTGTTTTAAGTAGCAAATGAATTTTTGTCATAATCTTTATTCTTCAATAAGAATCCGGCAACCATAGTTTTGAAATCCAAAGTCATGGGCAAAGTAAGTCCCGCGGGCCAAATGCGGCCCTCGGGCTAGTCTAATCCAGTCCGCGACATGGTTTTGAATCATCCCTACAATTGCACATAGGACAAAATGTATTTTCAGAATAGAATAACGGTTTTCTTCTCATTGCAACCTTGCATAGGCGTAGTGTCGTAGTAGATTGGTAGCATAGCGATGTGGAGTACGATGCGTGTGGCGGTGTTCCCAGGTGCGTTCACATTGCCTGGTCTGTAGAGCACACACGGTGTTGATCGACTAAATTCGGAACGAATCGGCCGCTACTATTTTCGTTTCGTCTGTTCTCAAGTTCAGTGTAGTTCGGATAGTCAGTGTCAAGTCACCTCTACGGCTGTGTGTCTGGCTTGCGTTTCTATAATTTTGCTTTGTTGGTATTGTTTTTTGGCATTTCTGATCGTTATAATGGTAAGTAAAAAATGTAAAGTTGATTCAGAATGTGTTTTTAAAAATGAGTGGACTTGGAAATACTTGTTGACAGCTATTAAGGATATACCTGTGTGCCTCATTTGCAATGAAGCTGTAGCCGTATTCTAGGAATACAACATCTGACGACACTTCATTACAAAACATAAACACGCCACTTATGAAACTATGACCGAAGATCGGAAGCAAAAGGCAGAAGCTCTACGGAAAAAACTGTCATGTCAGCAAAATATTTTTAAAAAAACTAGGCAGTTCTCAAAAGCTAGCTACACATGCCAGTTACGTTGTAGCATACAATATTCAAAAAGTAACAAAGCATTTTCTGATAGCGAATTTGTAAAAACTTGTATACTCCAAGTATGTGACATTTTGTGTCCTGACAAAACAAAGGATTTTGAGACGGCAAGTTTGTCTCGAAAAACAACTACTTCTTTAATAACCAGTTTGTCTCACAACTAAAGTCTAAGATAAGGGAGTTTAAATTCTGTTCTTTTGCGTTGGATGAAAGTGTAGCCGTATTCAAGGTATCAGAGATTGATATTTATAAGATTGATAAGATTGATGACATCTTTTATGTTACTGAAGAATTAGCATGCGTTCATTAAAGAGAACAACAAAAGGATCAGACATTTTTCAAGAATTTCAAAAAACTATCATGTCTTTGAAAGTACCTTTGATCAATATTTGTAACATTACTACTGATGGAGCACCGAATATGACGGACGAAATCTGGTTTTGTAGGTATATTTAACGAATCATTTCTTGCGAACGAAGTTGTGTTTCTTCATTGCGTCATACATCAAGAAGCTCTGTGTAAATCTACTGTATACATGAAACATGTGCTTGATGTTATTAAGCTTGTTAATAGCATTGGTTCACGAGCACTCAATCATAGACAATTTCGAGAGTTCCATGACTCATTGCAGCTTGAATATTCTGATGTACTTTACTACACTAAAGTAAGGTGGTTCAGTGCAGGACAGGTTTTGGAACGAGTTTGGGATCTAAAAGACGAAATAATCTCTTTCGTGGAAGAAAAGGGAATGGATGAGTGTGAAGATTTAAAAGATATTGTGTGGCTTTCGGACTTTCCATTTTTTACAGATCTTCTCAGTCACATCAATAATTTAAACCTTAAACTCAATCAATTAATCCATGATATTTGGGGTCATATCAGGGGTTTTAAAATGCAAAATGAATCTATTTTCCAAACAACTAGTCAAGAGAGAATTTACTCATTTTCCAAGACTCCAAACTATTGCAGTTAGGCAAGACAAACTTAAGAGCTAGAGAAAAGCGTGAAATGTCTTCATGAAGAATTTGAACGAAGATTCCAAGACTTCAAAGTTATTGAACAGAACGTGGACATTTTTTGCATGGCATTTAATGTGGATTGTGAATCAGTCAAACCAGAATTGCAGCTCGAACTGATTGAGTTGCAACATAACACTGAAAAGAAGCAACCATTTCTCAACGTTTTTAAAATTAAGTTCTACAAGGCCCTGTCAAAATCAAGTTTCCCAAACCTGAAATCTCACGCTCAGAAGATAATTGTGATGTTTACATCTTCCCACATCTGTGAACAGGTATTTTCTACTATGAAGCTTCGCAAAAACAGCGTTAGAAACCGATTGACTGACCACCATTTAGCTACATTACTGCGAATCAGCTCATCCCAGTTTCTACCACATTATGAACAAATTTTAGAACCTCAGACACAGTTTCATCTGTCACATACGCCTTCATACTCTTTTAAAGAATCAATTTTTTTTCTTTTTTTTTTACCATCGTCACATATAAGTTGTGTGTGATGTAAAAATAAAAAATAAAGTTTATCACTTATAAAAATGTGTTTTGTGTAATTTTTTTTCGACCCGTTTAGATAATTTTTATCTGGCAATCCCCTTAAAAAATTTGCCCATGACTGGTCTATACCTTAAGCGTTTGCGATCCTCCCTATACAAATCCAGAAATTAGCAATAACAAGGTCAATTAAGTGGAAAATACACTTGACAGTCCACTTCTTTGTTCTACTATGTATTCGATAATAACTTATAATGTGATCTATTAAATCAATCTCACCCATACACTCATTGTAGCGTTTCACAATGTTTAGTCTAGTAACATTTAGATAATTTTCCTTTTTAGACCACCTCCTACATTCGTCAATTGGATCTTTTGCTAAACCTGTAGAAACTAGAGTAATAGACTTTTGATCGTACCACTGAACAGTACTGATCTTTTGATCTTCTCACAGTCTGTTCAGTAAATCCTCTAGGTAATTTTTGTAAAATTTTCTCTTGGGTCAAATATACTGCCTCTGGAATTCTAGATTTTATAATTGTTGCAGTAAACAATTTTTTTTTCTAATAAAAGTTCCAAGAGAGGTATTGTAAACTATCGGTGCACAAGTATGTGCATCCCTTCCTTGAGCGATTCAATAAGTCGAACGATGGTGAAAGCCAAGATTCTTTGTCGACTGATCAAGAAAAGTATTTTTTACCTTGGTAGATCTCAAAATCGAGAACTAGACCATTGGGTGTAGTGCACACAAAGTTTTTTAAACCTTCTGGTGTTGGTTTGCCTCGAACAAACTGTTTTACGGAGCATGTTCCCGTGAACGGGATCATTTGTTCATCCACTGCAACGACATTAAATCTTTTTATAGATATCAATTTCTAATTTTTTATAAGAGTGGCCGTATTTTCCATAGTCTATCCAATTTTCTAACGTCTTTAGTCCGTTGTTGTCGACAATGATTTTTAAGCGACTTCTAATAGAAAAATATCTATCCCGAGACATACATTTTGCTATTGAATCTACTCTGGTCGTTGCTGCCCAATACATTTTTATTCTAGGGTATTTCAAGCAAGACATAAGAACAGTAGCACCTAGAAATTTACTTACTTCCTCTACAGCAACAAGTCTTAACTTTAAGAGGTAGATCGTTAATATAGAGATTGAACAATAAATCTCCCAAGACAGCCTTGCGGTACTCCACTGGTAGTTATAAACATATTCGATTCAATATTACCATATTCAATATTATTCTTACAATCAATTAAGTAGTTCATACACTGACTATAAACTAAGGAATATCAAACGCTCTAGACATCAGTTTATAATCACATCGATTTGCTATCCGTCATAATTTAACAATTAGTGTTTAATATTTGTTAATTTTTTTCTTTAATTTCAGTATGTATTGATCCAGCCGATCCACCGCCATCTCGCCGCCTAAATATTGTTAGACTTATTATGATATACGTTCGCAAATTCGAACTAATATGTTTTGAAGAAACATTGCATTATTTCTATCTCTTAAATAAATTCAAGAATTCAGATGGCAAAAGCATGTACATGACCTGCGTAAGTGAGCTTGTTCAGGAATCTCGGGAATACGAAAGATTTTTTGGAAAGATTCAACGAAATGGTATACGCACGAAGGGACTATTGGACGAATTTGACAATCCGGATGTAACACCAGAAGTAGTCGCGAATGTGGTGGCAGAGCAGTTAGTTGAAAAGGGGCTATTTGAAGATGCTATTGATTTATATGGTGTTGCAAACGTAAGAATATTTTTAGCTATATTTGGACTAAGTACGGGTAACTATAAATGATTGAAACCTTTGTTATTTAAATGGCAATAATTCTTCAAATTTATGCCGACATGCCTGATTTTTAAATTCAAATTTCTCAAAAATTTAACAAAGCAAATGTCAAAGAAGCAAATGAATAAAACAATTTGTTGATTTTACTTTCAAAGTTTACTATCGAGCAAAATACATTTATTGTAATCATCTATTTTCGAAGAGGGTTGCAAAATGAAGATGGTAATTAGATATAATCCAAGCAGTTGACTTATGATCAATTATTTAGTGATTTATTTATTTCGTATCAGAAGCGAAATCGAAAATTAGATATTGGTGTATAAATCACTTTTATGACAAAAAAGGTCCATAAAACTAATTTATACACTAATATCTAAAACCAGGAGTTCCCTTGCTCAGCTCGTGAAAGTCACCAGGAAAACTTCTTCTGGGGCAGTCGTTGACTATGTGAGCCATAGTTTGTTCCGCAGTCGCAGAGACTAGAATCTGCTAGTTTCAATTTGTACAGCATTGAGTTCCACCTTCCATGGCCTGTACAGAACCTATTTAATTGAAACAATTGCCTACGTGTGAGGAGTTCTGGAAGATTATAAATTAAATCTCTGTTCCTCAAGTCAGGGTGTTGTTTAAGGAGGGCTATCCAGCAATTATTCACATTGATGAGTGCTGAACTTCAGTATGCAGCCAAATCGGCCTCCTAGATTTCAATCGGGTACTGGGAACACTCTCCAAATCATCATGTATGGAAAGGCTATAGGATTTTTGGGAATTTAAAAATCATTCTATTCTTCCAAACTGTGTCATAGGCACTGAAGAGATCGATAAAAGCAGCGGATGTTTTCAGGTCCTTCAGAAAACAAGCTTCAATATGCATTATTAACGCCAAGACTTGATCGCAGCAGTTTCTTCCCGTTCTGAAACCGGCTTGCTCCATATTAATAATCTCGTCAACGGTGGCGCTATTCTATTGTAGATAATCCTAAACGGCGAAGTTTATAGCAAATTGTTAAGAGAGCTGTTTGTAGCTTCTAGTATCTTTTGGGGACTAACCAGGTTTTAATATTGCTACATGATCAATTTATCGAAATATATTCAGAAAAACAAATTGAATATGGGTACTTTTGGCAACACAGTGTTAGAATAATCGAACGGTTTTACCAGTAATGTAGCTAAAGATAATTCTACTGGTCGACACACTGTTACAACTTATATTTTGGAAATATGCGTCCAATTGTTGAACGAAATCCTTTTGTGTGTTCTAGTTTTGAAAATCAATGCATATCAATCCGAATCCAAAATTGCATATTCGTGAAACTATTTTCATCGTAGAAGCCACACTATAGCAAAACGCACCAAACAATCCACTTTCGTCATCAACCAAAAACAATGACGTCTGTATTGCCAGTCTCATAACAACAAAAATTATTGTTTTATAGACCATTCACAATACGAAGACGTGCACGTTATTCATAACATTTGCACAGTGTAACAAGATGTGCATCTTTCTTATGTCATGAATAAATAATGATTCTTTAATATAGGTTATATGTATCAAATAATTGACATGACGTGGAAGATATTTAGGTTATGTTAAAATCATAATTCATAATAAAATAACGGGTGTTCAGAAACATTCGAAGTCAAGTGAGCTCTGAACAAAAAATCGTATATCATTACTTAAGTATCTGATTTGTAATAATTATTAAATGTCAACTGTTGTCTGTCAAAAATCAATCTATCTCAGACATGACTTCATATGTTCAAGGACTACTTTCACTTCGAATGTTTCTGAACACCCGTTATATACAAATAAAGTGGATGCATACATATTAGTTAATACATTTATTGTTTATACTTTCGTTATTTAATAGATATAACCTTTACGTTTAATAAATAAAACTGTTTTTTTAACGATTTTATTAAATAGAAACATATGCCATTTATTTATACACGGCTACAAATAATATAACATGGACTACATTTCATCAATATAATAGAAAACAAACGTAGAGAAGGATATTAATGAACATTAACTGTATTAACAAAGTTATAAAAAAAACACATGAGTCTGATATTATCTGCATTGTCACTTTCATTTCCAACATTAATAAAAAATTCAGAACGTTCATCGCGTCTGTTTTGCCAACTTTCAGATGAAATTGTATTCAATGCCCTTTCCCATATTAATTTTGATTTATCAATGGAACGTCCATTTTCGCCTACATGTCGAGTCTAGTAAGTTTTCGTAATACTCCAGATCAGTTCTATCTGATTGAACACAGTGATAAGGTGGAAAAATAATTTAATATTCTCTAACTTTTTCAACCAACTTTGGCTTTGCGAACACTTTTACAATCATCTTCCATCCAAGTTTCATCAACAAATACAAATTGATTAACACCAGATTTCTTCAGTCGATATAGTCTGATAAAAACTTCACACTTTTTAATACGATGTGTTGTATGTAACTCCACCAATGCCCTTTTAGAATCTTCTTTTTTGAAGTGAAATCCTATGTTCTGTAGCACTTTCCAAAGTGATGTGCAGCCACCCATAAAAATTTAGCGTAATATATTGTTCTGTAATTATACAATAATTATATTATGGCAATGTACGTATATTTTGGAAAACTTCCTGTTTCTGTATATGTTGTACATGATATTCCTGATAGCACACTCAGTAAAGTTGTCAATATGAACAACTACTTTCTTCCTGTTACGCTTTTGTTTAGGGCTGACCAGTGTATTGCTTTTCCCAACATCAGTAGAGATTCTGCTAACAGTTGTAAGGCTTACAACTAATGCTGCAGATACACCCTATAAATAATGTAATTTATTATATTTATAGTATTGTATGAATAACAAATATAATTCACTTCATGTATTGCCATTAATGATAACATCGGTCCCCCATTATCACGTTCTTCCTTAAAATACGCGATTGCAATTGCAATTAGCGATTTACTCTGGCTAGAGAATGGTTTCGGCATTATTGCGCAAACGAATAATTCCACTTTAGTTGTGCGAATAACTGTTTATAATAAAGACGAGATAAGAACGGTGGAAACTAGTAAAAAGTACAAACAACAAGGAAAATAAATAACAGAACACATTTGTCAAATGACAGAACACATTTGCTAAATGACAAATTTGTCAACAATGGACGCTTCTTCCTCAGTCCTACAAACTTGTATGGCGATATTAACGTTGAATTTTATCAGGTGTACATAGTTATTTTATTTGCTACAGATTTGTAATGCCGAAAGTTCAATAAATGACGTGCACGTCTTCGTATCGTGAATGTCCTATATATATTACTAAATTTATATTTTTATTAATCTGGGATATATTACATGTATATAATTATTATTATAGGATTATTGCGATGAATAATAATTAAAAGTTTATAATTTTGGCACTATTTCAACTAGTTTTAAAAAGATATTAAAATAAAATGTTGGCCATCATGAAAAACCGTTTACACCGTTTGCTTGTTAAAATAGTTAACTTAAAAATGTAGTTTTATTTACTTATAATAAAAAAATACATTAGCTCTATTACTTATTTTCTTTAATAATAATGTATAGCAAGCGCCAATTAAGTAGGCGCGAGGAGGGGGTGCGCAGAATCCGTTTTTAGAAACGTCCACCCCCACTACTCAAGTAATTGTCAGAATACATTTGTCATTGACGTTTGACGGAATATAATGCCTTTGCTAGGGGATACACGCTCAAGGCCAGTTCTCACTTGTGCATTTTAATGCTGCAATTTTTAATGCACGAAAAAAATGCTGCATTTTTGCGTTCACACTATGCATTTCCACCAATTACATGCAACAAAAATGCATGCATTTTTTACTGCACGGCTTTAGAACATGTTCTAAATTCGTTCAATAAATTGCATGCAATTCTAGTGAAAGCTAGGGAATGCTGCGTTACCAATATATAATTTTACATTGGTATTATGTGTTTGAACGGTTTCATTTTTAAATCGAAAATATAAATATATCACCTTACTTTTGTTGTTGAATGGTAAGTGTTAACATGTGATAGTAATAGACATATATTTTTTATTTTTCAATTTTATAACTTTTACAGGTTCATTTTCATAAAATTACAAATTAAAATTTGCTTTAAGATTTCTCGGAGATGGTAAAAGCAGTGAAGCACTTGCTCCAATTATTAATAAAAGTAATATTTCTTCATAATCATGCATAATAATTAATAGGAAAAAATAGACTTTTTATGCCGAATTAAAACAACCACAAAATTTACGTTACTATCTGTCAAGTGATTTTGTGATTGCCCAAAAATTAAATCCCTAGCTATTTTTTTCTGTTTTTATTTTACTGCACATGGAATTGCATAGATATGAATATCTTTGGAATTTTTGATGCATAGGAAGTCATGCATTAAAAAATGCATACTTTTCATGCATCAAAACTTGCTGCATTTTAATGCATAAGTGGGAACTGGCCTTCAGATATTAGAATTATCTGACATTTGATGTAAAATCAAATACAAATCTCCCCACTCCTCCTCGCGCCAACTTAACTGGCGTTTGCTATACTTAATTTGCCTTTAGAAAATATGGTCAATTTAGATATAAATATAACCTATAAACTTCACCGTAAATTTTATAAGTCGACACAAGGCCTACCGACATTAACGTACTTCAATTATTACGTCATGAATTTTAATGACGATTTTAATGCTTCGTGCGTTTTGCTATATTTATGTATTATGATATCTAAATAATATGGAGCACATAAATAAATTTCATACACAAATTTGTATACAAAAACTAGATCATTAAACTCTTTTTACATGTTATTTTCGTTTTTTATATATTAGAAGCTCTATAGATATTCTACGAGAAAGAGAAATCGACAATTAACTGTACATATAATTCCTGACCAATTTAGGGCAACCAACTAATTTAATGATTTTATTAAAATACCAAAATAAAATCATTTAATTGCCTGGGTTTATTTAAAACTTATTAGAATTTTTCACTTAAGTCTGTAATTATGTTTTACTGAACATAACTTTGAAAATTATTGCCTCTTCCAAGTAATGAATCATAATTTAAAAATGTTTTCGAAATTGTTTACGTTTGAAATAAAATATACGTATAAGAATTGTACCTTTCAACATAAATTACTCAAATTTATTTTTTAGAATGAAGCAGAAGTACTAAGTCTCCTATGCACTTTGATGTCACAAGTCGTACATCTCCAACCACAGGAAGGTTCTTTGCGGGACCGAATATACTTCAGGGTTCGAGAATTATACAACAGATGTTCTTCAGACGGTTTTAAATGCCATGCAAATATCGTTGCATCGTTCACGACGCTTAAGGACTTGCTCGTATTTTTTGATCAATATCACTCAAAACAATATATGATGGCCCTCAAAACATTGAATGAACTTAATCTAATACCTTTCCGAGCAGAAGAATTAGATGAAAGAGTTAATAATTTCAAGAAGCTAAACATTGATGTTTGTAAAGTTATTCCAGATGTTCTTCTAGCAACAATGAACATTATATTTGAGCAATACCAAAAAATTAAAGCCAACGAATTCGTTCCGCATAGGTTACCGAATTTATCTATTGATAAGGTAAATATTAATTCTTTTATGGGTAATATACAAGGATGATTTAAAGTGATTTGATTTCTATAATTGCTGAGAGAAATTAGGGAACAGTTGTATATAACGTGCCTTCAAAAACATTCTTCATTAGAGACGGGCATGCTTTTTTAATGGTTGATGACAGTGCACGTATTCTGTCACAAACGTATAACTTTGATAGGTTGGTTATGTCATGTAAATGTGTGTAATAATTAGTAATTTAGTTTTGAGAATATTTATATATTTATTACAATAGTCAAAATTAAAAGAAAATAATACTAAAGCAGATGTTGGAAATTACCATTATCTTGAAGACAAAGTTGAACTCCACGCTTCATGCTTTCAAAGCTATTTAATAGGATTTCTTGGGTTATGGAGGAAAACTAATAATTCTTCTATCAAACAATTCTTGCAAAAACTATTGTTAAAATAATAATTCATTTTGATATCCTTCAGCAGTTATGGTTTGATTAAAAAATATAAGTCCTATAATTCGTCTTCTTGAAACTGCTAGCCAGACGCCTATTTTTCGTAGTTTCCAGTAATTCATGAGGTTTTGCTTCAGACCAAATTCTCATATTTTGCTTGTTTAAATATTCCGAAAGATGGAACCTAACCTCATCCGAAAAGAAGCATTTGTCGCGAATGTCATTATTTATGTTATTCAAAAACCATGGACAATACTGTGTTCTTGTAACAAAATCTACCTGTTTGAGTTCCGAAACTGCTGAATTTTATATGGAAACTACTTTAAAGTCCTTTTTTAAAATAGTGTGACATGTTCCCACTGACAAATGAACTTGTGATATTTTACGATTGATTTTTTGGGCGAGTTGTCCATTCGACGTCGAATATCCTATATGGAATTTTCTGTTCGTTTTCTAGGTGTTCCACCGCCAGGTTTACGAGTTATTGCCCCTGCTTCACCAAATTTAATAACAAGCTTGAATATGTTTTTGCAGTTGTGCGTAAGTAACTGGCAGATTAAGATACTCTTGCCGGAAATCCTGTAAGCATTGATTAGTGAATAAACCCAATGTCCATTTTCTAATTTTTGGCCAGTTCTATAGTAACTTTGAACAATATAGTATATTGTGTAACGAGTGACGAAAGTAACATTTTTTTAAGCGAGAAAGAGAACATTCCCGGGCTTAAAAAAATTATTTCGACATATTACAAGTTACACTTTTTCTACGACCTCGCCTATTGCATTATAGCAAACTTAAAAAAATTATGTAAGCAAATACTATCTTTTCAATTAAAAATTACAAAACTACAAATCATATTTAAATTAGTTATAATTTAAACACTGATACATAGAATGTGTAGACCATAAGGTCGATGGCTTCAAATTTTCCCACAATTTTGCAAAATATGCAAGCAGCATAATTTCCGAATATGAATTTACACTATTATCAGCCCTCTATTCAATGAATTTTACATAGACTTCTTCATATTTCTTGCCCGATTTTTCTCGTAATACCCCCGCATGGGTTTTCCCAACTTGATTTACTATTTCTGGTGGTGTATTGGGAATATCTAAATCACTTTCTGAATCAGAAATCATGATAAAGCTACAAACAGTACAAACTGGCGTGATTTAAAGCGACAACTAGACGCAGGGGAAATTTAGTAGGTAACTTTCGTCATTAGGGACGAAAGTTAACGTTATGGGATTTTCTCTCATTAGTGACGGAAATCAAATTTTCGGTGACGAAAAATGTCTTTTTATAAAGGGTCATAGAAAAAATAGTTTATGTTGTAACTCTAACATTATAACAAAATAATTTTAAAAATATAAGCGTTTATAATAACAAGAGCTCTGGTTGGGTGTGGTTGCTAATAATAAAGGGAATTATTTAAAATAAATAATTGCGGGTGCTAGTGAAGTATCATCAAAGGTCCAAAACGTGTGTAGTAATGCTTAATTAAATATATTACAACTTACTAACTAAATAAAACACAACAACGTTGTCCTTAAAGTTTATAGTTATTATTTACAAGAAAGAAATCGAGCGTTGATATATTTTAAAGTAATTAAATAAAAGTAATATACACAAGGAGCGGTAAATAAGTAATTAAAAATTAACACACAAAAATAAACTGAAACGAACGTTAAATTAGGCAGTAAATTAAATGTGAATTAATTGTGATTAATATAAAATAACCTCTGTAGCGAACAATACAGAGTTACCTTTGAGTTGCGAAGATGTTCGTCCACGAGGTATGCGTCATATACTTGGACAAGTATGGAGAACGATGTTTGGCCGGAGGACGAAGAAATTAATTAGTTAAATCAATTAAATTAATGTGAATTAAATAAGGAATAATATATATCGAACAATACAGATTACCTTAGAAGCGATGGGGACCGGGCGGCGTGTTACATCATGCTGGACAGCACGTGAAGTAAGATCTGTATCTTACGGAGGCCCAGAACAGAAGACTATGTTTTGTATCGGAGAAACACTGGTTTAGAAAAATGGTTTTTATTGCTCTAAGTTTGAGAAAGGGGTCGATGTTGTCGACGTCTTGACAAATGAATTAATCAAAAGCGCGAGCTGAAAAGTTGTGATAACGATGACGCAGATATCATTAAAATATCCCTTGTGAGACAAGTTTCAAAACGATATGCGACACAATAATATTATAGAAGACGTACGTAATTAAATTAATAACTTAAGTTTAAAAACGAAATGTACAAAGAAATTCAAGCGACTGTTAGATGCGTTGACCGTTCAAGGCAGGTAGGTGTCGAAGGGCTATCGTCAAAGCGAGAACAAAAGAAAGGCTTTCTCTTTGCAAACGAATATGTACACAGAAAAATGTGTAAGTGAAATTTAATATTTTAAAATGCGGCATATTTAAAGAAGTAAATAGAATTAAACATTCTTATATATGCGAAGCGTAACAATAATTTGAATTTATGTATGACAACTGTCAAAATTTGAAGTTTTCTAAAGCTTTGCATGTGCACCAATCTTTGATTACTTAATTACTTAAAAAACAGTCTACTATAACGAGGAAAGTTTTTGAAGGCACGTTGTAGTTACATAGTTCCACCTTGTTTAGTGGACCATATCAAGTTCTAATGTATTACTAACCACTATTTTTCGTTGACAATTACTTCCCAAAATGCAAGATTAATCAAATCAGAATAAAAAAATGATTAAATTATTTTTATTTATTTTAGAAAACAATGATATATTTCTTAAATTGTACAGTATATATCTACCTTGCGAAATTAAATTATGGGTAAATAAATACAAGAGTGTCAAAATGAGTATCAAAGATGTGTTACCACAATAAATCTTAAGTATTTTCGATGTTCTTCTTTCGACTAAAATTGTTTCATATAAATGTAGTCACTTTTCAACATCTGTGCACGGTCTATTAAAACATTTCCAAACAGGCTGTTTTCTTTACATATCTCGTACTAATTTATTCACTAATCAAGGATAGTTAAACTTTCGTCACAAAGTATTCATTCATTATTCCTAGAAAAGTTATTGTTGATTTTAACCTTAATGATGAAATTTTGTTGTCGTAAAAGAAAGTAAACTCAATTCTTTGTTGTTTTTATTTCTTTTTAGCTGTAATCTCCTGTCAATATTTTGAAACATTCTACTTACCTCAGCTAATTTTAAGTAACTAAGCATTTTATTTAATGCTGTTAACGTGTTCAGCACTGCCTGTGATTCAGTTTGGATGTCAATCGTCTCAAAACGGCGCCCCTTGAGCTTCAGTTTCAACTTCGGAAACAGGAAGAAGACACAAGAGGAGATCTGGCGTGTGGAAGAATGGGGTAGTACTGCCGCCTTTCTTAAGACTAGAAACTAACGCACAAATGACGTGTGGGTTGGTGCATTGTCGTAGTGTAGGATCCACGAATTGTTGCGCCACTTGGCAGTTCTCTTGTGTCTAATGTCTCCTCTTAGTCGCCGAAGAACATCGCGCAATAAAATCGTCCATTAACTGTTTCGTGCACGATGCCATCAGCGTCAACATCTACTTGACGCTTTGAACTTGTCGTGCTTTCTTCGGTCGTGGTGACGATGGCATCTTTCACTGCGATGACTGCTGCTTTGTTTCGGGATCATATCCGTACACCCATAATTCGTCGCCAGTACCTAATGATTCTGGCACTGAAGTTCGCATCGTTTTCGGCAGTTTCTTCAGCTCTGTGCACACATGAACACGGTACCGTTTTTGTTAAATGCTGAGTAACTTTGGCACAAACTTCACAACATGTTGAGTTCGCCGGACAGAATACGCTGACAAATGCCGTACGACAAGCCGACAATATTACAAATGTCATGAATTGTTCTCTTTTAGTCTTACAGAATAGCATCACGCACTTTTGTAGCGTTTTCCGTGGATGGACGACCGAGACACTCACCATCATCAACCGACACACGTCCATTTAAAAACAGTTGTACCACTGATTAGTTTGCGCCTGACTTAAAGCATCCTCACCAAACGCTTGTTTAAGCATTTTCAAAGTTTTGGCTGCCACTTTACCAAGTTTGAAGCAGAATTTAATCCACATTCTTTGCTCTTTCACATCGGGCATTGTAGTGTCAACAACAGATATAAACACAAAGACAACTAGCGCTATAGCGCTGTAGTACCATCTCTTCGCATGCCACATTCAAAATCTGTGAATTTCTGGGTAGCACTTCACATGTGTACAAGTTCCCCGTGTTTAAGTATATGTCGTACTACGCTGACATATTTGTCTATAGAGAGGATAAAATTCTGTTTAGAAAATATTTTTAAAAATTCAGTTTATTTCATGCGGCATTCGTGATGGTGGGTGAAATCTGAACCAACTATTACGTCCCACAATAAAAAAATGCAATCAACATGTCTAATATAAGGCATAAGCCTCCTCCAAATTTCGCCATGTTTTCTGTTTTATGCTTGTTATGTCTTAATTCCAGCTATTCTCTTTATGTTGTCTCCCATTGCATATGTAAGAGTACGCTATTTCTTTTTTCTGGTTCTTGATCTCCATTTGCAAATATTCCATCTTTTGTTTTGATATCTGTTGCATGCTGTACTTTTGCTATGTAATAGTATCTATATATTTCTTCATGAATGCCCATGTTGATGTATTATAAATTATTACTCTACAAATGAATTTTAAGAAAACACTACTCTTTAAGTGTTAGAAAATGTTTCTACTTCTAAATGTCTTATAATTTCTAAACACTACCCACCCTAGTTCTAAGTATTCTGTTCACTTGTGCTTCTTTGCTTTTGTCAAGTTGTATTAAATGTCCTAGATATGCAATAAGAGTAGGCGTCCTATAGTCACCCGATGATATATGAAATGGGAGCTTTCAAGCTTAGGCAGATATATCGCACACCAAACAACTTATTTGATCGAGAATACACGCAATAAATGCGTTATAATGCTTAATGATGAAAAGATATGCAGTACTGATGCCTATATGAGATCTATTCTTTGTGATCTTTTTTAAGCGTTTGTTATTTTTCTGACACCTATAAAACTCGATTTTACAATTATGTTGTCATACGAGGTGCATTCAAGTTCTAAGGCCTCCGATTTTTTTTCTCTAGACTGGAAAGAGATAGAAGCATGTCCATTGTTTTAAAATGAGCGTGCGTTCGTTGTCAATACGTCACAGAGATGGCAGCACTGTACGGCAGATGGAATTGTAGCGGCAGCGTCGAGAATGAGAACTGTTTTAGATACTTAAAATGGCTACGTTTTCCTTACTTGAACAGCGTGCAATCTTTCGTTTTCTGAATTTGCGTGGTGTGACACCAATTGAAATTCATCGACAGTTGAAGGAGACATGTGGTGATGGAGTTATGGATGTGTCGAAAGTGCGTTCGTGGGTGCGACAATTTAATGAAGGCAGAACATCGTGTGACAACAAACCGAAACAACCTCGGGCTCGCACAAGCCGGTCTGACGACATGATCGAGAAAGTGGAGAGACTTGTTTTGGGGGATCGCCGAATGACAGTTGAACAGATCGCCTCCAGTGTTAGCATTTCCGTGGGTTCTGTGCACACAATCCTGCATGACGACCTGAAAATTCGAAAAGTGTCCTCTTGGTGGGTGCCACGAATGCTGACGGCTGCACACAAGGCTGCTCGTGTGGCAGGTTACCAAGCAATGTTGACGCGCTACCAAGGCATGAATGGGACTTTCTTTTCGTCGATTGTGACAATGGATGAGACGTGGATGCCATTTTTCAATCCAGAAACAGCGCCAGTCAGCTCAATGGAAACACACAGATTCACCGCCACCAAAAAAATTTCGGGTAACCGCCAGTGCTGAAAAAATGATGGTGTCCATGTTCTGGGACAGTGAGGGCGTAATCCTTTCCCATTGTGTTTCAAAGGGCACTACGGTGACAGGCATCCTACGAAAATGTTTTGAAGAACAAGTTCCTTCCTGCACTGCAAACAAAAATGTCCGGGAAAGGCTGCGCGTGTACTGTTTCACTAAGACAACGCACCCGCACATCGGGCTAACGTTGCGCAACAGTTTCTTCGTGAAAACAACTATGAAGTGATTTCTCATGCTCCCTACTCACCTGACCTGGCTCCTAGTGACTTTTGGCTGTTTTCAACAATGAAAGACACTGCCTGTGGCCGCACATTCACCAGCCGTGCTGCTATTGCTTCAGCGATTTTCCAGTGGTCGAAACAGACTCCTAAAGAAGCCTTCGCCGCGCCATGGAATCATGGCGTCGACGTTGTGAAAAATGTGTACGTCTGCAGGGAGATTACGTCGAGAAGTAACACCAGTTTCATAGTTTTCGGGTGAGTAGTTAGTTAGAAAAAAAATCGGAGGCCTTAGAACTTGAATGCACCTCGTATATCTACATATCTCAGATGGTTTAACCTATCACCATTTATATTAATTCCGATGTGATCTCTGTCTAAACATCTTGCAGGATGTTTGCAATGAATTAAGAGAAGAGAGAAAAATGCCAAGCTAATTTTATCGATTGAATAAGTAAAAAAAAAATTGAAACACAAAACTCAATATTTTTCTGACTAAAAACAATTTTGGTCAAATTGTAAAATGAAAGAAATACTAAATTAAACAATTTTGAAAAAAATATTCTTTCTAAACTATATCGAGAAACGAGATGAATATTAGAGTATGAATTGTGGCTTTAACGTCAAATTCACTCTCTCGTAAATTATTTAAAAGATTAACTAAAAAAAAATAGAAATAAATCATTGAATGGTACCAGGGATGTCTTTTTAGTGTTGCATATAGCCGCATAGAGGGCGCCAGTAATAAAACGTCGGATGTCAAAATTAATCTCAATCTTTCGTTCACCCAAATCCAAAGTTTTATCAAGTCTATAAAGTTGACCGAAAAATAGGATTGAGTCAAGAAAATTTTAACGCAATAATTTTTTACAACTTTCGGAGAGGATTAACTCAACAACAATGTCTTGCTGAGTTGGTTTCTGTTTTTGAAGATGAAGCACCACATCAATCGACAGCTTTACGTTGGTACTGTGAATTTCAACGTGGATGCACCAATATCAGCGACGACCTCAGGGCAGGCTCGCCAAGAACAGCATTCACCCAGAAAAACATCGGTGCTGTGCGCCGCCTGATTAAGGAAGATAAACATGTGACAAATCGTGAAATCGAGACATCCATGGGTGTTACAAAGACCTTAATCCAAACCATCCTACAGGATGAACTGGATGTGAGAAAGTTAATTTTCCGTTGGATTCCGCATTTTTAATCGGAAGAGCAAAAGCCGGCTACGTTAATTGGTGCCGAAAAACTTTGAGCCGGTTCAATAACGAAACCTCAAAAAACATCTATAGCATCGTGAGTAATGAATGAATCATGGATATATTCCTATGACCCCGAAAATAAACGTCAATCTCCGCTGCTTGGGTCTTTCAAGATGAAGAGAATCCGACGAAAGTTATACATTAGCGAAGTGTTTCGAAGATATTCGCAACGTTTGTCTCAAGACGAGGTCATGTAGCTACAATTCCTTTGCAAGATGAAAGAACGGTTAATGTGGATTGGTACACAATTGTTTGTTTGCCAGAAATAATCGCCGTGCTCCGAGAAACCAATCACAACATGAAAATGCGAGTTCGCACACAGCTCGAAAGACATTTGATTTTTTGGGGCAGCAAAATATCGAATTATTAGATCATCTTCCGTATAGTCCCGACCTAAGTCCCAACGATTTTTTTACGCTCCCAAAAATCAAGAATGGAATGCGTGGTCGGCGATTTCAGTCGCCGGAAGAAGCAGTAGATACATTCAACGCGGCAATTTTAACTGTCCCAACTGAATACCAGAATAACTGCTTCAATAATTGGATTTAACAAATGCAGAAGTGTATCAATTTTTGTGGAAAATATTTTGAAAAGAAATAAAGCATTTTGAGTCGATCCACTGTTTGATTTTACGGCTATATGCAACACTAAAGACATCCCTGGTATTAATGAATGTGTACAAATACAAATTAATTTTAGATTAGTAGGAAACTGACATTAGCCATAACATATTACAATTGTTTCATTTATTTTTTTCCAGCAATTGGAAGATCTAAAAGCTCAAGCCAAGGTAATAACCAACTTTACAGGAATGTTGCCTTATCGCATGCCTGGCGATACAAACAGTCGCCTAGTTCAAATGGAAATATTAATGCATTAATAAAATAATTTGTAAAAGATTTTTATTGGTTTTCCACTTAATTGTAATAAAAAAATTTCTACTACCAAAACTAACTTATTTATGAAATATTATCACTTTACTGGCTATTATGTGTCACTAATGAGTAATGAGCACATATTTGGAGACGGAAAAATCGTTGGAGAAATCAACTATATTGCCATTCTTTCATCTAAAAAATGAATTTATTCACATAAAATGTCGGTATTTATAATGAATGGAAACTCACTGCCTTATAATCCAAAAACTTAATTTTTAATTTTAAAAAGTCTGTAAATGTTGATAGCAATTGAAATATCTCTCCATCCAGTTCCTTGGGTCGCTTTCTAAAAAGATATTAATATTATAAGAATAAATTATACTTCATCCTTATTCTAAAAAAAACTCATCTTGACAGCAAAGAGTGGTGCTATAGAGCACACAAACATTGACCAAAAAATAATAAGAAGGTACTGTATAAAAAAGTAAAGATGAAAGCATGAGAAGAAGATCAGAAGAAAATGATTCAAAAATCAAGAGGTATGATTGTATAAAATACAAATTTTGCTATTTAAATTATTATGTGTTTACAAATTAGTATGAACTAACTATAAAGATTGTGGCTAACATTAATAGAAGTAAATACAATAATGTACTTTTACACAACTTGCCTTTATGTGATGTTTACAACTTATTTTAAAGACAAAGAACGGTAACAAAAACCTGTGAGAAGAAAAGTGCTACTCTAAAGTAAAGGCAGACTGTTACTTTAAATCTGGATGTAGTATATACACTATATTCTCAACAAATAGCAATTTTAAGATTTAAAAATATATACATATACCGGGTTCTTCTTTTATCGTTACATATAGATTCCCTATGGTACCAGGAGAATAATAGTTTAAGAACGGTCAGGGACATGTTTACGAATTGCCGAACATAAGCCACCTATTGAGGGCATTTCAGTAACACAATAAAATAATGTATACCTTAAACAAATAATATCTCATGGTATTTTACGAATAAGTGGTTTTATAAAATGGAGAAATTTATCTTAAAAAGCAATAGTGGGAAATGAAACGGTATGTAGTCTAAAAAACTTTTAAACAGTACGGTGTACTATCTCTTATCTATGGGTGTAATATATAACGAAGCATTAATTTGCAGATTTCTTATCATATGAAGAATCTACAAGAAGTCTGTCACTGCACTCAACAAGGGATAAAAATGAATTAGAATATGAATATAATGAGATTTCAGTGCCTAAGATAAAAAGCAAGCCAATAAAAGGGGAAAAAAATCAGCTGTTTGGAAATATTTTAAAGCTTCAAATGACAGAAATCTGGCTAATTGTATAACTTATGGGAAAAAATACAAGGCTAGTGGAAATACCAGCAACTTATCTGGTTATTTAAAACGCTGCCATTCTATCTTAGATACAGATGACAACACAGAGCCTAGTCCTAGTTCATTTGCTAGTTGTAGTAGTTCAAGCTCAGCTTAAAAAGAGCTGTTTTTTATGACAATAGATCTTACAGGAAAAAAGAACTTGAAATTATTGTACTAGATTTACAAGCATTTACAATTGTTAGTGACAGAGGCTTCAGACAATTTATTAAAATACTAGAACCAAGGTATGAATTACCTAGTACATATATATTAATTGGTAGTAGGTTAGAAGAAGCTTATTGGGAAGTTACACTCGATTTAAAAGAGAAGGTTTTTCTACTACTGAAAATGCTACTGGGGCTACTTCTTTTCTAGAACAAGAAATTTTTAATATTATGAAGAAAATATATCCTGAAAATAAAGAACCTGCCTGTAATCGAAACAGACATTCGTCCACATCAAAAGTCACTTCCATTATTTGAATTTTTGCAAGAAAGAATAAAAGCGAAAGTAAAATCAATTAGAGCTGATATAATAATAACTTAAAGGCAATACCTTGAAAAGCCAAATTCAAATCAGGATGTAGATTACTCTTTTATTTTTGAAGGTAAGTTAAAAAAGGGTAAAGGGCATTTTTTATTTGGCTTCTCTTTTAGGTAACAGGAATGAAGCTGAAACCCTTAGAACAATGTGCTAGAAAATACTATTGTATTCCAGCAAGTTCAGCAGAAAGTGAGTGTTTAGTACAGCTGGTTTAATAATAGAACAAAGGCGTGCAAGACTAAAACCGAAAAATGTTAATATGATAATGTTCCTAAATAAAAATATTAATACATAATTATTTCATTAAAATTACACCTAACATTTTTCTATTAGCTAAAGAAATAACTCAATGGGTTTCATCTTACTATACTTTTTAGCTATTAAAGATATGAATGTTTAAGCTTTCGAAGCGAATGTATATGAAACTCTTTTCATACAGAATGTTCATGAAACTCTTTAAATCTATTATGAAACTGTTTGCTTCATCAGTAAAAATTATTTTATTTAAAATTTCTTCGTTTTAATTTAACAAATTAAACATGTATATCACAAAAATCAGTTTGTATTACTTCATCTTCCTCGAAAAGCTCTTGATGGTTTGATATCTTGTATGGCTAATATTTGAATTCTTTCAGGGTTTTGAATAATACTCCAAAATGTCTGGCTACATCTAAAAGCGATCCTACATAACACAGGATATTCAGCTTCATGTGTTCGGTTAACATGTAATTGGTTTTATTTTTCTGTGGGAATTTATAAAACAACCATCTTCTTTGACTTTGTTAAAAATATTTAAAATTGTCTTCGCATAAGGTATAGGCTTGTTAGGATAATTAACGGAAAACATGTCTCTGACCGTTCTTTAACTATTATCTTCTAATACCACATTATCATTACTATGAAAAGGTGCAATTTCGTTTTTATTCATGTTTTAAATAAATTATCTATTTTTCAATAGAATGTATTTAATTTAGATTCATGTAAGAACAAAAATTTATAAATATTTGACATTAAAAACTTTTTTAACTTCTCCATGGCAAAGTGATTACAAATTAAGCAATTTGGTGTATAACTGGTTGCCTACTATGCCACTAATGCATTAACTCTTCTTTTTTAATCATTAGTATCATTACACACAGGGAATCTACGTGTAAAAAAAAGAGCCCGGTATAGCGCTAACTAAATACTTAAAAAATAGAATGAAAGAAGAAAATGCATAGTAATACTTGCAGTATCAGCTTTGCTGTGTTTTAAATCTTGAATAGAAAGTAAAATCACCTTTAACAATAAGATTTTTAAAATCAATGAAAAGTTATCCACACAGTAAAATTACAGGTATAGTTGATAAGATTAAGTAAATTAAAACTCAGAAAAGTCTACCAACTAATCGTAAAATGCCTAATATATTAGCTCCAGATTTTAGTAGATTAGAATGCTTTGTATTTATACATAAATACAAAACTGTTTTACATAAATATTTGACTAGATAAAAAAGCTATAATTCTCTTTATTCTCCTTACTTTAATTCTTCCTCAAATTGTAGCATATTAAAATTGTTGACTTTTTTAGATAATTCCTTTTCAATATATTTTTCTATAGTTACTTCATATTCTTTAAAAATATCAGTATATACAAATTTATTTTCTTTGCTTTCTTCAAATTCATGCCAATATTTTTCCATGAAGTTATTACGTAGTTCTAAAAATGTATCTTCCATTAATATATCTTCTAAGTGACCTATAGTAGAATGGAATTCTTTTTCCGTGTCATCTAAACTTAGATCAGTAAAATTTATATCATCTGCAAATTATATTCAATATTAAATGTAATATATAATCAACACGTACCAGAAAATTCATTCATTTCTAAAATCAGTCTTTTTTAAAGTCTGATTGTGAATATGTATGTTATGTTATAGCTATTAATATAACGAGAACATTAAGCGATTTATAATACTCGAGGACGTTTCCAGGTGACGAGGCGCCATCCGAGTCGCCTCGTAACGTCCGAGAGGGTTTAAATCGCTGATGTTCGAGTTTATATTCGAAGCTTTATCGTATCATCAACGATATCAAGATTAAAACAAAATCAACAATTTGTCTGTCATACAAAATACTTACGTCAAAGCTTGCACGTTTTTGAAATAAATTAATAAATCATGGAAGAATTTGATGTTCCCGCAAATATTGTAGAGGCTGCAAATAGTGCAAAATTAGATTTGTTGCCAGGGAAGTCAAAACTGCATTACGAAAACGAATATCGTCTGTTTTGTAAATGGCGAGATGAAGAACATGTTCAAGGTGCTGGGGAAACAGTCTTGCTCGCTTATTTCGTGAGACTGTCAAATTACTACGCTCCTTCTTGTTTGTGGCCAAAATATTCCATGTTGCGAGCTTGCTTGGAATTAAAAGAAAGAGTAGTTGCTCTAGAGAGCAAGTTGATGAATTTATGCGTACAGCTCCAGACGAGGTATTTTTGATGATAAAAGTAGCTTTTTGATTGGTCTAGGAGGGGCTTGTAGAACCATTGTATTAGCGAGAATGTCTACGGACGATGTTGAGGTTTTAGAGACTAAGGTAGTTGTTACCATGCCTGCCACAAAAACTCACAAAAAAAGATTTTTTGTCCTTGTACCTGACGGTGACATTAATTCCGTATTTTTATTTAAAAAATATGTAGCATGGCGACCGCGTCATGTTACGCATAAGAGACTGTTTATATCGTACAGAAATGGAAGGTGTACAATTCAGCCTTGTGGTATTAATTTCTTTTCTAAAATACCTGAAAAAATCGCTACATACCTCAAACTAGAAAATCCAACTTTGTATACTGGTCATTGTATTAGAAGATCTTCAGCAACTTTTCTGGTTAACGCCGGCGGAGACATCTTAGATCTGCAAGAGCTGGGTGGGTGGGAGTCGAGCAAGGTTCCTAGGGGGTATTTAGAAGACAACGTAACGAAGAAAACTGCAATTGCGCAGAAGATTCAGATGGGAAAGGTTTTAATAAACAGTTTGTCAAACTCTGAACAATCAATTGAGTTTTCACGTAAAAATGAAAATTTGGAGGACGTAAGCGGCTTGATCATCATGTGTGTTGAATCATCCGAAAAAAAAATTGTATGTGAAGCTGCAGAAGATCGCGGATTAAAGACAGATATGAAAGACATATCTTTCAAAATTGAGAACTGTCAAAATAATGTACTATTTGACGTATTATGGTTTTGTATCTAACGTATTATGGTGCTGTATCTAACGTGTTATTAGTTCGTTACTAACGTATTATGACTATGAGTAACTAAAGTATTATTAAGATATTGTAATATTATGTTCCTAATAATTATAAATAAATGTTTCACATAAAGATGGCATAATAGTTGATGATACGATAAAAGTATTTAGACCTTTGTTCCAAATATTTATTTAAATGTTTCCATGGCAACTAAAATTAAAAAATCAATAATCATTAGGTATATAATAAATACAAATTTATTTAAAAAGGTTCCTAATAAAGATTATTTTTGCTAAAGGAATTATAATATTGTATTGTTTTCTGAAT
Organism: Melolontha melolontha; assembly: GCA_935421215.2. NCBI lineage: Eukaryota > Metazoa > Arthropoda > Insecta > Coleoptera > Scarabaeidae > Melolontha > Melolontha melolontha. The sequence continues at coordinate 147,907,673 of OW285237.1, read as the reverse complement.
TCAAATTTACAAAAGTTTTCAATTTATGAAAAAAGTTAAATAACTCCGGAAATTTAGGCGGTTTATTTAAAGTGAAATAAGTATTTGTAAAATAAAGGTGAAGAAATTAAGCGCCAGATTTTCCAAAACAGAATTTATCATAATTTATCGCCGTAACTTCAGGGAGACCTGTTTCAAAGTTAGTGTATATTTATAGTTTAAAATATTGCTTTTGTAGTAATTGTACTAATTTATATAAATATAAAAATACTATCGAATTTAAAAAAAAGTGGTACAGTAGTGAAGTTAGATGAAAAGGAAATTTTTAAATATTTTAGTATTGTGGCGTTGCTAACGTACTTAAGATCGTAGTAACGTGCAAAAGTAATTTATTTTTCACTTTAGTTATTTATGCACCAAGGGCGCTATGGGTATTATATTGCTCCGAGGTCGACGTTAATTCAGCCCGAGGCCCTCGGGATAAATTTCGTCGACCGAGGGCAATATAAGTGATTCATACAATATTTTATTTTTCACAAAAAATTAATTTCTTAAGCGGAAAATTGAAATTACTTTGGAAAAGTTCCGAGATTTCTGTCAACTGTCATGTAGTTAACAGTCGTTACGCATTTTACATGACTCCTTGAATCAACGATTTAACCTTAATTTTATTTTGAATGAGAGTTGTTGACACTTTGAAGTTTTCAAGTTGTCAATGTTTAGATACTCTTAATTTTAATCAAGAATGCTAAAGTTCTGCTTCTTTCTTTAGACTTTCTTAAAAATTCAAATTATTAGTTCTGTAAAATGTATATCCTTTCTTCTCTGGCCTTATTTATACTCACACAACATTAAATAAAAACTGTGAATAAATTAGCGGGCGTTATGGGCCATATCGCCCGCTTATAACGCCCACGGGCGATATGACAGTGTTTATGATAACCGTATTCAAGGTGAAATGAACAAATAATATTTAACTGAAAAATAAAATTATTATTTGTTTCAGAATAATTGAAACATACATGAGTAGGTAAACCCCACCAGTTTTGTATAATACAAAGGTATTTTTAATAATATAAAATATTATTAAAAATCTGGTGTGAAGAACACAAATGCAGGTTCACTATTAATATTTTTTGTGAACGTGTCCGAATATATCCTATCCCCAGAGACGTAGATACGTATTTCACCTTTCTACAGGCTCATCGGTACGCCCCAGCTGGAGAAAGGATATTCCCAGACACATTCACAAAAAAGAACCACATCGCCCTATCACCGTAATTATCCAGACCGGGCGCAGAAGTAAATTCGACGCTGCCTGTTGTCAGACAGCCGAAGTACCCCGCACACCGTCCACATAATTAATGTGAAGTAACGACGCCCTTCCAAAGGTGGCACAGCCAATCTCTCTAGAAAACTGCATTTTCTTTGTGTCTTCACTCATACTACGGCTTAACCGCATGTGTAATGTATCAGAATAATTGAAACATACGGAGAAAGGAATATCCTTTCTCCAGCAGGGGCGTACCGATGAGCCTGTAGAAAGGTGAAATACGTATCTACGTCTCTGGGGATAGGATATATTCGGACGCGTTCACAAAAAATATTAATAGTGAACCTGCATTTGTGTTCTTCACACCAGATTTTTAATAATATTTTATATTATTAAAAATACCTTTGTATTATACAAAACTGGTGGGGTTTACCTACTCATGTATGTTTCAATTATTCTGATACATTACACATGCGGTTAAGCCATAGTATGAGTGAAGACACAAACAAAATGCAGTTTTCTAGAGAGATTGGCTGTGCCACCTTTGGAAGGGCGTCGTTACTTCACATTAATTATGTGGACGGTGTGCGGGGTACTTCGGCTGTCTGACAACAGGCAGCGCCGAATTTACTTCTGCGCCCGGTCTGGATAATTACGGTGATAGGTCGATGTGGTTCTTTTTTGTGAATGTGTCTGGGAATATCCTTTCTCCAGCAGGGGCGTACCGATGAGCCTGTAGAAAGGTGAAATACGTATCTACGTCTCTGGGGATAGGATATATTCGGACACGTTCACAAAAAATATTAATAGTGAACCTGCATTTGTGTTCTTCACACCAGATTTTTAATAATATTTAATATTATTAAAAATACCTTTGTATTATTTGTTTATTTCACATTAGATATGGTTACCATAAACACGGTCATAACGCCCGTGGCCATAATAACCAGGCAATATGGCCCATAACGCCCAGTAATTTATTCACAATTTTTAACGTTGTATAAGTAGAGCTGGCGCATTGCGCCAACAGCCAAAGGCAATTAAAATTGATACATAAAATAAATAGTAAGAAGTAAATTATAAAATGTGCTCAAATACTTACCGTTTTAAGAGTCTTCCGTGAAGTCACAAACGGGATAACATCTGTAAATATTTCAATCATTAGATATGTATGCATTTTTAAAATCGAATGAATGCGGTAACAAGTCGAAAGCGTCTATAGAAATAATTCGACGCGTTGGCCGGGGGCGACTCATCCACGAGTTCCAGCGCTTTCTCGGAAACCGATAAAGCTGCAGCCATTTTGACACCAGATTTAACATTTAGGAGGGCCCCCGATAAACACCAACGGGTCTCCAAAAAGTCAAAAGGTAGCGTGTGTATGTTACGCTTTCTTGAGAACGAGGTTGTAGTTTTCGCTGCTTGCGACTGAAGACGTTTTGATGACCTGCATCACGACCTACCCCAACGTCCTCATATTACATGAGCGCCGATTTAAACCCAATAGAAACAAACCTTGGAGATACGTAGTGATTCGGAGGGTTGGTGGAGGGTGGATGACACCAAAACGTTTCTATCTGCTAGGGGATGTAGCAAAATACAGCAAAATATGGTTTTCAAGAAAGCGTAAGACACACGCACGTTACTTTCTAGGACTTTTTGGGGTCCCATTTGTGCTCACCGAGGGCCCTTCGAAATGGTTCTATAGACGCTATTGATTTGTTATCGCATTAATTTGATATTAAAAATGCATACATATCTAATGATTCAAATATTTAGCAGATGTTATCCACTTTGTGATTCCATGGAAAAATCTTAATACGGTAAGTGTTTGAGCACGATTTATATTTTATTTCTTACCATTATTTCTTACATTTATTTTATGTGTAAACTTTTATGCGGCCGCCACTGGCTGTTGGCGTAAATTTTCCAGCTCTACTTAGCAATCGAAGAGAATGTGAAAAAGAAATTAATAGACATATCTCAATGGCGAGAGGTGCAATGACTAACCTGAACAAAATATGGAAAGACCGGCAAATTACGAGAAACACTAAAACCATGTTAATTAAATCCTTGATATTCTTAATTTTTCTGTATGGAGTTGAGTCGTGGACAATCAAAATCTCAGACAGGAAAAAGATAGATGCATTTGAGATGTGGTACTGGCGGTGTATGCTATGTATATCTTGGAATGAACTTAAGGTTAAAGATAGACTATCTACGATATGCCTCAGAAGAATTCTGCAGTATTTTGGACACACAACTAGACCAGAGGGAAATAACTTAGAAAAACTGATTGTCAAAGACAGGTTTGAGGGTAGAAGACCAAGGGGCAGATCGCCAATCAGGTGAAACGTGGAAAGAAAAAGTGAACAACTATACCTAGAGATGGTATCACAATTTCTCAGTCATGAGGACACGACAAAAAAGAAGAATAACAACATATTAAAAAACAATCAAAAGGAAACTACATATTTCAATAGTTACAAAAGAACGATTTCAAAATAAAAGAGATGTTGTTCCTCCTTGTTTGAAGGAATTTTCAGAATTTGGTTGACCGAAATATAAGTTCTAAATAATGAAATAGTTTTAAGATAATACTAATATACATATTTAAAAGATAATTATTATATATAACTATATAAATAATTATATTTACAAGATAATTATTAATAAATTGAATCTTGGAGTTCCAGTAATTTAATATAAATGTATGAATCTGGCTTTAAATAGTAAAGACCGAGAAACTGCCTAATACATAAATATATTCTTGAAAAGAGATCGCTGAGATCTGGCTTGAAACTGAACTTTGTTTACACTTATTTGTACAATGAAAGTTTTCTCCCCACCAGTTACAAGGGAGGGTGAAAACAACTAAAATAATTATAATGAAATTGCGTTGCAAAGATTTCAACCTTCTTCAAGGAAAGGTATATGACATAGTTTTCCTACGTCATACATGGATTAAAATAAGCAATATGCACATGAACCCTTAATTATAATACTAGCAAATTAAATAAATACTAAATATTAAATACAAACAATGCAATTGTTACAGGTATTGAATGGTAAATGTACCGAGTACGTAAATTGCAATAAACAGCAAGTGAGTTAGAGATAAAGAACAGTATTCGAATAATACAGGAAAAATGCAATAAACCGAAATCTCTAAACCTTATCGTAAAAAGATGAATACATTGTAATATTTAATATAATAAATACAATAAATGAAATTTAACAATAAAACATGCTATTATATAGGTTTACATCTGCAAATGAACGAATTTATAAGAAGGATTATACCTGTATTGAGTAAAGAGTTTTATGGCCGTAGAAAAGATGACAATGCATAAGTAATATAATACCTGGCCATACTTACGAAATTAATAAATTATATATTTGTAAAATTCCAAGACCTTTCTATATACCTTACAATTAGTACAAAATTAAAAACCTATGATTTAATACGTAAAATAAATAAAACTAAAACTATTTGATTAGACAAATTAAATTTATATGGACGGAACAGAAGATTTAACGAGGAAACAAAATAAAATTCTTAATGAATAAAAAAAAACAATATATTTTACTTCAGCTAATAAGCCACAAGCTAATACCAAGGTCAACACTAACTTGTTAGCAGTAGTTATGCGGGAAGATATTGCACCAATCCATATGTATTTTAATGGGCGCTTTCTTATTTTCAATTTTTTCTTAGATATCTTGATTTTTTTGAAAATTTTGACAGATGTAGCCCTGTTTTGAGCATTGCGCCCTTAACCAATTTCGATTGGTGGAAAGCGCTTCTGGGGTAGACGGAAGCACAGGAATGATACTTTCGAATGCCATATTGACAACTGATTTATCGCATACAGGGTATCCAAAATTTAATGACCATTTACATCATTTTAAAAGTTGAAAAAGTACGTTTTTTCAAATGGGACACCCTATATTTTATTGGATGGTCGGATGCAGAATTTGATTCTGCATCGATTTGCTATAACATTCCCTATACCTATTTCCAGTGGTTTTCTTGTTAATCCATATTTTTATCAAAAGGTGATCAAACTCCAATAGTTCTACCTAGTAAGCCTTGATTTTGACAGGAATTGCAACAATGTTGATTTAATGTCAAAGCAGTATCATCGTACAGATACGTGAGGTATCTACTTACAGTTCTAGGGATTTTGTTAACTTGCTTAAGTACAGTTTATAATGGAGAATGTTGAAGAATATTCCAATAATGATTTATTAAATTTGTTTTGCAAGCACGGTGAATGTGGACGAATTGTTCGACGAACATGCAGACTATTTAATGAACGATATCCGGACCTACCAACAATGACTCCCGGAAAATTCGCAAGAATCGAAACTCGCTTTATAGCAACTGGAAACGTAAGGGCAACTCAAAATAACCTAAAGCCCGTAACTGATAATGAGATAACGTGGTGAATGTGTTGGCGTTTTTTCAAGCTTATCCGCGGAGTTCAATTTCGACAGCAGCGCTGGATTTGGGTATTTCAAAAACATCAATCCACAGAATATTAAAAAAACATGGAATGCATCATTTTTGTGAGATAACTGTTCAAGGAATACGTCCTGGTGATGAGGCAAGACGTGTCAACTTTTGCGAATTTATGATTTTGAAAATGACCGAAGATCCGAGATTTCTTCATCAGATTATGTGGACTGATGAATCGAAATTCAGCAGGCAAGGAATTAGAAATCGCCGAAATACTCACTGCTGGGCACAAGATAATCCACATGTTATTAGGGAACATAATCACCAAGACCGCTTTAGTTTCAATGTTTTTTGTTTAATTATGGACAACAGAGTGGCTTATCAAGTGTACGATGAAAATTTAAATGCGGCTAGATATCTGGAGATACTGAGAGGGTTTGTTAGTGATTTTCTAAATGCCCTACCTCCACGTGATAGAGCAAACAGTTGGTATCAGCTTGATGGTGCTCCAGCACATTCAACTAGAGCTGTACACCGGCAATTGTCAATGATGTTCGAGGATCGGTGGATTGGCCCGCGGGGACCTTGGAACTGGCCACCCAGATCACCCGATTTGACCCCCTTGGATTTTTACCTCTGGGGTCGTATAAAAGAACTAGTGTACTCTAGGCCGGTACAAACTAGAGAGGAATTATTGAACCGTGTTCACCATGCGTTTACTAATATAAGTCCAGACGAACTTCGGAGATCTGTTTCGCGAGGAGTATATGACAGAGTTATTCAGTGTTTGAACCAACAGTGTTAGAACAATTATTGTAATTTTACATTCTCTTATTATTTTTTGTCATTATGTTCCAATTTTTTGTGTTTATTTTATATTTCGTTCTAAATGTTATGTACTAATGTCATGTTCTAATTAAAGTAAATTTTTTACCGTTTCATTGATGTTCATTTGGCTACGAAAGGCAAGCGATGTTTCGGTTTCTGCCAAAAAAACACATTAAAATAAAAAATATGGATTAACAAGAAAACCACTGGAAATAGGTATAGGGAATGTTATAGGAAATCGATGCAGAATCAAATTCTGCATCCGACCATCCAATAAAATACAGGCTGTCCTATTTGAAAAAACGAACTTTTTCAACTTTTAAAATGATGTAATTGGTCATTAAATTTTGGATACCCTGTATGCGATAAATCAGTTGTCAATATGGCATTCGAAAGTATCATTCCTGTGCTTCCGTCTACCCCAGAAGCGCTTTCCACCAATCGAAATTGGTTAAAGGGCGCAATGCTCAAAACAGGGCTACATCTGTCAAAATTTTCAAAAAAAATCAAGAAATCTAAGAAAAAATTGAAAATAAGTATAGGGAAACCTATGAAAACCCACTATGAAATTTTCTCAGGAATCCAAAAATTAAATAATATACCGGGTGTTCCATTTAAAATAAGGAAGTTAATGGCCACTTCCGGTATAACCGGAAGTAGTATGATCTTGAAAATATTTTAAAATGAAAGAGAATCTTGAATAACCCTGGAATCCAAAATTTCAGAATTCTAAATAGGTAACTAGTATTTTTGTATTTGACTTAACTTTCTTTCAATAAATTGTAATAATTTTTGCAAACAAAATTAATATCCCACTACACACGTATTTCTAACGCATAAAGTTAGTTTTTAAATATAAGGTTAGCGAATCTAAATCAAGGTTAAAGTGAATATAATAGTTGCACGTGGGTGGTAGCGCATTGAAAATCATTTCTACTCTATTTAAATATTTACAAATACAATGGACATTAAATTAGAAACACAAAAATATAGTCTATATCTATTTTTATATAGTTCTTTTTATATAATGAATATAAATACATTTTTTTCTTATTGAACGCAAAATAGTGGAATGAACATGTATTTAAAATATAGAGTAGGTATTTTAATATTAGTTATGAACGTATTCTTATATTTATTATTAATTCATAAAGCCGTACTCATTGAAAGTAGTATTCACATTATGCCTGGAGGTAAAACTGATTAAAAACTAAATGCACGATATACCTTTATTCGTTTATATCGGTGATTATCTGATTATAGTGATTAGTAGGTATGCGACATCGTAATTAGTACGAGGGATGTCTGCATATGTATGTTTTGCAGACATCCCTCGTACTACCTCATACTGGGACATACCTCATACTGGGACATAGAGGGCGCCACTAATCAAATTTCAGTACTAAAAATGAACCTCCATCTTTAGTTAGTCTAAGTCCAAAATTTCAGTGCTATACGTGTAGTGTTGTAGCTACAACAAACTGTCAAAGTTGACAAGTCTGTCGAAAAATGGAATTAAACAGTGAAAAGACAATTATCTCAACAAGAATGCCTTGCCAAGATGGTTTCTGTTTTCGGTAATGAAGCACCACATTAGTCAACAATTTCTCGTTGGTATGGAGAATGTAAACGTGGACGGATTAGTCTTAGCGACAATCCAAGAACAGGTGCACCAAAAACGGCAGTCACTCAGGAAAACGTCGATGCTGTGCGCAAGCTCATCAACAAAGATCGACATGTGACATATCGCGAAGAATTGTGCGTGAAAATATAAGTTTCCCGTTGGATCTATTGACGAAGAACAGAAAACAGTTGGGGTGAATTGGTATCAAGAAGCTCTAAAAACTCTAAAAACTTGTACAACATCGTGGGTGGTGATGAATCTTGAATTTACTCATAAGAGTTAGAAAATGTCCCCAAAAAGATGATCGCGACATTTGTCTCGAAAACAGGTCATCTAGCAACGATTTCTCTACAAGATCAAAGAACTTGTTTCTTCCTCCTGGTTTGAAAGAAGTTCGGTATGTATCGACCGAAGTATGTGTTGAAATAATACAATATATTTTGTATAACACTAATATATTTATAAATTTAATCTTGGAGTTCCGTTAAATAAATGCAGTATCTGGTCTTAATACTAAAGACCGAGAAAAAACTGGCTAATAAATAATATTTGCTCCTATTTAGATCACTGAGATCTTAGTAGGAACTGTTAGTTAGATCACTGAGACCTAAGCTTTAACTCGAAGAGATCGTACTTGGAACTGTAGTGAGCTCTAAGAGATCTTGTTTGGAACTGTTTCTTCATTCTCTTATTTTTCGGCAAGAAAGTTTTGTCCCCGCCAGTCAAAGAGAGGGAGAAAACAATGAAATAGAGTATACGGAAATTTCCATACCATTATTTTTACCTTTCCAAGAAAAGTATATGCTGTAATTTCCAACGTCATAAATGTATAAACAATATACGCCGGAAACCCTTAATTATAGAAAATAAAATACCTCTTAAAGTAATAAATATACAATGCACAGAGATAACCTAATAGTTCGCAGAATCGCATAGAACCAAATTATTTAACCTATTATAATAATACAGGGTGCGGCAGGGAAACTTGCTGATTTGAAAAGTCAATAAAAGAAAAAGTACTTCATATATCGATTTAATTCTTTTTGTATCGTATAGTACACATTCTGAATTTTTGTTTTAAGTAGTTTTAAAAATGACATCGGGCAAATGGCGGCCCTCATTAGTGATAGACTGATCTACCCTTGATTTGAAGTTGCGCTCCACTATTTCGACCATATCGACGGGAATGTTGGCGATGGCTTGGCGGATGTTGTCCTTCAGGTGTTGCAGGGTCCGGGGTTTGTCGTTGTAAACGATGGATTTAAGATATCCCCATAAAAAAAAAATCGCTGGGTGCCAAATCGGGGGAGCGCGGCGGCCACGGTACGGCACCCCTCAAGGATATAAGGCGCTCGTGGAAGTGTTCCCTCAAAAGCTCCATCGAAGTTCTCGCTGTGTGCGCCGTGGCTCCGTCCTGCTGGAACCATACGTCCCCAAGTTCCATTTCTTCAAGTTGTGGAAGAAAAAATGTCTCAATCATTTCTCTGTATCGAACTGCATTCAAAGTAACAGCGCGTTCATCTTCCTCGAAAAAATGGGGCCCAATTATTGCAACTCTCGACAATGCGCACCACACAGTAACACGAGTGGCATCTCATGAAGTTCGCGGGGATTGACATCACTCCAATACCGCATGTTTTGTTTGTTAACACAGCCGGAAAGGTGAAAATGGGCCTAATCACTAAAAAACACGAGAGCGTCGTCTGGCAAGTTACTGAGCGCTTCACATGCAGTTTGGCGAGAAGCGAAATCGCGTTCACTCAACTGTTGGACCACAGCAAGTTTGTAGGGATGAAACTGGAGTTCGTTGTGAAGAATTCGTCTCACTGTGCGATCAGAAATCCCCAGAGCAGCAGCGTGTTTACGCGCCGAACGCCGGGGAGAGCGCAAAAACGACCCCCTCACCCTTTCGACGTTTTCTGGAGTTCTGGATGTCCGTTGACCTCCTGGGCCGTTTTTTGCAACACTCCCACTTTCCCTGAATGTGTCCACCCACGAAATAATCGATTACCGGCCAGGAACTGGACCCGCGGGATGAATATTGAACCGAGTTCGGAAGGCACGTTGGGTGGCGACCACCGAATGACCGTTGGAAAAGTAGGCCTCGACGGCGAACGCACGCTGTTCCTTAGTCCAACGCATGACGACAACTGGCTTGTGGGGTAACAAAACTTCAGAACCCCCTCTTTCTAATGAGACCCTCCCCACCCCTTTCTGACCACGCCTCGCTCATTGGCGTCCAATTCAAATCAGCAAGTTTCCCTGCCGCACCCTGTATATAACAGGAAATATGTACAATAAAACTTATTATATTATATTTATGCTTATTTAAATACATTTACATAATGGATGGATTAGCCAGAGGGTTGTGCCTGTAATAAAATAAATAGTTTTTATGACTGTAGAAAATAAGACAATGAAAAAATGTAATACCTGACCAGGCCTAAAGTAATTAACAATATTAAATATATCTGAACTCCAAGACCTTTTCTATATACAATATATAATATTTACAATTTAAAACTAGATTTAAATATATTAACATAAATATACCTACATCTAAATTAAACTAAATAACAAAATTAAATCTATTTTTCCCGAACAGAACTATTACTGCCTATTGGTATACAACCATTTGTTTGCCGCAAGTCATCGCTGAGCTCCGAGAAAGCAACCCACAACGACGAATCATCCTCCACCAAGATAATGCAAGTTCGCATACAGCTCGCAAGACAATTGAATTTTAACGCAACAAAAGTTCGAATTGGTAGATCATCCTCCGTAGAGTCCCGACCTACGTCCGAACGATTTCTTTACCTTTACCTTGTGCTGAATGTATATAATGTATTCTTTGTAGAATACATTATATACTGCTATTATACTATTATTGCTGAATGTATATAATGTATTCTTTATAGAATAACATTATATACATTCAGCACATGGCGATAAGTGCTCACTAGATTCAAACGAATAATATATGGAGAAGAGGATATTTCAACTGCTCTCAACAAAGAAAAAACTTGCTAATCAAATAAACAGAAGGAACTTGTTGTCAAATCATCACCATTTGAAAAAGGAACATATTCCGAAACATCTAATGGTAAACAAATAAAATTATTTTCATGTAATTACTGGTTTTTATCTGACCTAAAAAACGCCAAAAACTTTACAAATAATCTATATATAACGTATGATCAAAATGTCTTTGGATCGCTATTGCCGTGGAATTTACGAGATATCTATGAAATTATTTATTTAAATTAGTTTTGACATTTACTTGACAACTTTCAAGTCAGCTGTTATAAAATATACATAAAATGCAACTAATTACCATAACCTAAAATCTATTTTATTTATGACTTATGTTTTCTTCAAAGTAAACAAGTACAGAAGTAAATAAGTCTATAGATGGTTTTTACACTTCATGGCTATCGCGATCCAAGGACTTTTTGATCATACGTTATATATATATATATATATATATATATATATATATATATATATATATATAATTAGAATCAACGCACACTGTATATAGGTAATAATCGTTATTAATTCATTAACAAAACTCAAATTATTACAATTAAGCGTTGATATGTAAGTAAATCATCAACTTATAACGCAAAGATGTTGAGTTCATTAAATCGATTAGCACTGATTATGTAATCACAGAACTATTCTTATAAAACATTCACGTGCAAATCATACATATACTCGTATCATGATACATAATGATTAGATATCACGCATTGGTCACATAATATATAATTTACAATATAACAATAATATCTTAGTTTTAAGTATGAATTTTTTTGGTTACATAGTAAAGAAGAAAATTTTAAAAGTATGCAATTTTTGTATATTAATATAATCGAAAAATATACACCAAATTCATGTCAGCATTTCACTTATTTCCATTCCTGAGTATAGCAAGCGCCAATTAAGTTGGCGCGAGGCGGGGGTGCGCAGAAGCCGTTTTTAAAAACGTCCACCCCACTACTCAAGTAATTGTCAGAATATATTTGTCATTGACGTTTGACGGAACATAATGTCTTTGCTAGGGGATCATAAAGTGATACACGCTCATAGGTTAGAATTATCTGACATTTGAAATAAAACCAAATACAAATCTCCCCACTACTTTTAATGCTGCGCGAACTTACCCCTCTTCGCGCCAACTTAATTGGCGTTTGCTATACCTATATTACTACGTGTCCGTAAATGTTTGAAGCTGACGTCTGTCAAAATGTATGCGTTTTTCGTCCTTTGAGTTCACCAATATATACTTAACCAAAATTTGACAGTAGCTGTCAGCTTCAATCATTTACGGACACCCGTTATATTTAATGCTCAGACTTTTTATAACACTAAAATAGCACTAAGTTGTTTCTATCTGGCTCGGTGAAGTACTCAAAATCAAACATTTTCAAACGTTGAACATTAAAATGTGAATGCTTATATTATTTAACTAAGAAGGTACGTCTCCATTCTAGGCGCACACGGATTAATAAGGGATATTTTTCTTACCCAGGCGTCTATAATATCTTGTCCGAACTGCACCACAACCAATTATTGTTTCTTAAGCCCCTATCTGAACTGCACCACTAACAAAATCATTTATTTGACACATCACGGACATGTTTTTGTTTCATCGAATAATACATAACATTATACATACCTTATAATAATTAATAATAAAAGTATTGGAATGCGTTACTATATGCTTCGACTGTAAAAATAATATACAAAAAGGTTGTATTTATGTATAACACTACGTTATGCACGTATAAAGCATTTGTTACAATATGAAACAGACATGTAAAAAATTGACATATCTGTAACTGTACACATGGACAATACATCTCGTATTTTCAGCATTTACTTCTGCTTAATACATATGTTTCTGCCATCTAGGCGTCATCAGTCAAGCTAGTGAAGCAATGTGATACAAATGAAACAAATCTTTATGAATAGATTTGTATCTGTATATACATTTCATTGAAATCGCCTAAAAGATAAAGCAAATTTCATCCTATAAGGTGGCACTTATTTCATAAGATGTCACTTATGAAATAAGTAAGTAATAAATATACCGAGTGTCCCTGATTTTAGATTTTAAACTGCAACTCCTCGCCCGATATATTTACGAATAAATGTTTGAAATAAAAGTTGCTTTCTTAAAGTCTACAAAATGACGTAGTTAGTTTTGCATTTAGTTATAGCCTTGTAGGTCATTTGAACGTCAACTTTTTTTTAATGAATCCTATATTTTTTAACGCAGCATTTAGTGGTGGGAGTTCTCGAGAACAAAAGTAGTAATGTATTCGATTCTTGAAAGTTCTCACTGTTTTCGAGAACTTGCGGCAAAGTATTCGAATACAGAGGAGCTACTGCCGGTACTCGGTCAGTAAAAAACGTGTTTTGTTCTCGAGAACCTGCGGTGAAGTATCCGAATACTTTTGGTTTCGATCTCGGAGCCTCTGCCGGTACTCGGAAACGCGTTTGTTCTCGCATTCATATGTATATGTATGTATAATAGATATTCAAATACTTTCTCTATTCCATCTTAGACTATAGGTAGGCTATACGGTATGATGTTTGTAATATGAGTTAATTTTAGGTGAACGGGAGAGATTTGTTATAGTGTGTATATATATGCACTTGTGATGCGAGTATCCTAGAACAAAAATAGTATGTATTTGCAATTTGTTGTTCTCGAGAACTTGCGGCGAAGTATTCGAATACTTTTGGTCTCGGTCTCGGATAAGTATTCGATTCCAAAAAGTATTCGAGAACCAAGTATTCGATTCTTAAATGTTCTCGATTCTGCCCATCACCAAGCATAATGTTCTTCAAGAAGACGCAAATAACTTTCGTCTCAATAATTTTTAAATTACTTTTGCAGTTTTTGAAATAATTATTGAGAAAGACCATTGAGAGCACTTGCCTAATAGTATGCTTTGAAAAATTAACAACTTTTATGGTTAACAAGTAGAATTTATATGACAATTTATGCGTGTTTTCTCTTAGTATTGTTGTTAGTTTTCTGCATTTTTTCGTTATTCAGTATTGTGTTTTGACTACGTTCGATTTCATTAATACTCAATATGCCTACATACACCCCAATGAATATGTAGACATGTTGTTAATTTATGATTAATGTAATAGGAATTCCGGAGAAGCAGCACTCATGTATCGAGAACGATTTCCAGAATGTGCGTATCCATCGCATATGACTATCAGTAAAGTGTAGTTAAAGATGAGAATTGGATCCTTCCCTAGTAATGTAAAACATAGGAATCTTCGAACAATTGTTAGAAATTAAGAAAACCTTATCAACGTTTTGGCCTACGTAGCGATAAATCCTCATGTTTCTATTCGTACTCTGGCAGTTTAAGTTGGAATTAGTAAAACCATCGTACACCGAATTTTAAAAACACAGGTGCCATCCATTTAAAATCCATTTAGTCCAAGGATTGAGGCCACACGATTTTCAAGGAAGGCTTGACCTTATTGCCCGTTTGCATGTTTTAGCAGAAGAAAATCTGCAATTCCGTGATTTACACAGTCAAAAGATTTTGATAAGTTAATGAATGTACCTACACAGGGAAAACTTTTGTAAATTTGTATGAACAGCATAAAATTACAAAGGCAGTTATACGATCGATTTATATTATATTATTAACACCTGTATATAATTTGTTCGTGTACCTTTACTTAGAATAGCAATTCAAATGATTGTATTTTCTAGTTTTTGTTTAAATTTCGTTATATAAACTCTAATATATCATTCATATCAGTAAAGGTTACTATCTACAACCAGTTTTTTTTTGCATTACATATTTTTGTTTTTTGAAATTTAAGTACGCTATCATTTTATTAGTTGTCATATAATTCAAATTTGTGTTTTGAATATTATTTTTTAGTATTTATGCTATTTAACTTTGCATTTTAAGCAAATATCCGTAATAACGCTTAAATAAGGATAATAAATCGACTCGATATAGTAAACTATTTGGTAAAAATAACCACTAAAAAATCAAGAACGTAGTTGTCGTTGACAATAAATTAGCATTATTATATTATCACTATTAGTTCTCAATGGATTTTATGTTAATGATATGCCAAAATATTTATCTCCATTTTATTTGCAGTTTTAATGAGAATTTATTTAGTTTTCTGAATAAACATAACTGATACACGTACAATGTACATGTTTAAAAATGTGTTATCTAGCAATAAAACAACGCAATCATGTATCTCTCAACAAAGGTACAACGTGTTTCAAAAAGAACTTCATCTCAGTAGGCACTGAGTAACTAGTAATTGCAAATTATTATATGACACTTGCCGTTTTGACATTTTTTGACTAGCAATATATTTTTTTTCTTACGAATATTTTTTTACTTAATAAACAATACTACTAAATAATGTACATATTGCAAGAAAATGTTTTTATTATTGAAGCATATTTCCGAAGTGCACAATTTCTTAATAGAGAATTCCTACGCGGAATGTAAGCGACAGTATCACGTTGATTATATAACTCATTTGAAATTTAGCCAATAGCAATTACAAATTTTACATAGTTACCATGTATTGATAAGTGAATTTACTCTTAACGACGTGATATAACCGTTTTGGTGTTTCGCTTCCTCTAACAATATGAATTTTGTCATGGTAACAAGTGTTTTGAAGTTTGTTGATAAACGTCAAAAATATATTCAGCAATTTTCATAAGGTTTTTTTAATTTTTTCGACATGGAACGCTTTGGTATAAGCTCGGGGACCGAAATAGATAAAGAAATTGAAGATTTGACACCGCAAAATACCGTTAAAACACATAAATATGTTTGGAAACAGTTCACCGAATTTTGTGAAAAGCGAAATTATAAACTTTGTGCTCAAACTTCTGACGAACGATTAGCAAGTATTTTGAAAGATCTCTATCATCACCAGCACCTCAAATTCTTCAACTTCTAAAGATAATACAACACATATTTATTATAATAATTGTACTTTGAATTTCAACCAATAAAAAAATTTCGTTAGTTAATTCTTTATATAATCGTAACGAATACCACTCGAGCTAACGAAAATAATCTATTTTATATAACCTCTTCACTCGACGTATATCCTTAAAACACCACTCGAGCTATGCTCTCGTGGTGTTTCGCAGAATACGTCTCGTGACTCGGAAATATAATCGATTATTTTCTATGCTCTTGTGATATTATAAGTATAACTGATTATTTTACACATGCAAATATAAACCAATCAGATTCGCGTATTACTGAAGCAACTCGAAATTACAGCGGTAATTTATCGATAATTTTCATAGTAGAATAATTAGGCGTTGTTATGGAAATGCGGTTAATAAGGATAGACATTTCTAAAGATCTGTCAAAAAACTGATTTCATTGTCACAAAACAATGCTGAGATTTGGGGAAGAATCAGTTGTAATCATTGATCAAATAGTAAAATAAGCTGAACCGGCTAATACGAAAAAGAGTAAAGCGTCAATTTGGCGACAATTTTGTGAGTTTTGTGATGCGAAAAACTACAGCATCGAACAAAATGTTACAGAAGAGGAGAACTTGCAGATATTCTGAAAGACTGGGCCTTCAATATGAGGAAGGTGAATGGGGAAGAACATAAAGAAGGTGTTGTTAATACGATATGGAATGTAACGGCAAAATTGCTACAAGAGAAGTTTAGTAACGAATATAACAGAAAAATTGATCCTTTTCAGAGCATCGTATTTAAAGCAGCCCGCGACGCAAGGAACTCCAAAAGGAGAATTCTTCAAGCGATACCTGGTAAACGGAAAATGAGTTCTGCAGCTTTACAGAAACACGAATATGAAAAAATGATAAATGTTTGGGATGAAGAAAATCCAGATGGACTACAAAAGAAATTTTACCTGATAGTGTCGATTGAATTGGCATGGCGAGGAGGAGAAGGCGCGGCATGTTTGATTCACTACCTCCGAGAAGAAATGAACGTATACAATACACCGACTGGAAGAATAGAGTACAATCCCATATTCACGAAAACTACCCAAGTTGGAGCACAAAAATGTGCTGACAGTAAATGGTTGATTCCCAACAAAGTAAAACCAAGTAATTGCCCAGTCAGACTTTTTAAAAAACTCATTTCAAAGAGGACAGAAAACGCTCGTATAAAAAGTGATAGACTCTTTTTAACTGTCAATCCAGCGTGGAATAAGAAAAAAGGTAGCTGGTATAAAAATATGCCTATTGGAAGAAATTAAATTTTGAAATGGTTTAAGAAAAGTGCTGAACTCGCTGGTTTCAACACAGAAAACCAAAAAATAAGTAACCATTCCAGTCGCGCGACAGCTGTCTCAAATTTAGCAAAAGCTGGTGTAAATGAGCAACAATTAATTAAAATTGCTGGCCATAGTAGTTCGCATTCTATTAAGCCGTATCTACAACTAGATAAAGAACACCATGAAACTATTAATTAATCAAATGCGAGGAAATAGTTACAACAGTGCAAATATTGATTCAAGCACATCCAATAAAAAACAGAATGTATATAACAATTGTACCTTTCAGTGTACTAATTTATACATGAATTTATAAATAAAGAGTTTAGATAAATTTCATTTTGTATTACGTAAAATAATCTAATCAAATACCATACGAGCTTTGAATTAAAATCGATAATTTCAAAGCTCTTATGGTATTACTACAGATAATACCGCTTTACATCATCACATTCACCTAGTCGTGAAGAAGTTTCGAGGTACAGAATCTGTGTTAAAGGGCAAACGTTCTGTTGACCACGTACACAGCAAAATATTGTTGAACATGTAGAAAACTTTTTCGGAGAAAACCCACATACATCAGTTCGTCATTTATCAGAATTTTTAAAGCATCGTTTACATATATATCCATACAAAGTATTGATTGTTCAGCAAATCCTACCGAGAGATCATGCTAGTAGGCTTAATTATTGCAATTTCTTCCAACAAAATTTAAATAATGACAAAATTCTTGATCAAATACTGATGAAGCATAGTTTCATTTAACCCGGGTTGTAAATAAATAATTACGGAACATAGTCTATAAACAATTCAAACAATCACATCGAAGTTCCTTTACATCCTGTTAAAGTTGGAGTATGGTCAGCTGTATCTCGTAGAATAGTAAGACCAATATTTTTCACAATAACATTGATAGTCAACAATATCGAGAACAGTTACTAACACCATTTTTAACTCAAGTGCAATAGGACGAATTCAATGGGGGTTACTTCCAGCAAGTTGGGGCTACTACACATCCAACTCGTGAAAATTTAGCGCTTTTAGAATATTACTTTCCTCATCGAGTTATAAGCAGAGGTGTTTGACCAGCGCGGGCACCTCACTCCGTTAGATTTTTCTATTTTCGGATTGCTAAAAAATGAAATATATACGATAAGAATTAATAACTTAAATAAGTTGATAAATACAATTACAATTAAATATAATGAAATAACACCAAATGTATTGCAGAATATTTTTGACAACATGAAACGTCGTATTGCATTATGCATTCAACAGAATGGCGACCATTTTGAACATTTGCTATAAATTATAATAATTAAAATTTATACAAATTAGTTACTTACCTTGGTTGTTTGATTAATATACCATCTTTAAAGTTTTCTTATTAAATAAATTAATAATCTAATTGTACTTGTTATCAATTTCATCACCATATTTCCCGATGATAAATTTTGACAGTGACAGGTAGATATCCTTCATACATTTAATCTATATTCGCATTTGAAGAATGCAGAACATCATAATTTATAAGGGAAATTCATGAACAACTAGATGTAATTCTTTTTAAACACGTTATATAAGTATACGTTTCGTTCCTGGACCTAGTTTAATCAAATTATATAAAATCGAACTTCATTTTTGTAAATTTAATTTACGCATCGTATTGTTAAATACTTACGCAAACGAATTTCAATTTTTTATACCGGCTCTCCCATGACATGACTGCCACAGCTTAAAGATGTGTTACTCAATCAATTTCAAGTTAAAAATATCTAATGAACATATGGCCAAAACTCTTTTATTAACTGAACTAGAGTTGGTTCAGTAAATTGGCCTGCTAGATCACCAGATCTTACTTCGACAGATTTCTTTTTAATGAGTTATCTCAAAAGCGAAGTATGCAGCCAAGTACCAATAATACGTGAAAATATGATTGACCGCATCAGAAATGCTTGTACCGAAATTCAAGAAGATGCACTTCTCAGTTGTCCACACTCATTTGAGTGCATTGAAGTCGAAAGCCATCATTTTGAGCGCTTACTTTAATTGAAAGATGATGAGGCTAGAGGAAGTCTAGCCATCTGATAAGTGAGAAGCGAAGAGATTTGTATAAATAGGGCATCGTCATACGTAAGAGGCGAGGAGAATCAGATTAATCAAGCCCCAAGGTGGTACTACGTACACGTCGTTGTTGTTGTTGGGTTACGCTAAAACTAATTTATTCACCAGCAATTTACATTTCTACAGGTGACATTTTCCCAGTTATTCCAAGTTTGTAAAATGAAGAAAGTTTTTCTAAGACTAATTTTGATTATTTACAAAGAAAACGTATTTCTTATTGCACACCTATTCCAGAATCATATGCATAGGTTGTCAGTGCGAGATATTGAAAAAATTGAATTTGATCGGTTACAGCGCCATCTGTTATGAATTGAAAAAAATATTTCAGACAAATCTTACCTACTTTTTACAGTAAAATTATAATCTGTAATAAAATATACGGGTTCCTATTAGTTACTCCCACCACATCTACATGGAGGGAAAGAGAAAGACTAACTCTAGAATAACTAATGTATTTCCTCTATTGAATTATTAAATTTTAAATCTGGACTTTTTCGTGGACCGCCTATTTTTCGAAATATTTGAATGTTTCAAGTTAAAAAATACACCCGGTATAATAGAAAAACATCGAAACTGTCACATTAAGGAATAAATCGAACAAAAGGAAGATTTTCATTAATTGACGTAGCAGACACTTCTTGGTGAAACATTTTGTAATTAACAAATTATTATAAAAACACACTTGGCTATTTCACAATTTTTTATTAGATCTATGTCTAACATATGTTTCGGCTGTTATGCCATTGTCAAAGAGTATCTTAAAACTAACTTACAATACGTGTCCTTTTAACTTTTATACCTATTTTTTAGTGCTAGGGTGCTGGTTGGACATATTTACAATCACGTCTATTATGGGGGTGTTAACAAATTCTAACTGTGTATTCGTAATTATTCTATTTTGTTTTTGTGATTTTTTAATTTCTAGTATTTCTAATAAATCTAGTCTTCTACTTTTTATTATGTTATGTAACACGGTGGAGCTATTAATGTCGGGCAAATGGCTTTGTTCGATACAGTATGTCGAAAAACCTGTGTTTTTATTACTATACTTTACTATATATATACACGTAAGAGACGTAAAGTATAGTAATAAAAACACAGGTTTTTCGACACACTGTATCGAACAAAGCCATTTGCCCGACATTAATAGCTCCACCGTGTTACATAACGTAATAAAAAGTAGAAGACTAGATTTATTAGAAATACTAGAAATTAAAAAATCACAAAAACAAAATAGAATAATTACGAATACACAGTTAGAATTTGTTAACACCCACACCATAATACCATAACACCATAATAGACGTGATTGTAAATATGTCCCAACCAGCACCCTAGCACTAAAAAATAGGTATAAAAGTTAAAAGGACACGTATTGTAAGTTAGTTTTAAGATACTCTTTGACAATGGCATAGCCAAGTGTGTTTTTATAATAATTTGTTAAAAGGAAGATCTAAAAGATTGGCAAAAACGAAAGTAAGCAACAAGGATTACCATACATCCATTTAGGGCCCCCGCAGACTACAAACTTTTTATTGGCCGATAGTTCAGTCGGGCTACTAGCGCGCACAACGAGCCAACTAAACAGTGTGGTTGGTGCTGAGTGCGCAGACCTGCCAACAGTCGGCCGATTTCTCTCAAACAATTTGCTAGTTGGTACGGTGCTCTTGAAGAGAACGATGTGAACTGATAATTAATAAAATGTTGTCCAGAACTGTTATTATTGCTCTTATACAACGAAGAAGAAGGACCGAGAAAAGAAACCGAGAGTATTGGGTGCATCCCATCTACAGTGATAGATTATTGCAAAGAAAGTTTTACACGATCCATTCTAAATTACTGAATTTCCCGAAAAAATTTTTCGCAATTTTGTTTTATACTCTGGACTAAGCTTATTCCAATCGGAAACAACTGCTTCACAGAATTCCACCCAATAGTTTTTTCCTAAGATTCGCACCAGCATACTCTTTCAAGCTTTTTTTTATAAACCGCAGGTCTTTTTTCAATTTCTTCTATCAAATTTACGATAGTCGTTTCGGCAAGCAGCGCCATCATGAAATACTACCGACTAAACAATCGCCAAGTATGCGCGCATGGAAAGAACGTCATGCTGATTACGCAGTCGGCCGATAGTTCGCCGACAGATTAGTTTAAAGGCAATTGTGCAGCCCATCAAACTTATACCGAATTGTTGTAATGTGCGCACTTGCATATATCTTCGAGCTGATTAAGAACACGACTAAACTATCGGCCGATAGAAAGTCTCTAGTCTGCGGAGGCCCTTAGATTGCGAAGACATTTAGTTAAGCGATATCCTGGAAGCCGTGTCATTTGAAGAATACTTTTTCTTAGAAAA
Organism: Melolontha melolontha; assembly: GCA_935421215.2. NCBI lineage: Eukaryota > Metazoa > Arthropoda > Insecta > Coleoptera > Scarabaeidae > Melolontha > Melolontha melolontha. The sequence goes on along the minus strand of OW285237.1, from coordinate 147,885,731 downwards.
CTCTATGAGCAAAAGTGGGAATGCTTGTATATAAGTTTATGAGAACGCATGTATTTAAACAACAAAACATGATGGAGGCACATATTACGTAAATTTATTAGAATGAGCCCAGTGGTACAAATTGGTTACCTACCGTACAGTACTTGTTCAACTTATTAATAATAATATTATAACGACCTGAAACATTGCTGAAATCATAAAACAATATCTCTCTTAAATAATAAGAGAGCGACGTATCTACAAAACTATAGTCTAACTTTAGCAATGCCTGGATTTTATAGAACATATTTGGGTTTATTTGTATTGAAGCATAAAAGATCATTTAATGTACTAGTGAATGTCTTGCTGGAGAAATGCAATAATATTCAATATTTTATCAATTTGTTGAAGAATTATTTCCGAACTGAAGTAAATACTTTAAAAAGTTATAGTGATAACTTATGGATACTGTATTCCACATAAAATTGATATTTTACGGATTAAGTCATTCTCAACTTTAAATAGCTAATCACGGCTGAATTATACACATTAAATAATATATGACGCAAATAACATATTACTCATAATCTATATTACCTGAAAAAACGTTCAATGCAAATCAATATGTACTATGGGAATTTCTTTTTTTTCTTAGATTTACGTAAATATAGAAAAAGAAAAACCGGACAAGTTTAACATATACATGGATATGTATATAAAAGAATGCAATTTTGCAATGCGTCATAAATATTCGACTAAATTAACTACTCAATGTAACTACGAGGACTGTTCCATGGCGCGAATACGCAAGAATCTTCTTTACCATTCTGTAGAATCGTCCTTTAATAGGTAAAATATTACAGTACAGAGCGATCTGCCAATTAGTCTCTTTTTGACAGTACGCCAAAGTAAACGTCTCGTGTGATTTAGTAATAATGGAAAAAAGTTTTGTAAAAAACGGTTTTTTCAGCAGGAAAGGTTATGGAAACTGTTTTTTAGGATCTCATGGAATTATCTTGGTCGACTACTTAAAAAAGGAGAAAACAATAAATGGGAGGTATTATGCCAATTTGTTTCAACAATTAAGCGACAAAATCAAAGAGAAACGGCCCCATTTGGCAAAGAAGACAGTGCTTTTCCATCGGGATAACGCACCTGCCCACAAGTCTGCGATTGCAATGGCAAAAGTCCATGAATTGGGATTTGAATTAGTGCCTCATTCGCCCTATTCCCCAGATTTGGCTTCCAGCGATTAACATCTCTTTCAAAACCTGAAAAAAATGGCTCGCCGGTAAGTGATTTCCGTCTAACTCCGAGGGGATCGCTGTTGTAATATATATTTCGAGGACATGGATTCATCGACCTGCAATGAAAGCATTACTAATTTGGAATATCGTTGCAATCAATGTGTTGAGCGAGCACGAGACTATATTGAAAAATAAAATGTTTTTTGTCAAAAGAACTTGCGTTTTCTTTGTTAGCCTACATAGTTTCCGAACCACCCTCATATATGACACCCCATTAATAATTGTGTCTAACAAAGATGCAAATATATGAGGTTTGTCTTCTATGTCTCGCAATACATTTAAATTATACATATTGCTATGAATAGTGGGTTGATGATTCAGCACGCCACCATCCACAACAAGTTTTCCCAACTAGGTTTTCTCAGCCGGTGAATGTTCAAATCTGAGACCTCTAACTTCTCGAGTTCCACTTAGGAAAGACGTGTCTAAAATATATAGTTGAGCGCCAGTGAAATGTTCACAAAAATTTATTTACTTATTTTATATAAAATTGATTCCAAACTAATTTCTCTTTAAGTTTCTTTTAAATATATTCTTTTATATAGGTATAAAATATTTAACAAAATTGGATTGAGTAAATAAAACAAACGCAGATTAAAAAGGTGAAATAAAAATATATTATATTAAATACAAAAATAAAAAAATTAAAAAATATATCTTCACAAAGTATAAAGATGCTGTACCATATAACAAAGATACTTGAGGTAAAAACATTCATTGAAAATTGACCGCTACATGAATGAGAAACATCCTCCTTAATGACTCCGATCAAACTTATCTAAAATAATCAAGTTTAATACTAAATTCTTCAAAGAAAACCACACTGTATACTCAGATACTGATACGCGAACAAAAACTGGATGTGCAATCACCAAGCACAAAAAACCCTGACTCCACTCGAACAAACTTTCATATATAATTTTAACAAAGAATTGTTAATACATACTAAACTGTATTATCTGTATTCCTAATAATTAAATCTCTAAACTACTTACTTTAATACAATGGAAATATGATTTTTATAATTATGACGTCATGAAATTTTAATTCTACTTACAAGATTAATGGAGACTTTCACGAAGAAGGTGCTTAATAATTTAATCATCAATACAACGAGAATTTAACTCAATAAATATCGGGACTTTAATATCAATATAACATCAACTATAAATCACTTTCAAAAATACAAAACCCGAACTAATTTAATATATAAAAATATATCTCTCGAAGAAAACAACCTTCTCGTTTTACAGGCAGAATTCGTCTCCTAGATTGACCTCTAAATCCACACCGGATAACCAGTTCTTCCCTCTAGTTAACACTCGCAACATGACAAATATTCAATGCAAAATTTATAAACATTTTCAATATACAGTCCTATCACAAAATATTTTATTTTAAATATTTTATTTTAAAAAAAGAAGATCCATAGCAATATGTATATATTTCTGAAACAGAGTAATAAAACATGTGTGATTTCTTTGTTTAATACTTGCTAAACGGGTCTTGACTGACATGGTAAGGTCATACAATGATATATCAGTTTCAACATCGACTTGCTAAATTTTTTTATTATAAATATAAAATTTTTTCTAGAGATTTGTTTATAATGTTTTTTATAATTGACCTCTGACATTATATCAAAGTTTAAAGTTATTAGTTTGACATTTTAGGTTGACAAACGTCCATATTACTATCGTTCTATTGTCTCCATTGAAACAATTTTGCTACGAAAGGAATGTCTTATTCTAAATAATTCTTTCAGAAGAGCACATTAAAACACAAGTTTCGTAAGGCACCATTTTGTCACATGAGATTTCTAAAGAACGAGTGCGACAAAGGCCTTATGAAATTAGTTTTTCATACTATTTTTTCTATTTTACACTTTTTACATTAATAAATTGAAAGTATTTAATTTAAAAGCTTAGAGTCTTGTTTTTATTTAAAGTAAGCAGTTGATCACATTGACACTTAACATTTTCGAATTTAAATATTGCTCTCCGTATGTAATGAACATTTAACGATGGCTATTAAGACACGAGAGTGAGGGTTACGGCACGAGCTGAAAACTAGTATCGTAAAGAATACGAGTGTCCATGTGTACAGTTACAGACATGTATATTGCATGTCTGTTTCATTTGTAACAAATGCGTGCTTAACGTATTGATATACTTAAACCTTTTTTTGTATATGTACTTAATAGTTAAAATATCTTAAATACATAAATATTCAATTAAAACAGACCTTAAATCGCCAAATAAAGAAAATCTCCTATGCATATATGTACGGTTGCGGCCCTTGAAAACTCAGACACTCGATTTTGATGTGAATGTCGAAAATTTAAAATTTTGTAGTGTATAAATCAAATTTTGACGACAATATCAATGTAGCGTTTAAAAAACGTTTACACCGCTTAAAATGTTTTTGTATATAAGTGTCTGTTTTTTTAAGGGCCATAACAGCACATATGTACACTGTTTCAAGTTGTCTCTTAGCAAATGTCTGGACAGAATGGCAATTACCTCGACATTACGGTGAGCAATGCATTTTTGTCTGCGAGCACAGTTATCGAATTGCTTTGTGTGATTACAACAGCTGGAAATTATCAATTCTCATGTGCATATGTAGCATGTTGGCAAATTAGGAAACCATCTGCTCTATTTGTTTATGCGCCAGATGGGATAACGAAGAAAATTGTGTATCCAAAGGAGTGATAGATTGATTATAATAAAATATCATTGATTCGTTATTTAGCTAGAGAATAAACAATAATTTTATATCGGTTAGTTAAAACAAAGGAAGTTTTAATTTCTCTATAGAATGTGGCCGAGCAACGCCGGACTACTACAAACGATTAGTTACATATAAATAAAACACATAAATATCGGAAAATCAAAGTTAAGAAAAAGAACTATTATTTTTCGTTTATGATTAAGATATTATTCATATACGAACTATTTAAGAAGCAGTAGCACAACGACAAATGCAATAGAATAGGTGACTAAATTGTCAAATTATAGATCTGTCAAATTCTCATGGCAATAGTTGATATTGACCGAATATTGTTGCTACTTTTTTTTACGCTCCAGTGACAAGCCTAGATCAGCGGAGATCTATAGAGACGAACTTTATCCCTTCCAGCTCTTTAAATAATCCTCAAATGAACAAAACCACAGCATTTTAGTAATTTTTCAAAATTTAAAATGTTATTCACATAGTATGTTATTTTTTTGCGATATTGTGTGGATCATGTGCGTATACTGGTGCACGCATTAGCATGCAATGATGCAATAGTAGAACAATATAGCGACAAGAACGTTACCTTTATCGTAATGAAATATCTACATTGTAATCAATCATATTAGAGTACAGGTAGGTAGTAAATCAATTAGAACATGGGAGTAGAAAAGTATTATTTTTTTACCAGGTCATTAATGTTCAATTATAAGGATCCAACATTTGATCCTTGCAAAACTCCTGACGGAATTGAAATTGTAACGGAAGCGTATCAGTTATACACAACATATCCGATTCTATAATATCACTTATGTAAGATGACATTAATTAATAATTAATAAAAGTGATGGACAAAATCCAATATGCTCTAACTTTGCAAGTAATAATCTATGATTTAGAGTCAAACGCCTTGGAAAAGTGAGAGCAAATGACATCAACTTGTTTGCTGAGGATATTGCTGCGTGCTATTGACCAAGTCTGTAACTGTTAATCTGCCCGGTATAAATCCATGTTAATGTACGGACAAATAAGATGTATGTTTGTTTGGATTTACAAAATACAATAATGTGGATTGCTTTATAATTAAATGTATCTAGAGCAAAAAGAAATATAATATATACAAGCAAGAATTATCAATGACAAATAATAACTACACGAACATATATAAATAAAGAGTAAAGTTTAATAATATGGTAATGTTTGCAAACAAGTACTTTATAATGTACGTAATGATCTGTTTCTTGTCATTTTATTTATCAATAATGACATATCTGCATGTTCTATGGGTTATCGTGTCTTATCTTTCAGACTGTTGTTTTCTATAAATTAGCAGAATACTTCTTAATATCATTAATGTAAAGTTTCCACAGGTTTTCAAGTCATTATGGCTTGCTGTATTTGAGAATAATACAATTTAAATTGTTGAAAAAATTACTTTTTGTAATTTGCTGCGAGAATAACGCAGCGCTATTAAAACAACGAAAACGATGTGTTTGTTTATAATCTATCAACGTACAGTTTTTGTCAGGTAGAATTTAGTTTTTCAAGTAGTCAATAATACAACAATAAATGTAATATCAAATTCGATCACCAAAAAACGTGAAATCGAATTGTGTAATGCGAAACGTAATCAATAACATCGAATAATCACAAATAAATGATACATAAAGTAGATGGTGTATATTTAGAATGTTGTAATTGAAAATATACAATTAAAATGTTTTATCATATAATTTGAAGTTTACAATTCTTCCAATTTCATAAACTGCTAAATAAATTATTTAGAGTGTTTTCAGTATTTTCACAAAATTCAGGTGGAAAAAAGGTAAATATACTTAATGTATTTGAGTCTTTAAGCAAATAAGGGTGGTCGACAAGAAGGTGTCCAGCTGATAAAAGTTGTGAATTCCAGACCTCCAAAAAAGTCCCAAAACAATCTTATAAATGATGCCAAAAAGAAGATAAAATAGTATATTAAAACACAAGTTTCCTTAGGTACCATTTTGTCGCACGAGTTCATGTTTAGAAAACGAGCCGAGTTTTCTAAAGAACGTGTGCAGCGAATATGAAACGAGTTTTTTCAATTATTTTCTATTTTGCATTTTTTACATTAATAAATTTAAATTATTCAATGTGAAAGTATGTACTGAGTTATTTTTATATAAAATATGCAATTGATCACATTGATACTTGACATTTTCAAATTTAAATATTGCTACCCGCAAAATAATATTTATTAATTTTCGGTACATTACTTGATATTTTATTTAAAAATATAAACATAAGTGACATAGAAACTAATATATCTTGTACTCCACCCCAGTTACGTACTTAAATTCTTAAAATCAAATGACAGCAACAAGATATTTATTTCTGTGATCGAACAATACTAACATGAAAAAATAAAAAAAAGGGTATCGAAATGAAGCTCATTTGATACTGTTTCGGGTTTCATAACGAATTCACTACAAACAAAAAATAGAAAATATACTTTTTTCTATTTTGCGTTCGAAATGAACTCATTATGAAACCCAAAACAGTATCGTAATGAGCTTCATTTCGATACGCTTTTTTTCATTTTTCAATGTTGGCGTTGTTCGAATACAGAAATAAATATCATTGCTGTCATTTGATTTTAAGAATTTATGTACATTTGACAGATATGATATATATCCGTATTTTATACAAACAACGGATATTGTATACAATTGTCAACAACATATATATGTTTCTATGTCACTCATGTTTATATTTTTAAATGAAATATCAAGTAATGTTAACGAAAATTAATAAATAATATGTAATATAATATACTTGGCGGATAGCAAGATTTAAATTTGAAAATGTCAAGTATCAATGTGACCAACTGCATGCTTTATATAAAAATTAAACTCTGAACTTTCTAATTAAATAATTACAATTTAAGCAATTTATTAATGTAAAAAACGCAAAATAGAAAAAATTGTATAAAAAACTCGTTTCATAAGGCCTTTTGCCGCACTCGCTCTTTAGAAAACTCGCCGCAAGCGGCTCGTTTTCTAAACTGATCTCGTGCGGCAAAATGGTGCCTTATGAAACTCGTTTTTTAATATACTATTTGCGTTCGAAATGAACTCATTATGAAACCCAAAACAGTATTGAAATGAGCTTCATTTCGATACGCTTTTTTTCATTTTTCAATGTTGGCGTTGTTCGAACACAGAAATAAATATCATTGCTGTCATTTGATCTTAAGAATTTAAGTACATTTGACAGATATGATATATGTCCGTACTCTACACAAACAAGATCTATTGTATAACGGGTGTTCATTTGAAAAGTCAATCTAGTAGCATGTGATTTACTGAGAACATTTTGAAGTATGTCGTAAATTAAAATTTACTACTTAACCTACGAAGTCGTATATTTTGACAGTTTCATACATACAAATAAATAACAAATGTGATTGACATTATCAAATGTCATTTGGATTTACGTTTACGGAACAACAAACACATACTAATATATATGCGTCTTATTCTATTAATATTTCAAAGTAACCTAGATTGACTTTTCAAATGAACACACGTTACAATTGACAACAACATATATATATATATATATATATATATATATATATATATATATATATATATATATATATATATATGTTTCTATGTCACTAAGTTTATATTTTTAAATAAAATATCAAGTAATGTTAACGAAAATTAATAAATAATATGTAATATAATATACTTCGCGGATAGCAAGATTTAAATTTAAGGCAAGATTTAAGGCAATTTAATAGCTAGATTTAAGATTGAAAATGTCAAGTATGAAAGTGACCAACTGCATGCTTTATATAAAAATGAAACCCTCAACTTTCAAATTAAATAATTTCAATTTATTAATGTAAAAAATACAAAATAGAAAAAATAGTATAAAAAACTTGTTTCATAAGGCCTTTTGCCGCACTCGCTCTTTAGAAAACTCGCCGCTATCGTGGCTCGTTTTCTAAACTGATCTCGTGCGGCAAAATGGTGCCTTATGAAACTTGTTTTTTAATATACTATTTTCTATTTTGCATTCGTAATGAACTCATGTAAATTCTCACATTACAGTTACATTACACTTTTTTGTCTAAAAATTTTGACAAATTTTCAAACTACTTGTCGAAACTTTGATAATGTAAATTAGAAGAAACACATCAAAATTTCTAAACTACAAAACTAGGTCCGGTCCTATTGTTCGTACAAGCTTCATACTAGACTTGTGCATTAAACACCATTTCGTTTATACCAACTGTTCACATTAAATAAAAATAAATAATATAATAATAAATAAACGTTTTAGTTTATATTGTCTGGTTTTCGACTTAATTTTTTTATTTTCGTATATATAAGGGTCAATAAATAATGACAACCCATCTAGACGTCAAATATATAATAATAAACAAACAGAAAGTTTTATTTTATGTTGGCGACGCACTAAAAGTTCGACACAGCATAAATTAAAACTTGTATGAAATCTAGTACCAGAACTTGTTCAAGTTTCTATTACAAAAAAAAAAGTGTAATGTAACTCAGTCTTAAGACATTGTAAAATAATATTAAAAACCTTTTTATATTTATGTATACCTATGTTAGTTACTTAGTTAGTAACTTCCTCTAGTATGTACCTGACGAAGCTACTGTATTGGTGAAACGACTGTCCTTTTACGATCATATATTAATAAAGTGAAGATTTGAACTATTAGTTTTATTTCTATTTTAAATTATAGATCTTCATCTAAGTAAAAGCCGAATCAATCCATTTATATTAGAAAGAACAAACTTTTGTGTAAATTAATTAGCATTGTAAATTCTTTATCTATAAGCAAAAAAAAACTTTCAAATTACCTTAATATTATTTAGTAGTGTCACATTAAGATAAAACTACTTAAAAAAATCGTATAGACATGTGCGCATCTAATAATGTTTAATTGTTGCATAGATACTCCAAGTAATGAAAACGTGCTATTTGTTATTTTTTGTATTAAAATTTATTTATCTTCCCCTTCTATTTACCTTTCCTAAATTATTTAAGCACTAAGTTTAATCTCAGACTTAGTTTTTAGTACATATGTATATGCGGAATCGGCAGATGAATGAGAAACATCGTGTATTTACCAAAAGATAATCACGATACTGCCTACGACGTTGACAATCGGTGGTCATTATTATTAGAATGCGTAGAGTGTGTAGATATAAATATTGCGCTCGTGTTATCTTCAAAATTTTAGTTGTTTAAGTTTTTTTTTTAAATAAATACGACGATGTGACCAAAGAATTTTGTCTAGATACATCGTCGCGATACTCTTTAACAGTGATTTTTTGTTGTCTGTGCTGATTTTCCTTAAACATTTACTGGAATTAACTGATCTGCTTACAAAATGACTGTGCTACATTCTAATCCGAATGTGGCCTACTATAAGGGCCACAAATATAGTTCAATACAACACTTGGATAGTAAGTATAAATAATAAACAAAAAATAATAATTTAACAGTAAAATATGTAATAATAGTACTTCCAAAATATATTTGCAGTATATTAATATATTAAAGGTATTCATTACTATTTTACATTAAAGAAAAAAATATTCAAAATCGAATTTAAATTGGTAATTAAACACGTTTAACTTTCCGTTGTATTTAAACCAGAACATCAATTTTTTGAACAGTATTTCGTATTAATTTGTATTAAATCTTCGTCGATTTTATAGTGTTTCTGTGGATCTATCGAACATTAAAGATGTTATCCCTTATTTTTAAACTAGGAGGAGTAAATGGAAAAGCAACTTTTATAACAAGTGTTCTTTTGAAAAGTCAATCTAGTAGCATGTGATTTACTGAGAACATTTTGAAGTATGTCGTAAATTAAAATTTACTACTTAACCTACGAAGTCGTATATTTTGACAGTTTCATACATACAAATAAATAACAAATAATAGGTATTTATTGAAAACTATAACAAATGTTGAAAATGTTGTCCTTCAAGATCAATGCACTTTAAAATCCTCCGTTCAAAATTTCTGATGATATTCTGCAACATTACTGGATTGTTATTAATTTCCATGCATTTCTGTTCGATTCTCTGTAGCATATCATTCAAATTCAATATAGGTGTTCGAAATATGTTATTTTTTAGATAAGGCCACAAAAAGAAGTCGCAAGGTGTTAAATCGCATGAACGTGCAGGCCAGGCAATTTCAGTATTTCGACTAATTATACCCTCATCAAAAAATTCTCTTAAATAATCTAAAGATTCTGCAGTACAGTGACAAGGTGCTCCGTCTTGTTGGAAATATGCATTTTGAAATTCATCATCATGCAACTGATTGACAAATGGTTGTAAAATTTCCGTACGGTACCTTTGAGCTGAAAAAATATTGGTCCAATAATTCGCCTTTGGCTTATCGCTGCCCAAACACCAATTTTCTCTGGATGTAGCGATTGTTCATTAATTACATGTGGATTTTCACTACTCCAAATTCTTGTCTTTTGTGAATTTAGGTATCCCGTTTTATAAAACCATGCTTCATCAGTAAAGATGACTCTTTGCGAAAGTTCTACGTCTACGTGGGTAATCAATTTCTAACAATTGTTGTACTGCTGTGACACGGTATGGATAAAGTTGCATATCTTTTTTTAATAACTTGTGAGTTGTACCAACAGAAAGGTTTATTTGTTAACTCAAATGTCGAACAGATGTTTGTGGTTCATTTTCCATTATTTCTTCAACACGATTGACAACTTGAGGTGTACGTTTCTTAACTGCTCCGCTGCCTGATTTTCTTAAGAGACTACCAGTTTCAGAAAAAAGTTTTAAAGTTCTATCCAAAGTATTCTTAAATTGTATATAATCTATTACAAAATGTGGAAACTCAACTTGAAATTCTACCATGCAATCTTGAACTGAATGAACCCATAAACCATCAATTTTGTTACCACTTCGAAAATAAGCCTGGTCTAAAAAAAATTTATGTTCTAAAGTGAAAGCCATTTTAAACCTGAGAAGCAATTTATTTAAACCAGAATCGACGCACGATTATTTTATGCACTAACTGATATTTGTGATTGACATTATCAAATGTCATTTGGATTTACGTTTACGGAACAACAAACACATACTAATATATTTGCGTCTTATTCTATCAAAATTTCAAAGTAACCTAGATTGACTTTTCATCGCCAAAACTGGAGATACCACGGCCTGGAAATTGGTGTTTCAAAATCTCCATTGTCATCCAAAATTGAAACTTGTTACTGTAAAAGTTACCAGATCAATCACATTATTTTGGATGTTTTTTTTTAATTTTTCTTATATTATTTATTATATTATATAGTATTTATCAGTTCTTTGATTAATTGAACCCAGGAGCAATATTTAATATTGTAGCGTTACTTCCCTCTAAATTCTAAATATAAACCTTATTTCAATAAAGTCGTGCTCTATTATTATTAAAAATTAATTACATTAAGAAGAAGTAACGACGACGATACTAGCTATACAGTGAAGTCTGGATATAGTGAACTTAAAAAATGCTTAAAACCTAGTTCGCTATATATAAAAAGAAAAAGAAAATCTCCCATGTTTATTATACGTGCAACATGTATGTATTTTATACGGTTACATTTAGATGAAGTAAGTTTAATTTCATATCCAGTTATAAATTATTAGAAAAAAACATATTTATGTAATATAAACTACTTAAGATAGTCGGATATTTTAGTCTGTACATGAATGCTAGAAACACTAATATTATTTATGTAGCTTTCAAGGTCACCAAAATTATTCCAAGCTTTTTCTGTAACTTTGCGTGATTGCAAAAAAAATGCGAGTATCGGTCATTTTCTGTTATTTCTTTGATTGAAGGAACACTAACCATAACATGCTCATTGCTCATTAAACTGATTCTCGATCTCTTCGTTATCACTTACGGCCACATTTGTCACTAAAATAAAAAATAAAATAAAAATGTGCTTAATTTTATTCCAAAATTGCATTAACAATGCCAGAATATAAGACTGACCTGCTGTGACTGACTGAATAATTTGTTCGTCTGCTAGTGATTCGGTTGATATATTGTCATCATCGATCGTAACGTATTTTTCAAAGTCAAAATTTTCTCATGTTTTCCTCATTTACACTTCAATGATGGTTTGAATGTCCGTAATATCAGGGTATTCTCTATGCTTTTTAAGCCACTCATTTACTGGTAATTCGTTATCTCAATCAAATTCATCTTCTTTTTCAAAAAAACTTGCATGTTTAAAACAGTTTGCAATCGTTTCACCAGTGATCTTCTGCCAAGCCATATGAATAAAGTTTCTAGCATCTAAAATGCTTACCGAAAATTATTTTCCACTGTCAATTGCTTCCGCCATCTTCATTAGCATAATTTTTCTGTAATGACTTTTTAAAGAATGAATGACCCCTTGATCCATGGGTTGCAGCATTGAGCCAGTATTACGCGGCATAAACACCAAATTAATTTGATTCAGGGGAACTTCAGGATGCGCTGGGCAATTATCAACTAAAAATGAAAAATTTTCCGGTTTTTTTTTTGTAACTCTGCATCCCATTCAAATAGCTCCTCTGGAAACAACTTAGATGTCATTCACGATTTACTATTTGATCTGTATTTCACCGTTAACGTCTTGTTTTTGAAACATCTAGGATTGGTGGATTTTCCTATAATAAGCAGTTTTCTCTTTTCCGTTCTAGTCATGTTTGCAGCGACCAAAACGGTAATTCTCACTTTAGTCACCTTCCCACCGGCACACCGTTCCCCTTTGAATTTCAAAGCTTTATCCGGTGTCAATTTGTAAAAACGCCCGGTTTCATCGGCGTTGAAAATGTCTTTACTGGCATAGTTCATGCGAAGATTGGGCCAAATAGTACTAAACTACTGTAAAAGTCCCTTATCCAGCTCATGACCTGATTTTTTCATTCTTTTGCGATTAACATTAACGTTACCATACAATGATAAAATATCTTTTCTTTTCTTCCAAGTTACGAATACGGTAGCTTTAGACAAACTCATTTCGCGACAAATGTCACTCTGTGACTGGTGTCATGACAATAACCTGGCGATGAATGTGCCAAAATGTAATACCACTCGTAAGTCTCAACCAATAGTGTATGACTACCAGTGGGGCGGTACATGTATGAATCGGGGTTCGACTGTGAAAGATCTGGGAGTTGTATTCGATTCCAAATTGTCCTTCTTGGAACACATATCTTACGTGACGTCTACATCTCTCAAGACCTTGGGGTTTGTTATACGCAACTCGAAAAGCTTCACGTCTACTGATACCATTATTCAGTGATACAACTGTTACGTGAGATCTAAATTAGAATACGCCCCACTGGTATGGTACCTATATATACAACTCATATTGAGTCACTTGAAAAAGTGCAACGTAGATTTTTAAAATATCTACATTTTAAAGAATATGGCGAATACCCACGGCAGGGATACGATCATACTACTTTACTACAATTACTTCATTTCGATTCACTGGAACACCGTCGCAAATTAACCAGCACTACATTCTTCTGCAACTTACTACACAATAACATTGATGCCCCCAAACTACTAAGTAAGCTGCCTTTCGCGACACCACAGCGCTCCGCGCGTACGTACACCGCATTATACTGCCAAACTCCTAAACTAATACTTTGCGGAAATCCCCAATCTATTCAATGTGTACCATTTGCAATGAAATTCTCACAGCCAACAAAAGTATTGATCTATTTTCCACCCCCCTACCCATCCTATTAACTAATATACACTCTCAATAGCTTTATCGTATAGCTTTGTATCAACCACCTCACACCACTTGTTATTTACTTCTGCCTTCTTTAAGTATATGTAACACACGAATTGTATTATCAAATTCTTATGTTGTCCTGTAATTAGATGTATATCTGTTGGGCAAATATATCTATTATTATTATTATTATTATTATTATTATTATTATTATCTCTTCCACTCACAAGAACTATTCGCTCTTGGTTGCCATTATCTTACCCCATCGGTTCATTCGAACAAGATGGGTGGCATGGTTATCTAGCATTCATTATTTTTATATGAATATTGATTATTAGAGCTGAGGATGTTTGCGGTATAACCATGGTTATATCATGTAACCATAGTAATTTACTATGGTTACATGATATAACCATGGTTATACCGCAAACATCCTCAGCTCTATTGATTATAGTAGATACTTACCAGTACTTTCAGGGTGTCACCTTACGTGTTGTCCGCTGCTGGCAGCTTGCTTCTCTCTCTGGGTGTGTGGTTTTGTGTTTGTGCGAGCGCGCAAGTGTAGGGGTGTTGTATTTTAGCGCACTCGTGCATGTGTTTAGTGTCCGGTCGCGCTAATTTTGAGAGATCGGAGAACCAGCCGTTGCGCAGGGCCGCCAACCCTTTCCCGGTAACTTCTTTACTTTTCCATGCAGTACTTCGACGGCCCGACCCCCGCCCCATCGAGGCAAGGCCCAGACCCGCGAAGCGCAGCCTGCACGGGGTTGCTCATCGCCAACCAATGGAACACTCTTAGCGGCTACTTTGGTCGACGACGGTCACACTTTGTGCCATCTTAACGTTTTCCGCCATTGCGGGGGCACTGCACACACGTCGAGCGTGTGTGTGCTGTTCACGCCAGCCTGGCAAGGTTGCCGCCCAGGACCGACCCCAGTGGTGTGTGCATTGCGCGGCGCCGTGTTTTGCGCCGCGTAGCTTGGTTCCTCTCTCCCCTGCTGGAAAGGCGGAATGGCACCTGCCCGCCCATCGGGCAGACCCCCCTAGAGTTTGGTAGCGCATATGCTGCTTATTATTGTTATTATTATTATTATTATTATTATTATTATTATTATTATTATTATTATAACGATGTTAAACATAATGTTAAATTGTATGAAAAATATTGGAGAAAAGGTTAAAGGAATGAATAGAATTGGAAAGACTGGAAGAATCGCAAAGTGGATTTAGAAGAGGAAGGAGTATACAAGATATTGTAATAACAGAAAGCGCTTTTGCAGATGACTTGGTGAGATCTATGCAAGAAATAGAGACGACTTGCAACAAAATTTAAATATATGCGCGGAAGCGCATATATGACCAGACCCTTAATAAAAGTAAATATAAATAAAACAAAAATATTGGTAATTGGTAAACTAAATGTGTGTGCAGAAGTAGAATTGAATGGGACTGTATTAGAACAGGTACAAGCTTTTAAGTATTTGGGAGTGAGAGTACATCAAAATGGAAGCAGAAATAAACGATAGCCTTGAAGCGGCAACAAAAATATATTACTGCCTGAATAGACCGCTTATAAGAAAGAGATTTCGAGAAAAACAAAACTTACGGTGTGCAAAACGATATACAAACTAATATTGATATACGGAAGTGAAAGTTGGATTTTATCGAATCAAATGAAAAGTAAAATGCCGGTGGCTGAAATGAGATACCTCCGAGGCGTCAAGGGAATTACAAGAAGAGATAGGATTAGAAATGCCCTGGTAAGGGAGGAGTTGATTTATTTCTAGACTCTATAAAGAAACAGCAATTAAAATGATTCCGACATTTAGTTCGTATGAAAGATAATAGACCAGCAAAACAAATATGGCAGGCACGGACAAAGCAAAAAAGGCCAAGAGGTAGACCGAAGAAAAAATGGAACGATGCGGTGGTAGAGATTCTGGGTAAGTGGGGATTAACCTGGAGAGAAGGGTGGAAGCTGGCAAAGAGCAAAAAGAATGGACGAAGCTAGAAAATAGATGACTTTAAGTGTGTGTTATTAGTGTAAATGTATCCTTAACATCTAACGATAAAATATAGCTTACAATAAAAGTCCTTTCGCTTCTCCCAATTTAAATGTGTTGCTCTTGAATGCTACTTCATTCTTTATTTTTGCATATCTTTTTTCTTAGATTCTGTTGTACGATTTTTTTCCAATTTACGCCTATGATAAGAAGCATTATCCATGTAATTTTGATAACAAATTATCAAACCGCGTCTTAAAAACTGCTCCTCGTTGTAATCTCCAGATTTCTTACTTTCGAAAAGCAACAACCACCCATCAACAAAGCTATGTTCAGATCCAACGTACAAAACAATAAGCCTCTTCCTCTTTCCTGACGGATTTCTTAATTCTGTAGATAACCCTTCAAACAATATTTGACGTCGATTTTGTATACTGTTGTCTATTCATAACGAGCCCTCGAAAAAATTCATAATTGGAGTAGACTGTGAAATTGGGTTGATACTTGAACCACTTCCACATAATTACATTTTTATTTGACATTGAAACTATAAGTTTGTGTCAAATTTTTCAAAACTCTTATTAAGAAAATTGTTTGTGTTTAGATGTAAATGGACAACATTTTCAACAACTTTTGTAGCTATATGTAAATTTTGATTATGATTTCGATATTAAATAAATTATTTGTTTTATTTTTTGTTGTAGTATCATTTCAATGCCATAACCTTTTTTTACAATGAAACCAAATGAAACTGTCAAGCATCAAGTAATGTGTCATTATGTGGAAGCGGTTAAAGTACCAACCCAATTTCACAGTCTACTCCAATTATGAATTTTTTCGATGGCTCGTTATTTCTTGTTTTTGTATGACCTTCATTAACCCAAGCTTCGTGTAAATAATAAAATGGTCTATTTTCTCGTCTAAACTCCTTCGTTTTAGTTAAATATTTTCGTCTCCATGTTATGATCCTCCCGTTCTACAAGAACTTTTACGATTTCTTTAAATGTACTTGAAGTAAATTTGCTTCATAAGTTTGTAATGTGATGAACGATATGTGCTAAATCTCGACGCCCAAAGTATGGGCTTCGTTCTTTTAGAAGAAAGTATTGAGACTATTTGCTACATAAAGTGTTTAACTGCTTCATCATGTTGAACAACACTACAGGTTGTCCTCCTCTGTGTTTAGTTTTTCAAAACGTACCCATGGTGTTACAAATATTAGAAACGGTAACGATTCGATTTGTCAGTTGGCAGCTGTTTAACATATTTAGAGTACAATGCTTTTCAGCAACCGATAAATAAACGTTTGAGTTTTTTTGAAGGCGAAAATAATGCTGAACTTGTTGGTACAGTACCCATATCAAGAATAGCAGGATGGCACCTACATTCAATGCTTCGTAAATTCTAAGAAGAACGGATATATTTACGTTTTAAACAGCAATAGATCTGAATAGAACAACGCTAATCTTAGTTTAAAAACAGACTATAGTAGTTTAGTAATCTCGATACGTTTAATAATTATTAAATAACAACAATTATAATTGTTGTTATTTGCAAAGATATGATTCAAATACAAAAGGAACCCCTAGGAACTGGTTTAAATTAATAAACAACGACAATTATTTATATTAATAGCTGACGATCAGTTTATTGACATTTATTGAGATATACTTCTCTTTGTTTCATAAAGTTTCATTATCTACACAAGTTTGTGCATTGTAATCTACTTGTTCTTCACCCAATTATAGTCTGTTTTTAAACTAAGAGCAGCATTTTACATTCATTTCGCTACAATCAGCATGTGTGATTGGTTGTTTAACAGATAGGTGAAATTATTGGCAAAATGTGCAATAAATTGCGTTTTGACGTATTGATGGCGAATGCTTGTCAAAAGCCTTTTGATTCAATGAATAAAGAAAAACTGATAAACACTTATATATTATATAGTATTTATTATTATACGAGGAAGATTCATAAAGTAAGTTCCGTTTCCGCCTAGTGGGAGAATAATGGGGATATCAGCGCGATAGCAGCGCTGTGGCGTAGTCTCGTTCAGTGTGAGTCCGACAGTGCTAGTGAGAGAATCGTTCGGACGTTCTTTCGTGCCATTTTGGTCGTTTAAAGTGCCTACTGCAATTGAAAATCCCGCCGACTATGAATTGCGTCATGTTATTCGATTTCTGTATGCAAAGAACATAAAGGCTGCTGAGATTCAACGTGAACTTTGTTGTGTTTATGGTGAAAATGTCATGAGTGACAGTATAGTTAGAAGATGGTGCCGTACTTTTCGAGAAGGACGAACTAATGTCCATAGTGGAAGACCAACTGTTGTGACGAACGAACTTGTGAGTAACGGCGAAGAAAAAATTAATAAAAATCGTCGATTCACAATCACAGAACTGAGTGCCTTTTTACCTCAAATTTCACGTACAGTTTTGTACGAGGTTGTTACTGAACGTTTAAGTTACCACAAATTTTGTTCACGATAGGGGCTAAAACTTCTTACTGAAGACCATAAAACAAAGAGAATGGGCTCGGCACTAACTTTTCTGACACGTTACGATGTTGAAGGTGAAGATTTCCTCAGGCATATCCTAACAAGTGATAAGACTTGGGCCGCCTATGTCAACATTGAGACGAAATCAATGCAATGGGGACGCTTCTAACTCGCTTGCGAGAAAACTTTTAAAGTGCCCTCAAACTTTTCCTGTAAGAAAGGTTCATAGTCACTTAGTCTTTTAGGACAAGAAACGCGTCCGTTTTGTAGCCTTTATGAAGCGAGGAACCACAATAAAAACTGAACAGAATTCTATGAAGAGGGCATTAAAAAACTGGTTCATCGCTATTACAAAAGTCTCAATCTTAATGGCGACTATATAGAAAAGTAGCTGAAAGTAGTTTTAATCTTTAAGTTGTATATAATAAAACCTCTTCTTGTATTGGCGATTTTTTTTAATAACCAAACGAAAGTTACTTTATAAATGCCCCTCGTATATAGAGTGTTAAGCATGGAAAGATGTAATTATATAGAATATAAATCCAAAGTATTTTCCCAAAATTCCCTCTTATGATTGAGAAAAAAAAATTAAAATATTTAGAAAAAATTTTGTCACGCCATTGAGCGATCGACTATTATAAAAGACGATATCTTAAAGTTGACCGACAAAAACAAAATGAATAGTTTTGTTATTGTCCATCTCACCCAGCTGTTACGTATGCAAACATACGCTGTAGCGTATATGTGTGTGTGGTATTTATTATTTATACACATTCTGAATGTTTTGAATTCATAGGCGTCACGTAATACAATTTTCAGGGTGTTTTTAATTTCGGGGTTCGCGTCGTAATTGGCTCACAATATTTTAAATTTATGTTCTATATAATTACATTTTTTCCATTTATCATACGTTCTCTTTATTTCAAGAACACCCTGTATAATAAATAATATAATAAAAATAAAAGAAACACATCCAGAATGATGTGATTGTTCTAGCAACTTTTACAGTGTAAAAGTGGTTTCGTATTAATCGAATTGGACAATAGTATTTATAAATTTTATTTTGTTAAGAAACAAGAAATAATAGTTGTAACGGGTAAATTTCTAGTATATATTTTATAGTCGATAAATATTCATTAAAAAACTAAGAGGAACTATCAAGATTTAATATAATACAAAAGATATAAGCACTTGTTTAACTGACAAATAAAGATAAATTTTTATCAATCCTTAGGTTAAACATACAAACTATACAACTAGTCAAATATTTGAATACAAATTATAAAATCGCAGACGGTTGCTTTCTACATTTTGCACACTTCATTAAATTTATAATTATCAATCTATCAAAACGTAATCCTTCGAACTGTAAACAAATTCGGAACAAATGTTCTTGGTAGAGTACATATATCTAACTCTAACAATTCGTCATTGGTTATCGAACTCACGTGGTTTAGCACTGTACGTCTATCTTCTTAAAGTTTTAAATAAAAAATATACGATGGTGATTCAATAATTCCTTAGAAAAAGATAGAAAAACAAATTATGTTGGAATTTTTTTTATTTTTCAAACATTTTTAGCTGTATACACTTTTCCCAGCGTTTCTCCAACTTTTTTAAGCCGTCCAAAAAGTAGAATGTCAGAGGGTCTCAAAATAGGCATCTGTTTAGGCGATACCTCCTCGTTCGACGTGAATCATTTTCCGCCAAGCCATTTCTTCAAGTTTGGGAATAAAAAAACTCTGGGGGCTAAATCTTTCGAATACGGTGGATGTTGTAATTATTTGAACTTTAATTCCATTATTTCCGCCATCGAAACTGTGCAAATGTGTACCTGGTGTCTTGGTGGACGAAAATTTTTTTCCTTGCCAAATGAGGGCGTTTCTTCTTGATTTCTTCGCTCAACCGGTGCAATAACGTTCGTCCATTTTCCAAGTAATCGATGTAGATGGTTCCGCGTGCGTCCCAAAACCCACTGGTCATCACCTTGTTAGCCGATTTCACCGTCTTTGCCATTTTCGGAGCCAGATCGCCTGTAAAAATCCTACTGTTTCGATTCTTGCTTTGTTTCTGGAATATAGTAGTGTATCCATGTTTCGTCCACAGTTATGTAGCGACGTAGAAACTTGTCAGGATTGTGGCGGAAAAGTACCAAACCAACCTCCGATTCGACCACACGATTGCGTTTATTCTCCACTGAGAGTAAACGCGATGTTCACCTTTTGTGGATGTATATCCACATTTAAACTCATTTACTCAATTGTAAACAGCCACGAACACAGGATCAGATATGCTATGAACTTCATCCAACTCGGCTTTGATCTCTTTCGGTGTTAAACCTATTAAATAAAAGCGCACGAAACTCATGTTTATCCATTTTTCTAAATGAACCAAAGTTTGTTGCATCAATCGAGTATAAAAATGAACCCACGCTATGGATTTAGCTAAACCTTTGACAGCAGTCTAATGACAAATGACGCATACTAAATGCAAATTTTTGTGATATTACTAACGCCATCTCTTGAATTTTCTAAGGAGTTATCGAACCACCTTCGTACATTCTATAATTTAAATACAAGGGATACTTCTAAAGTTTTGCGAGTTGCAAATTTGCTGAATAATTCCGGGCAACTGGCTAATGCTTTCAGGTAAAAATAAGCTCTGACAGACGATGTTGGACAATATCAATCGCCATCCAGTAAGCTTCAGTCGCTTAACGAATACAGACGCGTTTCGAAGTGTTAATTTAGCCTTTATGGGAAACGGCGTAAATTCTCAAACAAACGTTATTTTCTTTCCTAAAACCAAGGATTTTTATTTGTGCTGAATTATAGGGCTAGCTCATGATTTGGGTAACTTTCGGCTTTTAGTTTGTAGAAAAGGAATGCTAAATTATTACCTATTAAATTATCTATCAAAGCGAACCACACTCAATGTAGAATATTATTGAAACCTTTTGCACGAGTCATTGCGAGAAGCGCGTATCAAAGAACCGCTGTGGAAAGTTTCATGAATGACAATTACTGCAACAGGATAAGGAAAGAACACACACTGCCTACCGAACTATGATAGTTTTAAATGAATTGCACCGGGAATTACGCCTTCTTCTACCTTATTTGTCTGACTTAGTGATTAAATTGACTTTTCATTTTCTAGGTAAAGTAGGGCATCCATGTCGTTATTATTCGTTGCCAAAACAAGTTGCCATAAGGACGTCACAGCTCACGATATTAACGTTAAGCATGAAATCTGTGCAATTTCTGGTCTGGTTTCAACAGCCATTATACCCAACGTGCTACAACCTTCCTCTCTTCAAAATAACGGTGAAGAATAGCATTGATTTTCCATGTTATAAAACCTATTCGAGCTAACGTCACCCATATCGTTTATCTAATTCATCTATTGTTCTACAAGAATTTCTCCGCAGCAGCAATGTGGCTCCCTCCTCTACCTTATTTGTCTGATGTCGTACCTAGTGATTAAAAGGTAATCACCAGAGAATGGACTGAAGCGATTGAATGACCAATTGCCCCGATAAAACGTTGTAGCGGTATCAGGTATGCATATTATAACAGCCCCACTATTCGCTTGCTCGATTGCATTCATCGAGCAGATGTTGTTATTTCCGTCGTTATGAATAGCACATTGTGTGTATTCCCTTATAAATTCAATTCAACAGTGGCGTGTAAAACGGAATATACATTTATATATTATTTCGTTGAAATAATGGCTTAAAAAATTATATCTGCTAATTTCCAAAGTGTATTCTCGTGTTTGCATGCTTTTATACAGGGTGTCATTTTGAAAACGTACCACCCTCTATATTTCGGCCCCTATAGAAATTCCAAAAATATGCATAAACACGTCAAACTTATTTTTAAGGGGGACATTTTGTAGGCTGGTTTTCAATTAAATCTCTAGCGGGGGTGGACATAACCTCTAAAAATTTAAATGGAAATGGGGGTTGAGTGATACCTCATTTTAAAGTTCGATTAACCCGCTTTTCAAAAATGCTAAATTCTTGTCCTTTATTTTTAATACTTTTGAAGAAATCAAGTCAAACCATGAACATACAAGTATCAAGTGTTTTGCAATAAAACATTAAAAAACTAATAAAAAGTAACTTATTTTATAAAATTTTCGAAATGTTGTCCATTATTTTCTAAACAGTGATAAAGTCTACTCTCAAACTCCTCTCTAACATTTCGAAACACTTCTGCCTGAAGTTCTCTACATGTAGCTGTTATTCTTCTCTTTAAATCTTGCAAATCTCGAGGCGGTGTTTTATAAACAATCGATTTTAGATGCCCCCATAGGAAGAAATCTAGAGGCGATAAGTCGGGTGATCGTGGTGGCCATTCTATTGCTCCTCTTCGACCAATCCATCTGCCAGGAAATCTATCATTTAGCCACTGTCTAACTGGAAGATAGTAGTGTGGTGAAGCTCCATCTTGTTGGAAGTGTAGAAGATCTTCTTGCAAAACCATGTTACCAGCCGCGTCAATTTGATTTTCCAAACTAGTTGTTATTAAGGGGTCTATTATTTCTTCAAGCAAATTTAAGTAGAGCTCACCAGTTAGATTTCCTTCAATGAATGAAGGTCCAATAATAGTATTCCCAAGGATACCAGCCCAAACGTTCACTTTTTCTGGATACTGTGTGTGACCTTCCCTAAAAAGTCGCGGATTTTCATCGCTCCAGTAGCGACAATTTTGCTTGTTAACATGCCCATTAAGAAAAAAAGTACACTAATCAGTAAAGCAAATATTGTGCAAGATATTTTGGTTTTCATCTATAAAATCCGTCATTGTTTCACAAAATTCAATCCTTCTGTCGAAATCGTCGTCAAAAAGCTGTTGTAAATTTGCATTTTATAGGGGTGAAACTTATTTAATTTTAGTGCTTTCCTTACTGTTTCGTGGGACATTCCTACTTGGCGTGCCACAATGCGAAGTGATGTGGAGGGTTCTGCAGTAAAAGTGCCTAATACTTCTATTTGTGCTGCTTCATCCAAGACACGGCTAATATTTCTTTTTTTGTTAGCAACGGAACCAGTTTCACTAAACTTAGCGACTAATTGTAGAACATACTTATGATTTAAATTACTATTCGGATACCTTTCATTAAACATTCTTGACGTTCTTCTTGCGCATCTTCCACATTCCCCATAAATAAGAATAATTTCAATTCTTTGTTGAAGTGTAAACACCATTTTTAAAAATAATGTAATAAAATCGCAACTTTTACCTCGCAAAACTAATTTTACAATCAAGTAATTTTGGCTAAAATAAATGGAGTGACAAATAAAGAAAAATTTGACAAGAATGTCAAGAATGCTTAAACCAGGGCTCTTTTTTTTCTACGTTAAACTACCTGTACGACTATCACAAGTACTAGTTTAGGTAAATCACATTCTTTCCAATAATAATGTTTAACTGAATAGTATGCGTCTTTATTATTTCGTTGGATATTAGAAGTAAAAATAGTTTAAAAATTTACCGTTATGTAATACCTCAATTTCATTTATTTTAATTCATTAAAGCAATATCACAAAGTGTTTTTGATACCTAAACTTCTTTACAGTTTTCACCAAATATCTCGCGAACTGCTAAAAAGAAAAGGCAAGAATTTAGCATTTTTGAAAAGCGGGTTAAACGACCTTTAAAATGAGGTATCACTCAACCCCCATTTCCATTTAAATTATTAGAGGTTATGTCCACCCCCGCTAGAGGGTTGATTTAATTTAATTGAAAACCAGCCTACAAAATGTCCCCCTTAAAAATAAGTTTGACGTATTTTTGCATATTTTTGGAATTTCTATAGGGGCCGAAATATAGAGGGTAGTACGTTTTCAAAATGACACCCTGTATATGCATATACATACATGTATTTATTGTTCTTGAGATAGTATATTTTCTATTCTCTTCTGTAAGGGATTGTTTCTGGTTTCGTTTCTTTTAGTGTTATTTGGTTACAACGTTTAGTATTTAAAAAAATCCGTTTTATATTATTATATTGTATATTTATCCTATAATTTTTTATAAATATTAAGTTTACTTTACTACCTTATTTTTGGAGTAGTTTTCGTTTCTTCTTTTTAGTCCATTTCTTTCTGTTCTTAGTATTGCTTTTTATTTTCTTTAACTATGGAGAATTCTCGTAGGGCAACCATAGTAGGATGGATTAGAGGCCATGCAGATTGGTTGCATATTCGTAATGATACCGAGATATAGTGCAGTGCCTGTTTATTAAGTTTAAGGCGTGTACAAAAGTGTAATGTGCAGACATGTTTCTTCGAACACTCATCAAGATAACATATGACCGTCTGCACCTGATACCTTTAACGAAGAACTGTGTGAAGCTTTCATGGCAGCCAACATCCCATTCAAAAAGCTTAACAATCCAATCCTCAAGAGGTTTATTACAAAATATACTGATCGTCATATACCAGATGAATCTACTTTACGTAAATACCACTTACCAAAATGTTATTTGAGAACCATTGAAAAAATAGTAGTTGTTGGTATCCTTCATCCGACAATTTCATACCGACCATACTTAATTGCAACTAAAATATTGCCAGTCGTAAATGGTGAAACAGTTGCAGAAGTAATTGATCAATATATTCATAATATTCTGTCATCGGATAGCAACTATAAAGACAAGCTATTATTATTGCTATTATTTTTGACTGATGCGGCAGCTTGTATGTTAAAAACAGGAAAGTTATTAAAGCAATCTTATCCCAATATGCTATACGTTACCTGTGCAGCACATACACTAAACAGAGTATGTGAATACATCAGGAGTCATTTTCCAAATGTTGATAAATTAGTTTTATCATTTAAAAATATATTTCTCAAAGCTGAGACAAAAAGTTGATGCCATATTTAGCAGAAATCCAGATTTGAATATATTATATCAATTCTGCACAGAACCGATTGAAAAATCTATACATTCGAAGTATGGTACACTTTTGCAACATATTAACCACACACCCATCACCAGTTGTGATGTGGAACGGACATTTTCTATTTTTAAAAATGTTTAACATCTAAAAGAACAAATTTAACACAGGAACACCTTGAACAAATTTTAGTTGTTCATAGTAAGGTTTTACACTTTCAATGTTTTACAGAAAATCCATAGTTTTGAGTTTTGTTCTTTGCAAATTATTTTTATTCAAAATTCGATATGCAATTCGCTTGTCAGCATTACTTTTGTTTCAGCAATAGTTGCTGCCGGTTACCAAACCGTTTATTACATTCGCTCTGTTGTGCATTGACAGATACATATTAACTGCATATGTATGTATGTGTCACTTATGCAGCTGACCACGTATCAAATAGTTCGACACTCTCGGATCGCTTACAGAAACAAACTTATTGCGAATACAAGGCAGACACCCAGACACCCAGGCTATGAATCATCAATCGCTCGAATCCGCTCTCTGGTAATCACTAGGTATCTATTTCCGTAATTGAAGAAACTTCAAGGTACTGCTCAATTTCAAGACATAAATCTTGTAAATAAAAGAGTTGTAAACCAGTGGATAAAAGAAATATTCTAAAATCTAGTTTCGCACTGATGCAAGTGGAAGTTATTTTGAAAAATTACAATGTACGAGGACGTTTCAGCAAATATTCGGACTGAATTTATTACTGATCAGTACGATGAGCTACAAGATGCAAAAAAAGCAGAAAATATTGACCAAGTAGACTTTCATTTTACAAATCGAAAATTGTCACAAATTATATATTTGAGTTTAATATATGTAGTTCCATGACATTGTTAACGCGTGTTTAAAAATCGTGATGAATAAAATGAAAGAGCAATGATATACTATTAAATTATCTGTTTATCTGGGAAGATCCTCAATGGAAAGTTTTTATAGTATTAAGTTTTGGATAATCGTCTATGACGATTGCTTGTTTTCGAAGACATAAACAGTTTCAGAATGGTTGCAAATTGCAAGGCGGTCCAGGTGCTCTAGTTAGTGCGCTAACTAAGGAAACCGTAACTCTGAAGCAACAATTTTTCGCACAGATCAACATTTAATTATTTAGGAACTCGTAACATTTTTTAAATATGTGTTTTTACTCTCTTATACAAACAGTTAAACATATCTAGTTTGAGTTTGCTGAATTTCGCGATTCCTAACAGTCGATAGAAAAGCAAATACATTAAAAATGCCAGGCATCTATCGCACCCTTCACATAATCCTGATATACTCATAGACTCTATGGGATCCCTATCAATCTTCTTAAGCAAAAAAAATACCTTGAGGGATCGGATCCATATAGAGCTGGATGATGCTAAAGCTTTAGAGATGACTTCGAAGAAGTTCAAATAATTTCTCTTCCCTCATATCTTTATGCGTTGGATGAAGGTTATTATATTAAAAAAATATAACGCAATTCTTAAAACTTTCGAAACAGTTCTCATGCAACTGGGCAATTTAGAAACAATAATCTAAAAATGCAAGGTCATTAAAGTTTAGAATAGAACTTATTACTTAATCAAGATCTATGTTTCCAACAAGATAAGATATATAATATAGATACTAAACATTTGAATAGGCTAAATTAGATACGCAATTATGAACCTAAAGCACATAATAGCTATTAATGATACTAGTTCGATATGAACACTATAATGAAATGCGTGTAACGTTAAACCATGAGGCGTTAGCCGAGTGGTTTAGTTACACAAGTTTCATTACGAAAGTTCATATCGAACGTATATCATTCAAAATTTAATCTACGAAGGTCCAAATAGATTTTATTCGTATAGATTTGATTTTCCTTAAATACTAGAAACGTTTTCATAACTTAAAAATCAAAATTATCAAGTAACCATATTAGTCGATATCATGGTAACTGCGCTTGTTGGATATTTCAATTTTGATTTTAGTAACTTTATGAATGACGTTCTATTTTGTGCTATACATGCAGTTTTAGTGCAAACTAATTTTAATGTAGGTGATTCTGATTCCGAGAGTGTCCCTTCGGATATCGAAAGCCTTGCGCAAAACGTTGTCGATTTCCTAGTACTTTCCGAAAAATCAAGACAGACGTACGAGCAAGCCTAAAGATTGGTGAAAAGGGAAAGGAATAAATAATAGCAGCAATGAAAAGATTCTCCTAGCATATTTCGAACATATTTCAAAACATAGTAAGGCTTCGTCGCTTTGGGTATATAATTCTACACTACGTTCAGTTATATCAATAAAGAAAAGTAAGAATATTAGTAAGTACGTCCATTTAATTGCATTTTTAAAAAGAAAATCGAAAGGATTTTGGTAAAATCTAAAATTTTAACAAAAGAAAACATAAATAATCCGTTTCCTTATGGAAGCCGATTAGAACTTATTTTATGATAAAAGTTGCATTGATAGCGGGGCTTGCGGGTGCCTGTAGACAAATCTGCAGCTACAAAATGTTAAAGATGAAGAACAATGCATTCACATTATTATTCCAGTTACAAAAACAAAGTTCCGAACGAAATTTTTTAATCACAAACGAGAATGTTGAAAGAATAAATATGGTGGAAATGGTTCGAAGATATACAGCGATGTAGCCAAGCAATACAGATCATATTCGATTTTTTATGGGATACAGAAATGGAAAATGCATTAAGCAACCAGTTGGCATTAATACTTTTGTGAAAATGCCGTATAATATAGCATCGTTCCTAAGTCTTCCAAATCTTCAACAACATACTGGACATTGTTCCCGCAGATCGTCTGTGTGGTTACTTGCAGATTCAGGAGTCGATTTATTAACTGTTAAGAGGCATGGTGGTTGGCGCTGCAACACAGTGGCAGAAAGCTATATAGAAGATTCCAAAGACAATAAGAAGAAAGAGTCCTCTAATATTTTGGGTAACATTTCACAACAAGTTAAGGCACTCTGGAAATAAACTTACCGTCGTTTGGGTATATATGGAACGATTTTTTGTTGTTTTTTTTTGAATAACTTTACAACGGTTCAATACAATTTTCTAGTGACAACGACATTTCAACCGAGTTTGTTTAGCTCAAAATTTCCACTATTTAAAGTATTGAAATTGTTTTTACAAGTGCCCTTTTTTGTGGTTTTTTGTCGTTCCATATAACCCAGATGTTGGGGATATATGGAACAATATTTCATTTCCCTGTATTTGGCTAGTAAATTGTATTGAATTCCAAATCACCTTCGAAAACAGGGTTATTTATATGGACCACAGAAAATAATTAAAAAAAAAAAACAGTCGAAAATTAGTGTTTTTAATTATCTAATTAATTCATTAAAATATGGTTCCATATTAATCTGCTGCAATAAAAACATTTAAATAAAAATTAAAATTCTTGAAAACATAAACAGAATAAGGGTAAATATTGCAAAAAAAAATAATAAAAACATTATAAACAATTCTTTAAGTCTTCTTCAAATGTATGTATGTACTTCTAATATTTGGAGGCATTAACTTATATTTTATTTTGTTCAGTAAAACATCACAGTTATCAATCACATCAGGAAAAACAAAGGCATTAGATTTGCCTTTGTACAGTCTCATACAATTTACAGATATTTTCCTTTTGCCAGTTTTTGGTATCTGAGCAACAAAATTTTTGATGTTTCATTTTTTGTAGATGAAGCCTACAACAACAAAATCATCATTGGAAAGTTCTGGCAAATTTGGCACTTCTATTATTGTATGATTATTTGATTCGTCATTATGGTCAAAATCAATTAATTCTTCATCAAATTCCATCTCTACATCTTCATTTTGACTTTCACTTATATTATATTTATCACTCTTTGATGAGGTTTCTTTTTGTGGTCTACCTGGCTTTTTAGACTGAGATGGCACAACATTTTCTTCTGGTAAATCTTCAGGTCGAATACTTGTGCCTGCTGGAATGTTAATCTTTCTTTATTAAATTCTCAAGGAGATAATTTACCCATTATGTATATGGACGAAACAAATGTTAACTTATTTATTTCACGCAAACGGGGACGCTCGAAGATAGGAATACGATGCAGGCATATCGCAGCAGGTAGTCGCGGTGACTATGTCCACATTATTGGTTACATAGGAAACTTAGGTTTAATTTTAGTATGAACTCAGAAGGAGTAATTTTAAGAAAGAACACGCTAACGAATTTGTACGTAATTACTTGCGCAGAGCTCACTATTTACATCAATCGTCTATAGTATTGGTAGTGGACAATGCTCCATATCATAACGGTATAGAGGAATTATTCACTGACATAGAATTTATGGATACCATTTAATGAGGTTAAGTTCTACAGCCCAATGCTTAATCCTATTGAACTTGCATGGTCCAGTTTCAAGACTGCTGTTATACGAGACATTTCGGTACACCTACCACAGATATTAGCTGGCGAAAGCAGAGCAAATGTAACCCAAACAATGCTTCGTCTTCAACAGTTAGAAAATATTGTACAACGCAACCTAAATGCAATAAATATTAATAAATGTTTATTCCCGACGAATTAAATTTAACGGATACGATTTTTTTAAATTTGTGATTTAATTTTTTTTTTATTTAGGCTGAAATTATTGAGAATAAAAAACAGGGTTAATATTTTCTAGAATTCTATTTTAAATAACGTACCCCGGCAATAAAAGAGGCACAAGTCATAACCGTCACCTATATTTACCTGATAACATATCACATTCGACGAGAGCAGAGCTACAGATTCATGTTACTATTCTATAGAATATAATAAAATTTGCTGCAATAAATGCTTGCTTAAATTATAAAAGAAGCTTATACTATTTCATATAAGTTTTATCGAATTTTAGTTCATTTTTCTCAAATACTGCATTTTTGAATTATTTCACTGTTTTTGCCGGGATGTGATATGCTCAAAGTAATTCCCTGCAGCAATAATGCACTTGACAATTCTTTCTTTCTACTGTTTAAAAATCCCCAGCCAATCTTCTTTCGGAATACCTTCAAAATATGCGCGAACTGCGGTATCAATTTCTTCTTCAGACGAAAACCTTCTATCCCGCAAATTGCGTTTAAGCCCAAAAAGTTTCCTAAAATCACATTGCTAAATCAGGTAAATACGGCGAATATTCTATTACTTTTATATTTTTTACCAGACAAAAATTGGAGAGTTAAAACTGCCATATGGGACGATGCATTATCATGGTGGAGATTCTAACTTAATTGCATTTACTAAGCTCGTACTTCTGAAGAATGCCGCATACATAATATTGTTCATAGCTCGCTGCTTCTTAGTCGTTGTAAGAGTTTTCCCATCTTCGTGAATCCATACACGACTCTCTTGGCGGGTAGGAAGGTCGAAAAAGGGAATAAAAGTTTCGTCACCAGTCACTGTTTTGGAAAAAAATTGGTGCCCGCCATTATTTAAGAAATTTAATGTTTCATGGCAATTTATTACACGCTCTGCTTTTTGGAAGTCAGAGAGGTGATGCGGCACAAACCGACTGACCACTTTTTTTTAAATGCAGGTGATCGTGTACGATTGTTTCTACAGCTGAGCATCCTATCTTGAGTTGATGCTCTGTTACCGCATAAGTACTTTATTGTCCTCTTCTATTATTTTTTAACAGCAGCAATATTTTTGTCGGTAACAGCTGTAGAAGAACGTCCTGCTCCTTTTTGAAGCTGAACAGAATTCCTTCCGCGTCCGAATCCCTTATGCCATCGGTAAATTGTAGCCAAGGAAGGCACTAAACGCTAAATCTAAACTCTCTTTGCACTTATAAGCGCTTAAGGGGCTATACCAGTGTGAACGCTGAAAATTTGAGTGATTTTCGGGAATTTTTTGGAAGAAAAGTACTGAATTAAATCTTTCGGAAAATTCAACATGTATTTGGCTATATTGGATCTGTATTACATAATTTTTTCATAGAAAAATATTGAGATCCAAGCGACTTAAGTACTGCCTTCGGAGGCGCCAAAAAAAAAGTTCCTCCACTGCTGACATAATTCCAGTCGATTGTAGCTGAAACCGAAAAAGGAGAAAATGTTAAACTGGAAGGTTTTTCCTGTACTATGACGTAGGATTTTCGAAAAATATCAAAATCTAACAAAATGGCGTACTTATGACAAAAAGTCGGTTTTCTTGTCTATAAAATGGTCGTTTCTTTCAATGCCAAATCGTCAATTTTCATCTAATCAAAAATGTTCTACGTCATTGAGTAAATATATTCAAGAGTACTCAGTTCAAATTTCAAGTCAATCGGATAATTGCTCTTACAATTACAAGTTACAATGTCAGCAAATTTGAAAAATCTCATTTCGAGGAAAACGCGTTTAAAGATTTAACTTTCGATTTTTGCAAGATAAAATGATATTTATCATAAAAACTGCTAATCAACTATACCTGGCCCACACAATGGACCCTCCTCTTCTTCGAATAATGTCTGCTGAAGGGCTGAAGCTTTTCTCCGAGCTGTTCGTCCCTCTTTTGAAGATGCTTCATGACGTAACTCCGCCAGCTTGATTCGCACATGGGGCAGTTTATAACTGCGAGCGGTTGCTCTTTGGAAGGCTGCCATTCGGGGAGTATTAGAAGAGATACGGCCTTGAAATTTTCACATGATATCCTTGAAAAAAATATATTTTTAAAAGTGTCACACTGGTATAGCCCCTTAAACCTCTTTTAAAATCATAACAAATTATTATTCGAAAGTGCTCTCTGGTTAATTCCATTTTCTTTTACTTTTAAAAAATAAGTAAGTTATGACCTTATGACGAGCGTAACTTGAACAACAAAACGTCAAATGACAGATAGAGTTGCTCTAAATAAATATTTCTATGATTGTTTTTCAGTCTACTTTTCTTATTCTCAATAAATTCAGCTTATCCCTCGTATTTTATTTATTTAGAATTAATAAGTTCTTAATAAAATAATTTTATTTTTCAAATTGTTCGTTTTCATTTCGAATTTGTTTAGTTTCAATTTGAAAATGATTAGTCTCATTTTGAAATTGTTTATTCTCAATTTGAAGATGATTACTCTCAGTTTGAAGTTGTAAAGGTAAAGGTATTCCATCTTCGCATATATGGATGTACTGTTTCTAATAATCTCATCAAACGCTGTAAACTTTTTATCTACATAGGTTTTGTTATTATTATCATAGAGGTCCTCCCCAAAGAAAACTAAAGACATTTGAATCAACGTGTAAGGTAATGGGTACGGTTTTTTTGACGTAATTATCATAAACAATCTTGTAAAGGTAAAGGATGAAGCCATATTATGCTGCTCTATTAGACAAAATGAAGAAAGCAATTTCTGTAAAACGATTACAGTGGAATAATTTATCACGACAGCACAGTCAAGTTGTTCGCGAAAATTTGGATCAATTGAGATTTTGTACCTCACCCATCCTATTCTCCAGATTTATTTACAAGTGACGTACACTTATTCCCCAAACTTCTGCTGGAAAGGACTTTCTTTTCTGGAAAGGACTTTCGATCGGATATTAATTAAACTTATTGCTGTAACAGATCTGTATTTTGAAGATCTAGAGAAAGGTTATTAAAAAAACGCATGACAAATCAGCATCATTGGTTCAAGTGCGTCAAGTAAACTGTGAACATGTTGAAAAATATTTAAAAAAACTTAATGCCCTATCTTGTGTGTTTCACTTCGAGTTTCACTTTCGGCCAAATAATTCTCGTATATGCAAAGAACGGCAACAGAAAACAAATGAAAAAGGTAAACATTTATAAAATTATTATATAATTGACATATGACCTTCGATAACAGTAATGATTAGCAAATTATTGATTGCATACAATTTACATACATCCAACGTTCCATTTTGCAATATTAATCGATTCAGGATGTTTATAAAATTATTTGATATGAACATAATTCAATAGTTGCTACTGTCTACTGACAAGTGTTGTTTCCGTCAATAGCATTCAATAATTGGAATAAATAAATAATAAAAATTATTAGTTTTATTATTTTATAATTCTCTTGTATTATTGAGTTAATCAAAAGTAGTTAAATTAGTTAACTACAGCAAAACAATTCACTGTTCCTATATAGAAAATTCATAGGTCAAACAAAAAATGTTTACGATTGCTTCTGGGATTTCGGGTTGGGACCATGTCCTTGGCACTCCTTCCTTCTAGGCCGACATTTCGTTCACTGTTGGAAGGGATATCTTCAAGGCTGTTACTATTGCTGCAACAGTCCCAAGAATGCGGTTCAAACCTGGAATCCCAGAAGCAATCATGGAGAACGACTGCAGAAGCCTATAAACCAGAAAATTGTTTACATTTACAGCCTTATCATCTAACAATGAAATTGTAACCGCTATATTTGTTTAACTCCTAAAGATTGCGTTAAAACATTTTTTTTTCAGTTGTTTACCTTGCTAAGATTATGAAGAAATGCAAATAATCTCAAACCAAGCAAACTCAATAGAAAAAAGATCTTTGGATTGCGAGAAGCAAGATTATCTTTTTGAGAAATTGCTGCCACGATTAAGAGGAACTTACATACAGTGCTACTTTGTTGTCACGGTTGGTTTCAAAAATACCTAATACACACTTCGAGTAGTAATATTTTGACACCACCTCTGCTCTCACTTTCGAACAACACCGAACAGACTACAGTGGTGTAGGTAACGATTGCAGTGGAATGATGAATGGAGTACAGTAGTCTTTAACGACGAATTCCGCGTTTGTTTAAGCATGCATAGTGATCTAGAAAAGGTTGAAAGGCAATATAATGAACAGCGTGATTCACAATTTTACGTAGAAAGGAGTATCTATCGTATAATTCTTCTACTCTCCATTGGAGGTAATATAATCGCCCAACATTACTTCCTAGAAATTCTGCATCCTCATATTACAACTAAACTTAGAATACTTCAAAATCAAATTTTTCAGCGAAGCAGTACTAGACCAATTTGAACATGCTCAAACAGACATCTTACCATTGTCACCAAGATCTCCGGATCATCTCCTATTCAACATGAACAAGATATTACCAATAAGAAAGTGCAGGGTATCTTTTGATCAAACTTTCATAAACACGCTGCAGCTGATCAATGTATGAATCTGCGTTACGTGTTTTAGTGTGGCTTAAAAAATATATAAAACCACAATAATTTCACCACACGCAATAATATTTTTGTTCCGTGAAGTTTAGCTTTTTTGGATATTTATCCTCATCAATCCACACTTGTTATGATATAATTAAGAAACGGATCATTTCTCTGTTGTGAAAGAAGACTTGTCGCCATGAATAAACGTTTTGTTCTTTTCATGTATATTGAATCCAAACACTCAATTTGCTGGCTTTTTTTTATCTTTTCCATATGGTTGACTGGGATATATAAATTGCATTCCAACAAAGATTTTAAAGCTTTAACACCACAGACTAATGAGCGCCCCTGGTCTGAGTTTATCTTCCAAAAACATCCATCGAATAAAGTTTGGCAAATAAATTACGTATTTATAATTCTTTCACCATAATTATTTCAAAATTTTTTGAACATATTTTATCTAGTTCACTCTATGACACCTTCCGTGAAATAATTCACGTTAACCAACATGGTTTCTTGTTTGGCTGTAGCACCCAAACGAACTTATTGCAGTTTTGCTGCTATATTAATGACGCACTGCAACGAGGATCTCAAGTAGATACCTTATATGTGGATTTTTATAAGGCTTTTGACCGTGTTGTTCACAAGCTGTTGCTCCACAAACTTGGTCTTTATGGAATTGGTGGTAGCTTGATTTTGTGGATTGCCTCTTACCTATCTCATAGGTCCCAAATAGTTAAGTTGTCATCGAAAGCATCCAGACCTTTATCGGTTATTTCCGGTATTCCTCAGGGCAGCCACTTAGTACCAATTCTCTTTCTGCTTTTTATAAATGATTTATATAAATACTTCACTTGTTCCAACTTCCAACTATATATCCCAGCCTACGCAGATGATTTGAAAATATTTAAATGTGTGGACTCTTGCAATGGCGGTAGAGCGCTTCAGCATGGTGTATAAGCAACAATATGAGTTTTATTATAACTAAATCTTTTATCTGGAGTCGATTTGCTTAATATTTCAAACCATTCCTTTCTTCAATTACTAAAAAACTTCATACTAAATTTACTAAGAATTCTTCTTTTATTTTCATACTGATTGTAGTTGTTACAGTGGAATTGTTTTAAGTTTAGGATTTTGGGTTCCTTCCTATTTGTAATACACATTTATAACTATAATTTACAATCTTGGGTACGTTTTATTTTGTATTATGCAATTGTACCATTTGGAATTTTTTTTCTTCTAATGTACAATTCTGTGCAATAAATTGGCGTATACGTCTTGTTACTCATTATGGCATTATTTTATCACTGTGAAAACAGCTTATTTTTCCTATATTTAAAAGGTTAAGTAATGCCTTCATTATTGACATTTGTTGTCAAAATGCTTGATTCTATTCATCTTCTGGTCAACTATCAAGGTCAGTAATTTTTGGTTTGGTCTTATGTGGGAATGCGTATAAAGAAAATTTACTACATTACATAATTGTTTAATATTTAACACGAAAAATAAAATACAAATAAAAATAAATATAAAACCATCACAAGAAAACATTAATATTTCGTCATACTACCATTTACTTCAACGACTCTATTCAATCGATTGGACATTGAGTTTACTAATTACTGCATGTAATTTTCTATAGAGTCTCAAAGGCGATTCACATTAAGAAAATTAATATTTTGAGAATATAATTATGTAGTTAATAAACCCCAGATATTCTCAATTGGGTTCAAATCTGGGCTGTTAGCGGGCCATGCTAACGTTTCAATGTTATTGTTGTATATCCATGTTCTAACAACATTAGCCGTATGCACAGGACAATTATCATGTTGGTAAATAATATTTTCCGGATATAATTGTCGAACAGACGGTTGCATTACATTATCTAATATATGGCTATAGTTGTCAGCATTGAACCGCCCGTCTACTTTGTAACAAACTCCCTTATAGCCTTATAGCCCCTTATAACTGCACCAACCCCATACATTTACGTTGAACCGTCCACTCCTTTGTACAGGATATATATACACGTATACGACCATTATACGTAGATTGAAATAGCTTTTCATCGGTGAATATGACATTTTGCCGAAAAGGCAATTCCCTATAAACATGATTTAAGGAAAATAATAATCGAGCTTGTTTGTGAACTTCTGTCAGCGATGATTTTTTAACCGCCACACAACTTTGCAAGTCTGATTCTTGAATTCTCCGATTAGCTGTGGATCGTGATCCAGGAAAATTTACTGCAATTTTAACATTATTAACGGTATTAAAAGGGTTTTCCCTCAAACGCCGCAAAAGCAGCGCGTCTTCTTCGTGGGACGATATTCGTGGACGAGCAGAACCACGTCTTCTCGAAACTGTTCCTTCCTCCTCCCACCGTTTCTTAATTTTTAGCACAGTAGATTTATTGATGCCAAATTGCTGTGCTACTGCTCTAATTGACCAGTTATCTTCAAATTTCGCTATAATGTGACCCTTACTTAACAAATCTAAATGCGCGGGCATATTTCGATCTATGTCTGTCAGTCAAGTATGACAAATTGATTTGACGCGATATGACAAATGGAAGTGTCAAAGCCTATATACATTTATATTTATCCCGTAATTATGAAAACCAAAAGCCTGATTTAAATTATCGTATATTAAGTGTACGCCAATTTATTGCACAGAACTGTACAATGAATAAATAAATAAATAAGTAAATTATGTTTGAAAAGGAAAAACAAAAAAATAATCACTGCATGTTTTTTAGATGCTTTCATAGCTTCTTTTCTTTGCTTGAACTCCCACATTACCTGTCGAATATCGACAAAATATTCGATCCCTTCATTTCAAATCCGAGAAATTTATCATTTAATTCCGGCGTCCACGTTGCCACTCATTTACTGCTAACGGCTTCAAACTGAGCGATTTTTCCGAGTCAGTAGACTGGCAAATGTATCATTCCATTTTGTTCTCAGAAACCAAAATTATTTATAACTCAACCCGATATTTATCATTAAAAATAAGTAATTTAGTGTATTTGAAAATTTGCATTATGAAAACTGCGGATAAAAGTATTGAATGGCGTTCGAAAAATTACTGATGAAAATAAAATTTTCTTCATTATATTATAATTCTTTTTGCTTCGTCTTTCACAATTATATAATGAAGTATATAAAACAATAATTAAATCAAAAATTAAATATTAAGATTATTAAACTCATCACATCTATTATATCGATGAGCAAAAACTCATATGTGTATGTACTTGCATATATACCAGGTGTTAAAAAATGGTTGTTGAATATTTTACCCAATTGTAATACTGGTGGAAACACAAAAAAATATTAGTCAATGTGGGTTCGCAACTCATCTGTTTCTGAACATATAGTCAATTTAATATTGTTTTATTAGTTTATAAAAATTACAAAGAATTTCTCATGACAATGTACATAAAACAAAAGATAATTTAAAGTAAAACCAAAGAAAAGAGAAAATTAAGGAAACAAGACGTGTCATGTTAGCGAAAGGTGTGTTTTCAGGACAATGCCCCGCGCATTATCGTGGATACCATTCGGGATCTAGGATTCGAATTACTGGTACACCCGCCCTATTTCTCAGGCTTAGCGCCCTCAGACTCTGTTCCCTAGATTGAAAAAAAAGCTTGAGGGAACGTCAATTTTTGTGTAACAAAGAGGTAATAGAAGCTGTGGAGGGCTGGTTTGCAGACCAAGAGGAATCTTTTTTTAGAAGGGTTAAAGGCGTTGCAGGATCGCTGTATTAACTGTATTAATTTAAGAGGAGACTATGTTGAATTTTAATATTGTCCCAACTTTAAATTGTTTCAAATTCAATAGTAGGCTCAGAATATATCAATAGCCGTATGTATTAGAAGATAGTTTTATAGGACGTTCATGTATTTATCAACGTTCATTATCCTTTCTAAAGAGTGCAGTTTACCAACCCAAGCTTTTTTAAAATCCTAGATTATCACAAAAGCTTCACTCCCTTGGGTCTGTTATTGCGAAATACTTCCTATTGGGTTATTATAATGATTTGGACTCGGCTATCAAAAACTATAATTTAAAACTTACGTCGTAAGTTTTAAATTATTGTTTTTGAGCAGCGCTATGGCAAGTTACTCCTGAAAAAACGTTTACTCGTTACTTTGCTCCATAAAACATTTAACTGCCCATAAATAGTCCTACGATTTTGCATGATAGATCTCCTTAAAGCCCTTAAGTTCATATCATTTCTGTTATTGGACTACAAAACCAGCAGTTTTAAAAAGTTTAATTGCATTTCAAACTGACGACATGATAAATTAACAACCGTATTTGCGAATCTGATTTTCTTATTGAATACAAATAAATTATCACTTTTCCAATTGTTAAGAATAAATGTTTAAATAATTTATGAAATGTCACTATTTACTTACAATGATTAAAACGTCAAATACTATTATTTGTCTCGAAATAGAAAACTTGATTTCGCAAAATTGATCTGTTCGTTTAAGTAATGTTATTGAAAGCATATTAGCGTAATAAACAATCAATTTGAGCCTAAAAAAAATTTGAGAAAAAAATACTTTTCATAACATCTAAACAGGCAAAGTACCATATATTTCTATTTGCCTCTTTTTTATAATTTCCATATTTTTAATCGTAGGGCCAACTTCAAGAATCGTATGGAATAATAAAAAATCCAAATATTTGAAGATAATTTATTGATGATATAATAACTTCAGAAATTTCTTTCTTAACAATTATTAAATATTATGCAGAAAGTAACCTATTATATAACTATCTAATGATATTTATCATATATTATGAATATTTTACTTTTGTTTTAAAGTAAATATACAAAGGTTAACATTAATTGAACAATAAAGTCTAAAATCAATACAATGTTGAATATACAAACTGACAATAGATCCGAATAAACACTAAATTATCGGAGTTAGCTAATAAGATATGACAACTAAACAGGACAAACTAAAAAATTATGAAGAATACAATTCGTATACATATTACTAGAGAGGTTGATGACTCATCGCCCACGAGCGTATTATTGAACATTTGTAATTTTAAGGTTTTTAATTTTATTTATATAATTATACAAAATAATACAAATCTGTATAAAAACAAATTTGTATCTGTATATACATGGACACACAGTACGTATTTACCAGCGTTTGCTTCAACCACCAGACGCATGCGTTTCTGTCTCACGACACCAGATGACACCAGATAATCTCATGACATCTGACGGACAAAACCGACCACGCCGATGCAAAGTGTTTCTTCTCGAATAGCTACGCTATTACAGGAAAAGAAAAAATACGCATATTACTGTGAGTCCATTAACTCGTCGCCAGGTGGCATAAAAAAAAAAATCAAATTAGCATCGATATGCTAATTTGTGGTGGCGTAATATAGCAAAAACAAATTAGTGCCAAGCACCAGAACATACAGACATTATTGTCGGCGCCTTTGATCTTTTAGAGTCAGATTTCATTGACCTTCGCCATCTTTATGTAGATACTTTTAAGCGCCAAGTTTAAATGATATTAACACATAATTGAATATTGCAATGGTCAACATTATGAAATCATAGTACCATATGAGCAAAAATTATTTAGATAAGGAATATCATAAAAAAATAAACAAATGGAACAATACTCAGGTTGAATACGTGCCAGTGAGACTGACATTTGAAATCGCCAAACAGCAACTAATGCCACAAGGACTTTGAGAAGATCTAGTTGAACTAGTAAAATCGTGCCTAACTACAACCTACTTTCTATGGAAAAACGATCGGTACGAACAAAAAAGAGCATAATGGACGAGAAACACTCCAAGGATTTTTACACCACTTGAACAACTAACACCTCAACATTAACTCCAAGACAGAGATTGGACAAAACAACACTTTATCATTTTACAACTTCTAGCGAATGGGTGCCATCATTTGACATATTAAAAATAATAGATGCTTAATTTTCAATAATTTTACAAATTGGTGTTTCTAGGTTTTAATTTTTGCGTATCTACTTATGCGCATATGTAAAAATTATAATTAAGTTGTTTTTTTCTTATTTTTGTTAAATATGAAAATAAATTACTTGTATGAATTGATATGCCTGCATTTTTTATAGAATAATCGAAAGATTATTTAAAAATATGATAGACTATTCCTTTTGTTAGAAATAGCGAAATTTTTAATTTTTATATTTGGCTGCTTAGAGTTTAATACAATTTCGTACATTTTCTTACATTTGTTAGTGCGGTCGCGGCCTTTCCAACTTAGACACTTAAATACAAAAACATTTTAAGCGTTACTCAAACCAATCATTGCCGTAGAATGCAAAATGTACTGGAAAAATTGTAAATTAAAAAAATGATTAATAAATCTGCAGATAGTATCCTGCTTTACCTAAATTTCAAAAATATCATTTCGAATATCAGAATACAAAACTTAATATATTACTTTCAATCTAGTTTTGATAATAGATTTTTGTAATTCTGATAATTGCGGCATTTTAAAAAATAAACTGACTATAGATTTATCAAATGCGACATTGTCATCAAAATGATTTACACATTACAAAATTTTTAATTTTTGACATTCACGTCAAAATCGAGTGTCTGAGTTTTCAAGGGCCGCGACCCAGTGGCGGCTAGTGCTAAAAATTTTAAGGTGTTCTGCAAGTTTTACAAAAAAATTTACCTTGCACGGCCAGTAAGAGGTTGTCTCCCATCGATCTTATCGTGCATTCTTCGCCTTCCGCACTGAAGTAATGGATTTCTGGAACGATTGTCAATTGTCACACAAAAAAATAAGAGTCACTAAGCACTACTTTACTAACAAATTATTTCTTATAAATTAAATCTATTCTACGTTCTTTTCGATTTGCAAATTTTGTTATCACTTTGTCATTAAAATTGTCTATTTCGGAAATAAACTTTTTTTCGATAGATAGCATGGAAGAGATGTTAAACGATCTTCGGTCATTGAATTTCTGAGAAACGTCTTAATTCGATTTAGTGTTGAAAAGCATCGTTCGGCCTCTGATGTTGTCATGGGAGTTGTTATTACAATTTCTAATAATTTTCTAGTCTGCTTCAACGTATCTCCCAGATTGTTTTTTATTAAAAATTTTAGAAGAGGTAGTGCGCCTTTTAAAGATCTACAATCAGTTCTTGAGTAAATAACAGACAATTCAGTTCGTAATCTTTCTTTATCAAGGGTGGGATAATAGGAGCATGCGGAAGTGAGTTTGTCCTCAGGAAATTTACTGCAATACTCTCCAAAGCATTCCGAAAAAAAAAGTGATGCCACTACTAGATGCTCTTTAAAATGAAATCGATCTTTTGCACAATTTAGAATAACATCACACTACTCTAAAGCCGAAATTCGATGATTAAATCTGCTGTTATTTGGACGTTTGCGTTTTTCTGGTGGTGGCTCATCGCTTATTAAATCTGATGCTTCACTTATGATGTTGTTAATATTATTTCGAACTTGGCCTATACTGCGTTCAAAATTTTCGATAGCGTCTTTTACTAGAGTGGGTTCAATTTTTCTTTGCTGCAATTGATTAAACAGGATATCTACATGGGGCATTACATGATGGAAAAAAGTCAGCCAAAAATTGAAGATCGGATCATTTAATGTACGGCGAATAGAGGCGGCTGCACTACAGACTGTGTTGTTGGAGAATTGTTCTTCTATTTCTTGCATACACTCAATGAGAGAGGCCCTATTTTCGTACACAACATTAATGGTCCTGATATTAAAATTCCAACGGGTTGTAGCGCCGTGGGGGATCCTTCTGTTTACAATCTTGTTTAACACTTCTACTCGTTGGGGTGAATTATTAAAAAAAATACACCTACTTGCGAATTTGCAGAAGCAGCTTTAGATATAATTAAATTTAATTGATGGGCATAGCAATGTACATAGTGCGCAAAAGGGTACTTTTTTTTAATCAATGCTTGAACGCCTGCGTGTTGTCCGCTCATCACCGCTGCTCCATCGTAACTCTGTGCAATCAGTTTGTTAGGTGAATTTTGAATTAAAGCATCTATGACACTTAAAATTGTTTTGCTAAGTGTTTCTGCTTCACATTTTTCAGGAATGACGTAGTTCCAAAAACGTTCAATTGGCTCACCATCACGAACATATCTAAAAATAACTACCATTTGAGTTTTTGCAGCAACATCCGTTGTTTCGTCCGCCATGATCGCCAAAAACGGAGAATTATTAATTTCCTCAGTTATTTGTTCTTGGCAGACTTCAAGTATGCACTGTAACAGATCATTCTGTATTTCTTTGGAAGTGCCTTTAAATACCGAACAATTTTTTAGGTGCTCACTTAGAGTAGCATCTAATTCAGCCGAAAAATTAATAAGTCCACGAAATATCCCCGGATTCTCGGAAGTATCGCTCTCATCATGTCCCCGAAGGGCCAATTCAAAAGCTCCACAAAATTTTATACAATTGATAATTTTTGATAAAATATAACGATTCTTTGACATATTTTCATTATGTCTCTGTATATTTACCCAATAAGCAGAATCTAGTTGAGCCATAATATTAGTTGACCCTAGTAACGCAAATTCCATACAATTATGAAGATGGCTTTTAGAATTCTCATGTCTTTTTATTTTCAAACTCAAGTGCTCTAGATCCGTGACCCCTATTTCCGTCCAAACTTTATCGCCACCAAAAAGTAAACAGGGAAAACAAAATAAAGCATTTTTTTTGTTGCATCCACAAATCCATTTGTTTTTTGAATAAATATCGCTACTAAATTTACGTGTATAATTTTTCCTTCTACTTACACCAGTTTTTTCAATAGTGATATCTACTAATGGCCTACCATTTCCTTTTAATTTTATCTTTTCTTCGAATGAATATTTAAAGAATCTCTTCACATTAATTAAATTAAAGACAACCTCCATAATACACAGTTTATATAAATTGTCATCAAAAACAAGCACGCGCACTCTAATATTATTGTTTTTACGTTAAACTCGCCGCAGAGTAAAAAACACGCGAAAATATTAAATACCTATACCGAATCATATGAAGGCGCTGGACAGAATGCAGCGAAGATGCTTGATAAATCACGCATTGGTTTTAGACAGCAGCGAGGGTAGCGGGGTGCGCGCGGGTGTTTGAAAGAGCTCTGTGCGCACGTTCGTGTGGACCAGATAAGGAACAAGTGAGCGATCGTGCGAATTAGGTTGGTTATTCCACTGGTCGCCTATTGTATATTATTTTATAATATACTATATATAACCGGCGTTACGTGTTGGAATTTCGGAAGCGAATATCTCGGCTTCTACTGATCGGATTTTGATGATTGAGGTGTCAAATTGTAGGGTTTGATGTCCTCTACAGGATGATGTAGAAAAATATGCAAATTTTTTGATATACAGGGGGAGAATTTTCACAACAATATGTTACGCTTTTATAAACATCAGAAATGTCGGAAAAATTATGTAAAAGAAAACTAGTTATAACTAATACAGGTTCGCCCGCCCAATTTTTTGGGAGCTCGGCAGCACTGCAGTGCTTATGCGCTAGCCGCCACTGCCGCGACCGCACTTTAAAAAAATTATTTGCGCTAGCACTGACTAGGACTACTTACCGGCGCATTCCAACTCAAGGAGCATATCATATAAGATTTGTTTCATTCCACGCTAAAAATTAGACCCTTACGCTAGCGCACCGTGTTGTGGATATGGTAGTACTAAATTCGTAAACAACCGCAATGGCGGCATTTTTAAATTACTATAATGTTTTTTTCCTGTTCTAAATATGTTCTAATTACGTGTTTCAACCTCTTTTGATCTCATCAGTGCGATATATCTATAAATATAGAAATCACAGACACGTATTTACGTGCATATACGATAAATAAAAATTAATTCTGTTAAACAAATATATAAAAAAATGCAATATTCTTGCAATAAAACAAAATAAACTGTATATACTCATAACAGTAAATAATCAGAAATTATAATTCTAATAAACAGTAATATAAAATAAGGAAAACCATCATATGCACAAAAGATTAGAAAACCCTAAACTTGCCAACGTACCAAGAACCTAATTTATCTTCTACAAATGCATCAGCCGCTTAACTTTTGTCGACCTTCGATTCAAAGCTCTATCATTACAAGACCGACAAATGTCATCATGAAATTTACTAATAATTAAACTCATAAATATATTAACAACTGCTCTTGAACTAAAATTTGATGATCGGATTTAACACAAGTATACCATGAAAAAGTAACCTTCTGCAAAGTTACCAACATTTTCTTCTAAATAGAATTTACATGGCCAAAT
This sequence comes from Melolontha melolontha, assembly GCA_935421215.2. Classification (NCBI taxonomy): domain Eukaryota; kingdom Metazoa; phylum Arthropoda; class Insecta; order Coleoptera; family Scarabaeidae; genus Melolontha; species Melolontha melolontha. The sequence goes on along the minus strand of OW285237.1, from coordinate 147,841,011 downwards.
GATTTTAACATAACCATCCTATCGTAAATGTTATTAACATATAATACCAAACTAAGAGAGGGATAAAGAAGATTATTTGTGTGACTAAATTCCATAAACATTGTAAATATGTGATGAGGTTTTACGTATGCAAAAAATTAAGAAGATTTACAAACCTCACAATCGGATAACTTAAGTTTTTTTAGGAAAATGCCACATACATAGGTAACAGCTTGATAATTAAAATAATTGTCATCATTAAAATTAATTGTTACTACAATAATTAATAAAACAAATAGTTATTTAAGTAATAAGGAAGGTAAGTAACATTTACTAGTCGAGGACTAGTTTGCGTCCGAGGGCTTGCCCGAGGACTTGCAATAGAGTTCGAGACTGGTAAATGTTACCTCCCGAATTGCTTATAACATTTTTCCCACTCCCCAGACAATAAAATCCTCAAAAATTAAATGTAATCATGATAAACAGTAACGGTGAACAACCTCGGAATTTAATAAATTAGACACATCTGAAACGTTACTAGGCGGTTCCTACATACAATTGTTTATAAACACAAATAAAACGAAATTTGACAATTCAGTTGTGTTAATTGTGGTTTAAAAATGAGTGTTCCCAATGTAGAAGACGAAGCGCAAGAGGCTTGTTTGGATTTGCTTCAGGAGAAGTCGATGAAACGCTACGAGTTAACATACAAATTGTTCAAGAAATGGTGTGAAGTTAAGGATACCACCATCGTTTCGGAGTCCCTGCTGTTAGCGTATTTTCTGGAGAAATCTAAAAAATTCAATGCTCCATCCAGTTTGTGGTGTGAATACTCGATGCTCAAGAGTACATTATTTATAAATGAAAATATTGACATATCAAAGTATCCCAAATTACGTGCGTTTTTGAAAAGAAAAAATGATGGATACAGGCCTAAAATGTCATGTGTGTTCACAAGGGAAGAGATAAATTTATTTCTTGAAAGCGCTCCGGATGATATGTACTTACTTATGAAGGTATGCTAAACTTTTAATTGTAATCTCTTCTAAATTGAACATTTCAGGTAGTGATGTTAATGGGAATTGCTGGAGCATGTCGCGGCCAGGAGTTAATGCGAAATGAAATTGATGGATGTGAAAGAAATAAATGAAATAATTATTGTTACAATACCAGATTCGAAAAATGGAATGCCGCGTACATTTACAATTACAGCCTCTAAAGGAAATAACTATTGCTATTTGCAAATTGTCAAAAAATATATCAACATTAGATCCAAAATTGCAAATGTACGTTTTTTCATGCGTTATCATGGAGGAAGATGTTATAATCAACCTGTCGGTAAAAATACAATCGCGGAAATACCTTGGAAGATAGCAAAATGTCTGAATTTAGACAACCCCAAACTCTATACAGGTCATTCGTTCAGAAGAACGTCAACAATATTATTAGCGAATACTGGAGTAGAAGTTCTCACACTAAAGAGGCACGGGGGTTGGAAGTCTAGTAGTATTGCGGAAACCTACGTAGCCGATTCTATTGCTAACAAAAAAGCGATTGCTAATAAGGTTTTATATGATAATCAGGGTACAAATTATACTGAAGCATCTTCGGCGATGATAGTGTCAAATGAAACCACGGAATTAATTGTTGCTGATAAAGTAGGTGATAATAACATTGAATTATCAAGAAATATAAATAAATATCCCAATTTTGTTAATAATGTTACTAATTGTACAAACTGTAATACATATTACCATAAATATAAATTAATAGAACACGTGTTTTGATGCACTCTTTTTCCCTAAAGGACGTAAGTAAATTACTTACGCCCCGTTGACATAACAATCACAGTCATTTCAGTAAAACCAACTTACGTCTATAGAAACAATGTATTAATGGTATGCTTACTATAAGGGGAGTGGGAAAACAACAATTAATAATAACAAAACTAACCTAAAACTTGTTCCTCTTCAAAAATAATTTGTAAACACTACATCATTATGATTTGCATTTTTATTTTATCCTCGGTACCGCACACTGTTTCCATGTCGCATACTCTTATAGTTAACCATATTTATTAATAGATTTCTTAAGAATATGAGCAACGAAGACTTCTTGGTGAAAATATCGCTGAAAACTATCTTATTCTTTTTATCAAAACCTTCTGTGACGTTTGATTATAATCCTTGACAGACAGATACAGAGACTACAAAGACTCGGCCACAATACAACATTTAGTACGTCATATAAAACCGAGATAGCGCGAACATCTTGCCCGAAATTTCGTATTTAAATGTGAGTGGTTCAACTGAGCTACGAGGCACATCATAACTATACAGACTATTACAGACATATAGGTACATAAGTCGGAATAGACAAGCAACATGCATCTAGAAGCCTTCTGATATAGTTTACTGTTTAATCAACGAAATCTCAAGAGAAAATAGAAGACAATCGTAACACCCGAAAGACTTATCCATACTTAATAATACAAAGTGATGCAAAGCAAAGCCGCTGAAATGAATAAAACATAGATTAAATGTACTAAACTACTTTACAATTATTTTTCTCCTTCCTCTCTGAAAAACCTTATAACAAATTTTAAAGAGAAATTGTTACTAGAACACTAGATGGGGTTAAGGTGTATCGTATTCAACCACGTAGGAGCGTTAAATTGATACAAGATGGACGCTTGTGGCGCGTGTTGATTGTTTTCATGCTAGCTGGGGCGCCCTAACAATACTGTAAATGTTTAAATAATAAATGGTGGTATTGGTTATTCATCAAAGGTCCAGGACGCGTGTAATATGCTGAAATAACTACATATATTACAACTAACTAAACTAACTAAATGAAAACACAACAACGTTGTCCTTAAAGTTTTTATTTAATATTTAGATAAGAAATTGAGAGGCTTAAGATGAACAAGTATCTAAAAATTGATATGCAAAAATTACTCTTGACAGAAATTAATTAATTCAATTAATGGAAATGTCAGTAAAATAAAATAATCTCTACAGAACAGTACAGAGTTACCTTGAAAACATGTCGCGGCCGGACATGTCGTGGAAACAAAGAATGCCTGACGGCGTGTTATATTCTGAATAGCACGTGGAATAAGATGTTTTTCTTACGAACGTTTTTAAACAGAAGAAGGAATTTTTGTAGAAGAGAACACTGGTTTGGAAACGGGTAGGTTTGTTTTATGACCTAAGTGTAGAGGGATCGAAGTTGGAGATGTCTTCAATAATGAACTAATCAAAAGCGCGAGCTAAGAGTTGTGATATCGATTAAACAAATATCATTAAAATATCCCCTGTGAAGAAAGCTTTAAAATGATATGTGACATGATATATTTATAAAGAAGAGTGTAGCAAACGCCAATTAAGTTGGCGCGAGGAGGGATAAGTTCGCGCAGGATTAGAAGTAGTGGGGAGATTTGTATTTGGTTTTACATCAAATGTCAGATAATTCTAACCTCTGAGCGTGTATCACTTTATGATCCCCTAGCAAAGACATTATGTTCCGTCAAACGTCAATAACAAATGTATTCTGACAATTTCTTGAGTAGTGGGGGTGGACGTTTTTAAAAACGGCTTCTGCGCACCCCCTCCTCGCGCCAACTTAATTGGCGTTTGCTATACGTAATAAAATTAAATAACTTAAGTTTGAAAATGTAATGTAGAAATTCGAAAAGAAAGTTGAATGTGAATTGACAGTTCTATCAGGTAGATTTCTTGGAAGGGTTAACTGACCAGAATGATAACAAAATAAAGGCTTTCTTTAGAAAAATACGAATATATACAGAAAATGTCCAAGTTGAATTAATATTTTAAAATTCGAAATATATTTAAAGAAATGTAATTTAAAATTAAATTAAAACATTCTTATATATATATACGAAGTGTAACAAAACAAATTTATATATTAAATATTTGCGTACATCGAAAAATTTTATTAAGAAGAAAATGACGTCTTTTCGTATAGTATCAAAAATATTTATTATTTTTTTTTCAAATTAGTGCAAATATGTATGCATTATTTATTTGCGGAAACTTCCTAATTGAGTAAATACATTATATTGTCACGTTACAATTTTATATTTCCACATATTATGCCGTGTAGAAATAAAGTAAGGAATAAATCAACTTCGTTAATGTTAATTTTTTGGAAAATGTCGCAAAGGGATATACCGAGTGATTTTAACTATAGTAAATACTTTCAGCATATCTTCAGTTTCTAATGTCATTTGTTTTTCACGTTATGACGTCATCGATATTTTTTTTAAATGATAACCTATATTTTTTTTTATTGTTTTCGGTAGTACTTTTTATTCTGCTTCCAAGGGTATAAAATGTTCAATTTTATTATATTTGAAAAAAATTGAGAAAAAAGTTTCAAACTTCAATTATTAAAAATTCATTAAACTTGGAAAATGAATATATTTCCTGTTGCATAAAACAAAAAACATTAGATAGAATAATGAGAATGGTATAATTGAGCGAGAAATAGAGAATTGAAATGTTAATAATGATTGGTTACGGTGACAGAATTAGAACACATCAAGAAATATGAGAACTTTTTAGAGAAAAGCACCCGGATAACTTAAGTCAATCAACAGTTAGTAAGATTGAAAGTAAATTTTGGGGACATGGCGTTGTAAAGAATCTTCCAAAAGCTGGACGTCCAGCGCTGTTAAATGAAGATGTACAACTTATTGTGTTACTAGAAACTGGAAACAATCCACATTCAAGGATTAGAAGCATTGCTTTGGACAATATAAGCTACACTTCAGTTCTCAAACTTTTTAAAGTTCAAAAATTTCATCCATATAAGCTGCAATTGGTACATGAGTTGGCAGAAGATGACTTTGATCATAGGCAAAAGTTCTGTGATCAAATGATATAAATTCGCCTTCACGATCCAATGTTTTCTCAGCGCTTTTTATTTTCCGGTGAAACAAAATTGTTTTAATGGAACTGTCAATAAGCAGTATTGTAGATATTGGACAAGGGAAAATCCCCATTGGCTGTATGAAGTTCGAACACAATATCCTCAAAAAGTTAATGTATAGGCAGGAATTATTGGTGACAATATCTTAGGTCCATTCTTTTTTTCAAACAATTTGAATGGAGAATATTACCTGCAATTTTTACAGCTGCGATTGATTAGCTGCATTATTCCCCAAAGCAGACAATCCTGATCTGCCAAATAACAGCATTTGCTTAAATCATGATGGTGATCCGGCTCATTAAGCAATTAATGTGCGACAGTACTTGGATCAAGTTTTTCCAGGAAGACGGATAGGAAGAAGAGGACCGGCTAGATCATCTGATCCAATGCCATTAGATTTCTTTCTGTGGGGATACTTAAAAAGTAAAGTGTATAGAAATCGGTCAAATAATTTAGTAGATCTTAGGCAAAGAATTCAGCTTGAGATTAGATTAATTCACCTCAAACTATTCAAAATGTGAGAAATGAGAATTTTATAGTCGTTTTGGGTATTGTCAAATGGTACAAGGTCGTAATTTTTAACATTTACTGTAAATACAATTTGAACCCTGTTATTGCTGTGCTTTTTAGTATTTAATGTTATTGTTAGAACCTATCAAAAATTCACAAAGACAACGCTCCGTTAAGACCTATAGTTAGTTCTGTAAGATCTTCGATTCAAGATCTAGCAAGAACCTTAGCACAACAACTACAACCTTTCGCTGAATAAATGACTTCGTATTTTAAGAACGCCGATCACTTCATAGAAATAATTATCAGCAAGAAATGAGAACAATACAGAACGCGGTTGATGGCCAACGGTTTTACAAATAGAGAACAATAGAGCTATACATAATAGAAACAAAGCGTTTTTACCGTACGTCAGAGGAACAACCGACAGAATTACCAGAGTCCTGAAGAAACACAATATAAAAACAACATTCACAACGGACCGAAAAATACGTGAATGCTAGGTACTCCGAAAGACAAGATGCACTTAGAAAATCAAGGTGTATATGATCCCTGCAAGAATTGCATACAAACATATGTCGGACAAACTAACAGGCGAATAAGTGTCAGGGCAGAAGAACATAAGGTCGCAATAAGAAATCGAACATCCACGTCATCATTAGCACAACATGTAATACAGACTGGACATACAATAGATTTTGAAAATACCAAAACTTTAATGAATAGTACAAATATACGAACAAGAACAATACGTGAACCCATAGAAATCAAGAAAAGACCTGAAAGTATGAACAAACGGGACGATACACAATGTTTACTATTTTATCAGATCAAGAAAAATTATATGCTGTTTGAAAGATAATTTAATGTGGTTTGATATGAGTTCAAATTTAGTAAAATTTATTTCAGCTTCTTAATTGTGAAATTAATACATGACACGCATTATCTGTTTTTATTACTTAAGGAAGTATGGTTTATTGACAATTACCTAAATTAGCACTTAATTTTTAATAATGGGTATGACCACCTCTTATCCTAATAACATCTCAGACGATTAGACATAGATCTAATCAAGTTTGATATTGTTTCTTGTGGGATGTCAATCCACTCTTCATCTACTGCAACAATATGCTCTGAAATCGAGGTTGGGGCACGACGTCTAGCACGAATTCTTCGTTTTAGCTCATGCCATTCATATTCGATCGCATTAAGGTCGGGTCTGCATGCTGGCCAATTCATAATCCGAAAACCGACTTCTGTAATGTAATTTTGCAGGATTCTTACGGTGTGCGCCCTAACATTGTCTTGCATAAAAATAAATTCGCCTCGAATGCACTCGACGTAAGATATCACATGAACGGCTAAAATCTCCTCGATGTACCTAGTACCTGTTAAACCTCTTCTCCCGTGACTACGGTCATCCCTACGAATGAGAATTGGATCGGTCTGTGCTTCCATAGAAATTGCCCCCAGATCATCCAAGAATCACGCCTATAAGCAGTCCGCTCTACAATGTAAAATTCTGAAAGTCGCTGTCCTGACCGCCGGTACACTTTCCTTCTTCGGTCGTTACCATAAAGACATATCCTGGTCACATCTGGGAATAAAACAGACCCCCACTGTTCCAATGTCCAATTCAGATGCTTCCGTGCAAAACTTTGCGGTAAGTTTTAGACGAAGTGCAGGTGTTTTACAAGTCAGGTTACGTTCCTTCAGTCTTCGTCTTACTGCTAACTGACTCATCGCCACTCCTCGTATTTCACGGAGCTGTTGCTGCACTTGAACTGCATTAAGGCGCCGATTTCTTAATGTTGCTGGCACAATAAAGCGGTCATGACGATCCGTCGTTTATCGCTTTCTGCCAGTTCCAGGTCGCCTATGAAAGGATCCAGTGTCCTCATAACGTTGGTACATTCTTCGAACAGCTGCGTGTGTCATATGTAATTGTCGAGCAACAGCTCGCTGACTGAAGTCCATTTTCGATTAAAGCAATTACCTGGACAGCTTTTTGCGGTGTAGTATGCATTTGAACACACACTTGAAAACTAATCAAGTTATGAAAAACAAATAATGTGCAAATTTCAATTGCTAAGGCAAACATTTCAATCTGTCACAAGTTTGTTATTCTTGTTATAACCAGAACATAAATACGTTTCATTTGTTTACCGGTTACTACGCATATAGACGATAAGCGCACTTAATAAATTCAAACTAATAACAAAGCATATTAAATTGTTTTTCAAATTTCTTTTATATTTTCTTGATCTGATAAATAGATTCGAAACAAAATATAGTTAAAGTCGAAAGTTTACAGTGAGCCGATTTCTATGTATGCAATGTATATATATATATATATATATATATATATATATATAACAATTGATAAATTATTGGAGTTTTTCGGCTTTTATATGAAATATTTACAAATATCAAGATAGTATGTACTCGTATGTAATTGCAAAGTAAGGGGGGATGTAAACATTGCTGTCTACAAATTACAAAGCAAATCATACGAAATTTTTAATTGAAAAATATTGACCATGTTGGGACTCGAACCCAAATCTTCAGTTTGCCGGACTGTCGGTTTTACCACTCACCCACAATAGACCTAGGTTCAAGCTATTTAGAAATGCATTATAAAGTAACAGTGTTAATGAATCAGATGTCAGTTATTGAATGTAGATGTCAAGTTGAAAGCAGAAGTCAGTTTTGAAAGCTCATGTCAGCAATGTTTACATCCCCCCTTACTTTGCAATTACATACATAGTATCTTGATATTTGTAAATATTTCATATAAAAGCCGAAAGACTCCAATAATTTATCAATGTTATATTTAATAAACGGCTAAGAAATTATCTAAATATAGTATAGTATCTATATATACAGTAGACGCTCGGTACCGTGAACAAACTAAAACACACAGTGTTCACCCTAACGAATTGTTCACGTTAACAAGAGGGTAATTTGATGCTTAAAAGATATGATGAGCTTGTACAAAGAATATGTTACATATATAAATACTTGTTTATTACGACTTATGACCATTTATTCAATATATTAACATTTCATAATAAAATTCATTCAATGGAGACTGTGGTTAAATAAAAATTTAAAAAAGGTATATAACCCCTTACCACAATTATTAGTCGTATCCTAAATACGTATTTCGACAACTAAGTTGTCATCATCAGTAGGTAAAAACTACTAATTAAAAGTCGCACATGGGCACAGTAAAGTAAAGAAAAACACTTCCGCACAACTACTATACACTGCAACCCTGTAAAGACTAAATTTAACATGCCAATCTCAAAACTACGAGACAAACACTTGCCTCTTAAGGAAAAGGTTTCAATATGTGTTAAATTGTCGGACAAAGGAACGGCAGAAATTCCTCTCTAAAAGAGGCGCCAACTAAAAACGATTTTTAAAAACTACGATGAACCTACTCTTAAACTTAAATGAAACACCTTATTTTCACAAAACACTAGTATATTTAACTATATGTATATTTCATGTGCATTGCACACATCAGTAGTTATTATTTAAACGTATTATTTCAAGTACATGTATAGTAACAATATCTATATTGGGTAGGGGTGTAAAAAAATTTTCCATTACAAATGGTTAAAAAGTATGGTCGTATATTGTAAAAACCGAACTCTATTAATTCTGAGAAAGACAAAATTGGGAAGGGGCGTTACATGTGAAAAAAACAAGACATCTGACTGTGTTTTGTTATATTAACTAAGAATCAATTAACGTGAAAAGGATCTATGAATTATTAGATATTGTAGGTATATAATTTAAAAGTTAATTATAAATAGGTGACATGTCATTGTTAAGGAGTTAAGCACTTTAATATAATAATATATAATTCACGGTTGGCTCTAGGTGAAACATGATTAATAATTTACTAAACAAAACACCCGGTACATTTGTTCCAACGAAACATTTTACATTTCGTGAAACAAACACACCAAGTGCTTCATTCAGCAAACCATTGTTAAGGAGGTAATTTTTGCATACTTTCACGTGTATGGATTCCCACATGTCTATATTTCTGCTGTTACCCCCCCACCCACTTATAAAAATGTGAATAGACAGCTGAACGGTATTGGAGATTTATCGCTATTCAAGGAGGTATGTTTATTTTTCGCGATAAATATACTTTCATAAGCATCAAGTTCGTGGGGTTTATTAATTCCTTTTATCAATTTCAAACCTGTAATCGGTACATTGTGCAGTGTGCTCAAAGCGTGATTTGCGACATTTGATTTATCCGGTCTATTGTATTTGATATGTGCTATGTGTTCTTTAAAACGGGTTATTATAGGTCGTTTAGTTTGGCCTATATATTTCAAATTACAATCCGCGCAACTAATTTCATATATCCCTGATTTCGAATTGGAATTAATTCTATCTTTAGTATTCCCTAGCAGACTTTTGATGGTGTTTTCGGACCGAAAGGCTACCTGGAGACCTCTTTCTTTCACAATTTTATTAATGTTTTTCGTGACAGGGTGGTATGGTAGACATATGCACTTTTTCTCTTGGTTACTTTGGGATATCAAACTCGTGGATTCGCGGATTGTATTTTTTATTTTAGTTTTTCTAATTAATTTATTGATTATTTCTATGTCAAAGCCATTGTATGTCGCAATATTTTTAATGAAAGCTAGTTCTGTTTCATATCTCTCTTTTGTTAACGGAAAATTTAGTAACCGATTGAGTAAAAAGTTAAAGGAAGCTGTCTTATGTTGATAACTATGATTTGAATCCGCGGTGATGAATCTATTAACGTTGGTTTCTTTCCGGAAAATATCGATTTCTATTTTATGTTTATTTCTAATCAGTAAAGTATCTAAAAATGGTATCTTGCCGTATTGTTCCTTTTCCACCGTAAATTTAATAGTCGGAAATTTTCCGACTATTAAATTTACTGATTAGAAATAAACATAAAATAGAAATCGATATTTTCCGGAAAGAAACCAACGTTAATAGATTCATCACCGCGGATTCAAATCATAGTTATCAACATAAGACAGCTTCCTTTAACTTTTCAAAGATTGAATGTGGCTACAATCAACTCCACTTTCTTCTGCCCATTGAATTGAGATGTTCAAAGCATTTATTGCACTGTCTAGGGTAACCGTCTTTTTTGAGTTTTCTTCAGTTTCCTCAGTCAGATTTTCATTTTCATCTTCATTAGTACCTTCCACTTGTGTATCCACTTCATTCCAATATTATATCTGTGTCAGTAAATTCAACCTAGAAATGACATTACATGTAGATACTGAAAGTTATGATATTGACGAATTACATACTTGCGGTAATAACATGTTTAACATATCACGTGATTCAGTTATTGCTCTTGCTTGGATTTCTCTCCATTTACGCAGTAATTCGGCAAGTGTCAAATCATCCTCTTCGTCTTGATCACTGAAATCTAAAAGTTTGTTCTAACATTTGGCAATTATTGCAGGATCTAATCGGTTCCATGCAGACATCAAATTAGTAACCGCATCTTTTAGTGTGAAATCCTTTAATGTTGCTATATCCATTTCCAATAATGTTTCGAAGAAGGCTAGTTCTGTAGTATAATTTGGTGAGTCTGATCACGTTCTGATCCATTGGTTGGATAAGGGCTGTTACATTTGGCGGAAGGTACATTGTTATGATTTGCCCATCTTCGCTCTGCAATTCATCCTCTGGGGGATGCGACGGAGCATTATCCAAGAGAAGTAATGCTTTTATTGGAAGACCTTTTGATTTTAGAAAACGTGTAACCCACCAGTAGAACTCACTGTTTAATAAATTAAGTTTACATGCGAAACTTACCTGAGGAACAAAAGAATGGTGGAACCAAGTCTTAAAAATTGACTCTGTCATCCAAGCCGATTTAGAATTGTTGTAGTCTACAGAAAGTGAAAAATTTCTAAATGCTCTTGGATTTTTGGCTTCGCCAATTACTAAAGACTTGACTTTATGATTTCCACTAGCATTAGTACAAGCCAGAAATGTTAATCGCGGCTTTTCTAGTTTCCTGCCAGGAGCTGTCTTTTCTTGAAATGAAACAAATGTCTTCTCTGGTAGAAGCTTCCAGTACAATGCTGTTTCATCAGCATTATACAGCTGATCCAGTGTAATTCCCAGTTGTTGAATTTTATCTTTTAACTGCACTTTAAACGGCTCTACTAGTTCTGGTTGGGATGAAAGTTTCTCTCTCGTAATTTTTAAATATCGAATTCCAAACCTTTTCTTAAAGCGTTGTAGCCAGCCATCACTGGCACTAAATTCTTCATTTATATTATCATTGATTTCAAAATGTAACGCTTTCGCCTTTTCCTTTATCATATCCCCACTGACCATAAAATTTCTTTTTCGTTTATTCAAAAACCATTTGTATAACTTTTTCTCCATTTCTGGATGTTTAGATTCCTTTAAAGTTCTTCTTTTACCTGGTCATGTATAAGTACGTATCGGTCACTGCACGTAAAATTGCTTCTTCTTTGTTTTTTATCTTACATATCGTGAATTTCGCTACATTTATATTTTTTTGATAAATTTGTCACACTTACACCTTTTTTAACTCTTGAATTATAAGCGTCTTTTGATGGAGAGTCAAGCACGTTGGTTTTTTCGGTGGCATCATGAAATTCAATTCGACTTCAAACTCTTCCTGGTACGGTCGGATAACAACTGTACTGTGTATGCAATAAACGGAGTTGTGTCCGAAAACTAGCGTCATAGAATACGGGAAAGTACAACCGCAACACAGTATATAACTTGAACACAGCCCGGGGAAATATCGTCGCATGAAATATGTGTTTCCGTTATCGAATGTCGGTTTGTTCACGTTATACGGCCATCAGTGTTATGAAAATGATTGTTCACGTTATCCCGAATTTCCGTTACCCGATGTTCACACTATCGCGCGTCTACTGTATATAAATAATTTATTTTGGTTATATTAAATTTGTGAGCACTATACATCATTACTCAAAAATGTATTTCCATAACATGGAATTGGTTATTGATTTTTTTTAATTTGCACTCTCATACCAAGGCGAAATTATTTATCAACTACTTAGTAAGATTCATTAGACTAAAATATATGCATGCCTATTCTCTAGTTCTAGTAGATATCAATTCATTTAACATTATTAGTAAATCTTCTTTACAATTCTGCACGTGTTATCTGCAATCTTTTACATGGTAATTTTTATGTAATCGGTGTTATTTTGCACATGAACAGATTAGTTTTATAAAATCTAAAAAATGTGACATTTATTAGATATAAATTATTTGTAGTAATACGGAATATCCGAATTTTTAAATGTAGATGTATCCTATGCAGCACCCTTAGGATTGATTGCCAATTAAAGTAAGAAATATATATAGTTTTTCGCTTTAAAACAAAAACTATTAATTTAATTATATATATATTTGTTTGTTTATTTATTAATTTGTTTCTTAATTTAAATAAAATTATAAAATTACGGGTAAATTAGTGACATCTGTGAGCACCTAAGTGTACAAACACATTATTACTGTCATAATGTAATGTCAAAGTGGTCAAAATTTTGTATTTATATATTTGATAAATATAACATATGTTTTTTAACTATCTTAATAACAGGAATAACTTGCGATTTATGTATTATTCATTAGCTATAAATCGACTAAATTATTTTCTAATGGGCATAAATCCTAAGGAATTAAAACTATTTAACAATACTGAAAGGTAGAATAATCACATATAAATTACATTATTATACATTTTTTCGTTTATTGAAAAAATAATATGATTAAATTTGTTTTAGGAATCGGAAAGATGCATGGAGTAAAACGAGTAGCACTATTTTGCACAATGACAGCAATATTACCGACAGTTTTAATCATAACACCTTTATACCTTCGGCACAATATTTTTGCTGATGTTAGCTTTTATGTAGCTGAATCTGATGTTGTTGCAATAGAAGATGGAATATCGTCAGTGTTTTGTAGTTCTCACACATTAAAAATGAATTCAAGTTTCAATGCATTTCAACTAAGTAAAAAGCCAACAATAGGTAATAAAAGAAAACATATTAGACTTAAAAAGTCCATGTCTTTACCAGATGATACTTTAGAATATTGGGGATTCTATTTGCTAAAAGGTGCCTCTGTTTATTTGAAGGTATGTTCTAGATATGAAGGATCAAGAATATTAGTTGTTCGTGGTGAAAAAAATTTAAGAACATGTGGCTTATTAGAACACAATTTAAAAAAATTTGGTGCACAGATGGACGTTGATTATCAAAAAGTTAAAGTAACATTTGAAACAAGAGCTCAAGAAATTATTGATTCAGGTATACAAATAGAAAAAGAAAACATAACTAATGATCCAAATACAGCAATTGAAGATGAAAGTGAATTTAATGGAGAAGATCTAATAAATACATTACATACATCAAGAAATAAGCCAGTAGTAGAAAATTTAAGTGAAATTAATTTAATTAAAAATGAAAGCAATATGCCTAAAGCCACTGTGCATACTAGAAGACATGCAAGGAAAAAATTTCTGGAAAAACAAAAGGAACTGTATAAATTACAAGAATCTTTGAATTCAAATGAAGAAATTGATATGCATGTTAATCGTCCAAAACGTGAAACACGTCAATTCTTAGATGGAGGGATAGAACATGGAGGTACAGCTTTGAATTACACACCAAGTATTTCAGATGAAAGCAGCATATCAAGTTTTGAAAATGGACTTCTGACATGTTATGATGGTTCAATTTTATTACAACAAGGATTTGAACCAAGTCATCTTTGTGAAAATGTACATTATTTAGAAAAAAGCACACATATGGAAACAGTTCATGATGTGGTAACCGATGGTTATTATTATTATATATTTTACTCTGATAATGATTTTGTAAGTAACGATATTCATGCAGTATTCGATATTTATAAGCCTACATATCAATTTAACAACATATCAAAAAATGTTAGGTGTTTAAATGAAACAGAATGTACATTCAATATACCTTTTTTATCTGACCAGTCTGTGATCGTTGAAGTGCCGACCCGCGATGGCATTGAACATGAAGAAGATGATATTACTTTATTAATAAGTACCTGTCATCCTAGGATGTCTGTATATATGGTATTTCCAATAAGTGTTATGTTTCTGATATTAGGTTGTGCATTTTTATAACAATTGTGATTTATATTAGCTTTAATTTTTATGTGACTATTATTATATAATGTTAATATTTTATATTTTTGTAAGTTATGACATGTTTCAAGAACTTGTTAATTCTTGAAAGTCTTAGAAAAGTACTATTTAGAAGCAAATTTCTTCCAAATCTTTAAATTGTTTTTTTTAGCATTCATTTAATAATTATATGTACTTTACTCGCTAAACATTTCCAGGATTTATTTAACTTGGCAGATCTTTTTGGGCATATACTCATGTGTAAATGTAATTTGCAAAAATCCTTTTGAAGATACCTGCTGTTCATCAATCAAGAGTATAACGGTAGAAATTAATTTCATAATTATAATTATTTAATCCAAAGTTCCTGTGTTTTTAGTGGAAAACTGGAACTGTTTTTGTATTTTGTACATCTATCTTCAAAGTTTTTTTATTTGTATGCCTTTTCGTGGTATATTTTTCTTTGATGATTTTTTTATATTCTTAACTTATCTTCTATTACTCCATATGCATTTTTTAAATTAATTTCTTATTCTAAGAATGTATCTCAATCATTTCTTCCATTTTCCATCACATTTGATTTAAAAGTTTTTCTAAGCATTTAATTTTTTACTTCATTTTATCTAAATCTTCCTCTACTAGATCTAGATCTCCTTTTCTTTAAAAGAAATCTCATTTTTATATCATTAGTTTGACTCGATAAGTGTTTGTTATTCAGAATTAATTCATTTTAAATTAGTTGTTGACTTTTTAATTTCTAGTTTCACATTTTTAAGTATTTAGTTCAGGAAGTTATCTTTGGTAGTCGCTCATGGACCTCTGGCTAGTTTCTTGTTGAATAATTTCAGATTTTTCTTTTCCTGATATAATACCCAGTTAATTTTATTTTGAACAATTTTAGAAACATATGAGAGTATTAGTTATATTACATTTTTTAATAAATTAAAATAAAACGTTTTTGAATTTAATAAAAAATGTTTTATTTTATACTATGTACTAAGAATACATAAAAAATATTAACTATTATAATAAGAAAATTGTGATAAATATTAATTATTTATTTTTTTGTTGAATATTTTGAATTTTTAAATTATAGCATGTGCTCAATTGTATTTTAAAATGGCCTAATTTCGTAGACTTATTTAATATTCAGATAATTTGAGCTATTTGAAATTGCTATTCATTGCATTTATTTTATTTTATTTTTCATAATGTATGTAAAGCTATTGTTTTAATTATTGTTTTTATTATTGTTTTAATTATTAAAATATTAGCGTATGTGTAGTAATAGCATGTGTAAAAATTATTTAAAAATGTAAAAGTTCCTCTATAAAATATATATTTTTTCTAACAAAATCCACCATTTTATATTTTGAATATAATTATTAATTAAAAGTGTTTTGTCAAGAATTTGACAATAGAATATTTTATACTATGTTAATACTTAGAGATTTATTATTTGAATATACATGTCTTACCAGACTACTCCAAGCAATATTTTATTAATAAAAACTTTCAATTGTTTTTGTGTTTTATTCCTTTAATTTCTTCACCGTCCTTACACACTGTTAAATATGTATTCTCTAAACCAGGGGTGCTTAGACTTTTAGGCATTGCGATCTACCACAAAACATTTAGGTGATAAGCGATCGACTGACTACTAGGAGTAGCCTGGTTAACAATAAAAAAAAACATTTACGAAAATGATTTATTGCAATTACTTATATAAAAAGAAAGTATATTATACTTGTATAAGTTAAACCTCTAATAAAATTGCAATGTCAGAAATTTTCTTTAGTCACTGCTTATATTTAGACGATGCATGGCAATGCATATCATCTACAAACTTATCGAAGGACTGTTTGTAATTACTGAGTGCCAACCGCAGACATGCTGAGAGATATTCGTCAATTAGTCGCATGCGATATTTCGTTTTAATAATGTTCATTTCTAAAAATGCAGACTCGCGCAAGTAAGTTGATCCGAAGAATCCTGTTAACTGAAGAGCTATTTGTTTTCAGATATGAAAGACTAAAATTTGGCATCAGTTCTGGCTTTCAGAATTATATCTGCAATATCTCATTTTATACTGAAGATATCTCCATATTGAAAGTGTTTGATATTTCAGTAGCAATTTTTTCAACATTTTCACCAGAAAATGGATAAGGGATGACAGTTACACATCCGTCAGCTGCTTAAAATCAGAGAAGCGTCTTTCGAATTCACTTTGAACGTTTATTAGTTGTGTCTCGTAGTTGTCATAATTTGAGTGAGAACTTGCGCTTCTTTTCAAAGCTGGAAAATGTATATAGTCCTTTTTGTTTGGCTGATTAATCAACAGCTTCAATTTATTTATAAAAGCGTATGTTGCGCTAACCATATCGATAATGGTTTTCCCTGTTCATTTTTAAGTATCTCAGTGCCATCACCTCGTTCGTGAAGAAAGGAAATGATTTCAGGTACTAGTTCTTGAAATCTCTCTAAAAAATTTCCGCGGCTCAACCATATTATGTCTGTATAAAGAAGTAAATCAGTGTGCTCGGTAGAGTCGCTAGCTTCCAATTGCACTTTGAAGAGGAGTCGTTGCAAGCTTCGCGCATGGATTGAATTCACGATCTCTGTGGCAATATCCGCGACATCATTCAAATTTAGTATTTTTGAAAATAGAACTTGATGAAAAATGATGGGAAGTCTTCGTTAGTTTGACACAATACAACAAACTCAATTTGATTGCTTGTCATTGATGGTGCTCCATCAGTTGTAATAGACAGAAGTTTGTAAATCGGTAGCTCATATTGTATTACAAAACTTAAGAAAACTTTGTAAATATCTTCTCTGCAAGTTCTTTATTTCAGAGGTAGCAACGTTAACAGTTCTTCTTTAGCCGACATATCAGAAAATACCATCTGAATGAAAAGACCTAATTGAGCAGTATCAATCATATCGGTGGACTCATTAAACTGCAAAGAAAAGTATGTACATTCCATAATACCATCTTTTAGTTTGGATTCCAAATCTGTGTTCATGATTTCGATACGTCTAATAACAGTTTGCGAAATAATTGAACATCCTTGATAGTAGATATAATCTCTGTTTTATTTTTGAAGTCATCAAATAATACATTCGCCGCTTGAACAAATGATTCTTTTACTACCGCTCCACCTTGGAAAGGTTTCTTGTGTTGCGGCAGTATGAAGGGAATTTTAAAAGACGCGATTGTTGCAGCTACCGATTGTTTCGCTGACTTAGTAATCATGGATTGCTCTCCCTTTAAACTACTTTTCAAACCTTCCACATTTCGTTTTCTTAACGCACTTTTTTGCGCAAAATCATTTTCATAGTTTTTTTTATAATGCCTTTCTAAGTTCGCGCGTTTGGGCAAAGCTACTGACGATCGACAAACGAGACAAATACTCTTATCTTTGACCATAATAAACAAAATTTCTTCCTCCTAATTGTTATTAAAATGGTACGTTTTACTTTTTTTCGCCACACTCATTTTACCTACCAAATATTACGTGTCATCCAGAAACTCAGTTATGACTGTCATAGTGTCGCGGATTTTTATATGAATTCGAGAAGAATCGGGAAGAGTCGCCGAATGTTGCGTAGTTCCATTGCCTCGGGAGTCTTGAGAGATAGAGATGGCCTAGAGTTGACGTTCGAGAGCTTGAATTTGTGAAGTGATTATTTTTTCGCGATCGACCGTTTGGGCACCCCTGCTCTAAACGAATAAATGTTTAATAATAAAGTCAACTATGCACACTTGGTTGCATATTATATGGTAATAACGACAGAATAGATGTCGGTATTAAAACCATTAAAAATCAATGTGTTATTAATTTAACCGCGTTAGTACTAAAATAATATTAAAAATCCCAACATACACAATATCCCCAAATTTACTTTTGTATTTTTAAAAATTTATGACAAATTTTGTATATACTTACTCTTATTTGGCTTATAATTCTTACATACGTAAATTATGTTGATTGAATCACCAAAATGTATTATTATTAATAATCGAGATTTGTATCAGTTACTTAGAATGATACTTTGTCGGAGAATAAAAATGGTAACGACTTTTAGAGACGAAGTTTTATTAACTTAGTTTTATATATAACTAAGGTTTTATTAACTTAGTTGAACTCTAGCAATACAATGAGTATTAAATATGATACAAAATATTAGTTTCCAGTCAAAACATTGTAGGCTAGACAAAATATTGACAATTTACGCGCTCTTAATTTATAAGAAAGCAATAAGAACGAACATCGACAACGGTTTGAATCTATGAGAACCAATCTTCAATATCAACATTCGGCATTCCAACGAATACTAGTTTTTACTTACAATATAACACATATTCCTTTCTGATAAACCAAAGTTAATTTTGAAAATAAAATAAGTTTTCGTAAATAAATCATATGTTTCTGTAAAGAGAAACAATATTTCAAGAAAATCAAATTTTTGGTGCCTTTAGAAATTGAATTTAAGACAAACCATTTTGCTGATAGATATTAAGTTTGAATTTTTCTATTTTAAAAAATTATTTTCTGGAGTACATTATTTGGAATATATGATTTGTTCAAATATAAATTTAAATGGTAGGTGTCCTGCTTAATTTAATCTACTGTCATACTCAAATAATGACTTTCGTAATCTTTTCCTAAATACAGTTTAAAGGATAAGGATGAATAGATTAATATTTTATTCAATGATAATCTTAGTCGTTCTTTCTTTAGAGATTATTTAATTGCTTATATTAATCATTATGTATTTCTTCCAAGCTTTGAAGCCAACACTCATTTGTTTACCGCAAAAATTCCTTTTGCATTTGTGTTTTTGGTGTCTTTTTTTTATTAAATTGAATAAGTGAATTCATCATTTGTAGAATATGTAAGTATGTAGGTACAAAATGTATACACAAATATCTCGATATCGTATGAATTAAAGAAACGTATAAATTACAAATTAAATAGATATGCATTACAATATTTGTATATGTACACATGGACATACACTTCCTATTTACCAATGTGTACTTCAGCCAAAGGCAAGTGTTTCTGTCTCAATAGACTTCGTCAGTTTGACGCATAAAGTTAAGTTTGATGGCTCGCCTTCTAGGTAAGAAGCAAGTTTTGTCCTATCTGGTGGCACTAGATTATCTAGTGACATCTGATGGCCAAAAGAGAACACGCTGAAAATAGCGATTATAAAAGCATAAATATCTTGTTCAACATATATACAAAATTACCTAGGAAATTATTTAAAATAAAAGAAGAAAGTAACAACTCCAATAAAATTATTGTATATACTCTTTTTTATTTAATACAAAGTATAACCTATTCGGAATGGCATTGATTTAATGAAGAATGTGCCTTAATGAATTTTATATGATATTGTTTATAACTGCCAGAATATTTATAGATAAAAAAACTTTATATAACACTAAAGTTCCAGCTATAGCTTGAAGTTGCACTTATATTTTAAAGCTAATATGTATTTTGTGCAATATACAGCGATTCTTACATATAAGATATATTATGTTTATAGAATAAATGTTAAATATACTGATATATATTTATATATATATATTTCTGATAGATAATTTGTACAATTATCAATTGTATATCCTTTACTGTGGTTAAATAATTATATACTCAATTATTTAAATTAAATAAATATTAAACTATAAAAAAATCAACATAATTACAAATCCTCTTTTTCAAAATACTGGAATGGAGTAATAGATTTTTAAAAAAGTAAATATGTATCAATCTTCAATACAGCTGAGAATATAAAGTTGCATAATTCTTCAAATAATGATTTTATAAAAAATATATTTACTTTTGGATTGTTTATTTATCTTCAGAAATTCTATTTTTCAAAATTAATACAAAAGTTATATATTTATATTAAAAAAGTTATCATGTATGGAAATTTATAGTTTCTTCGTCAAATGTATTTGTAATAATAATTTGATATCTACTAACAATATAACAATAAAAAAAATGATTGTTTTATCTATGTTATATCAAACGTCACTAGAAAAAAATGAATTTATTTGCAAATCTATTCGCCAAATTCATGTGTCAAATGAGACATTTACTTTCATAATTTAAATCTTCGCGGCTTTAAACATATTTGAAACTACTTCCGGGTAAGGTCCCCATATTCCAATTTCTTCCGCAATAAGATATTTAACTATATATATCAATTTCCTACGACTTCTTTTGCAATTTATTTGTGTAAAAACATACATATTACTAATTCTTTACATATAAAGATTTTGAGTTAATTAATCATATTCACTAATACGAACAATATTTTTCTAATAATCTATCGAAAAACACCATCTTGGCGTAGGAACATCACCGCTTGCGGCGAGTAGTAGAAGTCTTTTCCGTTTTAACAAACGTAAGTGGAACATGTCGTATCAGTCTGAAAGAAGGTAAGTGGTGTTTTTTAAGTATTCATTCATATGTGCATGAAAAAATGTAGTGTATTTATAAACGAATATGTGTAGTTTTATATTTTAATTTACATTCCATCATTAGAAGTGAACTTCATATTTATTTTATCGGTGTTTCGGCGAGGTTTGCATGTACCAATGCCAACATGGCGTGTGCAGAAGTACTTACTATTTTTATAAATGTAATGTTGTTGTAAATAATAAACTAAAAAATAAAAGTTCGGCTGCAATGTTAAAAATAGAATGTTCCATATTCCAGATTTTATGGCGGGTAAATGTATACCGTATTAATTACAAAACCTATAAATGTTCCCACGTGAAGTCCCGATTATTTAATTATATAATTTTATTGTATCGAGTCTATTTATACCTAAATTTTGTGTACCATTTTTTCACTAGGTTACGCATTATTAATGCTAATAATGTTATACTATTGTAGTAGTTTTTCTTACATATGTTTTCAAGGTGGTGACTCATTAAGTGTCTTTTAATTATATGTACTTTTTCGTAGGACCGAAGAATGGAGTGGGGATAAAAATGACCCAGAGAAAAATAATCCAAATTATGATGGTCCTCCAGGTATGGATCCAGATGGTGTCATCGAATCCAACTGGGAGGAAGTCGTTGACAATTTTGATGATATGAATTTGAAAGAGGAACTTCTTAGAGGTATTTACGCTTATGGTTTTGAGAAACCTTCAGCTATCCAACAAAGAGCAATCATACCCTGTGTGAAAGGACATGATGTCATTGCACAAGCACAATCTGGTACTGGTAAAACAGCTACATTCTCCATCGCCATTCTTCAACAAATTGACACTTCTGTTAAAGAATGTCAGGCACTGATTTTGGCACCAACTCGGGAATTAGCGCAACAAATACAGAAAGTAGTCATTGCTTTGGGTGATTTTATGGCTGCACAATGTCATGCATGCATTGGTGGCACCAATGTTAGAGAAGATATAAGAAAATTAGATACAGGAGTTCATGTTGTTGTTGGAACACCTGGTCGTGTATATGATATGATTAACAGAGGATCATTAAGAACAAAATATATAAAAATATTTGTATTAGATGAAGCTGACGAAATGTTATCTAGAGGTTTCAAAGATCAAATACATGATGTATTCAAAATGTTAGTGTCTGATGTACAGGTTATTTTATTGTCAGCAACAATGCCTGCAGATGTTTTAGATGTGACAACAATGTTTATGAGAGCTCCTATTCGCATCTTAGTTAAAAAAGAAGAATTAACGTTGGAAGGTATAAAACAATTCTTTGTGTATGTAGAAAAAGAGGATTGGAAGTTAGACACATTATGCGATCTGTACGATACATTATCAATTACACAGGCTGTTATATTTTGCAATACAAGGCGTAAGGTTGACTGGTTAACGCAGAATATGCATGCCAGAGATTTTACAGTTTCTGCTATGCATGGTGATATGGAACAAAGAGAACGTGATGTTATTATGCGGCAATTCCGAACTGGCTCTTCCAGAGTACTCATAACGACAGATTTACTCGCTAGGGGTATTGATGTGCAACAAGTTTCACTAGTAATAAATTATGATTTACCTTCAAATAGAGAAAATTATATTCACAGGTATGTGCACTAACAGTTATCAAATTCATACTTTTCTTGGTTTAAGAATATTGAAAAGATTTTTATTTTAAATATTTTTTTTGTCTGGAAATACTGAATTTCAGATAATTTTGTTAGCAGTTGCAGTTATTAATTGTTAAAATGATAATAAAATTCAAATTCAATGTTTTAGTATTGTAAAATTCAATTCACATAAACAGGATAACACCTTGCAATTAAACTTCATGCTTGAAAGTAATTATCAATGCTATTTTTAAAAACTAACCTTCAGACACAGTAATAAAAAAAAAAAAATTTGAAATACAGATTTCTTACTTTTAGAAACATTAAATCTAAAATAATTTGGTAATTACATTACTAAGAAAAGTTTTTTAAAATTTTTATTGGAACTATATGCGTTTTATCAATTAATATGTGTATATACCAAGGCATTTCAAAAGAAATTCTGAAATATGAAAAATTTATTTTATGAAAAATTATTATAATTATCAGTACCTCATTGTGTTACTTTCATAATTTAATTTAACATTTTAGATCTTGAAACACTGCTCTATATGTCTTGTCCATTTTTCTATAGGAATTTTTTGTATTTTTCTCAGTTTAATAAAGCTGTTAAGTAAAAATATATAAATTAATAATTTTGTGTGAAGATTTTAAAACTAAGGTATTCAGGTATTTATCTTCCATAATTTGGTACCTTAGAAATGTCTTTGTTTGGCTCAACTGTTCATTTATGTTGTCTTTTCACTGCCTCCAAGATACCTAATCTATTTTAATTCTATACAATTTATCATGTCAGCTATTCTTAGTATTCTTAATCTGTTTGTCATGTTTTCATTTGTAGTTGGTCTAATTAACATAGTAAATTTTGGTTTTTGTTACTCAATTAGAAAATTATACTTGAACAATTCTTCAACATTTTGTCAGTGATGGTACCATTTGATTTTTGCCCCTTTGCACTGGCATTGCCTTTATTTGTTATCTTTTTGTTTTAAAGTGGCCACATAATTATTCTTTTATTACAAACTTCTTTCATTTGTTTTACCCCTTAGTACTGCACGTATTTAGAGTACTTACCATAGAGTTTGGAATCCATTTCCACCAAAACATTTACTTGGGTTATATAGTATGAGATGCTGGATTTTTAAAGCAATAAAAATTCGTGTTAACAGAAATATTTTATTTGCCAACTAGGCAATTTCCCTTGGTCAACTGATAATATAAAAAAAATTCTTAAATATTGATGAGGATCCAATACTTGTAAAGTTCATTTTCCCATATTTTTTCCACGAGATATTTAATTTCGTAAATATTGTTCCAAACTGAGGACAAATATTTTCTAGGTTTGTTTCAGCCTTTACCTGAAATTCCATTATAACTATTTTTGGGATAAAATAAAACAAATTTTAATGAATTTCATTACTAGTAAAGTACACTAAAAGTAGTGAAATTCATTAAAATTTGTTTTATTTTATTCCGATAATAAATATTTGGTATGCTTTTGCTGAAACTGCAACCTCAATTTAGTTTGAGGTATTGCATTGTAATATAAATGGATTATTGGGTTGTTTACTATTTAATCTAGTATCTGTAGTGATAGGTTTTGTTTGCGTTGTTTTAGTTTTGTAACAATATGATTTAGCATCGACTGTTCAAGCCTCAGGAATGATAAGTGAAATGCGTTTTGCTGTTGACAATATTCTCACAATAATTATGAAATGCCTGTTTTTGAATGTTCATCATGATCAACCCACTGCCAATATTTGCTTCTATTGTATATAATTCACTTCTAATTGTATTTTCATATTCATTCAAAATTAAATTGGTCTTCCTTCTTGGGAAGAAGTCACTTATGGAGTTTTTCTATTTTAGCCATTTGTTAAATCGATTGTCTCTTACTAATGCTTGAATATAGTTGCAAGTCCTTAATTCTGGGATATTGAGTTTTAAATTTTTTTTTTCCAAACTTCATTTTTGAAAATATTTATGGTTCAGTTCAAAAAATGTTATTATAGGTCTTTCACGATAACAGACGAGACACGTGATAAATAGTTACAAAACAGGGTTGACAATTCTACATTGCTTTGAGTCAGCTGTTGTTAGTAAATAATATATGAGGTTAGGCTTATGTCATTTTAAAATATTTACAACTTATAATATGCTTTATGTTATAATATATACAAAAAAATACAAACAAAATAAAAATGTATATGTGAATTTATTTATTTTGGACTACATATAATATACAAAAATAATATACAGAAAATCAAAATACATAGAGATTAAAGGGCTTGTAACATTGTGATAAACATATAATATAAATAAAAAAAGACAATATTAATATGAAATACTAATTTTATTAAACATTTATGCTGTCTTCAGAATCAGAATTACTTTCATTGATTATAAATGGTAATATGTCTTGCCTTTGAAAACCCAATGAATGTAATTTTTATTTTTAATAGTACTATTGATAACGCATTATTTAAAGCAATTGTGGAGGGTTCTTCTAAATTCACAAGAAGTTGATGTTCAAACCAGTATAAGAAATAGTTCCTGTTCCTGTCACCGTGGTGACCCAGATGCTGTCTATTTGTTGTAAATATTAATTCAGCTTCAGGAATAAATCCATTAGAATTACATGCATGTAATGCAATGTACCTATACCAAGATAAATACAAAATAGAAATAAAACTACGGTTCAAATCTTCACTTTTTAATATTTAATCGTAACACGACAATTGTTTTGCCAGCACAGTGGCTTTGTTTGTAACATGCTCTTTAGCTCTAAGTACCTAAGAAAGCCACTGTGCTGGTGAAACAATTATCGTGTTATGATTAAATATTAAAAAGTGAAGATTTGAACTGTAGTTTTATTTCTATTTTAAATTATGGATCTACATCAAGTAAAAGCCGAATCAATTCAGTTAAGATAAATACACTTTATGTACTAATAATATTCTGTTAATAATAGATTGTACCTTTTAACACCCTCTTTTGCAGCTTTGACTGTTTATATTGACTCATTTTGTAAAGATTTGCAACAAATAGTTCCATCTTGGAAAACCTAGGTTTAATCGAAGAAACCAAACTAACATAAATGCTCATGTTTCATATGAACATATTGTTGCAAGCACGTAACACGTTTTAATACAATATGTGGGTTTTCCATTAATGCTCGTTTTAGATCATCCTTCTTGTAATGAAAACCTATTCCATGTAATATTTTCCATAAAGATGTATTACCACCAGAAAAAAGTTCCTTTTTGTTGAAGATATTCAAAGATGAAATCGTAATATGCTGTTCTGTAATTAATTGAAATATTTATTTTATAAGTATAAGTATTGAATTACTTTAAACTTACTGTTTTTATACATGTCATAAACTGTGTTTCTAATTGCATATTGATTAAAATCATCAATATCTATGACAGGCTTTAGTCCGTTTTCGCTTTGGACTAGATGGCTTAACCCCCATTTTTGACACAAGCAGAGAGCGGGAGTAATGGCCCCTTAACTATTATCGCGTTCTATTTCGAAATATTAATGATCGAATGATTTTTTTCGCTTGTTTTCCTAACGGTCTAGGAATGATTTAGTTGCGAAAATAACTGATCTTATATATAATATCGATTTATAAATAAAATGAAATAGGTAGGGAAATTGTAAACAACTTATTTGAATGACATTTGACGGAATTCAAGCCGGCAACCATGCCCAGTTACGGTAACATAATATATTAACTTAATAGAGAGAAATACTAGGATTATTAGGTATTATTGTAATTTGAATGTTACTTGTTCCGAAGTAACTGTTTATCACGTGTCTCGTCTATTATCGTGAAAGACCTTTTTCACATTTCCACATCATGGATATTTCCTGCAATAATTCTAGATATTCCAAAATTCGAAAAGCAACACTAGAGTTAATTATTCTCGTTTTAGTATCCTATTTCTGATTAAAGAGAAAAGCATGCAGTTATTAATAACTTATTGATTCACTAACTCTAATATTGTCAATTTTACATGACGCTATACAGTTTTGTTTGTATGCATCCCTTTAAATAAATAAGCAGCCTAATTCTTTATTAATAGATAAAATTATATATGTAATTTGCCAATTGAATTATTTAATAAGTTGATTGATTTCTGACACAATAATGCGTCGATTTATTCATGAAAATCGCGTTATGTTTTACACATACCAATTTTTACAGGTGATTATATAACAAAATTTTCTTTTCATTCAGCTGTTGTCTTATGTTGGCAGATTTAGATGACTTCACACTATCTTCATACTTCTCCATTAGTTGACAAATTGGTGTTCGTTTTATTGTTCTTTTCTTTACACTTTATTATTAATTTTAAATGAATTTCGTCGTTTTTTTTTTATATAAATATGGATTTTTTTTGTTTTACTTTGTACTTTTCCTCAGCATAACCCTTTACAAGAATTCGAGAATACTTTTAACAAATTGACGTGGTGACTATTTATTTTTACGCTTACACCAAGAACGAAATCTTACTAGAAACACTAAAAAACTGAGTTACAATGATAGAAAATAGAATATGATTTAATTTCCTCGATTTATTGACGATCTTTTTTGCCTCACTAAATTGACGTAAAGCTGATGCTTTACATATGCCCGTAAATCCAAGATAAACTTGTACGATTTATTGACTACAAAATCAACAAATCTAAAATCAGCTTGAAGGTCTTAAAATCTTCAATATTTTACAATTTTATAATAATTATAACAAAGATTAGTCCAATGATATTGAATAAAGATTGGTAAATATAATATGGTTCTTTTATATGTATTCAATTTTAAACGAAGTATTTTACAAAAATAAAATTTATAAGTCTTGTTTTAATACGAAAGATAAAATTTATAAATAGGGTTTCAATGCCCCTTATCAATTGTAAACTTTAACTTAAGCATAGTAATCTATTTATCAAATCGGCGTCTATGGTATCATCTAATTGGGCATCCATATTTATTATATACCATGAGTCCACAAATTCCAAAGTTTTATGTGTTTATGCATTGATAGTCATCTTTGATTATTTGTCTGTACATATTTAGCAGAAGATATTATTTATCATGCGCCCTTTGTATTCAAAGAGAAACTACTTTGTTATTCCAAAGCATAATAGAGTTAAGATAATTAAGTCTATTTATTAAAATAACATGCGCACTGATATATCAAAAATTTCCATTATATTTCACTGTAAAGGCCGCTTTCCAGTTTGCAATTTTTCTTGCAGTCCAAACATTCTCGGTCAGCTGTTGCAATTTTTCTTGCATTGCAAGTAATAGATCATGTTCTAATTTTATTGCAATTTTAGCGGTTTCTTTTAGGTATTTTATCATAGCCAACACATGATGAAAATTCTCGTCTTTTTTACAAATATAACCTATATTTGGTCGTTGTGTTTTCCAAATAAAATAAATAGTAATTATATTGTCTTCCCTGAAATATTTGAAAAAAACTTGATGACATGTTTAAAAGAGTAATTATCAAATGATGAACCTGAGTGTTGGTTAAGAAAATATGAATTTTTTTAAATGCCTTTTCGCCCATTCATAGGAAATTTTCGAATGATTTTATTAAATTTATATTTCTTTTTTATATGTAACCAGGATTTAACCCACAATCTTTGTTTTCCGAATGGTTGCGTTATCTGCTAAGAAGACGCAATAAAAAGTAGCAAACTAGCAGCTTCAATTTTAATTATACTTTGATTTTTATCCGTAACTGCCGTGTTCTTTTTTTATAGGTTAACTTTGTATGTATAGATTATGTATGTTATTTTTTGCTGGAAATATTTATGTTGGTGAACCTGATTGATAAGAATAATTTCACAGACTAGCACAGTGTTGCTAGATTGGGCGCTTTAGCGCAAATTGAGCGATTTTTAAAGTAATTTGCGCTTAAATTTTATACAAAAGCCCAATTTGGGCGATTTTGAATAAGTAACAGAAGTTATTATGTCTATGTGATTGTCATGGGCTGTGTCCAGATTTAAACGCTCTCATACGATGTGAAATTTGAACACACCCCAGCTAAGTGTTTTTAAATAAACTGAAGCTAACTTCTCTCGTGCGGTACATGTTTATTTGATGTTTTATCCATTGTTTATCATATTTATCTTTGTGTCATTTCATTTTTCTATTGCATCCATTTTTTTATTAAAGTGTATATTGAATATAGTAAATTTGTTAATGATTTCTTTTAACTGAAAGTCTCAACATTTCAAATTCCATCGCAGACTTGCTTCTTTGTCTAGCTAAGTTGCGATTTATATGTAATTATAAACTAATAACAGGTGTTTTTAAATATTGATTGATTTCTAGTTAGTAGAGACGTTATGTTAAGTAGGACGGTAATTAACGATTTCAATTGAAAAATAGCCCATAACATAAAGGGCAGATGATCAGAATATGACGAAATCAATAAAAGATTGGCGCTTTTGGGCTGTTTTTCTGTTAAAAGTTGGCGCCTTGATTTTTAAAAGTTTGGCAACACTAGACTTGCAAGTAAAATTGCAAAGTGTAAAGCCACGGTTTAGCGTGCAAGAAAAATTGCAAATTGTAATGCGGCCTTAAAGAAAAATTAAACTTTAAAGTTACAAAGATTTCTAAGCACAAAAGTTCTGTTTAAGATAAACACTGATTTTGCTAGCTTATCTTAAACAGAAGAGATTACTTTGTATAGTGGACAAAGTTCTTTCAGCTCTTTACGGCCATCATCGCCTCAAATCTAGATCTTAAAGCCATAAAAATTACGGCTTCAAATTCTTTTAGTTTTTATTTATTTTGTACATATTCGCATGTAAAAGAAAAGCCTGTAAATGTAACTATATCGCAAATGCTAACTATAGTTTCCTCTGAAATTGCAGTAAGGAAGGCGTTATAAGAAATTAATTCAAAAAAATAGTAATGTAACTCTACATAAACTCAATAGCAAAGAAAAGTAAACCAGTATTGCAGTATTATTAATTAACTGCATTAATTTTTAGATACAAGAAAACAGTAAATATAAAAAAATTAATTTATAAATACTTAAATAGTTAATTGATTACATTTATGAAAATTAGCCTCCTAAAGATTTTAATAACTGCACAAGTAAATACTATACTCTATATCGGAAAACGCACGAAGTAATCCACTTTCGTCATTAAAATCCATGACGTAATAGTTGTAGTATATTTATATGAGCTTAATGTCGACTTATAAAAAATTTAGACAAATATAACCTATAAACATGATACTGTCAAATAATTCGAATTCGACAATATCATGTAAATGTTTTTTCATGATTGCCAAGATCTAATGTTAATATCCTTAATAAAATTAGTTGAAATGATTGCCAAAATTATAATTTTTAATATTATTCATCGAAATAATTCTATAATTACAGTTATATAACGGGTGTTCAGAAACATTCGAAGTCAAGTGTGCTATGAACAAAAAATCGTATATCTTTGCTTAAGTATAGCAAACGCCAATTAAGTTGGCGCGAGGAGGGGTAAGTTCGCGCAGGATTAGAAGTAGTGGGGAGATTTGTATTTGGTTTTACATCAAATGTCAGATAATTCTAACCTCTGAGCGTGTATCACTTTATGATCCTTCGCAAAGACATTATGTTACGTCAATGACAAATGTATTCTGACAATTACTTCAGTAGTGGGAGTGGACATTTCTGCGGACGGCTTCCTGCGCACCTCCTCCTCGCGCCAATTTAATTGGCGCTTGCTATATCTGATTTGTAATAATTATTAAATGTCAACTGTTGTCAAAAATCAATCTATCTCAGACATGACTTCCTATTTTCAAGGACTACTTTGACTTCGAATGTTTCTGAATACCCGTTACATATAACATATTTCAGATTAATAATAGTATATTATGGGATAGTGGTTGAAATAAAATTTCAGCGTTGAGAGTGTTTTTTCAACTCGCTATCGCTCGTTGAAAAAAGTAACTCGAGACGTTGAAATTTTTTTTCTACGGATTTTTAAAATAAACGTTAGTAAATCATTTTTCATTATTTTTGATGTACTATCGCGGCATTTAAAATCCGGGAGATTAGATATTTATTTTCACTATAATTAAGCATTGTAATTCGGTTTTTGTATAATTGAGTTGTGTAGGTGACAGCAGAGTGACATTTATCGGTAACCTCTCACGCAAAATTATGTTGTACATTTTGTTATAAAATTATGTTACTGAGTGAATAAATGAAAGACAAGAATTTATTAATTAGAAAACTAGAATTATTTGGTTTTAATTTTTAATACTTTATTTCAGCACCATTTTGCCTTAACACCTTTTGTAAACGTCTAGGAATAGATGTTATAACATTATGTATAAATTCTGGTGTCATATCATTCCAAATATCTCGATCTTGTTAGAAAATTCTTGGACATTTGCTAGCCTAAAATCCTGCTCATCGTCTTAACAATGTACTCCCAATGTTCTCGATGGGGTTCATATCTAAACTTTCAGAACGCCACGGCAAATACTATATTATTTTCTCTAAGCCACTGAGAAACGACTCTGGCCGTGTGGACTGGACAATTGTCGTGTTGAAAGATGAAGTTTCTTTCAGGATACTTATATAATTTCTGCCGAAGGTAGAAACTGAAGTTTCTTTCAGGATACTTATATAATTTCTGCCGAAGGTAGAAAAACATTTTCTAATATTCTAATATAATTGTTACTATTAAATCTTTCCCCTATAATCCAACACCTGGCCCATATGCGCAAATCCAGACCCAGACGTTTACTGAGAATCTTCCGCTCGTTTGTGATTTTTGAGTATACTGTTCGTCAAATCGTCAACTAGGTGGTTGTCTATAAATACGAATTCGGCCATTATCAGGCGACTAAACAACTTTTTCATCTATTTTCCCAAAAATTCAAATTATGCGACATAAATTCCAACGCAAAACCTATCCTTACTTCTTTATTCTGCGCATTAAGACATGGTTTTTTCACAGACGCTCGATTTCTCAAGTCTGAAATTTGTCTCAGCTGTTTTCTTGATGTGTGGGCACACCCGGGGAAATGTGTTGTGGTCACTGCATTTACTATTGTTTCGAACAGATCGTTTTTTTTATAAAATTAATAAGATTTTCATCCTGTTCGGGAGTTAACACTCTGATGCCACCGGAGCCTCGTTTTCTATTAATAACTCCCCGACGCTGCCTTTATTTTTGATATCTGAAATGATACTCTTCCCCACGCAAAATCTATTCGCTAATCTTCTAACTGACAATCCTTTTTTTAGCAACGTAATTATTTGAGTTTTAGAATGTGGCATATTAACCTTATATTTTGACAAATCTGAATATGACACTGACGGATCTGTAAACAGAAGCAAATGGTTACCTATCTACTCTTAAAAAGCCATATTCAAACCAAACAAATTAAGTGTCCGATTTTTAAATGTCGCGATAGTACATTAACTATAATAGAGCAATTTGTGTACATAATTACCGCCAATTGTATTTATACATTTATCGGAAGTATTTGTATTCATTTGACAGGACCCATTAGGAACAACTGAACTTGAGCTTGTTGATTGTTTATCTGTAAATAATTTCTACGCTATCTTGCATATATTCATCGATGTCCATAAACTTTCTATAAGTGAATTGGTAAATGTGTTTCGATTTGGGAGGGATTAAATTAGAAAATCATTTATTCTGGCTCTACACCAATATCATTACTCGTTTTAACAAATTAATGCACTTATAAATTATACATGAAGTGGCATTTCTCTTGTCAGAAATTGAATGTCAAATAATTCGAAATGCGAAATGTCGGTCGTCCGACAATTTTAAACTCTAGTGGTTGAAATGCTATTTCAACCACCGTAATAAATTTCAAAATTAGTGATTTCAATGTCATGAGTAGAAAAAAATATAAATTTAGTAATATATAAGACTATTATTTTCGTTGTTATGCGACTGGCAATACAGACGTCATTGTTTTCAGCTGATGAGGAAAGTGGGTTGCTTCGTGCGTTTTCCTAGTTTGATATGAAGTGCAAAATTACAATTTAATGAACGTGTCTACTCTAAGATCCCTAAATTTAATTAGCTGTTTTTTAAATAGATATAGTGGTACTTTAATGACATAGATTTGTAGTTGCTCTCTATCAAAAATTATCTTGTAATAAATGAGCCCTGATATGAATTCGATATTTTTTCTCAAATAATTGTTTAGAAAGTATGGTACAATTTTTTTGCATTTCCAAATTATTATAGTTTCCTAGTTTTTATATCTTTTAAAATTTTAATAATTCATGTTTTATAACAGACTACGTCTTTTTAAATAGTTTTAATGGAGAGTAGATATAGTTTTCTTAAATTGCTTCAAGTAAAATTGTGTCCTTACCTATTATTTAATAGGCAGATGAACTTTTGATAATTTGCTTGAAAGTTGTATTATCTTTATATATACATATCTTTGAATAATAATTTTGTTAGTAATTTGACGATTATAACACTTTCACTCATTTATTTTAGGATCGGTAGAGGTGGACGTTTTGGTCGTAAGGGTGTGGCAATAAATTTTGTCACAGAGGACGATAAACGTACGCTCAAAGACATCGAGCAATTTTATAATACACACATAGACGAAATGCCCATGAATGTGGCCGACCTGATCTAATCTGCAAGGTTGCTGTGTCCGACGTTGCCTAGAGTTTCTTATGGTGTGAGTATTAGCTGCCTCGTGCATCGACTGCGACTTATGTGAATATTGTGCGCCATTACGTCTCTTTAGGCCAGCGCCGAGCGTCAGCGCTGTGCGGCCTGTAATTATACAAACTATTAAAAGTGTGTCTGTTTTTTTTTAAAGATATTTATCGTTTAGTTTTTGGTTTTTCTTTAATTATTATTATTGTATTGTAATAGGTTAGTTTGTACAACTACTATTTATAGTGTAATTTCATATACATACATAAAACTAAGAGCGGGCGTGGTGTACTGCATGGGGGTAAAAGTGTGCCAGGCCCGACGGTCGAGGGGCGGCGGCCCCCGATTTATCGGTGCCGCCGCCCCCCAGCAGCATTATCGTCTCCGCAGGGGTTTAGTTGGATTCTGGAAAGGTTATTTTATACATAAAAGATGTAGGCGAAGAATTTGACCATTTTCAATTAGTGTTGCCCTTTTTGTATTTGTCATTACTGGTAATTAACAATATTATTAAATAAAAGTGGTGATCTATAATATATTTGGCTACCTTGTCTCTTATTTTTCTTTTCTTTTTGTGTTGATATTACATACCTTCCAAGAACCAAGACCCTGTGCGACACGGAGCTGCATGAAATGTAATTCTGATTGTCTTTTTCATTTCAGGCAGCAGCAGTCAACAAATTGGAAATAAAGATCAAAATTTCCATTTTAAACGTATCAGTGGTTTTGCTTCCTTTTAATTTGTTAACTTACGAAAACAAAAAACAACCTGATTTCCGATCCTCTTCGTCCAGTTTATAGTTCTTTTATTTTTGGACATCTTTTACAATTTTTGCTTATCAATAAATTATTTTATTATATCAATATTTTTAAAAATAACCCATCCAAAATGAAATTTTAAAATTAAACTAGTTAATTAAAATAAATTCAATCTTTTTTTATTATTTTTTGAAATTTCATGAAAAGCAAGAATGTACTAAGTAAAGGTAAGTACTAATAGATATAAATAAAATATAATATATAAGACGTCAAGTTATTTATGCAGTTTAGGTAAGCTAATATTTTTTGTATTTTAAAAGTAATTAATGTTAATTTCATAATTTTATACGTACATGGTATTAAATGGAATGTATTTAAGTATTTTATGTATAATTTATGTTGATCATATAAATATACTCCTGTAATTATGTTAATATATTGTTTTGGAAGTTTATAAATCAAAAATTATTTTCGGCACCTTACATTTTAATTTATCAAGCCAATTGGACTATTGTTAAGATCCTTATAAACTCCCGTATCTTGAAGAAAACTTTTGGAATCATCAAAGGAACTAATTTGCCTTGTAAACTAATTTGGGGGGGGGGGGGGGGAACGCACTCTTAGTCCCCAAAAAAGAAATTGACTTAAGCTTGAATTTTATATATTAATCTAAAACTCGCTCAATTTCGGATAATCGTCTTGTTTATATATGCCAATGTTTAACTTAAACATAACTAAAGTATTTATGCTATAAAGTTAAGTTTTTTATAAGGCTATTAGTTCCTTCGAGGTCCTTTATTGATTCAAATTTTTTTTTAAAGATATTTGTGTTTACAAGGATCTTAACAATAGCCGAAATTTGTCATTTACGAAAAATTTCGAAATTGCAATTATGATGATTAATATAATAAATATCAAAACAGGAATGAAAAGTGCATTTAAAATGCTTAATTTGCATATACTGTACAAATTATAGTCTAAATAGAATATTGCAATACATAAAAGTTTTAGTTTTGATGAGAAGAGTAAATAAAGTATATAAAGCATTAGGGACACATTGAGTCATAGGGCATGTATAAGAAGCTAAAAATATGAGCATAATATTACAGTTGTGTGCAGAAAAAACTCGGACAAGCTATTTTTTCTATGTAAATCTGGTTCACCCATACTTAAATTTGAATTGTCACTTAAGTGTCAAATTGAGTTGTCAAATTTGAGAGTTTTATTATAATGCCAAGACAATTGTGTAATCAACAAAAAATTCAAATCATTTCCGAGCTTCAAAAAGGACGAACAATTAGAGAAGTAGCGTTTACTTTCGGAGTTAATAAAAGCACCGTACAAAATGTCAAAAACCGTTGGGAGCAAGAACAAACAATTAACAGAAAACAAGGAAGCGGTAGAAGAAGGATTTCTTTAGAACATCATGATACCGCTTTAGTGAATTTCTTAAGAGAACGTCCGTTTTCTTGTGCATTAGATGCTGTTGCAGCAACAAATTTCCCGGGTTCTCGGTCAACAGCCTGCAGAAGAATTCAAATGTCAGACATTAAAAATTGTATTGCAGCCAAAAAAAGTATTTTGTCGGAACGCCATAAACAGGGCAGGATAATCTTTGCACTAAATTATTTGTACAAAGATATTGAATTCTGGAATAAAGTAATTTTTACTGACGAAAAGACGTTTCAGTCGACATACAATGGACAAATTAAAGTGTATAGACCGAGAAATACAAGATATGAAGAATCATACGTATCTAATGCAGGTCAGTCACAACGTTTCTCTGTTAATGTATGGGCTGCTATAACTGCTAATGGACTAGCTATCTGTTGGAGAATTGATGGTAGATTCAATGCTTTGGCATATCTAAATATTTTGGAGAATATAATACCATTATTTCGTGAACATCACCCAAATAATAATTTTATTCTCCAGCAAGATAATTGTTCAGTACACACGGCAGGAATAATAACTCAGTGGTTACAAACTAATAACATCGAAACTTTGTTTTGGCCCTCCAAATGCCCGGATGTAAACATAATTGAGAATATCTGGGGTATTATTGTTAAAAAAATGTATGAGCGTCATTTTAGACCAAATAACAGAGAAGAGCTGTGGAATGCAATAATTGAAGCATGGCAAGAAATAACAGAAAACGAAAATCTAATAAGAAACTTGTATTCGTCTATTCCCTTGCGATTGACCAATATATTAAATGCAGATGGTGCCATGACGAAATATTAGTTTATATATATTATATGGTTTATTTGTAGATTCCTTATAATGTTATGACTGTTAATTTTATTAAAGTTAATTCATTTTATTGAAATTCGTCTCTTTACTTCAACATATAAAAGGAGTTTTACTCATATATTGGCATATGCTATAATTCAGGTGACATGAATGAGTGTACGACTTTTTTTTGAGATGTGTCAATTGTGGTATAGGTTCACACAACTAAACACTTGTCCTACTTTTTTCTGCACACAACTGTACCACTAAAAGTACTTTCATGTTGAAAAGAACTTTTGTTCTACATGCAAATAAAAAAATGTAAAAGCAATCATGGAACCAAAAAAAGGATAAAAATACTGAAAATTAGTTTTCAAGTGTGAGGTAACGTCGAAAAGAAAATTTTAGTTTCGTCAGATATGTTGACAGTACATGAAAATTAATGGTGAAAAAATCAATGGAAAAACTGAAATTAGGGAGGGACTTAAGTACAGAAAGACATTGAAAGCCTGAAGATTAAACACGAATAAATTGAATTGAATGGATACAATAAGGGAAGACGATTGTACTGTGCAGTGCGATTTAGCATATTGCAGGTGAATTTAAATTATAGAACGAGTGGCTTCAGCCGTGAAAGAAAGTGGTAAAAGTCTCGGTTAAGTTTATTAATTTGGCAACTTCAAATTATTTTGATTACATAAATGACTCAACAATATCTATACTTTTTCGATCCTGAGATGTAGTTTTGCACTAATAAAGTTCAAAATAATTTTATGCGGCAAAATCATGCCATTTTAAAAATGTTTGAATTCTGTGTGGAGGTTGAAAAGAATATATACATGATTAAATTTAATTGGTCTTTAAGTTAATATTCTTTTAAATTTTATAAAACATTTGCTTCAATTTATACCGACGTAGTATTTAAGCATTTAAATAAATATACTCATTTTAATGTGGATAATAATTTTAAATATAGAAAAGATAAGTGACTACATACAGAATTATTTTAATTTCTAAATATATCTGCTCAATTTCTATAATTGGACCATACATGTTTGTAATTTCTTAGAAATATTTACTTTTACGTTGTTTTAGAATTCGAATTTAACTACTTAGAAAACGTTAAATCTTTTTTCAAAAATATGAAAATTCCAAAACTTTTAGTCGATATGCTTCCGACAAATATATATCAAAAATTATTCACATTAATGATCTATATACAATATATATTTATTTCAATATTTTACATTGAAGAATGTTTTCAAAATAAATGATAAAAACTTAAATCTAATTAATTTGAATAAAAGAATATATAACTACATTCAAGCAGGTACTTAAGAACTATTAACTTAATATTCCTAAGCAACATAGAAACATTGATATTTAGCAGTTGGCTCTCGGAGAATTGTGATGCGCATGTCAATTACGTGCTTCCGCTATTGAGAAGGCCTGTTCGACGACAGCTTGAGTAGCTTCAGTTTGCTGTGCGGCTAGTTCCAAAGCTGGTGATAATCTGTGGTAGCCTTTGTGCGTGTCGTGTTAAATTAATAAATTATAAGTCAAAATGAGCTGGCAAGATTATGTAGACAAGCAACTTGTAGCTTCTCGTTGTGTCACAAAAGCATGCATTGCCGGTCTAGATGGGAATGTCTGGGCCAAAAGCGAAGGTTTTGAAGTAAGTACTAATATTTCAATTACTACTGTATTTTAACAAAAAAAGAGGGGATTATTTAAGATGAGGATAATGAGTGATACTAAAAGTCTTATTAACAGAAAATAATCTGGGAACAATGGGTTGGTTGGGCTTGGCTACTTTTTCAAAGAGACGTTCACTTTCACTTAACGAGTTATGCTAAGTACCTGAATTGTATAGTGCAACAAAGATTTTATTTTCATTTTAATTCAGTTTTATCTCAAGAATTTTTATTCTTACTGGTCATGACTTTTTATGACAAAGCCGGCTTGGAGACAAAATGGCTGCCGTATAAGCGACGTGTAGACATAACCGTATACGCGATTTTAATGCTCTAGGCAGTTTCTATATGGTAGTTATCGCCCAGCCCTGTTTTAACCACAAAGTTTATAAATTGTTGCTTAGAATTTGAACACTCCTAAATTTGGAAGTAGCAGTTGATTTGAATTTTAAATGTTGATATTGCTCCTCTTAACATTAAAATACTGGTAACAAATTTTTGCATTAAATAAGGAAAAAAGGCAAGAATGGTATTCTGTGAGAGTGGATTGCATTTTTATATTAATAAAATAGTGTCTAGTATAACAAATAAATTGCTTTGTATTTTAAATTGCTGCTAAGCCAGCCCTCCTTGAATATCTATTTTGTGCTGGATAGATCTTAGTTGAGTTGAGTTTTATTAAAAGTATAAATTTACTACATTTTCCACTTCATATAAAGTATTTATTTCACTCAAGCAAAAAGGGAACTAATTAAAAGTATTACAAGCCATTTTAATTAATTATAAACGCTTAAGATACTTCTAATTGGACCTATTTGTAATAAGAACAAAGAGAAAATTATGGTTTTTTAATTAAAAAGTTTAGTTCGAATTTAATTACTTTTGAAGATACTTAATTGGACCTATTTAATTTTAGAGTTTGTGCCATAATAAGTGCACCAATCTAGTTTACAGGTAATGCAATGCATAATCTGTTTTTTCACATGTCTAAGACCCGAATGAGTCATTTTTGAATTAACATTTCTTTTAATTAGTTAACATTTTTAAATAAGCTTTCCTGTTTGGCCTGCTTTTTGCTTTTATATTATACATTAACGGACTGGTTTTCGTATATTATTAAAGTTTTATTATTATTAAATATTTATGTAATTATTAAATGTCCCTGGACCGTGAAGTTTGTTATAAAATGGAATTTAATGCCTCTGAATTAGATGTTTAGCTACATGTGTCACAGCAATACACAAGTTATGACAAGGGTTTTGTTAATTAGATAATTTCTAAATGGTTTTGGGATTATAATAGGCGCCTGTAGTTGTTGTAGAAGAAGATTAAGTGGGGTCAGACAGATATACAGGCCTTGACGAATGTCTAAGGTGAAGGTTATGTAGAAATGAAATAAATAGACGATCAATAAATGTAATGGTCTAGACATTTGCATTGTTTAGAGTGGACATTCCACTATGTATCTAGAAAACTAGAGCTTAAACTTGTACAATCACAGATATGTTGAAGTTTTCAGTTCATAATATGAAAATCGTCTTGGGTGTTTCAAATATATACTGTTACGATTTAGGTATTGCAAGTGTATACATTCGTACTCGAGGGAAGGTGGTGCGTACAATAAACACAAAAGGAAATGACCTTAGATCGTTCAACCAACATGTAACGTTTAATAAATTATTTATGAATAAGATAAAAATTAGATAAGGCTACAATTATAAAGGTATATTGCAAATTAAGATTGATAATTTCACTTTTGCAAAATTTACTTCTTGAAACTTTATAAATAAAATAATATAAAACTGTATAAGTGTTATATCGGTAAATTTGACTCTCAATTTGAAGAAACCGTCCATATTATATTTTATGTTGCTCAAAATTTGCTTTGTAATGATATTTTTGTTAAATATGTAACAAAATATTTATATTATGTAGATAAAAATATTCCTGAAATAATTCATCATTTGCGCGCCAAATTTGAACTTAATTTGTTTATCTTTTCTCTACATATCTCCAGGTTTTTTTTACTGTTTTATATAATGACGTTGATTCATAGATTTACGAGCAGTTTTATACAAAAAATTAAAATTTAATTCATTCGTATTTTATCGAATTTATTCTTTAATAATATTGTAACAGCTATTAAAATTGTACCGCAGTTTTACTAAACTCATAAAATATGGAATATACAATGTTATGCAAATATAATATCCAAAACTCTTATTGGAAAATAATAATTTTAATGATCTAATAAATAGAAAGGATTAAAGCCTTGCTGTACTGTTTCATTAACCATATTACATTGATACGAACTTGAAATTCGATCAAAAGAGCTAAATAATTTTTTATATAAAAATAAATGC
Organism: Melolontha melolontha; assembly: GCA_935421215.2. NCBI lineage: Eukaryota > Metazoa > Arthropoda > Insecta > Coleoptera > Scarabaeidae > Melolontha > Melolontha melolontha. Next base: position 147,800,528 of record OW285237.1, on the reverse strand, counting down.
TTGCACACTATTATTCTTCAACATAAATCGTCATATTTCAGATTCTTGATTCAAATTTTTTTTGAAGTTGAATATCGGTTAAATGTAGGCACACACAAGCTTAATGTTGAAATGTGCTGTGGTTATTCCTAATGTAAACTAGCAATATTTGTACCAATGTATATATTAGCACAGACTATCAAAAAAGTACATAGAACACAGCAGCATTGTTGTCTTCCGATTCAAAAGAATTGATTTTCTAAATATTAAAAAGTTACCTATGATTATATTTTCTTCAGTATTAATTTACAAGTATTATGTAATTTTTTTAGACTTAGTTTTTTGTATGAATTTAGGTGTCCCTAATGAAGTTGTTGTTTTAAAGCATGTATAATAACTGACTAGACTAATTTTAAATGACAATCCTGAAATTAAATAATTTTTAATTAGGAAAAATATAATCCAAATTATTCTCAGTTGCCAGCTCCAGCTGGCAATAGTAAGTTTGTTTGGATTTTTGTATATATGTATTTAAAATAGTCCGAAATCTTACGATGTTTAAGGTATTCTGTAAAATCAATTATAGTGAATTGCTTATATGACATAAGAATATTTTTAAAGTGTATCATGTATGTTTACGTAACAGAGTAACGCAAAAAACTGCTAAATTTTATTATAATAGAAACAATTTTATGAAATTGAGATTAGAATGTTAATTTCGTAATAAAATCTATTGCAGCGGAAGAAATACCTGGTATTGTTTTAGAGAAAGTTTTGTTTAATTTTTTGAATTCCGAATTAACGTAGTGATAAATAAATTATTTCAGTTTCGTAGTTCCTTCAAGGTGAAGCTACCACAAGACTACTTTACCCTCACAACACGATTAAAACCAGTTATTCCACAACATAATCAGTAGAGTTTCAGTCCTAGAAGAAAGCAAAGTGTTTCTTCTTGCACGTTTTACTATCTACTACGATTTACTATTTTAGATAAGGAATTAATAGGTCTGCTTTTCATAAATAGTCATCCATGAAGAAACAACATTTTAACTCTTTCCAAAACCACGTAAATATCTTATACTTCCAATATGAGGGTTAAAGGTAACAAACACCTAAATAAATATAAATACATATATGAAATAAATTTTTAGAATGTGTGAATAAAATTAAGTAGCTAGTCTCTTGTTCCACTTTGTGTACATACCTGGATTTTTTCTGTGTTGCTTTGTATAAGACTATGTTAATCTCACAAACTTCAACAGGACTAATATTCAAATAACTATCCATGTCTCACGATGTAGCGCTAGACATAAATTTTAAAATACAATGTTTAGTATATGTAGAAAGATATTAGTTTTTAATTGAACAAAATGCTGTATAGTTTGATAAGCAACATACATTGTATTGGTGGTAACATAAAATAATGTATTAGAAAAATTTCGATACAAAAGCTGCGTTTAAAAAAGAAGAGTGCGTAGATAATAAATCCAAATGTCGAGTGGTAATGAACGTAACAAGAAATGTAATGATATGCAAATTTGTTGTTGGTGCTTGTGTACACGCTTAGTATTTAGTTGCATGTCTTTGTTGCGAATTATTTTGCGATATTTGGTAGGTAGTAAATTTCTATTATCCTTGCTATGTCTTAAAGATATGCCTTATCAATTTTTCTCTTTACTGCTTCCCATAATTTGTTTTTATTTGAAAGTTTTTGATATTTCAAGAAATCTAACGCATTTCACAGATTTTCTATGCGATTGGATTATTAGGAATTTGAGTAGGTCAACTCAAAACTCATATAGTAATCGGCAAAGCAATTCTTCGGGCACTTAGAAGCTTGCTTGGAATGGTTACTGTTTTGTGTTCAGATAAGAGGCATGTTATCTTTTTAGAATAACGTTGAAAATATTCCTGTAAACCTTTTTAGTCATGGTTTCTCGAATTCAGTAAATTGGGCCTACGCAATATTAACAACTTGTTGTATTCTTCATTTAATGAACCACAAATGTATGTATGTGCATCAAGTATAAGTAAGCTATTTTACTTTAGCAACTCCATAATATTTCGATTTTTCATTTAACACATGTTGATTCAAAATTCATTTTGGCTTTGTTTTTTTCACTTAACTGTTGTTCAACTATATAAATCATACGAGCACTGAAATTGTTTTATTATTGATGTTGATGTTGCAAACAAATCATGTGTTGTTGATATGACAATACGCCAATTAGTGTGGTGTTTTTCTCGATCGTTCTTCTATTTTCCAAGACGAGAAGTTTTAACTGGATGTAATCGTGTTTGGAGAATAGTTTCGTAAAGAAATGTGTTTAGTTTTTACGAAGTTTTTTTTATTGTTTTTTTAGATCTTATCCAATAGTAAATAATTATCAATAATTTTAAGAAACTTAACTTAAACTTTCAACATTTTATAATAACATTTACGATAATTAATTTTACTGATTTTAGTTAGCTACCTATTTCTATTTATAGATGCTTGTCCTAATTACATTATTGGGACGTAGTTGCAATAGTAGTGAAAATATACTTACGTTTTTACGGGCGTCCACGAATTCGGCACTAAGAATTAACTTAATCCCGGGACCCCTCGGTCTATCTGATAAGGATACATGAATTCGGCACCAAAGCTTAGGTTATCAAAAAATGAACCGGACACCAAAGATTAATCTACCTGCAATGTGTATAGTAAGATTCAAAGTATTTTAAAATGACTGCAAAACACTAAACGGATTATAAGGAGTACTTGCTGTGAGTTTACCTGCGGGACATGAAACATTTAGAAATAGTATTTGTCTATCAGGAGTGTATTCCGAAAAAGCGGCAACAGGTGCTGTTTTAAATAATCAATATTGAAAATATTAATCATCGAAGTTTATAATATAGTAAAAATTTTCAGTTCAGTTTTGACAGACATAAACTATTAACCTATAATTTAAGTTATACCTTCCAAAGAATTTTTTATGGTTCTATTTGTGAAATGTTGGAGTGAAAATTGAAAATATAGATTATATAACAAAATTCGACAAAAATTGTAAAGAAAAATTAAAATATGTACATAAGCAACTGTGATTTTCATTAATGATTTTTATTAATACATAAGTTTATATTTTATTTGTAACTTTTATAGGAGGTAATTACATAATTCTAAGGCTTTTTATTTGTTCTTTAATAAATTGCAACAAAAGCAGAATACGTTTTTTACTAAGTCGTATATACTCTCAAAGAGTATTAATCACAATATATGTATGTAATAATAACTTAAGAATAACTTATATTTCTAGTTTATATAGTTACATATATGTTATTATATACACTCTAAATTCACAAACATGTGCGTTCATAAATATCTAATATAAGTTAAGACTAAACTATTTCAAGAATTTTATAATAATCTCTAATATTAATACAATTTATTAATTATCTGAATCACTACAACTACTTTAGTTATCAGTAATTATTATTGGGGAATTTCATTGCGATCAATCTATTTCTTTTTCCATATGATCAATTGTGTTTATCAGTCCTCTTGGAGGATCATCCTTTTGCCAACAAAAACCAATATTTTTAAAAAATTTTCCAAGGAATTATCCTTAAATAGATCTCTATCTCTTAGTGATGTCAGAAGAGGTTGTCGAGTAACGGATTGGCCTAAAATATAGAAGTAATTAAATTTATCATAATATATTTAACAAATTTATACTCACGATTATGATATTTCATATTATAACATTCCGTATAGCCGTTTGGCTGGCATTATCAATATTTGTGATTGGTTTTGTCTTAGTTCTTTTTTTTTTGGTGAAGATAAGACTTGATTATCTTTGGCAGTTTGGGATATAATACTTACTGTCGATATGCCTATACTCAATGCACAGTTGCCACATGCTATAATAGCTCATTAATTTGATTTATTTATTTAAAATTAAATAATGCTAAATCCTTTTCTCTAACAGCAGTGAAAGGTATGATAGGGCCGCCATTATCGCGTTCCCTTTCAAAGTATTTCATGAGAGAATTGACCATTTTCAGTGAATTTGCTATATTTTTAAACGCATGTGATGTCAGTAGTGACGTGCAACTGAACTTAGAAAATCTCTACTATATCTATGAACATTTTATTGGGAGAGTTGTGATACAAGTATATCTTCTGTAAAATATTCAAAATCCACTTCACTCACACTTGCTTCACAAGCCCATGACCGCCAATAAAAAATCAATTAATACATTCCCGTCCCTCTTAATCTGCTCGGAAACTAATAAACTAATTAATTTATTAAATGTAAAGGACAATATTGTAAAATCGGGCTTAAGAATATTCCACCTTAATGCGATCCTTATGTATTTACTACTGCTATGTACAAATTCCATTCGGATAATCTTTAAAATCTCATTACCTTTATACAAGTCATTTTAAATTATCTTGACGAGAACTATATGTTTGAATACGGTTCTGTGTGTGGTTATCTGTATATCGACTACCTACAGCCCTGTTAGGGTTAGACCTCATGCTGCGTTAATTACGGTGCAATGAATAGGATTTAAATTTTATTTAAAAGTCAACGGTATAATTCTGGACACACTATACCTTAAAATTTTGTATCAAAATGTATCAAACTCGTAAAGTTGACCGTTTCAATTTTACTTATACAGCCGTCACTACTTGTAAATGTCTAGAATTTTACGAGTGGTTAATTGCTGTTATATCAAATATTGAATTTGTATCACGTTCCTTACCAATTCTAGTGCATTGAATGTATTACTGTTCATACAAACGCCGTAATTGTGTCAAGTTCGTAATCACAGTCGTGTTTAATAGAAATTGAAAGTTTGGCCCTACTCGTAAAAGTACGAATGCCTGGCGGAATTTCAACTTACCACTTATTCATAGTGTAAACTTTATTTTTATTTGTTTTTGTATTGTTGGGAATCTATAAATAGAATATATGTAATTAGAGCTAGACGTCGTATAGTATATAAATACGCAAATAGTTCAATGTTATCATTCAATAGACCACAGATAGTATTTTTCACTATCTTTAATCGTTCTGACATTGACTGAAGGTTTTATTTATAAGGACCAGTGCATGTGCCAGAAATTTAAATAGCTCGAGATGATTTAACTATATCTAACTTATCCTAATTCCATAAGGTGTATTACTTACAATTTCAATTAAAGAGATGAAATTATGGGCGGATGTAAACTGGGCACCAAGTATATCCAAGTATCCTACAGGTAATCTAGGCACCAGTACCGTTCGAGTAATGATCGCTTTAAAGCTTAAAGTAAGAAATTAGACGTTAATAAATTAAGGAATTTCCTAATGACCAAATAGATTATTTCAAATGTATTTTTATTTGTACATCTATTGTGGGCGGGCCTCTATTGTATTATGGTATAATATATTCTATATATAAGTATTTAATATATATTCTATATATAAGGAAACATTTAGTTTGTGTATTTAGTTATTTCTATCTTGTTTGCGGCGTTTGCTTAAAGTAAGAAATTAGATTAGATCCGCTTGTCAGTCTCGAGTTTTGTTGCACACTGTTAAGAATTATGGAGGTCTCTTTCGTGGACAGTAACAACGGAAAATGTTTGCTAGTGGTTAACAAGTACACCTTTTCAAAACAGAAAGTGTTGAAAAGTGACGAAGTGTTTTGGCGTTGTACAAAAAAATCCTTAAATTGTCCCGCAAAAGTGTTTACGCTTGGTGCAGAAAATTTAGTGAGCAGAAGCCAGCTAGAACATAATCATGAACAGAATCAGAGTAAATTAAACCGAAAAGTGATTTCAAATGCGTGTAAACGTAAAGCCGTTGATGATATTTCTGAAAAACCAGCGAAAATTATTCGTCGTGAACTAGCTAAGGAACTGCCGGAAACAATTACGATAACAGATTTCACTTATATCCGAAGAAATTTGTACAATGCAAGGAGAAAATTTCTTGTTGGGCCGTTACCACACAATAAGACAGAATTCCATGATATAGTGGAAGCTGCTAATGTTAAAACAAGCAAGGATGAAAGTTTCGTTTTTATAAACTGTCCAGTGAGCAATATCATAGTGTTTTCTTGTGAAACGAATGTTAGAAGTTTATGTGGAATGCGTAAAGTGTACAATACATTTTCGTATTGTACAAAATATTTTTTTTCAATTATTTACAATCCACGGACTTAATAATGGACATTATATTCCATTGATGTTTTGTTTGTTGCCTGATAAACGCAGTGAAACGTATGCAACATTATTTGAAATGCTAACAAAAGAAATCTTTCGACGTCACTCTACAATACTACGACCAGCTGAAGTTTTTGTAGATTTTGAGAAAAGTATTCACACAGCGGTCCGTGCTATATGGCCATCAGCACTAATCTATGGTTGTCGCTTCCATTTGCACCAATCGTATTTCTGGAAAATCCAAAGTTTGGGTTTAACAGCAGAATTTAGGAACACAGATTCCGAAGTAGGACAATGGCTGCGATATACATTTGGATTAACGTATTTGAATCCTGACGAAGTAGGCGATTGTTTCGCCTTAGATTTGTTTGCCGAAAAACCTGCTCATGCACAGGCTGACAAATGCGCCGATTATTTATTGGAGACATACATAGAAGACGATGCTCCTTTTCCTCCACATATGTGGGCTACTGCAACTCCATCGATCACTAACACCACAAACGCATGCGAAGCGTTTCATTCCAAACTAAATGAGTTATTTTATTCAACACATCCATGTATTTATGTTTTTATCGAAAAGCTTAAGGAATTTCAAATAGACACTTATGTTAAAATTCAAAGTGTACACACACCAGCAAGGGTTAAAGACACGCGCAAAACAAAAATTAAGAACTCTAAATGAACTGTGTGAACAACTAAATATGTAATGGAACAATATCACGATTACACTTTGTGAAGTGTATATCATTTTATTCATGTAAAGACGGCAGACTATGTGCCCACACTGTTAAATTTAATAATACACATAAGGTGTATTAGATAAAAATGTAGATTTTACAAAATTAGGGCAATTTTTTACCAATACTGAAGATCCATTGTACAGATACAAAGAGCACTTTAACTATGCAAATATAACATCTCTCAACGTCGAATAATCCTTCTCAGTATATAAACATATATATATATATATTAAATTTATTATATTATATTAAATTTGACAGTGTGGGCACATAGTCTCCCGTCTTTTCATCAGTATCACTTCAAATACACTATTTTTTTATTATAGTTTTTATATAATTAAGTATTTGCTTTTATTATTGTTTTCATATGAGTACATATTTTTTATTTTCTATCTTTTTGCTGTACTTCAACTTGAAATACACTATTTCTATATTATTGTTTTTGTTTGCTTTATACGGTGCCCAGTTTACATAGACCCTCTGCGAGTACATTTTTAGCTAGTGCCCGAATTACCAACGAGATTAAAATTTCAGGTAGGTTAGTGCCCAATTTACATCCAGCCGAAATTATAACTACATATAATGCATAATTTGAAAAACTAATTATGTACTTCATTCTTTAATATTTTTTCGTTTTGCATGTATTACACCATGTGCGAAAAAGCATGTGGTACAAATGCGTTATTTATCACAAACCGCCAAAGAAGGTAAAATAGAACTAAATAAAGTAAAATAATTCTATATATTTTTTAATATTTGAGATGCTGAACATTTCCAACATAATTTTATGTTGGAAATGTTCAGCATGCTCTGAGGATTAATCTCAGATCGTTCTGGAATTTTGTAAATTCAAAGGAGGGACTTCCTAGAAGAGTTTGTGTTGGTAATACTGGATTTGATACCCCTCAATGCATTGTTGATTACTTTGGTTCTACTTTCTCCAATGTATTCCTGGTTGTGCCAAAGTATAAAAGTTCTATTATTTCCGATGTGCATACCAACTTGCCTTTGTTGTCTATTCTCAAAATTCTCATAGATGAATGTCATTGATTGTGTTGTGCTACTGTTTACCATGGTCATTTCTACAGGTTTGTTATGATCAGATTCATTTAACAATAATGTATTTTTATCAAATGTATGTTCTTTCCTTTTTCAATATTTGTTTTCCGCCTTATTAACATTTGTAATCATAACAACTATTTTGTATTGTGTAATATCCAAGAACACGTACTTTGGACTGTTTCAAATAAAGTTCATTATATTAGTAAAAATATGTGTCTGTGGAAAAATGTCCATTTAGATATTTTTCTCGCTATTCACCGTTACAATTATACTATGTAAACCCTATACAACATTATGTATTTTATAATTTACAGTAACACCAAATTTTTATTATTAACATACTGAGTTATATAGGTTAACTCTTGGCTATAGAAAATATGTAAATTAATCCACTTTCTGTGCTTAATACTTGTTTTTACATGTACCGATACACTTGGTAGCACATAGTTTAGATCATAATCCACGTACTACGTAACGGGCGTAAACCATCTTAATATATTATTATAATAAATATTAGACTCATGAGAGATCGCTCATTATATGGACAATTAGATACTAAATGATTACTCTTCTGAGTTTAGCCGTGGCCTTGCACTACATACATTGATATATAGCTTCTGCGTTCGCCCAGTGTATTATTGTGACCGACTTGCATTTTCTGAAAGCAAGTCCATAGCCGGCAAGGTTTGAAAAATGAGACTGTCAAGGACGTTTTTACTCATGTAGACGTAAAGTTTCAATGTGGTTATATCCACCAACGATATTATTCGACACCTAATTAATTATATTTCGAAAGCTAGCAATGAAGATATATTGTTATGTCAAGGTTTAACATTACTTAAATTTTTATTAGTGTAGGTCCCTTTACGACCTACAGTGAAATTAATAAATTATCAAATTTCACATATATAGGGTTATTCAAAAGTAAGTTACATTTTGAAACTGCTCTAATTCCTTATAATGTAAGGTATACATAAATTAAAAACAGGTTTTTATTGCTAAAACAATGGGGTTTATTACAAGGCAAATCACTTCAGCGCAAATTTTGAATATGTCCGCCATCTTGTTTTTAAACAAGAAGCAGCCTCCTATACTGTAGACAACATCGTGGAGTAAATTAACTTGAATAGCTGCCACTTGTTGTGAAATTTATTTTTTTGGCTGCTGGCTAGTCGTAAGATGACTTAAAAAAACCTTTTATTTAAGATAGCCCCATACCCAATGATCTGCCGGATTAATATCTGGAGAATGCGCTGACCAAGGATTGGGAAAGTCTCTGCTTATGATACGATTGCCGAAAGTGTTGATTAACAGATTTTTTTCTGGAGTGTAAAAAGTGGGGCGGGAGGGGGTGTGCTATCTTGTGTGACGATGATATTTTCAATATCGTAATTGTGCAATCTTAGCATAACATAATTTCGCAGCATAATAAAATATCGTTCTCCAGTAACTGTAACTGTTTTTAATTGCCCATTTTGATTTTCCTCAAAAAAGTATGGTGCTAAAATAAATCGAGATATGAATCCAATTTACACGGTTATTTTGAAATCATGAATCCCTTGCTGAATTACAGTATGCGGATGATTTTCCGACCAAGTCAATCAGTTGAAAATGCGTCTCGTCGGTACATAAAACATCCAGCCACTGCGGAGTTTGTTGAATTTGTGCTAATACACGAAGAGCCAAATCATACCTAACTGGTTTATCCGTTTCTTCAAGTTCAAATACTTGATTAGCGCTACATATTCCGTAGTTATTATTTCCGGCTATTTCTTCAGTTTCGCGTAAAACTTCAGCAGCAGTAATATCATTCGCTATTTTAGGTCTTCTAGATTTTGTTTTATCAGTAACGCAACCAGTTTCTTCAAAATTTATGCATTAGCTTGCGGTAAGCCTGTTAAACTGCACGGCCTATTTCTCAAATTATTGTTTCTTCCGAATTTTCTTATACCCGCTACTAAACTTCTTGCACATTCATAGTAGCACTGAAAAAGGACTTTTTCTATTTTGCGTTCGAAATGAACTCATTATGAAACCCAAAACAGTATCGAAATGAGCTTCATTTCAATACACTTTTTTTCATTTTTCAATGTTGGCGTTGTTCGAACACAGAAATAAATATCATTGCTGTCATTTGATTTTAAGAATTTAAGTACATTTGACAGATATGATATATGTTCGTACTCTACACAAACAACGTATATTGTATACAATTGACAACAAGATATATTAGTTTTTATGTCACTCATGTTTATATTTTTAAATAAAATATCAAGTAATGTTAACGAAAATTAATAAATAATATGTAATATAATATACTTCGCGGATAGCAAGATTTAAATTTGACAATGTCAAGTATCAATGTGACCAACTGCGTGATTTTTATAAAAATTAAACTCTGAACTTCCAAATTAAATAATTTCAATTTATTAATGTAAAAAATGCAAAATAGAAAAAATAGTATAAAAAACTCGTTTCATAAGGCCTTTTGCCGCACTCGCTCTTTAGAATACTCGATAGCGGCTCGTTTTATAAACTGATCTTGTGCGGCAAAATGGTGCCTTATGAAACTTGTTTTTTAATATACTATTATGATTTTGCAACGTCAAAACCATTTTTCGCAGGGTGAATGTCTGTCAATCTCAGTAAGAAAAGCTAACGTTTATATTTCTATCGACAAACTTGTTGCCATGGTAACGGAAATAAAAGAAATGAACGACGGGTAAACCCCATTATTTTATGAACACAAATATATTTTTATTTTGTGTATACTTTATTATTTAATAAAATGTAACTTACTTTTTATATCACTTTACATGTGCTTTTGTGTAGTTGATGAGATGAGTCATCAGACTCATCAGATAATAATTTTTATTTCAGGATTCAATTGATTAAGAAAAACGTACTTTATTGTAGATATCTTCAAATTCGCTTATGTTATACTAATCTTAAAGATTAACATATTATTTTATCTGGCGACTATCGTTAATTATTTTATTAAAGACAAATATACAAAGTTTTGATATTAAAATGGTTTTAGTTTTAAGATAATTATTTCTTAAAATTTATTGATAAAATAATCCACACAAAAATATTAATTTTTATTGACTAAACAATGAATGTATTTTGAATTTGTTAATTTGTAAAGCACTTTATAATCGTATAATAATGTAAAGAGACATATTCCCGAATTAGGAATAGGTCACAATAGGTGTGTTTTATTTGTCTTAAAATCACTTTAGTGTTAGTTCAGTTACGTCATGAGCCATGAAATAAGAAACAAATAAAACAACCAAAAAAGTTACTGATTATAAGAAAAACTGCGCATGTTCGAACCAACATTTAACTTAACGTTTGTGTGTGGAGAGCGACAAGATATTCACATTTAAAAATTAATAAAAAAATAAAGGATAATATAATTGATTCTTATGAGTAATACTAACTTATATATACATACCTAATTTATCCATTATTTGTTTAGATTTTACAATGATAATGATAACCATATAGTAAATGTAAACGTTATTTACTTCTAAACCTGATATGGCTATTATACAATAAATATCGAAAATAAATATAAAATATTTGAAAAATACGACAATGTGCGCACTTTTTAAAAATATCAAAAGATGCTGTATCAAAAAGCAAGCTTGACAGACATCAAAACAAATGTCTGAAATTTGCTACTTCTGATTGGCTGTTCACTTGATTTCCTCAAGCGATGATCCTTTCGACACGCAAGAGCAGTTGGATCTGAATAATTTCAGTTGAAAATCTCTGTGACGTCATTACTTTAGAGAGAACTCATTCTAAAGTGATCCTATAGACAAATAATACGTACTGCAATATTCTGCATAAAGTTTTAATTTAATTTAAAAAGTAGAAAGTTTAGCGTAGATAATATTAATTTTTATTGTTTTCGAAATAACGCTAAGCTTTTTACATATTTTAACTATTAATTCAAAATGGTTTTCTTCAATAGAGTAAAACAGTATGAAGTCTTATAAAATATTATTAAAAAAATGGTGTGAAGAATAATTTAATAATATTTTATATTATTAAAAATACATTTGTATTATACAAAACTGGTGGGGTTTTACCCCCATTCATGTATGTTTCAATTATTCTGTTACAGTATGTAGGCTCCTAAAATTAGCGTGTTGAAATACATGATAACGTCATTGGTAGATATGTTTAACAAATTAGCGTTTGCACTTAAAATAATTTAGAAATTAAAGAATAGTTTTAGCATCTGGAAAGCTTTTATTACTCCTTTAAAAATAAGCAGCCCTGACAGTGAATCTTTTCAAAGAGGACGGTTTATCGTATCCGGTATTACTACATCGCATAGCATTACGATGCATCGTAATGGTATACAATACGTTTTAAAAAACTTTGGTGTCGGCTGATTGTAATAAAAGCGTTGAAGACCTTTAAGGAATATGAAATTGCCCCCATTAGCTTTAGAAATAATAAATGAAAGTGCATAATATACATACATGTTATGGGTAGATCAATTTTTATAATATTAGAAATATTAAGAAAAATTTATCGTGTGGAAATCATGTCTTAAAATAAGGCATATATTGAGTTTGCACATAACTTGTCACATTTAAGAGAAATGCTTTGGATTCGTTTCTGAAAATAATGTTAAAAAGTAGGAAAGAATCTGATTTTTTTCTCAGGTTTCGGGAATAGCGTCCATGGATTTTACAAATGATATCTTCTAGACACTGCCAATAACGCGGTTCTACGTTAAAAACCGAAAAGAAACTATGTTACGTAGTATGTGTTTAAGATTAGATAAGAACATTTTCATACTTTAATTCTAGTTTCTTGTCTATGGCAATAAAAGCAAACGAATGAATGGATTGATAATATAAATTTATGGCAGTAAGTACTACATCAAATATTTTCGTATATTTTCAAAATATGTATTACTTTTGTGCACCTTAATTAATCTAAAGCATTCTATTTTTTTATATTCGAGATGGTTCATTCAGTAGTTTGTTTATCGTCCAGTTTAAGTATGTCATTAATAAATATATGTTTTTTTCTTTCTTTTTGAGACGTATCAAAAAGGATTGCAAATAGAAAAAAATCTCAAATCGAATCTATCGGGTGTCCGTTTAATACTGAAGCTGACAGTTTGTGTCAAAGTTAGCACTACTACACATGATTTCGACCGCAACAATTAACATTAGAGTCCTTATACGGCAATCACTTTTGACGTAAATATAAAAATTGTTAAAATCAAACACAATACTCTTACTTTGTTCCCAAAATTTACTAATTACAATTATTTAAGATAATGGGATAGATTGTGCCGCGTTCTAAACAAAAAATGTGAACAATAAAAGCTAATGGAAAACAGGCATGTACGACTATGGCAAAAGATGTTAAAACATCAATTGACAATAACTATAATTCTCAGAATGGTAAATATAAAGCAAAGAAATTTCTAAAATTTGACAGGCAGCTTCAGTTTTAAACGGACACCCGATATATTCTAATCGCATTATGAAATGTTATCCATTAATATAACCAAAAAATGAGAATATCGGAAATGTTTCAGGCAAAATAAAAATTAGAAAAGATCGTATAAAAATGATAATAAATATGTGATTCAAAGAGAATTTAAAACGGTTACATTAAATTCGTACTAGGCTATCGAACTCTTACCATAACAAAACTTTTACACCGTATTATTTTCTGATGTTTTTATAAACATTGCAGCGTGGGCATTCTGAATCGTTATATTTCTTAGTTCTCGTAACAAAAAAATCATTCACGAATTGATGTAAGTTCTTAAAAATCCAGAAATTATTTTTAGTATAATTTTTAAAACGAGTTTGTAAAATTAATGTAACACATTTTTATTTTTAAAGTCACTTGAATGTATAAACAGTTTGATTTTGTAGGATTAACCTTAGCATACAGTTTCTATAACATCGATAGCTGTTATTTATGTGTATTTAATTTGAATTCTTAAGCGGAACATAATACAATTTTCAGGGGGTTTTTAATTTTGGGGTTCGCGTAGAAATTGACTCACAATATTGTGAATTCATATTCTGTATAATTACATTTTTCCATTTTTCATATGTTGTCATTTTATTTCACACTGTATATGTTAGAGGAATATGATGGAAATATAGCAATATTTACTGAGAAGTAAAATTGTTATGTCACGTGTTCAAATATGCGGTGTGTATATTACAAGAAGCAAATAGAATTAAACATATTTTAATAATATGATTTTACTAAATAGTGTATTAAAGTGACTGAAAAGTATACCTTTACGGAGTGAAGGTAAATCATTACTTTTTTTTTAAGAGAACGTATGTAATACTTATTAATGGTCGTTTTCAGTATTTTCCTTGAATATTTTGTAAATACTAGGGTTAGGTAGTAGCTTTTCGTATTTGTGTAGAAATTTTTGCTACGTAACTAATTTGTTTAATGAAATGCTTGCTAGATAAAAGATTAAAGTATATAGCAAGGTCAGTTAAGTTACATTAATGTTACGTCAGTCGCCAGCAGTGAGTACATTTTGGGAATTAGTTTGTTACTGCTGAATCATGTTTGTAAGCAAAATATTCCTTGATGGAAAAATCTAAGTATCAGTATATTATAGTTTATTCTCCTCTTGGAATAAATCCAAGTTTATTTTCTAGAATGATAGTATTTTGTACAGTGATACACATGGTATTCGAGGTCGATTTATTGACTAAGAGAAGCGCCGAAAAGGTCGTTTAATTGACCTTTCGATAATAAATTTAGTCATAGGAGAATCCTCTTTGAAAATGCCGGCGTACTTAATTGCATATTCGAAGAGAGTGTTTTGAGTTCTCTAACAGTTAGAAAGCACTTCTTCTGTAAGAAAATTTTTATTATTCAATTAGTTTTTGAGGTGTAACTTGTTTTGTAAACTTTTCATGGTTCATATGGTTTAATTTATGTTATGAAATTTCTAATTTTGGACAAGTTCAATTTATTTCAGTTTAGTTATTGAAATTGTGATTACTATAACACTTTTAAGAACAATGAGCTTATTACACAATTAACCGTATTAAATTTTCGAAAGTTGGTTAGTGTTTTCTTTATATTAGATAAATCGAATGCATAGAGTAAATTTCGAGTATAATTATACACGTACAGCTGCAGAATGGTATTCGGACAACCAATTGTGTTCAGATAGGTGAAGAGGATTAGTTATAGTTTATAGTGCGCCTGTAATGTGGTTTTGACCAAATTTAAATTCCGTTATAAAAAAATCTACACTTCCTGTTAAACCTCCAAGCCTTGCAAGCAATATCTACTCTCACCATTTTATTTATTTGCAAAAGTAATATTGACGATCATATCACTAGTGTCTTTTGTAGGAATTCTGTACTGTACCTTCTCGATACAAGATGCCACATAATTTTGTTGCAGATTTTTCTTTCTGAAGTAATATTTTATGCTGAATCAATCTTATTGATCGGCTTCCGCCTCTGAATTTCGTTTCTATACAAATGTGCGCTAGACACTGAAATAAACGATGTTAACCTATACCAACTATGAAACGTTCCATAGTTATGATGTCACTTTTAGATTTTGCACAAAGTAAGAAATGAAGAATAATAATCGAGAAATATTTTCTTATTTCTCAATTTCTTAGAAAATTGAATATTTAGAGTTTATGCAAATACTTCTTTGTTATTGTATATGTCGGTTTTATATTGCATATAGCGCATTTAAAATGTTGAATTTCCTGTTGTATTTAGTAGTGTATTATTTATTATATAATGGAAAGTGGAGCTTAGAAATTTTTGCATTTTAAATTTTCTAATCATACGACCTTTGCTCTAAAATAATTTTGTTTACATGGACTTTATTTTGGAATATTATCGTCAGTGTTTGTATCAATTAATTTTCGTCTGTAATAAACAAATCCCATCCTTTCTAAAGTAATACACAGCTGCGTTAGAGTAACAAATAATAGCCATAATTCAAAAGAAAACTCCATGCTTGATGAATGGTATATTATTCAATTATATTCGTATACACCAAATATAAAATGCTTGTCGAGTATGTATATTACATCGTATTCTATAAATTATTTGATTTCTTAAAGCAAGTATACGTAATTATGCATAAAGTAACAGGTGTAGCTGGGTCATTAATACAGTAATTAATATTTTCGTTTAAAATGCTTCTATTTTAAGTGGTTTAGTCGTATTTCAAGAAAAACACGTTAACCTATATTTGAATGAAAAACAAGCAATTATTTTTCACGTGCCTGTCAATGCTTTTGTTTGTCAGTTACCAGTTTATTTTATTACGACTAATAACTATAATTGTTATTCATATTTACCAAATATCTTTTACACGAAATTTACAATTATTTGTGATTTAGGCAAATGTATTGTTAAATTAATATTAATAATAATTACCAGCAACAATACTTCAAAAGTTTTATACAAGGCACAATTTCAGATATCTCTAGCCACAGAATAACCAGAAGTGACGAAACCAGTTTACAACTGGTAATGCGAAGTATACTTTCAAGATGTATTTCCCGGAAAGTACAGCGTGAATTGTTTCACCACTTGTAGTATATGGGTGTAGGACCGTACAAAATGTTATTTTGTTCTATCGTAAATACTTAAATGAAAGTCTGACGTGTTCACCAAGTATTTTATTTGAAAATTTGGCACTAAACTTAAAGTAAATATCTAATGGTAAGAAATTGTAATTGAATTATAAATACTTGCGGAGTACTAGTTGTAATTTTATAAAGGCTCTATTCAGATACAATGTAGAACCTTTCTCAACGGCAGCTTAGTTAGAGCTCACTTATGTTTTAGCCTGATTGTCAAAAGAAAACTAATTATAAAATTAATACCACCACTATTGATATGAGTGGTAGGAACTATCAGGGCTATTTTAAACTAGTTAATTGCAAAGAAATATCATTCAGACATATGCAGAACATAATTTTCCTAAACTTGGTGAAAAAAGTAATCAAATTAGGTAGGTATGCAATTAAAGTAAATGCATCTCTTTGAAAGGTACCTGATTTAATGCACCTTGCACGATAGCATTTTTCGTTATTACTATGAACTAAATTATACCTAAAATGCAATGCTAAAATTCTATTACATGGAGCCATAAATAGTTCGCATTTTACAAAAGCGTCATTGTTATATGTTTTTTAATTTTGTTGCAGCGGCTCGATCATCATATTTGAAACAAATTCAACATAATTTCGAAGGTGATAAAATTAATTCCTATATGACATATTTATAAGAATAGCTTAATAGCCAGAGTAAATTACAGAGTAATTTAGAAATAACAATAACGGCATTTTTATGAATTGTACCTGAAATGCCTGTGTTAAATTTGTACGATGGCAATTTAAATTTGAGTTACTGCTAAGCAGTTTTATATTCGTCGAAGTAGACATGTCAGCTAACGCCATAAACAACTGCAACTTGATTGTGTCAATACTGAATTAATATTGTTGTGCAACCTTGTGTCAAATTTTGTTGCACAACGTATAATTATTAAATTTCTTTTCAATGAAGGTGTAGAAGGTACTAATATTCGTCAGAGACTTCGAAACCAGTTTGGAGAAGAGTGTTTATCACTCAGAACACCTTTGAGTGGTGTAAAACCTTCCAGAATGATCGTGAACACGACACATGCTGTCCGTTTAGTACAAAGGTATTTTTAATAATATAAAATATTACCAAAAATCTGGTGTGAGGAACACAGAAGTTCACAGAAAATATTAATAGTGAACCTGCATTTGTGTTCTTCACACCAGATTTTTAGTAATATTTTATATTATTAAAAATACCTTTGTATTATACAAAACTGGTGGGGTTTACCTACTCATGTATGTTTCAATTATTCTGTCCGTTTAGCATCAGTTGTGAAACTTGGGAACATTTAAAACGTTGAGCAGCTGATCCGGAGCAACAGGTGAATATCTGTAAAGAATGATTCAAGACGACAATCAAGTCACGTATAGAATTATTTGGAGCACCTTGGGTATTGGCATGACTGCAATAAACAAGATTATGCATAATAATTTGGGTGTGAGGAAACTGTTGTCGTTGGATACCTCATAATTTAACACAGGAACAAAAACAATACCGAGTGGAATGGTGTAAAAAACGCTTAAGAAATATGATGGAGCTAGGTCTAAAGCATTTTACAACATCATTACTGGTGATGGAAGCTGGATTTATGCTTTTTAACCGGAATCAAAACGGCAGTCGGCTCAATGGATGTTTCAACAGAACTTAATGTAGTCAAAGTGAAAAAATTTTGAAGTGTTGGAAAGAAAATGGTAGCCAGTTTCTTCTCAAAATCAGGACCTATCACAACATGTACGTATTGTTACCGCAGAATGGTACACGACAGTATGTCTGTTAGATGTTGTTCAAGAGACTCGTTTACGACGCCCCAGATCGGAGATTGTCCTTCATCACGACAATGCTTCAAGTCATATTCCGCGTCAAATAAACGAATTTTTGAAAGCTTCCGGATTAAAATTACTACCTGGACCTGGCACCTTCAGATTTCATTCTATTTCTAAGACTAAAGGATAAAATGCGTAGTGTACGATTTGCAACCCCAGAAGATGCAGTTTAGAGCTTCAAAAACCTTATATCTGAAGTGATCCAAGAAGAGTGGAATTTATGCTATGATAACTGGTTTTATCGAATGTCTAAATGCATTTACTGTAAGGGCGAATATTTTGAATAACAATAATAAAAATAATTTTCGACTACAACATTTTGTTTTCTTAGTTTTCAGAAATAATCGATGCTACCCTAATATATATACAAATTTAAATATTGCGACAGGCTGTTTCGATTGTGATATTAATGACTTAATATATTTATTACGTGGTTTGTGTGCCCCGTAATGATTTTGAAATTGCGGGAATGGCACTTGAAAGCTGGTTTTCATATTCTTCAATGAACACTTTTCTATTGAATTAACAATTGAAGAAGTTACTTACCCAGATAGTTTTTTACAGAACATAAATTTCAATTTTTTAAATCTTAATAGAGTTAAGATGTTTTTATCGTGTTATTAGGTATTATAATCCTTTCATTATTACAAGCAGAACTGCTGTTTGCTAACCTTTTACTTTCTTATATGTTATTTATTTTTTTGTAAATCTAGGCATTCCAGCTATAAAATATTGTTCTATATGATACTAATATAACGACCTTGAACTATTAGATGTTAATATATATTCTAATAAAACAAATAATCTAAACTAGTATATATCGTCGTTGGCACCGCAATATCTGCTATGTGAAAATGACAAGATATTCAGAAAATTAAAAAATGTGTGCCTCAGTAAACAAGTTACGCCGATTGCAATCATTTTTAAGGAGTTACATGTTTTGTTTACATAGAAGTACTTTACTTTAACAATTGAAAGACATTATTAACAAATTAGTCCACAAACTCGTGTTTTAGCGATATAGTTGCACATAGCATATTTTGATTGGCATTTTTGATCACATGGCAGATGTTACAAATTTATCGGGTAATTTGAAAAGTCATAGAATAATACTCATAAAACACTGCAATACTTATATTATTTTATTGAACTTCAAAAACAACTTAAATGTCAAAAAAGCAAAATAAAGGAAACTATATTAGTGGGTATAGGGTATTTTCATTTCTTTTCTTAGCTATTAATAATGGGGCAGAGCGTCACAAAATGCATGGTAATCCCTTTCCATTACTTCTTTTAATGCTTGTAAGTGTTCGTATTTAAATTTCTTTAATTTCAGTTGGTTTGAATGTAACTGAAGTGGAGTTAACATAGTAGTACTTGATATATGAGGCCTCGTGCGAGTATTTATTTTATTAAACTCTTTCCATTCATCGCCATGATTTAATTTAAATTTGTATTCTCCCGTCGGCAAATAGAGCAGTCCGCGTATATCTGTAACCTTTGCATTTTTTTCTGGTTTAATACTTTTTAAATTGTTTGGCACGTTTTCATAATTTAAGAAAAAAGTATAGTCTAAGTTATTTACATGATATGGACGATGATCTCTCGCTTGCCGCATACGAGTAACGTAGTCACTTGGTGCATAAATGGGAGGTTTAAAATGTGCCTCTAATGAAGAATGAACAGAATCGGCCTCCATCATTGTATGACCACGTTCCAATATTAGCTGCTCAATCGTAATGCCTAAATTCTGTGAAAGTCTTAACAGTGCACTTGCTAGAACCCTATTTCTATTTTGATACCCGCATCCGTCGGATATCAAAACAATGTGTTTGTACTTGTACTCTTTTTCAGTTGTCTGTATGTAGTGTACTATACAACTAGTAAATTCATTAGCGGTGACTCCACCGTTACATTCATGCCAAACATACAAGTGTACCTTTTTATCATTGAGTGAATAAACAGTAAAGTTGTGGATTTGTAATTTTTGTTTGTAATAAATTGCAGAGGCTTCTAGCTTTGGTGCCAATAAAACACTTTGCAAATCCATAGTTATGACCAACTTCTCATCATTTGCAGATTCCTTTGCTTCTCTCTTAGCTTGATCAGCTGCATTTTTTTTCTGTATGTGTGTTTTGTAGGTAACTTCGGAAACATTGCCGGTCTTCCATGAGCAACAAAGGTCGCATTGATCTTTTCTTGGTTGATGAATAGCAATGTTTTCTGCTTTCAGTACTTTCCGGAATAAAGTGCGAGATACATACGACGTTTTTCTTTCTTTACATAAATCTTGATACGTTTTGTAAATGTGTAGAGTTGATCTAAAAACTGATTCTACGTATTTTTTCTTAGAAGAACTGCGACAATAGTGGCTTGGAACTTTGGGCAAATCTTGAAGCCATTGTCGGAGTTCCTGTTTCTTAAGTGCACTACTGGTACTTTTAGCCGAAGATATGCTATCTTCATTTCTTTCAAGATGTGTTAATTGCTCACTTTGGATAATATTCTTTGTGGTCCATCGCTCAAATGTATTTCTTCCAAGGGCTAAGGTATTAAGTAGCATTGTTCTACATACCAAAATCTTGTCACCATTCTCTGTAGGAAGAACAATATCGTGCGACTGTTTTTTACGATTCTGTATATTGCTGCGGTTTTTTCTGGTTCTGTTAGTTTTCTTCTGAGATATCACGTGTAAACATCTGTCTTTCATTTTTCTTTCTTCACGGTTTTTATTGTATTCTATTTTCCCACATTTTAAACGAGTGTAACCCATGTATTGTTCTCCCTTTAATCGTTTGTTTTTAGAGTCATCTCTTTGCGCCTTTCTGGATCTTTTTGTGTCATTACTCGTTATAATTCCATTCTCTTCATTGATTTCTATAGGGTAGTTATCCGTATTATTGTCAGTTACATTATTTGATTGATTTGTATTATTTGCACTTTTAGTTCCTGGTAAAATCAAAACCTGTTCCTCCATTGCCAAAAATTATCTTCTTGGGGTGGGCTTTCCCCACTTTGCGACGTTATATTTGGAATTTCTAGTTCAGTTAAGATATGTAAGGGAAGCTCAAAAGGATGATCAGTTGGTATTTCAAATAAACATTCTTCTTTTTCATTTTCTACGTGTTTTGTAGAGTTAGGTAAATCGTTGATAACATCAAGAATTAGAGAACCAGTGTCTAAAATTCATATTATTTTCAGTAATAATTAAATTAGGAAGTATAAGTAGTAAAGCACCTTTATTTTGATGGCAAGTGTTTCTAGCTAAAGTACTCAGGTTGATCGTCCGAATCGAAGGAACCATTAGAATCTCCGTTTTGAAAAGTTTCGCTACATAATTTCTGATTATCCAAAAGTAAGTAGGATGTTTTTTTTGAGATTTCACTTTTGTTACGTTCTAAAAATTGAATTTGCACAATATTATTTCAGTTAGAAAAAACTACAACTTACCTTCATCAATAGTATTACTCTTTATGCTGGTTATCGTCTCTTTTTCCAAAGCTAATTGTAAAATTAAAGCTGATCGCGAAGACATTGTTCGAACAATTAATTAAACACTCGTCGATATTAATAAAATAGTTCACTGACATCGAACACAACACAACAAACTTTTCTCATTATTTTGAGGTTATGAAATATCTGCTGTGTGCGAAACTCTGTTTTCTGTGCGTGGAGTTATGCCATTGTTAATGGACAATATGTGCTGTATCACAATTTGCACATAGCAGGTAATTTTGTGATCATCAAACGCATAGCAGATATTACATATAGACTTGATTTGATGTCTGTGAAAGCTGAGCACATAGCATTAATTGCCAACTGTCGGGCACATAGCAATTATTGCAACAACATATATAACTTAAAATCACCTAAAATGCACATAGCAGATATTGCAGTGCCAACGACGATATACTAATTGGGCGCAAATGAAGAAAAAACTTAAGTAATTTCTTAAAAATTATTTATTAATATTGTTGCACAACACAATACCAATATACTAAAATAAGGAACAAAAAAGACAATACAAAAAACTATTTAAAATTTCGAAGATACAATCGCTGAAATATCAAAACATCCAATGTTTGTCTTCCAAGCCTGCTTCGTAGTCTATTAGCAGCTGAAAACGCTCGCTCAGGTTCTAGACTGGTTGGAGGAATAGGCAATAGATATTTATATGCTAATTCTAAGTGACATCCAGGAACTCCTTCATTTTCGAACAGGCTCATTTCGCGTCTAATACTACTTACCAACCCCGATTCATTTTGTACTTCTGGATCTGGGGATTCCATGCTCTTATTAATTTCCAGCTGTAACTTTTGTCATCTCGACTATTCAGTCATTTGACAATACTGTTTATTTGCGCCCTCACTAAAGCCTGTGCACCCTCCATAAATATGGAAACGGTGATACAAAATGAATTTATGTAAAATTGTTTTTATTATATTTATTTGTATATAGTACATACATATATAGATATAACTATGAAATTGTAAAAGTAATCTTAAAACATGTTTTAATTTTTTTACCAAAGTTTCAATGATTTCTACAAAGTTTTAAGATGTGCCTCCAATATTTATTTTCATGCAAAATGGACTTTACTCAATTAATGTTATTTAATCTTTTTCTAAGTTTACAATTTATAATAATATTATTCGACTCGTAAATATTAATGGTACTATTTAAAGAAGAATATAATAATAACTTTAGGGGCTCTCCAAATATTTCGGTTGCATTATACGAAAAGTTGAAATACACTAGAGGGTAGCTGTTACATAGCCTATATAAAGGTGAGAGGATCATCTTTTGTGTCTCTAAAGAAATAATAAACTATAACTGTTTTAAGAACTACTTTATATTTGTGTATGTTCATTGTTTCTTAAAAAAAAAAAATTAAGGGAAAGTAGTTATAATGGAAGAAGACTGTTTTGCTTAAAAGTTCTTACAAATCTTACATTTTCAGCGAACGCATTCGGTTGTCCTTTGTCATCGAATATGATCTGCAAATATGTGATTTACAAAAATTAATATAGCGTAAAATAAAAGGGTATATATCTATACATTTCGACTCGTAAACGTAGATGTTTTGCCCAAGTTTATAGTACTTAATCCCATCAGAATACAATCGAAAGTGCAATATTTTCTTTTATATTTTTATATAGTACAACGAAGTATCTACATTTAATAATCATGTACAAAAAACTTGTAGAACTTGCAAATCTAAGAAAATACAGGATATATTTATGAATATATCGACAATACCATTGGCCACTTCACGTTAAGAACTGATTTTCCATTATTAAATTTGCAATTCTTGTTACTGATCGGCGCGAAACTTTTTCATTGCTTGTGGTTTCTCTTGGGAAATATTCCACTTTCAATAATGATTCCATTCTTACTTTTCTGCCATCTACAATATTCTGTGGCTTGTTAATTATCAATATCGTAACAAAAATAAAAATAAATATATTAAAATTTAGAAGCTGCAAATAATTAATCACTAAACACTAAATGATATCACTGAAGTTTGTAAGTAAATTTTAATTTACAAGTTAATTAATTTTTGACAATTTTGGACAAATAATATTTCAAAGTGTCTACGTATCCTGCCGGACCGTAAATTATTTATTTGAAGTTCCATTGTATTTGGTGAGCGATGTATGTTGATGAGTATAGTAATATTTGTTTTTATTGCAGGTAACAAAAGAGGAACTAGCTAAATTAGTTCAGGGATTTGAAAAACAAGACATTCTGACGTCATCTGGAGTCACCTTAGCCGGCAATCGTTACATATACCTGTCCGGTACAGATCGTGTGATCAGGGCCAAACTTGGCAAGGTCGGAGTACATTGCATGAAAACGACACAAGGTACAGTTAATTAATTCTGCTACTCTTTTATTAATTTCTGTAAAGTTGTACAGTATACTATAACGACATTAATGACATGCGTAAAGTATTTTTTTTTGTATATTTATAAACATTATTTAATTTTTTGGAATGTACTAAATATATTATATATTAGAAATTGTATATAAAATAATCTATTAATAGTCCTTTCCATATAACATTATTTTATATTTTATTACAAGACTTCGAACTCTATTTGTATAAACATTTGCATAATAGTAAATACCCTCATGTTTGAATGTACCTTTTTATAGAATTTTACCGCATCTATCTATACGTATATTCACATTTCGGAATACCAACGAACAAAAACACATCGTATACGCAAGACATGAAATGAAAAGCAACTCGAGAAAATGGACTCTGCGCTATTTCAGACGGCTTGACACACCGTACAAGGCAAAATCCGATTCGTTTTAGAGAAGATCCGCGCTGAAATGACTACACGGTTATTTGGCACGCTTGCCAGAAAGAGCACAGACAGCATATTCCTTGACGTTCTTAACTTTCGCATTTGCCGCAAATAGGTCAACAATCTCTGGTGTCGTGTTATAGCGTTCGCTAAAAATGCCTGCCTACTGGATTGCTCGTCATCGACCCAGCTTGTCGGTCGCGTGTGCTATGCGCCCTTTGCCCACAACACCTGGCTTTTTACGCTTCGATGATTAACATATTTAAGCCATGTTCGTCGTTGAATAATTAAATGAAACCCAATTAACGTTTTCATTTATTAACTTTATAAAAGTGTGAAATACACTGATAAAATATAGTAGTAAAATACCTAAACATTGTAAAAAATTATTGAACTCGTGCGGTTACTAATATGAGCTAAATATATTTCTTAGATTCATTTCTAGTAAAATATACATATGGCACTTTTTAATTTTTTTAATTTAATAAAATCATATTTTACAATTATTACTTTTGTAAATTCTATAATTAAATTCAATTGTTTGCCCAAATTTCACAATTTTTCACATTTAGCATTACAAATTAACTTTCCTTAATATTTCCTTAAAAGGGATTTATCTAAAAGTCCATTTTGCCGAAAAACTCTTTTCAATGCTATATTAAAAGACGACCGTCTCATAATCATATAGGTTTTTCACGATAACAGACGAGTCACGTGATAAATAGTTACAAAACCGGGTTGACAAATCTACACTGCGTTGGGTCAGCTGTTAGTAAATAATATCAGGTTAGGTTTATGTTATTTTTTCTACTCCCATACTTTAATTGTATTATTAGATATACGGGACCTGTACTTTAATAATGTCCATTAACATACAAATTTTTCATTAAGTTCAAGTTTTACATCTCCAATAGGAATGCGACATCCTAATATTCGGTCAATATTGACTACCTATCTGAAAGATCTAAAAATTAATTAAATCTGATAGTTCTCTTGCAGCTTACTTGTAAATTGTTAAATTTGTGTTTTTTTTTGAAAATATAAACGGTAAAAATGAGCGATAGTAGCAGTAGTCCAATAGTAAAAACCATATTGAACATAGCTGTCATTTGCAATAAATAAATTATATAATTTTTTTTTTCGTTATTGCAGCTGGTCGAAGAAAAAATAGTGTATTCTATTCGCATTTAATGGCTATTAAGACACTCGTATTGTTTACGACACTCGCTTTCAGCTTGTGTCGTAATCCTCATACTCGTGTCTTATTAGCCATCATTGATAATATATGTACTGTTTTTAAATATACAAAGAAATACAAACAAAATTAAAATACATTTGTGAATTTGTTTATTTTAGACTATATATATAAAAATAATACACACAAAATTTTAAAAGGCTTGTAACATTATAATAAACATATGATATTCTGATGAGTCATGCGACTATACGTCAGGCAAGACGTATCACATAACCTAGCACCGTCTAGAAATACATAGATACAGATAGATCGAGAAGATCGAACATACGAGAATTTTCTCTTGAATATAAATAGCACTCAAGAGGAATTTAAGGCATATTTCACACCAAATCATCGCCAAGTGATCTTATATAAATATAAATACATATAGGTACATAAATGTTCTTATTGTTAGTTATTAGTTTTTAAATTGTTATTTAGTGTATTCTGTTCTTATTGTTAATATAGTGTGTGTTTAAATTACAGTTAGTTTTATTTAAGGACCTAGAAGGACATATTTTACAATATAAATAAAAAGAAAACTATATTAATATAAAATATTAGTTTTAGTCATCGTTTACACCGTCTTCTGAATTAGAGTTACTTTTGTTGATTATAAATGGTAATATGATTTGCCTTATGAAGCTCATTTCCCTATCCCACTATTTTTGAATTTCCTTTTCGCAATGGTTAATGCTGTCAGCCCAAATGTCGAGGGTTACTTGGGTTAATGCCCCTTTCTATAATTTTAACACATTCTTCTTTCCTACCATATTTTCCTATTTTGTTGTAATATGTTCTTATTATACCCTATATGAGTTCTATGAAATTAAATATACAACGGTAGGGTGGAAGACATGCCCATATTCTTCTGCCAATTCATCAACTTCAACAAATTTACGTAATTATTCATGTTTCATATGAACATATAGTTGCAAGAACGTAACACGTTTTAATACAATATGTAGGAGTTCCATTAATGCGTAATATTTTCCATAAGATGTATTACCACCAGAAAAAAAGTTCCTTTTCTTTGAAGGTATTATTCAAAGATGAAGTCGTAAGTAATATGCAGTTTTGTAATTAGTTCAAATATTTATTTTATAAATATAAGTAATAAATTATTAAAGTTATTGTTTTTGTACATGTCATAAACTGTGTTTTAACTTCTTGTAATAAATTTCTTTGTACTAGATGGTTAAACCTCCTGTTTTGATGCAGATGATATTTTATTTGCTGTTGCAGTATGGATATTTAAAGCACTTGCTACTCTCTGTAATAAAAATATTAATGTTAAAACGTTTAGAAATGATAGAAAATATTTCCTGTCGAACAGCAGAAAGCGGGAGTAATGGCCCATTATAATCGCGTTCTATTTCGAAATACCCTATCAATGATAGAATGATTTCTGTCGCTTGTTTTCCTAACGGTTTAGGCATGCTTTAGATTTGAAAACAGTTGATCTGATATCGATGTATAAAAATACAATGAAATCGAAACTTGTAAATATGAACTCGTTGTAAACGATTCGAATGACTTTTGACATAATCCAAGCTAGCAACCATGCCCAGTTCTGGTAACATCAAATATACACTTAATCGAGAGAATTACTAGGATTATTAGGTATTATTGTAACTTAAATGTTACTTCAGTTATCGTGAAAGACCTATACTAATTTTTGCTAATTAAAAGGACTTACCTGAAATTAGTAACGTTAATCTTACTGAAAATTCAAATTGATTGAAATACGCACGTCAGGTCGACATCCCACCTAATATTTTGTAGCGTTTTATAACGTTTTGCTGGTATTGTTATAGGTTTAGCGCTTTTCAACAAATTCGTTTCAATATTATTTTATTATAATAGAACCAACAATGTCAGAAGCACAAAATGGTTTTCGGGAAGGATGAAGTGCACAAGATAATATATTTTCAGTCGAACAGATTATTAGTCACACATTGCAATACAATAAAAAATATTATTCGCCCTTATAGATCTAGAAAAAGCATTCGACAAAGTGCCAAGAGAAGAAGAATGGCATAGCATGGAAAACAAAGGCGTGAGTCAGAAACTCATAAAGGTAATAAAAAAACCTTTACAGAAATACCGGAAGTCGGGTCATTAGCAACAACTGTGTGTCAGAAGAATTCATTACCGAAGAAGGACTGATACAAAGAGGATCGTTAAGCATTTGCCGATGATGTTATTATAATGACGAGAAAGGAAGACGAACTACAAGAAAATCTACAGATATGGAACGATATATTAACACGAAAAGGAATGACAATGAACGCAGATAAAACTAAAGCGGTTGCAAAAGAACTATATAGAATCAAAATGCAATTAAATGAAAAAACGATTGAACAAGTCAAAGAAATCATGTACTTAGGTGTGATAATTGATGAAAAGGGTAGCCAAGAAAGAGATATAACGGAAAGATTAGAGAAAAGTAATAAAATATATTATGCAATGAATAAGTCCTTTATTAAGAAAAAAGAAGTAACATTAAGAACGAAATTAAATGTATACAAGGCAATATTTAGACCTATATGCGAGACAAGGAATCCTGTCGACTAGGATGAAAAGAAGACTGGAAGCAACCGAGATGAAATATCTCAGACAAATAAAAAGTCACTCGGAACGACGGAATAAGAAGCAACCAAATAAGACGAGAACTGGAAATCATGTCGGTGGCGGAGTTTATAGAGAAACGGTAACTAAGCTGGTGGGGACATCTGCAAAGAATGGGAAGAAACAGAATAGTAAACAGATATGGGAAGCTAGGATGGTAGGAAGAAGAAAACGAGGAAGACCACAGGAGACCTGGGATATTGTGATAGGGAAAATACTAACAAAAAAAGGAAAAATATGGACCGAAGCGAAAATAATGGCTAGCGACAGAAAAGAGTGGACTGAGTTTGTGCAGAAGGAGCAAATAGTTAATTTATATAATTATAATAATATTTATATAATTTATATATATATATATATATAATTTAATTATTATTATTATTATTATATTATAATTATATATATATATATTATATTATAATTATAATATATATATATATATATATATATATATATACACATAAGAATTCCTGGGATTCGTGAAATACAGATCGTTAACGTTCGTATATAAATATTAGAAAATAAGAAAATTTTGGAACTGAATTCTTCATCTGACATATCAATAAAGTTGATTTCGCGTTTTTAATTGTTCGAAATAAATTCTCATATTTATTTATTTTTATCTTTTCATTTGCCTTAGTCATTTTATTTCAATATTTTGTATTTCCGAAGACATTTCAACTTAATTGATTAATAATAAATGACGCGTATTTCTTAGGGAAAACTGTACTTATTTGAAATAAATACAGCGGGAAATATCCCAATCAAAAATTAGCATAATATAAAATTACTAACATTCTCATGACAATTATTGATTTACTAAAATAAAATATGTAATTTTTGTAAAGTATCTATATGGTTTGAGTAATTAAATTATCATTTTCACTAAAATTAATTAGCGAGATTATATTAATACATACAAATTAGACGAATAAGAAGCTAGCATTCGGAACAAACGAGAGTTAGCGTCACTAGGTAGAAAAATTCCAAAAACACATCGACGTTTTTAAGTGCCGCTCTGGAAATAAGAAGAAAAATCATTAAATAAATTAGAAAAACTATACTACGAACATATAAAAGTATCACCTGTTTATCCAGCTCCTTTTTGACGCATTTTGCGTATCCAGACATCAACCAGTGCCGCATAAAACGAAAATTCCATTTCACCGGGAATAGCATACAGCTAGATCGAAGCTAAGCGGTGACGCCGTCCGAGTACCCACCAAAACTTGTATCCTGCATTTTCGGATCCACAAGAAGACTCCAGACTAACCCATTCCCGTCTATTTCAAACTTAAGTATTATTTCAATCTCCTACAAATTTTGAAAATGTTGAATTAGTTCAATTCATAAAGTAAAACCTCTATCAAAGATTTTTTAGAATAGATATACCTTATGGGTACATTTAGAATTAGAATTATTTGATTTAAAAACTAGAAGAATATAGTTCCCTGTTTACAAATGTTCATTTTTAAAAGAAGCATTTATGTATGTTAGTTTAATTAAATTCACTTTCTTTAATTATCTTTGCTTAACCTAGAATTTATTTTATGTTTATATTATCACGTGACTTGATTCATTTTGATTAATCCTAATTTTATTATATCTATCACTTACCTGTTAATTAACACTTCCATTAAAGCATTTACATTATTCCTTAACTCACTCGTTTCATTTAGTAGAATTTGCATTTAAAAAATACCATTATTTATTGTGTTGTTCACCATCTTATTTTGTACGTATTCTTATTGAGTCACCGAACCTACATTTTAAGTGTATTTATTATGCACAACAAAAAGAGTCATTGTTCTTATAAGCCGGACATTTAACACAAATTAAAGCCCACCAGAAAATAAACAATAAGAAGTTATTCACATGTACAGCTGTTGACGATAAGTATACTTCATTTTTAACGATTATTTATCATTTGAATTATACGCATGTAACAGATACAACATTTTAAACAACTCCATCTATATGTAATATTTGAAACCATATTTAAACAGATATTTATAATATTTTTTTATTATAATCACCTTATCAGCTTCAGTATATTAAATTATTTGATTTTGTATTTATTATACGACCTTTTGGCGTATATCAATATATATATATATAATTATTAATTATTACAGATATGTACTAAAGTAGTATATTTTAGCGAGAAAAATCGATAAAATCAAATTATTTCGTAGTTGAATTTCTTTCTATTTTAGCATAAAGCATGATGATTAAATCTACGCATAGCAAAAGAATCGCTTGCTCGAATTTTTCTAAAGAACATAAACTTTTTATAATTGAAACAATCGGTAAATTTAAGAAAATTATAGAAAATAAAACAACCGATAAAATTTCATGTAAATTTATGTTAGTATTTGCAGTATAATTAAATATATATTTGAAAATAATTTATAAATAATAAATATATTTATTTGTATTATGATTTTGCATTACAACCTGTTGGAGTGCTCTGTAATTAATAACACTGCCTTTCTGCATCATTATCAAAATTATGCACTTATGCAATATTCCATTCTAAAGAGATATCTTCTTGTTATATTGTGCAATACAGTGGTATTACAGTGGTCACTATAATTCTCATTACTGTATTTACAATTAAACGAATTGACGAGCTTGACGTGGAAGTATTAAATTCATTCATATTTACTAACATTTGCTGTAACCATGATTGCAGTCCGTGTGCTACTTGTAGGTTAAATGGTCATTTAAATCAGGTAAATGACAATTTTTTTCCTTTAACTAAAAGCCGATTTAAAACAAGCTCTTAAACTAAATGGTAATTGTGGGGCGAAATATTTCACTAAAAGCCCTTTTAAAAAATAAAAGAACGTATAAATATATTTAAGCCGTAAGATCGATTCTTAAATTATTCTACTTTTTTACAGGCTCTACAACCATTTAATATAATTTAGCAGTGTTTACATATTTATTTTCACTCGTTTACTATTTATTTACAAATAAAGTCACGATATAAGGTTTTCAAGCCAATGATCGTGGTGGCGTAAATAAATATTAATACAAATATCAACATTCGCTATTGAAAAAACAATTCACCTGCGTCAAAAACAGCTACTTTTACAGGAATTAATCGAAATATTTTACTGGCAACTGATTATAATGATTGATGTATTACTATGATCGACCGATGGATTATAGGTAAATATGAAGTGCATTCAATTTTAATTCAGGAAGAAATGGGAATACATTGAAATTTAAGTCAATAAGATACAGTCTGTATAATAAGAAACACGGGCCAATATCCCATAAAGGGAAAGTTAATGGTAGGATGGGACTAGAATAGTTGGTAGAAATAATATCTTCCCTCTAATATGCGAGGGTTGTCCGTAAATTAAGGTCTCCAATTGTTTTTCACATAGTAAACATAATTTTATTGCAAAAACAAGTACATATTCTGAAAGATTGGACTTTTAACTATTTTTCTATGTAGTCCCCGTCACGATCGATGCACTTTTGCAGTATCTCCAGGAGCTTTTTCATACCCGCGTCGTATCACTCTCCCTCAGACTCGCGCAAGAAAAAATCGACAGCTGCCTTCAGCTCTTCGTCGCTAGAAAATTACGTCCCCCCAAGTGTTCTTTCAACTTGGGAAACAACTGGGGGCCAAATCAGGGCTGTATGGAGGATGGTCAAGGATTTCCCACTTGAATTTGGCGATGAGATCCGTCGTGGTGCGGGCGACGTGAGGGCGGGCGTTGTCATGGTGCAAACGAACTCCCTTTGTCAGCCGACCCCTCCTTTTCTTATGTATAGCTTTGTTAGTGTCTCGCAGTACCTTGCCGCGTTGATGTACCTCTTTCCAGGTAGTGACCAGCAGAACGCCTTTTCTGTCCCAGAATACCGAAGCCATCACTTTCCCCGCTGACAGCGTTTGTACGACCTTCTGCGAACTCCCTACACCACTTTCGTACATTTTTTATGTTCAAGCACTTTTCTCTATACACATCGGTCAACTGGCCATGTATTTTAATAGAGGATGACCCCTTAAACCACAGAAATCTAATCACTGAACGCAATTCACACTTGGTGGGAGCGTCGTTTTTCCCTTCCATAGTTAACGGCTGCTAAGCCAAGACTGAGTATCGCAACAAGGTGGGGACCGGCCAGAATAGTAGCGGGGAGCAAGGAACACGGCGCTGTTGTCAGATTTAAGCTAGCTCGCTCCGTCGCAACGGGAGCTCGCTGGAGACCTTAATTTACGGCAACCCTCGTAGTTTTAGTTTAGTTATCCGTTGTATGTACTGCTGGTATAGGTCTTTCACGATAACAAACGAGACACGTGATAAATAGTTACGAAACAAGGTTGACAAATCTACATTGCTATGAGTCAGCTGTTGTTAGTAAATAATCTATGAGGTTAGGTTTATGTCATTCTAAAATATTCACTCCTACAAATATGCTTTATGTTGTTATTATATATACTATATTATATAAAGGCATGATTTAGTTGTGAAAATAATTATATATAATATCGTTTTATAAATAATATATGGAGGAACTTGTAAATATGAACTCATTGTAAACAACTTATTCGAATGACATTTGACAGAATCCAAGCTGGCAACCATGCCCAGTTCTAACATAGGCAGCTAGGTACTTATAAAAGTCGAAGACTTCGTCAGATGATTGGTAAGGCGTTATGAACAAACTCGAAAGTGCAGATGATCTTCCAGGACGCGAGGAAAGCCGAACTGCAACGCGGCAATACAATGGGTGACCCAGAATGAAATTCGATTTTGTTTTATGTATCTAGGGGAAATTATCATTGTCAGATTATTTTTACTGCCATCATTCAAATTATTGTCTTGTGGAATTTTTTTCGAATGAAACACTTCATTAGCGGTGGACACCGTGCTTTTTGTGTAAAAGCATTCTACGAAAATGCTCATTCTTACGTGCCAGAGTACCTCCAGAGAGCGTTTCGAAATCACTACAATTTGCGGTATACTCATCAGGGTCAATCTGGTAATTTAATTAAGCAATGGATACGAAAATTTCAAGTAAGTGATTCTACAGTTTGTTCTAAGCCCCGTGGCCGCAGAAGATCTGTTAAAATGAAATCAACATTGAAGCTGTAAGTGCAGCTGTACGCCAAAATCCACATTGTTCGATAAGAAAACATGGGTTTACTTTACATTTAAACCGGTCTAGTATTCAAAGAATTTTAAAAAAGGATTTACATTACCATCCTTATAAGATCCAGTTGGTTCAAGCTTTAAAGAATGATGATCATCGTAGCCGATTTAATTTTGCTACTTTCATGGAGGAGTTCAATGACTTTTATAATATTCTTTTTAGTGACGAAGCACATTTTCACTTAAACGGGTACGTAAACAAATAGAATTGTCGGTACTGGTCTGCGGCAACCCCAAGAGAAAAACATGCAGTGGCTTTGCACACTCCAAAAGTAACTGTATGGGCAGAAATGTCTGCCGAGGCATTATTGGTCCGTGTTTTTTTGAGAATAATCAAGTATAATCAATCACTGTAAATGTCCAACCATATTCTTCGATGATCCGCAATTTTATAGGACCATGACATGACAAGCATTTGATAATCACACACGGTTCCAGCAGAATGGCCCCATAAGCCATCGATTCATTTCATTCATGCGAATAAAACTTTAAAGGCAGAAAGAATGTTTTTCCTTGAAAAATTAATTTCACGTAGACATGACATTGACCACTAGATTACTTCTTGTGGGGCTACCTTAAAGGTAATGTGTATGAAAATCCTACGGTGAATGTAAATAAACTAAAGACCGAATACTGTAGCACTGTGTCTACGCGTTATTCTAAGTTAAATTTATTAAATCTACAGATGCATGTGATCTGGACACAAGAAAATTCGTTAGAGATTGGTCCGTTTGCTGTGTTTACAGATGGATAATCGTTTTTGGCCTGTTCACCCCGAAGGAATTACATGGTTAACGAACAGAGAACTTAATATGCAGCGCCCTGCGAAGGGTCATAGGGTTGCTTTAACACGTATGGTTTCGGTACTTTGCGCGTGTTTACAGGTATTTTAAACGCGAAATAAATGGTAAAATTATTCTAAAAAGGCTTTCTAAGGTTGGTAATAAAAGTGTGATTTAAAGATAACACTGAAGATTGGATCCAAGAAAACATCCAAGCAAACTGTTGAGAATGAAAGGCTGCAAATGGTATTGCACCAACGGATTGGCCTTCGCAGTCTTGAGACACCAACCTAAATGAGAATGAAGCAGAAACTTCTCAGGAAATGGTGTATATATATAATCTTTACCAATTATCTCACAATATAAAAAAGATATGGTGCTCATTACCTACGAATTATAAGAAAAATTTGGTCGTAAGTATGGGAAATCGCTCTCAGGCTATCTTTTAAAATAATAGAGATTGGACTCATACTGTGTAACAATATATCTTTTTCTATTAGCCATTTTTGTTAGAAATATTAGCCTGCGTTTCTTATTATACTGACAAAATAATTTGTTACCGTTATTTGACAAATTTAAAGCTACTAAGAGTTGGAGACGTCCTTCATTTATATTATGGTATTTACATTTTAGTTATGCATTCATACGTACATTCGAATGTAATTAAAATCAAGTAGTCAACTCATAGTAAAGGCAGGCGCGACGTTAACATTCTAGTCAAATAAGAGGTCAACTAATCAGTGACGACCTAGGATATAACTTTTTGAAATCCCTTTACAAACTGATAGTGCAACGCAAAGTTCTTATTAAATAGACTAGCAATAAAACCGTTTCGGGCATTCTAAATTTATTTAAAACTTTATTCAATAATGCAAACAAAATTAATTTTTGTTTTCAATTCCGTATTGGACGATAATTCACAATCATATTTAGCACCACTTCAATATAGTCCTTTTAAAAGACACTCGAAAGCAGGCCAAGGCTGTCGTGCGTTCTCTTACTTCTTGAACTTTTGAATTTCGCTTTAATTTTCATTTCGCTTTTAGGAGTATGATGAATCATAGGACCTTTCACGATATATTCAAATTACTGTCACCACACCATACTTTTCAGCTTTCTCTATTTTGTGAAACCATGATTATGTCAATAATCAAAAATTTAGTGATTATTTGATAATTGAAATAGTTAATATTCGACTTATTTGCTATATTGTTTTGATGTTATCGCTGAAGTGGAATACTAATTTAAACATTTTGAAACCTCAATGCTTTCGTTTGTTCCCTAGTGCAATCTACTAACGAAGCAGTCACGCTGAATTGAAAAGTATCATTACAAGATAGATATCACTTGAAACATATAAAAATCATGGTTGCGATCTGTAATGGTTCATTTAATATTAATAATTATTTACTTTTTTACTTTTTTTCGTACACTAAATCAAATGAAGTAATAGAAAAAGATCTATGAGTGCATTTTATTTAATCGATTATGTATTGATGTTTCAAAGATAATTACTTTCTGACTTATTAATGGTATCGGATGTATTCTACACAGAATAGGATGAAATTAATGTATACTTCCATAACTGTATCTTTAGAACATTAATAATTTATTATATAAAATACACTGATACATCTTTTTACTATTAAAGTTAAAAATGAAACAGATGTGCGTTACACAAATCTGTATCTGTTTGTATTTTCCAACATTTGCATCTGGTAAAGGCACGTGTTTCTGTCACAATAAACTTCGTCAGTTTGGCAGTGAAGTAAAGTTTGATCGAACGTCGCATAGGTATAGCAAATGTTGTCCTATCAAGTGGCACCAGATAAGTCTGGTGACATTTGACGGACAAAAGAGACTATGCCGAGAGTAGCGTTTTCTCTCGTCCAGCTATGCCGGTACAAAAGGGGAAAAAAAACGTATAGTTCATAAAGTATAAGTTTTCAGTTCAAGGTCAAATTCGAAGCATATGATTCAAATCAGTACTGCAGAGTCAAATGAAGTCAGTATTCAATCGTAGAAACAACCGTTTGTCATCATAAAATATAAACGTCATGTTTCAATATTGTCAAAATTTTAGTATGTTACTTGCAATATAACCAAAGAAAGCATATACATAACCTACATGTCAAAATAATAATAATGAGTAAAGTGGGAACATGAATAGTTCAAACTTCTTTTCTAGTTTTGTATAAATATATTCTATCCAAGAAAACTATGCGAAAATTATTACTTTAATATTTGAACAAATTATTTTAAATGTTATTTATAATAATAAACTCAGGAAAATATTCGATCAAAAATTTATTTAAAAAGAAATATTTCAAGTCAGATATCAATAGTGAAATGCATAGGTATTGAAAAGATCTTTAGTGTTAAAAATGTTTGCATTATTAAGAATGACATACCTACCGAAATCATTTTCTTGCACTATATCTGGGTTAAGAAGATTGGGAATGTATTAATTTGATGAATAATTTAGATTTCTACTTAACTTATATATTGTTTGTATTTTAAATAAATTTAAATATATTGGAAAAGAATGTAAAAGTTATGTTCGTAACTCTTTGAAAAAGAATTAAAAACCTTTCGAAAGTTGTCAATATATGTTGTCAAATTACATTTATAAAATTATACATAAAAGAAACATTTATATAGTCTACATTTAATATTTTATTGTTTCTTAAGAAAATAATGGTATAATAATACAATCCAAATCCATATTATCCTTTATTAGATGAAGATAATATTTAACAAACACATGAGGATTTTCTGATAACTACATTTGATAATTTTGCAGGTTAGTATACTACCAATTAAAAAAAAAAACTACACCACCAATAGGAAAAAAAAACAAACTTCATTCGAATAAAACTTTGACACGAGATCTTTATCATGTAATGTTTCGTTGAACCAGTGGCAGTAATTTCTTCGCTGCTTTATATTATGTGCATGCAAATGATACACATTGATGGTTTTTATGGCAGTATTAATGTAACCATATTAAACTTCTACAAAATATAAATACAAAAATATTATGTCAAAATAAGATAGTTACCTGCTTATTAATGTTTAGTCAACTTTTATAGAAGTAAACTTCCCTGTTTCATCCAAATAAAACCTCAAAAATATTACTTGTATTATTTGCAATATGTTATTTTTAATGTGAATGGAGTATATATTACAAAAATGAATTAAAACTAGTCAGTTTTTGATTCTGACTCAAAACTTGAGTCATTTACATTATTATTGGAGCAATCTCTGCCCTATCAAGAAATTCCTCTCGCTCATGCCATTTTTTAATTAATTATTTAATTTAATTAAATTTTCCGTATGCCTAGCACAATTATACCTAGTAATTTCATCACACTATTGCAAAGCTTCATTCCACATTTCTTTAACTCTTTCATCTGAATAACCATTTCTTCCAATATTTGATTATAATAGTTTTTAACCTTAGTCCATATCATTTCAATTGCGTTCAAGTCACAATGGTACAGAGGTAATCTTAAAACTTCATGTCCACTTTCACATTATTTCACCTATAATAAATATCTTCTCTTCTTTATGATATTTTACTAATTGAATTAATTAAATTCTTAGTTATTGCAGGTGAATAGCTTCTATCTTTTTTTCTCAACCATTCCATAATTTCTGTTTTTTTGAGGAGGTATTTGGTTGTTTATTTTGTCTAGCGCTATGATAAGGAGCATTATCTATTATTATAAGATAAGTGATGGTACCTCAAGATTTGGTATAAGCTGATCATTTACCCATTGCTTAAAGGAGTCACCATTCATTCCTCCATGGTAATCACCAGTGATTGTTTTTGATGGAAAAATCGGACTAACTCCTTTAATGAAGCCATTTTCTGTGCCAATATGTATAATAATAACCGTTTACCATCATAGTCTTTGGGTTTCCTAACACTTTTTATATTATTATTTTGCCAGGATTTCATTCTATTCTCTTTCGTAAAGATTCAAATTTCATCAAGGAACATGACCGGACGTAAAGTTGAATTTAAGTTATTCATATATTCCCTTAAAAATACATTTCTCATTCAGACTATATTTAATTTCTCTGTTAGCACTCTCCTGTTACACTCTTTCTTATATTTAAAACCAATATCTTTAAGCAATATTGCTAAAGTAGTTGTACATGTATGAACAAATTCTTTCATAGCCAAAACATTGCTTAAATTTTTTAAGGTAAGATGTTTTTCTGAAAAATTTTAACATGTAATATAATATATTTACAATATATTAAAAACATACTTTCTTTATACATGTCATAAACAGTATTTCGAACTTCCATTTTAGTTGCTTCTGCTAGGTCCTTAGTTTTTGGCTTCTTACAAGACCTTTTTTTTTTGCTAGGAGACGATAAGACTGGATTCTGAATGTTACGATGTTTAATAGTGTAGACCGTTCTACTAGAAATATTAAGGGCTTCTGCTACCCTCTAAAATAAAACTTATTTCATAATACCGCCTTATCTAACTGATTATGTGAATTACCTCATGAACGCGGTCGATGGACATAAATGGTCCACAATTCTCCTTTACCCGTTAATAGACTGTAAGATTTAATACAAGCTGTTTCGCTTGAGAACCAAGAGGTTTAGAAATATTCTGTAAAATAAATATGTTAGAAATGTCAAAGTAATAATCAAACAATTTCGTACTTATTGCCATTAATTTATATTACATACTATTTATTATCAGTATTGTTCTCTCCTAGACAACCTATCCTTTTTATTTAATATAATATTTCAATGACGTACGTCTTAACTCAAAATGACAAACGTCTGTAGTATTACAGCGCGTGTTCATGTGTGTTAGAAAGAGATAAAGTACAATTTGCGGTTCACACTTGGGCAGTACGAACTGAAAACTTATACTTTATGAACTGTATATGTTTGTAAATCCATTAACACGATGCCAGATGGCAGCAAATATACCAAAGAAATTTGAGTACATCAATACTGTAAAATATTTGTCTTTCCGGGTTCTTAAATAAAACTAACGGTAACGTAGACACACACTATATTAATAATAAAAACTAATAACAATATAAAAACTAATTACTAACAATAAGCACAATTATGGATTTGTATTTATGTAAGTTCACTCGGCGATAATTTGGTACCGAATGAATTCTCAATCCCTTCTTCGACGGCTTATATATCGCTGTCGAATCTCTCTCTTGAGTTATCTATTCTCGTTCTTTTTCTTTCTACATCTATCGAGAAGGCGCTGAAGGTATAATACGTGACGTACCGTTGAACGAGTCATCACAATACGTTAAGCACGCATTGCGTATTTGTTACAATATAATGTATAGAATTCACGATTGGCTCTTGGTGAAACATAATGAATAATTTACTAAATCAGTTTACATGACTCTTCGAGAATGACTGCATAAGTCGAAACATATGTCAGAGATATTTTAAATACATTTTGTGAAACAAATATACCAAGTGTTTTATTTAGTAAATTATTTGTTACAAATGAAACAGATATACATTACACAAATCTATCTGTACACATGGACATACACCTTTCCAACATTTACTTCTGCCAAAGACAGGTGAAGAATACAGGAAAATACCTACAAGGTATTCCATAGGTAGTCCATATGTACAGATACAGATTTGTGTAATGCATATCTGTTTCATTTGTAACAAATGCGTGATGAGCGTATTGATGTACTCAAATTTCTTTGGTATTAAAGTTAAATCTTATTATTTTCATTAATATTATGTAACATATCAGGTCTAGTACTAGACAATTAATGTTGTTTTTGTGGTATACTTTTTATATTATTTATTTAAGAAATAAATTTAGTCATCATATAATTGTCATTATTTTTAATTACTTCTGCCCAAAATTTTGGTAGCACTTTAAATACGCTATTTAATAATAATTACCTTTATTGTCCAACAGATTACTTCCATTAACAAGACGCATACATTTATATGAAGAGACAGTTCGTGCAGTATCTATCATAAATTAGGTAACCAAAGTTTAAAATAAATAAACGTAATACAGAAAAAAAATTCTCACTGTAAAACAAATCAAAGCACTAACGAGAAAAGAATAATATAATAATATATATATATATAATATAATAACGTATATATATACTTGAAATAAGAATGAAAACCATGTCTTTAGCAAAGCATAATCTGTGGCGCGAACGGAATATTCTCCATCCTGTCTGAAAGACAAATGTTTTAGGAATGTCTTGTGTACTAGCTCAGTAAGAAGTTCCTGATAGATATACTACAACCTCCAAAAACAGATACTCTAGCTTACTTCGAACCAACGCACAGTCCAGTTTCTATGGTTTGTATATTACTAGAATTTCAC
Source organism: Melolontha melolontha (assembly GCA_935421215.2). NCBI lineage: Eukaryota > Metazoa > Arthropoda > Insecta > Coleoptera > Scarabaeidae > Melolontha > Melolontha melolontha. Next base: position 147,759,557 of record OW285237.1, on the reverse strand, counting down.
GAAAATCGTTAGGACAGATCTAAGTACTTTTGAGACGAAAGAGCAAAGAGTATATGATCAGCAAGAACGTCAACTTATAATAAAAAATACTCCCATGGACCTCCGTTATTCGCGCCCCCCTATTTGCGGATTCGCTTATTCTGTTTTTACTGACATTTTTCGTTATCCGCGCTCCGTATTCGCGGTTTTGTATGGGTAGTTCCCCTAAAATTTCGGTATTTCAGTTGTTCATTTATTTCTTTAAAAGTTCACAAACCGTATTTGGCTCTTGTACGCAATATGTATGTGTGTATATCTGTTTGTGTCGAATACATATATACATACATACCTGTAGTTTATACGTAATACATACCTACTATTTTTGTAGCCCGATATCCGTGAATTCAATGTTCGCGATGTTTTTGTGAAACGCGACCTCCTTGAATAGCGGGGGTTCACTGTATTTATGTGATTCTAGAAATTTTCCGTTTCCACACAGTAATTGAACATAGTTACGCTAATACAAAGGGCGTAAGAAAGAACTGCCCATTAATAACATTTAAGTATACTTTCTTTAATTGACATCATTTACTTACTAATTTTAGTATGATTCGATTGTAATACTGACCTTGTATTACACACCATACGTATTAATAGTGTTATAATTGTTAAGTCGTCAGCATGTCCAAGATACACAACCCTAAGACTCGAGAAAACTATTTATATAAATATTAAAAGCAAAGGTCCTAGATTACACCCTTGCGACATACCAGAGCTAGGAAAAATTAAATCAGAATAAAATCCGTTGTAAAAAACGTAGCTTTTCCACCAGTCAAATACGGTTTCTGCTGAATATATATCTCGTTGATTTAAGCACTTGAAAACCAAGAACAATAAACTTTGCCCGTACTTCGTCCTTTCCAATAAAAAACGTATTCAATTAAGAAAGTGTTTTTGTTAGGTTGTTTTGTTTATCATTAAATAGCCTAAGTTACCAACCAACACATGTTCCAAATACGACATTAATTATTGTTAGATATAAAAACAATACAGACGACTTTCGTTTGTCGTACATTTAAATGTAATTTGATAAGAATAAATTTTTTATTAATACTTTATTTGTTTTAGAAATTATAAAATTAACGTATTCTTCTTTATTACAGCTGTTGTAGTATCCCTATATGAAGATCCCATTCAACCTCAGCAAGCAGCATCCGTTGTAGAAAAGCTAGGTGATTACTTAATTAACTGCGGTTACTAGAGGTGAGTTTCTTTTTTGTGTACTAAACACGCGCAACATATAATACCCTGATTTATCAAAATTAAATAGTATTTGCGACTTGTAAACCTTGCATATTATTTTTTTGGTATTCCAATATTTGCAATAAAGCAATACAGTATTTAATAACTGAATTTCCTGAAAAATGAGAGATATTGTTTCAGAAATGGAGATAAAATTTGTATTATAATTTCTAAACGTGGGTAAATACATTTGCAAAGCCCATCTCCGCAGACATAACATTTTAAAAAATTGCAGAGGATTTCATTTGTTAGTTTTTAAAATTGCGTGTGTTGATTTAGTTTTTTATGACAAGTAATGGAATTTCCGAACACCTTAGGTTTAGATCTAATTTAAAGACGTCGTCATCAAAAGTGTAAACTTTTCCCGGAAAATACTACTTTGAAATTGTGATACAAAATCGAACTTTCCAAATGGGAATCGGATGAGACCAATTGCAAATGAAAGTTGACATTATTCATAACAAAACCTTCAAGGGTTTTTTTTAGTTCAGTTCGAGATTTTTTTTATACGCATTTGAAGTTGGTGATTTTGGAACGCTGTCTAACAAGGAAAGATCATTGAAAATTTGATAAAATAATGCTTATTTATTTTTATTATCCTGGAAAGTTGTAGTATCTTACTGTTTTTGGGGTCGAGGAATTCATTTTTGATATTAATTTTTACCTAAAACTGACGCTAGATGGCGCTGTCATACAAATAGTGCTATTTCTTGTAGATTTTCATAGAAAAAACGGTGTATTTACTGCTTCAGACATAATATTTGAACCCTTTAAAGAATTTTTATTACAAAAACAACTTTTTTATTTAAAAGTATTATATCTTATTTGGATCTCATTTTGGATCCGCTTAATCATAATCACATCACTGTCAATTTGCATGTTTGAAGTAGCAAAAGCTCCAGAAGTAGTAGGTTGTGGATCTCTGTATGTTTCTGGTTCTTGCTCTTCTTCAGTATCCTCTTCATCGGTTGTTCTCTTTAACCACCAGCATAAATCGCCTAACATAGAATCTAGTTTCTTTCCTCTGTACCTAGTTTCCATGGTTAAAGCTACTTGGTGAAAACGTTCACCTTGCTCATCAGATTCGGTGGATAGTTGGTTTTCAAACCAATCCATATGGTGATTGAGAAAATGAATTTTTAATGACATATTCACACCAAGGTCCTCAAAGGCTTTCAAGAGACGTTTAACCCTTTGTGCACTATCTGCTTCTCGTTTTTTACCAAGAACTTGTTCGATTACGTCTTTAATTGCAATCCATGCAATTAATTGATTTTGATCCAAAGAATTTTCAAAATCATTATTTTTCATCAATCTTCTAATGTCTGGACCATTAAACATACCTGTAAAATTAGAAAAAAATATTGTAAATTCATTTTTTGAAATCATTTATTTTATTTGTATACAATACCTTCTTTAACTTTGCTAGCACTGAGTCGTGGAAATGTAGATCTCTAAAGTAGTAAAAGCTGGTCCATCTACAGAAAACACTTTTACAAAATTTTTGAAAATACCCAATTTAATATGATGTGGTGGTAGCAATACTTTATCTGCTGGTACAAGAGGTTCGTGGATACATTAGCTGTTCCAACACGAAAAACGTCTCTTTTCCCAGTCACATTTTTTATATTGATTTCCTTTGTAACGTGTGTTCCACAAGCATATAAAGCACATGTTCTTCGTATAGCCACCTTGTAAACCACAAAGTAAAGCCACTATTTTCAAATCACAGCATATACGCCATTAATGGTTTTCATAGTTCACTGATTCCAGTAGTTATTTTACTGATTCGTAGGTTTCTTTGGTGTTCAAATTGTATGCTATTGGAATGCTTGATTTTTTGTTATTGTAGTACAATAAAACTGCTTTCATACTGGTTTTTGAAGAATCTATAAATAATCTCCATTTATGAGGAACATACTTCATACCCATTTCTGCCATAAGTTTTTCAATATCATTACAGTAAACGAATGTATTTTCTTCGTTGACAGAGAAATATTGTTGAAATACTGCTTGACGATTACGATAAGCAGTTATTCTTACACCAGGTTCTAGTAAATTGTTTTGTTTTAGTTTACGTGCAACATACTCTGAATCACGATTCGACATATTGACGTGTTTTAGTACTTCATCTAACCAGTTTTGTGATATTGGTATCATACGATTGTTGAACTCAGAAGGCTCGTAAGTAGGATCGTATCCAATTGTCCCTGTAGCATTGGTAGATACTACGGAGGCTACATCAGGACTTGGTGGTTTTGGTATTGGAATAAACTCTGTATGTTGTATATTATTAACTTGAGTTGATTTATTTCACCAGATTCGTTTCCTTAAATACTAAATATTGAATACCTTAAACCTAAAGATAATTACGAGAGTTCCGCGCTCAACAACTACATATGCCAGGCAGGCAGACACATGTAAACAAATAAAGACTACCCGCTTTCATCCCTTAATCCGCGCGATCTATTGTAAAAACATATGCACGTATTTTCCGTATTGAGGTTGTAAAACAATAAACCTTGATCCTCAACAAACGTAAAACTAAATACGGGTCATTAAATATTCTATGTAGTAATATAATTATATTTAAACAATCTTTAAACAATAATTGTGGTGGTTCGTTATTGTGCGCTTGTCTGTCTTTATGGTCATGTTTTGAATTTGTACGTTACTAAGTTTTATTGCCTTATTGTCTTGTTTTTTGTAGAAATTCTTTAAGTGTTCTAATATTATGTCCGAAGCAGTAAATACACCGTTTTTTCTATGAAAATCTACAAGAAATAGCACCATTTGTATGACAGCGCCATCTAGCGTCAGTTTTAGGAAAAAATAAATATCAAAAATGAATTCCTCGACCCCAAAAACAGTGAGACACCACAACTTTACAGGATAATACAAATAAATAAGCATTATTTTATCAAATTTTCAATGATATTTCCTTGTTAGACAGCGTTCCAAAATCACCAACTTCAAATGCGTATAAAAAAAAATCTCGCACTGAACTAAAAAAAACCCTTGAAGGTTTTGTTATGGATAATGTCAACTTTCATTTGCAATTGGTCTCATCCCATTCCCATTTTGGTTGTTGCACAGTTGTTCATGCCTTGGCATACTCCAACAGCTTGATGCCAATTACAGGGGGCATTGGACCATGAGTTATAATTACGCAATACGTGCTCAAATTTTTTTATTTTGATTTGAGATGTTTACCTGTCGGCATTCACCTTAAACGAGAAGGAAATCCACGAAAACCTTATCGGGTCGCCGAGCCACGAATCCAATCCCGGGACCTTCGGCATTATGAACGAATACGCTACTACTAGAGCCGATTATCTTTTATCATGCGCCAAAATTAATGTTCAAATTAATCCACAAACTCATCAAAGAGGTTGTTAATGATATATTATCAAGAATTTTAAAGTGTTTTCGCAGATATACACTCAACTTCAGAAGTGTTGAACCCCCCAAAAGATTATGATAATAGTGAGTTACTTACTAATAACAATAAAAATATTATATTGAAAACATGTTTTTTTTTAAGATGAAAATTTGATAATGATAATTGTTGACCAACGTAGGCACTAACAGAAGATGCAAAAAGAAAAAATTAAAAAAATTAATAAACAAAAAATATAGAAACAAAGGAATGAGTCATACAAACAATATTCAATACTCAGTATGTCCTCCTCTGCTTCTTGCTAACGCATTGGCATGCCTATCGATTGAAATAATCAATAAATTTATGATTTTTTGCGGAATATTGTTCCGATATAGCCACTATAGTTAATTCTTCCGCGGTGTGGGGTGGGTTAATCCGATTTCGAATGGCTCTAACAACACAAAACCCCACATATATTCTATTGTGTTAATATCGGAGGATTGTACTGGCCAATCCAATCTGGTGATATGTCCTTCAAGTGCCTCCCGAACTCGTATTATACGAAATGGCCTGGCATTATCATCCATAAAGTTGAAATTTTCACCCTGTTCATTGCGTAATGAATAGATAATGGGATTAATAACGTTTTTAATGTAAGCAGCAGTTGTCATGTTCTGTTGTATGGGAATTAGCGCGGTTGAACATTATACCACCCTAAAACATGACTGTACTTCGCGGGGCAAATTTAATCGCTATTAACGACCTGGTGCCCTCCAGACCTGTTGCCTACTGTCATCACTCACCAATTTAATTCTGGTCTCATCGGTAAATAAGACCTATCGCCACTGCCGTAAAAGTCAACCGAAACGGACATTTCGGTGTCGTGCAAGTAGAGTGGGTACTCTTAAAGGTCTTCTAGCACGTAAATTCGCACTAGGAAGTCTTCTTCGAATGGCAGAGGTTGAAATAACACGACGAAACGTACCTTGGTAATGGGTTCTTAGGGCTGGAGCTGAAGCATTTCGATGCCTCCGGGTATATTGAACCAAGTAACGATCCTCCCTTTCATTCGCCACTCGAGGACGTCTTCTTTCCACAGAACCACTTTCTACATATCTATGCACTGTGCGTATAAGAAATGCTCTAGGGATATTTAAAATCGCGGATATCTGATGATTTGAATGTCCAGCATCATGCAAGGCAATAATTCCTGTTCTATTGAAGACGGATATTTCACGGACCGACATAACACGATATAATCACGAAAATCGTTTGACTACAAATGCAACAAAACTGACCATTTTATTCAACAATTGACAATAAATCACACGTGTGTTATCATCAAACGTGATTGCTGTTATTACGATGTGGCTACTTTGATAAGTACCAAGAAATAACAATACACCTTTCCAGGCGCGGCTCGTGATGAGGTATTTTGGTTTGCAGTACAATGATACGAGTGCCTCGTGTGTTTTCGGTGTTTACTAAGCAAACGTTACAGTTACTACACGAAAATACACGAAGCACTCGGATCATTGTACTGCAAACCAAAATACGTCATCACGAGCCGCGCTTGCACCTTTCATTTCTTTTATATAGAGGGGGCCCAGACTTTTAATGTTTTGTGTATTTACAAATTTTATTATCATTATTAGTATAAAGACTTTAAAACTAGCCAATTTTGTAAATCAAATTTTTTCATGCGTATTAAGTCATTAAGATATTGAAAAATATTAAATAAAATAAGCTTTGTACAAGATTGGTTGAATATTTTTTATTTGAAAATCTTTTTTTTTTTTTAATTTAAATTTTACAAAAATTCATAGATTCGATGAAGTGATCATCAGAATAATTAAAATAGAAGTACAGGTCCACTAAATGAATTATATTTTATTTTAGTATTTTTATTTTTACTATCAATGTGCTTGTTAAAAAGAGTACATGTTTAAAATTTTATTGGGTTTCAAAAATTTGTGCATGGACTAGGATTAAAGTAGCTGTTGAGGTTTAATAAATGCTGGTTCTTGTTTCATTTCAATAAAACACACTTTGTAACCTTTTAACTTTTTTACTTAACTCAAGAGTAAATTTTGATATACAGGCTGTCCAGAAACTCTCCTGACAAACGAAGACCGGAGATTCCTCTGATAATTTTAAGACAATTAAACCCAAATTCACCTAGTCCGAAAATGCTTCCTAAGGGAGCTAGAGTTCTTTGAAGATGGCGCCTTGTATTTATTTTTTTTAAATTCCTCCAGAACGCTTCTATTTAGAAAAACAAAAACTGGTATGCTTATTTATCCTCCAGAGATGAATCGATTCCATCTATTGCGAATTTCCAGTACCGGTCATAGGCGTCCGTTTTGGGTAGGTCAACGGTTATTTTAAGGCATAACTTTTTTGTCTTTAACTTTTAAGCATTTGTGACACTAGATTATTAAATTTTCAGGTATTCCAGTACTAAAATGTACTCTTACTTTAAGTCGGTAGGATACACCGTTTTCTAGAAAAATCGATTTGTAAATTTTTCGTTTTTTCTTCATTAAAGTTCAATTTATTATGTACCTATTTATTTTTAGCGACGAAGTTGGCTTGGACTATCAAGGCATGGATGAAAATTAATTTAATAAATTAAAAACAAATTATTTATTACAACGAAACTAACAAAAAAAGAACAAGTATCAAAGGTAGATTGTTACAAAAGTTGCTCGATGTGATGACCATTAGTCTCTATGCATAAGTTTACCCTTTTGCTTAGAGAACGCCGAATTCTTGCAAAAATTCCAAAGTTATTTCTAAATTCGTTGCAAGCATCTTGTATCCTTAGCCAGAGTTGTGCGCGATTTTGTATCGGAACGGAATGAACAAATGCTTTTATGTATCCCCAAACACAATAATCGCAAGGATTCAAATCCGGTGACCTTGCTGGCTAAGCAACTGGACCGCCTCTTCCAATCCAATGGTCTTCGTAGTTATTATCTATAAAGTCTCGTACATTCCTGCTAAAGTGGGCCGGACAGCCGTCCTGTAGAAACCATAAGTTTTGCCGAATATTTAAACGCACCTCATCTAACAAATCAGGTAAAATATTTTGCAGGAAATGTAAGTAATCAGCACCATTTAAACGAGCAGGTAATTCCACAGGTCCAAGTAGATAATCGTCAACTACTCCTATCCAGACGTTTATGCTAAACCTATGCTGATGCTTAAATTCTTGAACAACGTGGGGATTGTCACCAACGTACGAATAATAATGTGCATTATGTACATTAAAAATTCCATTTTTTGAGAATGTAGCTTCGTCACCAAACAAAATGTTCCTGAAGAAATCTTCATCTTGATTTTTCTGATTTTGTAACCATCTAGCGAATTCTACGCGAGCAGGAAAATCTCCTTCTAGCAGTGCTTGCACCTTTGTAAAATGAAAAGGATATAAATTTTCTTTGTGTAAGATATTTCCTACGGAAGATTTTGAAATTGTGGGGTACATGGCAGATAGTCTTCGAACGCTAATTTCTGGATTTTCCTCAACTTCCATTAAAATAACATCTTCATGTTCTGCTGTTACATCATTATGTCTCACTGTTCCATTATTTTTTGGGACCACTGAACCTGTTTCTCTTAATCGTTGATGAAGAGCTGTAAATGTTGAGTGAGTGGGATGCTGACGATTGGGAAATTTTTCAGCGTATCTACGTTGCGCCGCTCGAGCGTTACACCTCACTTCGCCATAAACTAAATGCATATCGGCGTATTCCTCATTAGTAAAAAACATTTTTTTTTAAATTGAAATCGTTGTGTTTGAATAACACAAAGTAAAAATTGAAAAGATAAACTTCGCGAACTGACAACAATTTGACAATGAAAAACGTAGGTTTTACTTCTGTTGGCAGTTCAGAGCTAACTATTGCAAAAAATAAAAAATTGAACTTTAATGAAGAAAAAACGAAAAATTTACAAATCGATTTTTCTAGAAAACGGTGTATCTTACCGACTTAAAGTAAGAGTAGCTTTTAGTACTGGAATACCTGAAAATTTAATAATCTAGTGTCACAAATGCTTAAAAGTTAAAGACAAAAAAGTTATTCCTTAAAATAACCGTTGACCTACCCAAAACGGACACCTATGACCGGTACTAGAAATTCGCAATTGATAATCGATTCATCTCTGGAGGATAAATAAGCATACCAGTTTTTGTTTTTCTAAATAGAAGCGTTCTGAAGGAATTTAAAAAAAAATAAATACAAGGCGCCATCTTCAAAGAACTCTAGCTCCCTTAGGAAGCATTTTCGGACTAGGTGAATTTGGGTTTAATTGTCTTAAAATTATCTGAGGAAACTCCGGTCTTCGTTTGTCAGGAGAGTTTCTGGACACCCTGTATATGTATATACATTAATATACATTTGGCGTTACATGCTTGGTGCCGTCTTACACCTAACTCACCCTTACTTCTAGTCAAAAAAGGAACTATATACATTTTCTACCCCTACTTCTAGCGCGGTAAAATATTTAATTTTAAAATACATAATTGTCATAACAGTAGCTAATCAAATATTTTTCTGAACCTAACTTAAAATAGCAATTTTCACATTAACAAGGTGAAATTCTAAAATGCCAAATTGTCTCTTTATGTATTTCAGCAATTTCTTCCAAAATATGCATATTTTAAAACAAACGAGATTGGGATTAATATAAATTTTGATTTCTAATGCTTTGTTTAACAATGTTAATAAATATATTGTTATGCGGTTCTGAACCATTTCTATATTTGTTCATTGAAATTTGTAGCATACAGTAATTTTTATGTATATTTTGTGACGTTCTTTAGATATTAAATAGCTTTACAAATTACGCATTTCCAGTCATAGCTAGTATAATTGATTCTGAATCACGTATTACAGCTATTACTTTATTACTATAATGTTTGAATCTCTTTCTAGTAATACAGACCTGTTTAAAAATCTGTTTAACGCAATAAAAGAAAAACATTAAATGTATTTCTGTACTTTTCATATTTACTATCATGCAAAATATGTATGTATGCTATAAATATAGGAATGTGTTTGAAATAGTCTTTTAAATTATTTAACTTTGTTTAAAGGTTTGTTTTGCCTAAATTTTATATTAATATGTAGTGGTTAACGTTATTAAACTTAAGTCGGTTACGAACAAAATTACGATTCTCATATCCGGAACTATCCGGAACATCAATGCAAACCTAATTCAATATATTTTATAGTTAATTATATATTATTAGTATTTCTTATTAATCCAAACTTGTACAACGTTCATCTTTAGTAACACGAGTGCTTACTTAACGCTTTGTATTTACTGACACACGACCATGGAATTCTGTAAATAGCAGCAATTTCTAGATGGTTGCGCATTTTAACAGAAAAATTAAAAAATATGGTGGTACGGGTTTAAAGATGGTTTTGACGTTATGTTTGATAAAGATTTTACTGATACTGTCGGTGACGTCTTGTGTATTGGGCTTTAAAAATGCTCGGAGTGTAATAAGAAACAGACCTGACCGTCTAGGGTTAAGGTGTTGGTTTATGGTGCGTTGAATATCGTGCTTGGAATAATTGTTGCGAATTGAGGTACTGATGATGGTTAATTTCTTGGGATAAGGAATTACGTTCAGATATAGAGAACACTCTGGATTACCGCGTTTTTGTGAAGGATTGTAGTGGGAAAGAGCATTTAGGTATTTGTCGATTTGCATAAGTTTTGCGATAAACGTAATGTCCTAGTGAACCATCAGCATGACAATTCACTTACTGACGTCCAGGAAAGGAAGGGAACCTCCCGACTCAACCTTTATAGTGAAATGAATGACATTATGTTGAGAATTAAGGAATTTATTCGATTTTGTTCACGTCTATGTGGTCAGATAACGAAGATGCCATCAACGTATTTAACCAACACTTCGATCTTTGGGTATGAGAACAAAGGATTTGTTGTTCGAATGCCCCCATAAACACGTTGGCGAGGATAGGAGAAACTGGGGAACCTATGGCTGCACCAGACATTTATTCCTAGGAATAGTTACGAAATTGGAAATAGGGTAGAGGTTAGCTAAGTTTAGACTAAGTCAGCTACGTAGTCAGGCTGATCATCAGAGGATAGGATTCCTCGGTTTATTTGTACGGTGTTAGGTATGGGGACTTCGGTGAACACTTTTAGCTTTAAAAATTAGTAAGGTATTTTGATAATTTATACGTGCGACTATGGAATCGTAAGATAATTTTAGTTTTGTAATTTTTGGTAGATCGTACAGTTTAGGGCATTAGAAACTCTGGATAGGAGAGATTTTTGAGAATAGATTGGGGGGGGGGGATTGAAGAGGACTTTATAGAGGAAATAATATAGCTTCGATACGCGTTGTGGGATCTAGCAGAACTCAATAGGAATCATCCTGAGGACGGGAAAGTATTTTTTGTTCCTACTCATCATTAAAGCTCGGATTATATGCAAAAAATCCACATTTGTTGTTAAAAGGTATATTAACAAAACTTTAAGTTTTCTGGGTTTATTTAATGTTTTAAGTCAATTAAAAACATATTTTCATATTTTTACTACTTTATGCATATTTCATGTAATACTGTATATTTATGTTATATGTTCTAAACTGAAACCATCTTAAGTTGTATTATTATTAAAAACATATATCTCTAACAGTGCCAGTGACGGGAACACAAGTAAATGCCGTATTTTTTATTAAAAAAATTATCGAAATATAAACAATTTTATTTTAGAGTACCAAATCCATTGGCATTTATTGGAACAATTTTTTCTGTAGTAGCAGAAACAATTTTGAAATTAGAAACAAGAGATTAACTTTTAACTGAATCTGTAAATTCAATAAATAAATGCCATAATGCATTGTTAACTATTATAGGAGTTGGAGAAATAATTTTTAGAAAGCTAAATTCGGTATCAGAAAAAATCTCAAGGATCTCAAAAGTTTCTAATATTTTGAATGGAGATTTAAAAAAATGCTGCAATTACTTCCGTCGATTTCAAAAGATCTTTTTCCACATTCAAACACTTGCTAAACGACAGAAGACATTTAAATAGAAAATTTGGAAGAGCATCTAATACACCTAATTTTAATAATTGTGTAGATTATACGTCATAAGTAAATCGATACTTATTATTAGATTTATTAATTATTAATAGTTACTAAATATTAGTAATTATATATTCTTGAATAGCCTTTATAACGTCTAAGGATATTTTAAGTTTTAGGTAAATATATTGTTGATAGTATTACACAAATATTATGCAATGTAACAGACCTTAAATGTAAAATAAAGTTTTGTTTAATAGAATCGGTCTTGCATTTTGTTAGAATGTTATAAAAAATTTAGTATATTAATACATCATATTTTTCTATATTAGAGGAGCATATTTGTCAATATTTTGTACATATTTTTGGCAAAATCAGTGCATATATTGCTATTTATATGCATATAATCTGAGCTTTACTCATTACTGTCAATGATTACTGTGGCTTTACTTTTGTCAGCTCTAAGTGCAGTGATTTCAGTTTTCTGGGTAATGATTCCAGGCTGAGATATTGCGCTTTCGTTGATCTTTAGCAAAGATTTATTATTAAGTTATTACCAATTTTACTGGTTAATTTTATATTTGTGTGTTTAGGTAATTGTAAAATCATTTTTTTAACAATTTGTTTATATTAATCTTTAACTTGTCTCTATTTATATTTTATTACAGAATAATTATCAATATTTTTGTCTGACTTATTTGTATGGTCTTAAAAATTCTCTAGGAAAATCTTATCTGTATAAAGTTTATCTTTTAACACTTGCAATAACAACGTTATCTTCGTTAGATTGCAATTACAGTAGATTACAAGTGTTCGTACACCCTATAAATTATAATTTTTTTATAAAAATATCTATTTAACAATGAATTGTTTATTCAAACACTTGGAAAGTATTCGTTATCAATGAAGTAATAAAAGTTATAAGATATAATTCCCGAATTCCAATGTTAGTTTCAGTGGTGTATTGATAAGTTCGAAGTATTAGTCTACCCTAGCTCGTTATTTCTCCAACTATAATGTCTATGAGCTAAAAATTAGCAAGACAAAAGTAGTGACTGTTGAAGTTCGCAAGTTAATCGCTAAACTGCACTAAGAGAGAAAATAGTTGCATGTTGTATTAGATATTATTGAAATACCTCGTTAAACAGTACAGTACATAATAAGAAGGTGTAATACAATAGAAACAATTGAAAAGAAATATACACGACGCCTTGCAATGTTTAAATAGTGGACATATTTGAACTGTGCAAATAGTACGAATATCCTTCCATAAGCGCTTCTAAAATAGCCGGCGAAATATACAAAATTACTGCAAAAGTTGTTCATTCCTAAAATATTCAAAAAAAAAATAGGATATAAAAGTCTAAGATACTAAAAGATACTAAGTCATTTATTAGTAAGAGGGATCGTATAAAATAAGTCAGTGAAGTTTTCGAAACAAATACAATTATTTGGTATTCGTGAAAAAAGTATTGAAATAAGAATATTTGATTCTCCGCAGTAAATGACATTTTTCGAGTAGGAAAATTACATTTGAGAGATTGTTAGACATTCCAGAAAGATAGGGATAGGAATCCGGAATATACATCTGGCATTATAAAGGAATGGCTTCTTCTTAATATGCCAAAACAATTATATACATTTCCTTACGAATTTGTACGATATGAATCTACTTGAAATATGGAATCGCTACCCAACTCCTGCTAGGGAAACGATCGATAATGACAAAAAAACTTGTATATTTGATGCAACATTTATGAGTTTTTGGATTACATGAAGACCTAAGTATTGAACTAATATTTCCATGGATATAGTCTAAATTTTATATGTATAATGTCAAGCGGGCAGGTTCTTCAAATTTGTATAAATGATTCGTGTTAAATGAATATACGAGGGTGGATCAATAAATACCCGTGTTAGGAAAGAAGACGCAAGTTTTTCACAAATTTTTTATTTATTTTTCAACGTAATCACCTTTTAGTACAATACGCTTTTCCCAACGTTTCTGCCATTTCTTTAACCCCTCCAAAAAATACGATTTGTCAAACTCTGCAAAATACGCTTCTGTCTCGACGATAACCTCCTCGTTTGAGCTGAATCTTTTTCCCCCGAGCCACGTTTTCATGTTGGGGAACAGAAAGAAGTCGCAGGGAGCCAAGTCAGGCGAGTACGGTGGGTGCGGCAGCAATTTGTAGTGCAGTTCATGCAACTTTGCCGCGACAATTCTGGATGAATGTGCTGGTGCATTATCGTGGTGAAACAGCACTTTTTTCTTAGCCAACTGGGGCCGTGTCTCCTTCAATTTTATATCGAATCGGTCCAATAATTCACTGTAGTACTGCCCCGTGACCGTTCTTCCTTTCTGCAAAAAGTCCATGAGGATTATTCCGTTGAAATCCAAAAAAATCGTGGCCATGACCTTTCCGGGCGATGGGACCGTCTTTGCCTTCTTCGGAGCAGATTCACCCCGAAAAATCCATTGTTTTGACTGTCGCTTGGACTCTGGCGTATAATAATGGATCCAGGTTTCATCAACGGTGACGACTCGACGCAAAAACTCCTGCGAATTTCTCTTAAAGAGGTCCAAACACTGCTTCTGCATTGACAACAGTATCCGCTTGTTATCCACCGTAAGCAATCGCGGCACCCATCGGGCCGACACCTTTCTCACCGATAACTTATCATGTAAAATATTAATTGCCGTTCCGTACGACACGCCTACGGCCTCTGCTACATCGCGCACTTTCGTTCGGCGATCAGGGAGAATCATGTCGTGGACCTTTTCAACGATTTCCTCGGTAACCACGTCTGCCGGGCGGCCTGGGCGCTCCTCATCAAAAACAGATGTACGACCACGTTTAAATTCGTTGAACCAATATCTTACGGTTGTCATAGATGGTGAAGGGTCCCCATAGACAGCATCCAACTTCGCTTTTATTTCTTCGCATGTTTTTCCATCCAAAAATAAAAAGCGAATTACGGATCGATATTGCTCTTTTTCCATTTTATCGAGAAACACGAAACACGTGTGTACAACTGGCTGCCAAATAAAAACTAACCTATGAATCAGTCTGAAATTTATTATGGTGTTGTCTGACAGATGGTAGTACACGACGGTAATGCCAACTTCCCTCAGCAGCGCCACCTGTCTTCAAACACGGGTACTTACTGATCTTCCCTCGTATATTAGCATGATTTTTTTTACTATTAAAAGAATAATTACTTCTGTAGAAATTGGTTAGGGCTTGTGTAATTGTACACATAAATTGCTCAGTAGATTAATAATTATCATATCTGTTTGCACTAGTATTAATAGTTCATAAACACAACAAATAGCTTCTGTGATAATCACTGAATTAGAAGGTTTGTACATGAAATAATACTGTTGATAATAAATAAAACATAAATACATATTTTTAAATAGGATATATTATGCAAAGAAGTTCACCGTATTGGCCTTGAAAACCCATATGCGAGTGTTACACATCGCCTATTATTACTTCAAAGTTACCTTCAGATATTAATTTATATCAGCCTAGAGTTGGGGCTGAAAAACCTGCGTTTGATATTATAGGCCGTACGTACCAGGGATTCGAATTCCGTTCACCAGAATAGTTTAATAACCTACTTACTAGATCAACACAGTTCTGATGAATATGATAAATTACTGTTGAAGTACGCATTTTCTATTAACGCTGGATTATGCTTTGCCTGCTTAGAAAATGAGACACTTTAAATAGACATCATTTTCTTTACCAATTAACTATAAATAAATAAAGTTAATTAATATATTATATACCCTCGACATTTATAATTTTGTGGCACACTATATAAGCTGCCTTTTGTAACATAAAAATCACAACTAAATATATGCACTTTTCGTTACTTCTGAATGCATTTTTCCAATTTTGCCACATAATTCTTAAGCAATTTCAATCTGATGAATCAAAGCAACTAGCATCTATCATTATAATGCCCCTATCAAAGCGCAAAGTAGAATTTTGATATTTAATGTTAAGAAATTACCAGTTTATATAAGAAGATCGAAACAAATAAGGAAGAGAACGTTAGCTGCATTCTCGGTTTTAATGACCTTTTAATAATGAGTGCTCAAATTCCAGGTTAAAATCATTTTATTCATCACGACAATACATCAGCACGAGCTGTAGCTACTACAAACTATTTGAGGCAATTAGTGATAAGTTTTAGATCATTCATTCTATAGTCCGGACCTTGTTCCATGTGACATCGCATTGTTTTCTTACGTAAAAATGCAGTTGAAAAAAGGCAGATTTACAACTGATCATCTGTTTGGAGTTTTTGAAGTTACATCTAATTTAATGTCGAAAGAAAAATGAAGCAATGGTTCAATGACTGTTTGATGCGTATGAAGAATTTCATTGATTAACACGGAAAATACATTGGAATAAAATATGAATTGTATTTTACATGCGACAGGACTTTTGAAATAGCTTTTATACAGTGTGTCAGAGAATAACTTCCTAATTTTCAAAAATGACCGAGAACACTTAAATAAATATTTTTCATTAATAAACTAGTGTCCGGAAATCAGTTTCGAGATAAAATGATCGGCGGTCACCTCCAGGAGTTTTCCGGCGGTATACAAAGTAAAAATTGAATCATAGCAACCCTTGAAATTAACAACCATTTTAGTAGTTGTCATTTTACGCATGCCACAAATTATTTCCTATTAGAGAAGTGTGTCTAATTGTCATTTTACGTGTCACAAATTAATCTTTATTAGATAAATTAGTGTTTGATTTGAAAATGCATCATTTTACAAATATTGAATTAGCAGACATGTATCTTGCCTAGAGAGCAGCTTACGATAATGCTAACGAAGCAAGGCGAATTTATGCGGAGCAGCATCCTCAGCGTCACATTCCCCGTCATACATCATTTCTAGATTAGATCAGCATATTCAACATACTGGTGCATTCCAAGTAAAGAAAATAGATTTGTGACAAATCGTACTGCCCGAAATGTTGATTTTGAGGACCAAGTTCTGTAAGAATTTGAAAATAACCCGAAAAGAAGCCTCGTGCCATTGTCCATGTGATACATACAAGTCACACATCTGTATGGAAGGTATTGAAGGAATACCAGAAGCATCCGTTTCACATTAAAAAAGTGCAAACGTTAATTCCAGCTGATTATCCCAACAGAGTTCAATTTGCCGAATAGCACTTGAATAAAATTAACGAAGCACCAAGATTTCCTAGGAGTGTATTATGGACAGACGAGGCATGTTTTACAAGAGATGGCTATTTTAATACACACAAAAGGCACGCTTGGAGCGAAGAAAATCATCACGTCTTTCACAGGTTAAATCATGAGTGGAAGTTTCTGTTAATATTTGAGTTTTGATTATTGACTATTATGTAAACTTTACCAGAATTATTTGAAAATGTCCCACTTAATATTTGAAGAAATATTGTTTTCCAGCATGATGGTGCACCTCACACTTTGGATTAAATTTCCGAAATTATCTAAACGCACAATTTCCAAATGGATGGATTGGAAGAGGAGTACCGATTTCTTGGCCTGCACGTTCACCAGAAATAACTCCTGTTGATTTTTGTATTTGGGGCCATATTAAGTCACTGGTTTATGATACACCTGTTAATACAGAAGAAGAGTCAGTGGCTCGATTTATTCTAACGTTTGATGATATTCTTGAACATCCGCAGCTATTTCCTAGAATTCGGCAGTCGATTGCAAATCGTTACAACTTGTGTATCGAAAATGGTTGTCGTACCTTCGAACAACTTTTATAAAGTTTGATGCAGTATTATTTTTAATAAATTCTTCCTTAACTTTTTCCTGTTGTAATTGAAATCGTTTTTAAAAATTTCTAGCTTATCTTGACACCGAGAAATTTCCAG
This sequence comes from Melolontha melolontha, assembly GCA_935421215.2. Classification (NCBI taxonomy): domain Eukaryota; kingdom Metazoa; phylum Arthropoda; class Insecta; order Coleoptera; family Scarabaeidae; genus Melolontha; species Melolontha melolontha. The sequence continues at coordinate 147,741,913 of OW285237.1, read as the reverse complement.
ACACTAGTTTATTAATAAAGAAATGTTTATTTAAGTGCCCTCTATAATTTCTGAAAATTAGGAATAGTTATTCTATGATGCACCGTATACTAATCTAAATGATTTTATAAGTTAATGGATATATCAATTTTTGTTGTTGATATATTGAATTTTTAAAGCAATTTTTGTTACGTTTATTATACAATTTATTATACGATTTAAGACAAAAATGGCGTGATCAAGCCCAATTTCACTGAATAATAACTCCATATGATAGTGCATAGCACTGCAGTCATAAAGGAATACTAAATTTGCCAGAGTCGGCTCGAGAGTATAGAGTTTTTGTGCATTACGCTTAATATTATTACAGCTATTATACAAGGTGTGTATAAATTGTCGCAAAAGCTACACGTAGCGACATTCTTCGTTCGGTTCTGAATAAAAAATCTTAATGTTAAAATGTCGTATCATGCTTCGTAAATTCGTAAATGTCAAAATTTGGCAGTAATGATTTTGATTGAACTCACTTTGAAATACAAACTTATTGTTCTACAACGTTGCCAAATGTGTTTTTCGTGAAAGTATGTTAATGAATAAATGTTTAAAACAAGCTTTTAAATTAAAAAGAAAACGTTTACGAAATAATACTAGTAAAAATTTTTTCTTTGAACTAAATTGCATCTATCTCTATTAACAGATATCGAAGAGCAAAGGTTAGTTACGCACTAAAAGTCTGAACTTCAAGAACCCCGTGAAAACAAACGAAGCATGATACGACATTTTAACATTAAGATTTTTTATTCAGAACCAAACGAAGAACGTCGCTGCGTGTAGCTTTTGCGACAATTTATACACACGTTATATACTAAAGTATGTAGGCATATTTCGTTATTAAAGCTAAATTGTATCTAGTTTTATTAAATTATCACTTATATGATTGATTGCATGATTTTGACTAATGAATTACTGTATGAGTAGACAAGTTTGAAAATTAATAGAAGCTAGGCTTATAATGTGTAGTTTTTATCGCGTAAAATAAAGTTTATATTTTCGTTTACATTAAGCCATGTTTTCAAAAACAATTAGTTTATGCGAACTGCACCCATATGTTTCCAGCTTCCGTATAGAAACGAATTGGTTAACATACACAAGTTCTTCACGCAGAACGCTTAAGCTATATAGATAATTATGCTAATAATATGCGTCAATATGTAAAATTACTATTTTTATTTGATGTCTATGTAAATTTGTTTTATACATTTAATAAATATTACTGTCAGCAATAATAATTTATTTTAAGAAGCATTGTTAATCTCTTAAAATCGTTCTTTCAACGGCTGCTCGTTTTATTTAATCGCACTTTATTTGGAGCATATCGCTATGCTTGACGATTTCGTAGCCAGATGTACATATCTAGTATCTCGTTACAGCTTAATTGATTGCGTGTTATTTGATGTGACTCATTTTAGTCAGTAAGAAAATCATAACTAGACTGCTTATGCATAATTGAGTCATTGTCGCGTTAATCTTACGGTGACTGAAACTAATTTTATATTGCGAATAACTTGGAAATTATTTATTTTCTAGAAAATACTCTATGAGAATCTTAATGATGTAGGAGACGCAATCTCCTACATCATTTTACGACTTTATATTTGCGACAGAAGTGTTAGTAACATAAGAGTTAATTGTATAATATTTTATTTTATTATATCGTGAGCAATACTAGTGAGCAATAGTGTAAAACTATCGATTTAGTGCTAAAATATCTCTTATTTCTTCGGCGTTGCGTATACTTTATTAATAGAAATACTTATCACATACTATATGCATATTAGATATTAACAAAAATGCTAAATTTAGAATATTAAGAATCACGACTATTTTTATGTTGCAAATAAAGTAAATAAATTACTGAAGTCCATGCTTAGAATAACTATAAGATTATCAATTTAATTTTGCAGGAAAGTGCAGAGCTCAAAAATACATTACTTATTTGTATCTCCTTTTTTTTTTTATAAAAAAATTTGAACTATAAAAAATAAAATACTTATTGCTATCATAAATACTGTCACAATATAGAATACACTCACTAAATAAATAAAAAAGTATAAAAAAGTGAATGGCACCCATATTCTTAAAATAAGCGTAAACATTTCTAACATTGAATAACAAGATTTTGAAGAGAGTGTATTATACAGGACGCAACAAGTGGTGAATACTGTAAAAAGTCGTCAAAGTTTGCTTCCTGAGAAAGGTTTTCGTGGTTTTCCTTTTCGTTTAAGGTATATGTCGATAGTTAGATATCGTACGTCGCTCCACGGACGCGGGCGTAATAATAATTCTTGATCTAACAATGCCCGCTGTAATTGACGTTAAGCTGTTGGGGATGCTAAGGCATGAATTGTTATTATTCAACAAAAATATCCATGCAATCATCATTATTTAAAAAAAAGGAATACGCAGTATGTGAAACGGTTCGGTCCTCAAAAAAGAGCACCAGCTAGCACTTTCGAAAGTTCGGCTTCGACTTCTTTGATGGCTTGATGAAGAATTACTTGTGATGCGAGTCTCATATAGATTTACTATTGCGAAAGAACTGTAAAACACCATTTTAGGGGCTGTTGTAAAGTTTCTTAACATAATGTGATTTCAAATCAATATATGTATCTTCAAATAAGATTTAACGCGCCTGTCATATCATTCCGAATGTGTAGCCTACAGCTAGTACCGATATTTAAGTTCACTGGGTTATATACTGGGATCTGTTTTAGAGAACATCATGTATTTTAAAAACTATCGGAAGTAATCCTATAAAGCAAGTCTTTTCCACTGCAGTTAGATTCGAGGTTTGTGTAAAAGAACCAGTGATTGCATTCGTAAAAGAACAGTAAAATGAAGATAAGAATTAGCTATTCTTTCGTTCCTAGAATTTTTTTTGGTGTCTCTAAGATATATTTCGCATAAGTCTTGGTGCAATTTGGTGCATTATTAAATAATCTGAAAATGAAAAAATCTTCACAAGATTTTGTGACGTATTTTTATGCTTCCAAGAATTAATGAACTTTTATATATATAGGTGTAGTATTGAATCATCTTATAAAATTGGAATCAATGTAAACTTTCAGAAACAATGACACATTTTTTCAAGCATCGATTTACGTTAAGTAATACTAGTATTACCTACTATGTCTTTTTTTTTGTTCAGAGTGACGACTCCAACGCCATATTAAAATAGTCACAAAGTGATATAGAAATAGTGCTTATATGGGTGTGTATTGGTTTTCATTATCAAAGTGGTCGGTTTCAGGTAATTTCTCAACTTGTTTTTAACTATTTGGTCTGATGCATCTATAATTTGAGTCATTTCGTATCATATTTCAATTTTTCTTGGATATATTGAATTACGCAGGATAAAAATAACTAAACAAAAGAAAAGTTTACTCTTACCATCTTATGCAAACAGAATTTTGATTGGTGTGTTGTAGTATGCAACATTTCGCTATACATGGTGACAGTGATTTCGGTATATGATTTTGTGATTTATAAAGTAAATAAAAAATACGGAAACATAAGAATTTAACACATCATAATTATTATTTAATTGAATCAAGAAGCCATCATCTATGAGGGAATATCCAATAGTATTAAGCAATTTTTATCATGTATAGGCATCAACGTTTATGAATCTTCCAACATTGTCTCAAGACTTATGTGGAGTAATTGATGGTGAAAAGCAATTGATGCTATTTACATTGATTTTTCGCGATTTATCGATGCTTATGAACTCTTACTTACAGAACATATTCAATTATGTCTGTTTTAATGACTTTAAATCGATTACATATATTTCAAAATCTGGAGTGCCTCAGGGTTCTAATTCGGGGCCTTTGTTACTTAACATATTCAACTTCGATTAAATATGATGTTGATGATCTAAAAATATATAATATTATAGACAGATTTCGTGATGCAGACGTTCTTTAAGCGAATCTTAATATTAATACATGGTACCAGAGGATTTTCTGGAGCTGAATATTTAAAAGTGCTATTTTATGCCTTTTACTAAGAGGCCAACTAGAATTGATTACAAATATTCTATCAACAATATTGCTCTCCAGCGCAAGACCTCTCCGTTACGGATTTAGGATTCGTTTTCGATGAGAAACTTAGCTTTTCAGAACATATTTCATCGATAACTACGTCTCCTTATCGAACTATAGGATTCATTATCCGAATTTGCTAAGACATCTATAGTATTGTATCTCTCAAATCCCTTTTTAAGCTTTGATATTAAGTCGAAGTATGGCATAGTTGTCTGGTATCCTATTCCACTGCGACCTTTCTAGATTCCTAGATCTAGATTGTTCCTTACTTGATCGACACTGATTTGAATCTCTGGCTGATGAAAGGAAGACAATTAGTTCAAATATTATGACAAATATTAATAATACAATTGATTCATCGGTTCACTTATCTCAGGTTGACTTCCGACTGCCGCAATTATCGTTAAGATTGATTCTAGCAATCTTTACGGCTATCCTAAGAACAAATTTGCTGATGAAGGCTCATTTAATATATTCAGCCAGGAATTTCATTCATTGGACTTGAATGGTGTTTATGTAATGGTAGCAATTTAACTTCATTATTGTTAAGTTTATTTTTTCGTTCTTTCTCCATGTATTGCCATTATTTTCTTATTGTCCGGTTTGGAATTTCTGTTGGGCAATTTAATAAACATTATTATTTAAAGCAGTTAAGTATATATTCATCAGATGTAGTGTATTAGTTAAATTTAGACTTTATTTATTTTGGCAATGTCGAAGTCATTGCTTATCTTGGTATTAACTTACATAGTATTTATACGTAGTACTCTGACTTATATTTTCAATGTGATCGTAAGTGCTAGCAGAATAGACATTTATTAATTGATTGCTCTAATTATTATTAAATTTCTGGTAACGATTTTATACTCAATTCACTCTATGTCTCTCTTTTAGTACGAATAAAAATGATATCAACAGTGTTGAATTAAATTCCATTACTATTAATGGCAGGTACAAAGTTTATCGTTTCCATGCGACAAATTATATTTTACGATTCATTGAAATAGGAAAGTGAAGCACATAAATTTAATCAGATTTATTCAAGCATACAGATTCTCGTCTTTATCGTTGCAATTTGATTATATATTTTAATAATAAATTAAAAACTACAAACTGAACTTTAATCGTAAATAAAACTTAAATCATCCAACTACTACGTTTCTGTTTCGTTTCTACTGTGTGGTAACTTGGAATATGCTTTTGATGCATACATTTGATGTAAAATTTATATGTTAGATTTTATTTTATTAGAAATATTGATAATATTCCTAGAATTAAAAAAAATTATTGTAATCTTCAAGAAGCGTTCAGTGAAATATGTATACTAAGAGATTGTTTCTTTTGTTTCAGATAGTGTGTGAGCCGCTGCATCCGACAGCTATGCGGCAAAATCCTGTATAAGTTTATTTTATAATTATTTTTTCATCAACAGCGAACCATCATTAATAATGTGTAATGCCGAGTGCGCAAAACATTTTCTATATATAATGTCGGAACATTGACATTTTTGATTCATATAAACTATGATTAAAAAAACAACATAATTTTCCATTTAGTTTGCATGTTATTTTATAAGTAAGCGTCTAATATCAATGCTGCATTTTTGCATCCTTTTTTTCACAAAACCATTATGTCAAACGAAAAAGAAAGTTTACCCATAGAACTAAGCCTTCTCTCCTGTGGGAAGGAGCTTATAAAGTAACCTGCAACGGTGTATTATTGATTTTTTAGACTGTGGTTTCAAATCTTCACGTGTTATTAAGGATATTTAGGTTATTTTAGTGCCAGTGTAAACTTTTTAGGATGTCGTCACCGGTCTTCTTTGTGACGACACTCTTAAAAGCGCACACTTAATATATATATTTAAAAATAAGCATTTCGTTCTTGATTTAGCTTTTACCGAACATATTGCTATCTCTGAAAAAAATTTGATACTGAAAACTTACAGTTAGGGTTTTTTAATAAAAAAATCTCTAGTCCCGCTGTTCTCTTATTTTTTTTTTATTGTATCAATCCCTTAAATCACCCAATCCCTCCCATTTTTCTCTGATGTGCTTAATACCAATAAGACAATAAACTGCGAATGGAATTTAAAAACTTTTACCGTAGATTTTTTGCCAAAAGATTTATGCACAAACTAGATGATAAGTCGTCGCTTCGTCACCAATTAGTAACATTTAATAAAATAAATTATTGAACTGATAAATTGGTAAAGTTTTTGTATTCCGTTAGTTTTTGTCTATGATGCTTCTGCAATCTGGTCTACCTTGCTTCTTGTCTTTATATACTCAGCTATATGATTGGTGTTAACATCTTTTTTGAGATGAAAAACATAGTTTTTGTTTCTAAATTACGATGCACTAGTTTAACTTGCAACAAAACACCATTCGATACTGATTTTGTGATAAGTGTAGTAGTAGAAAACGTAAATTTGCCAGTATTCGATAATTTTTCATGTATTTTTTATATTTTGTTTTCAATGTCATTTTATTTTATTTTGTTACGAATTTTGGTTCCTTGTTTCACCAATCAATAAAAAATATTTGATCGCATCCAACTTGCATCCCGATAATTGAACGGAGCTTTCGACCGCCGCCGATTTGGATGCAAGTTTTTTTTTTAGTACTACGCTACTGTAATGTAAAACGCGTATGGAATAATGTTCAGAACTCCCCATGGAAACGGGGAAAGACGTTTATAGTTTTTTACCTCTTAATTTAAAAGAAAAAACAAACGAATAATAAAGTAGCTTTGTAAATTTTTCTGATATAAATTCGCAAGGGATATTGTGTCTATCTAAAGTGAAAACATAATAAATTTGTATTATATAATTTTTGTGTTTTATTTACCAGAATTATTTTATTTAATAATTTAGAATTTTTGTGTTTATCTATGTAGTAATAAATTTTTCTGATGTTTAAAAGTTACATTTTAATAATTTATAATTAGTCATAATTGCATATTGTAAATAATACCAAGTAATACTAGAGCGAATTGATATATACTGCAAACGGCAGTTTTCAGGTCATTCACTATGTACACCGTTAAGTAAAGGCCGATTGTACAAAAGACATTCAGCGCTGAACGTAGTTCACCGATAGTCCAACACAAGTATCTTTTGTCCAACCCCGCCCTAAGTGTCATTTATAGAGCGGTTCATTCGAGTAATATCCCATGAGCGAAGTGCGGTTCAACTTCGTTCGATTTCTGAGATGCGTACCAAGCAACGATCCGCGAGGGAATTTTTAAGGCTGAAAGGTTGCGGACCCACCGAAATTTGTAGGCATTTAACCCTAGGACTACCAGGAAAACGGCCTATCGCTACTTACCGCGCGAGTCCATTGAACCCGTATTATTATATGGTGGGTTTGAGCTAATATTCGGTGATTATTTTGAATTCAATATAGCGTAAGCATTATTATATTTGACTTTTATTTTATTCAACATAAGAAAAGACCATTAGAATAAACCGAAGCACTCGAAGCAGTCATAATATATAAATGATATACATAAAAGTAAAAGTGGGTTAAACACATTTCTTACATAGTGTTCACCGCATACATTGGTTTTACAACGTGCACAAGTTCTTGTTTTTCTGTCTTTTGAAGATGGACAAACATTACATTTCTTCTTTCTTGGAATCTCAAAATTAGTAGATGTTTCGGCTTCTTCTGCTGCTTCTGGATTTTCGTGATCCTTGTATTCTGCTAGCTTCTTTCCTAGCTCAATTAGAAAGTTTCCTCTCTTTTTCAAATCAAAAGCTGAATTAGGTTTCAAGAGCTTCCATAGTATGTAAGCGTTCATGGTGCTGATGTCTATCATGTTATAAAAAACTACAAGAGGCCATCTTTTCGTCATCCTTTTGACGGTGTATGATCGTGCCATTTTGTCCATGTTGTCTACGCTACCTTTGGTTTTATTGTAGTCCAGGATTACCTCAGGTTTCTTTTTTTGGCCATTATCAACATTTTTCTCACAGCGCAGATTACTCAGCAACGTTACAAGCTTGCGTTTCTTTGCGCAATACGAAATAATCATCGCATCGTCTGTAAAACCAATCTGTGTGGAAAACACTTGACGATTTTTTGGATCAACAAATGAAGATGGCAAATCAGGCTTATTTTTATGGATCGTACCAACTAATATTAGGTTTTTGATAACAAATACTTTGCAAGATTGTACGAAGTAAAGAAATTATCGCAGCTGACATTCCTTTCAGAGTTTTAAATTTCTTCTACTAAACGTTTTACAACCTTTTCGCCTTGATTCTGGTCTCGTTGCTCTCCCTGCTTTCCAGGAAAAATTTCCAATTTCCATACATATGTTGTTACACTATCACAAATGGCCCAAAATTTTATTCCATATTGTCCAGGTTTTGATGGAATATATTGTCTAAAGGGACATCTGCCTCTAAAAGTTACAAGCTGTACACCAATTTGGTACATACGCAATTAAGTTTTCCATAACTCAAGCATTCCCGTATTGGTGCTATTTTGTCGCCACTCCTTTTTCTTCGCCTTTCCGCTGCATCGTCGAATCTAAGTACACGAAGTATATTTTGAAATCTATTTCGAGCGATAATTGTACCAAAGATTCTTCGACCATTGTTTTTGCTGCAAAGTTGTGTTACGTCCTCGTTATAAGATTTGTATACACCTATTAGTATCAAAACTCCAATAAATTTCTTAAATTCTTGGATAACCATTTTTATCAAATTTTTGCCGAAAACAATCTCTCCTTCATTCGTCCACTTTAGGATAATTTCAAAAGGAGATTTACGAAAATAAATCAAACAAGAAGAAGCAGGTGTACCTGAACGTTCTCGTAAAATATTGTGTCGTGGTTGTCTTTGAGGTAAAATAGGATCTTGGTACCAAACGACTTGTTTGATATAAAAGAATTAGCTCCAGCCCCATTTCTGTTGTGGTCATCATCGCTGCTCTCAGCAGATTCTTTGCTATCTGATTCTTCTGCTGTGCTTGTATCATGTCCATCGATGAGGCCTTCGACTGCATCTACCTCCATCGTCGTCTGAAGCTTCATATCCGCTATTGTATTCAACGTCACTCAGTTCGGCTACCATCGCCTCTAGCTGTTGTTGTGTAAGGTATTCCTTATTTCTACGATCCATTTTCCGTAATGAGTAAAACGCAAAGTAGAAAATAGCCGCAATAAAAGATTCAGAAATAACTACCTGATAATTTATAAAAAATTATGCTAAAATATCAAATCGCACATCACAACTGAACACAATATAAATTTTATCTTATTCACAGTAACAAAGTAACACTACACAGATTCAGCAAGCATTAATGCATTGTTCACGACGTGCGGCTATAAATATGCTGAAGCACGTAAATTTCCCAAAATCCGCATGTATACATGGGGGAATGCTAAGAAAGGTTTATCAGCAGCAGTCCGGAATTTATAAGCGAACCACTATCATTGTAAAACACACTCGCTTTACTTACATCTATACAGTTGGTAAATCGCGAAAGTATTTTTATACTGCCAAAACCATTCTTTCTAAAATATTTTTTTTTTCAGAGTTTTAAAGCTATAACTTGTATTTAAAAAGTCTTTTATACCAGTAAATTAGCTCAACCATAAGTACGATAAAACAATGGTTAGAAATCGTTTCGGGCCCATTGGACCCGCTCGGTAGTCCTAGGGTTAAAAGGTGTTTATGTCAACAATTGAATGAATGTCCAGAATATGCGCCAGTTGGTTCAACGAGCAACACTGTCAAGAGGCAAAATGAAGGTGTTTGACGAAAAGCGATCAGGTCGACCACTATCGGTAATGTATGAGAAGAATCAAAGGCAAGTGAACACTGATCCAACGAAATTTCCGGATTACGCAAACGCAATAAAGAATCGTATCTGTAGAGTAAGGGCGAAAAGAATGAGCCTGAAATTCACGGTTGTTTCGAACCCTCCGTACAGTTCTAATTTGGTATATTCGGATTTCTGGTTGTTGCCAAAGTGCAAGGAGATATTGAAAGATCAATTTCATTAGACACTGGAGTTCGGGCTGCTGTTCGCAATTGGTTCAACAGTAAATAAGAGTTTTTTCATGGATGGAATGAAGAAATGTGTTGAAATAAACGGCGATTGTGTGGCAAAATAATTATGTACATTGTTAGTATAATAAATTTGCTTGATTTTGAGACTGGCTTCATTATTTTGTCATTTCTTGTTATTTTATTTATAGAATTTAATAACAATCCACGCTCGTACATAGTTTTCCTGTAAAAAGGTGTTTAAATAGGTTTTATATGACCAGTTTTCAATAAGTATCAATAAGTGATTGACGCCTACGTAAGATATTTTATATTAATGCGTAGAGTGAATTTAAGTTTATTAGCCGCTTTTTAAAACAATACCAATTAGCAGCATTATAAGAACAAATTCCCTCCTAGGAAGAAAATTTGATCCTACAAATCTGGTAAGAATATTTTTTATGTATAGTTTATTTCAAATTATAAGAATATAATTTTGAACGGCTCTAATGCTTTTATTGCACCATCTTCTGTGATGATAATTATTATACCTAGTCACCTTATTGAACGGGTACGGTTTACCTATTTGCAACGTATGAATCTAGGGGCCGTATTGACTATAAATTAGGGCCCTATAATATAATAATAAGACGCTGTTAATTTCAAGTATGTATATAATAAAAAATACATATCTGTACATTGGGTTATATACAAAGAAAAAATTACAAATCGTGTGGCAACATATTGCTATGAATAGTGGTTTTATTTTGGTAACACATCTATTCACAACCAATCTGTCCAGATATTCAGTCGGTTTATTTTCAAGATGGGACTGCTTTTCCCTCAGGGTTCCAAATGGAAAACGTGGTTTTTCTCTTCTACAAATTTATAATGCGCCAGTAAGAGTATTGACAAATGTTATACTTATATTTCACTTTAAGTTACTTGTAATCTTTTTTAAATAAGGTTAAATAATAGTCACAATATAAAATTTAATGAAACTTTAATACACAAATAAAATTTAAAAAAAATCTTTATGAAGTATAAAGATAAATATTGCGTCATTAAACAATATTATTAAGGTAAAAATATCGTATGGAAGTGACCGCACATACGATAAAAAACTTCCTTAGTGACAGCCGATCAAAAATTAAAATTATAATAAAACACGTTTATACGTTTGTTTCAAATACGTTTTAATAACACTACAATTGTTTCGCCAAACAGTGGCTTCATCAGGTGCTGATAGTCTGATAATACAATAAAACAACTTAATATATATAATCTCACACTTATGTATGTAACACATTAACAGTGGGGATGTATTGTAGATATTAGAATTGTAGGAGGGGTGAAAAATTAAATTCAGTTTGTTCATTTAACGCTACGCCTAATTTGTTGTATCTATTGATTTCTAACGTCTCCAATAAATTAACTTTTTTGCTTTTATCCTGTACATGTAAAATTTTATAATCTATATTAACTTTATGATTTAACTCTAAGCAGAGGTTTGCGAAAGTGGAGTCCGTTTTTTTTGTTTCTATAACAGTTTTCGTGTTCCCTTGTCCTCTGTTGGAAGGTACGCCCCGTCTGACCCACATAGACCCCCGATTTTGACCCTTTATCCGTTTTATCTTTGTCATTCCTAATATATTTTTGGACTGAGTTATTAGTTTTGTAAGAAATAAACCCATTGCTAACTTTTTTGATTAGTTTACCTGTTTTAATAGATGTATTTCCTATATATGTAATGGTATTGTACTGTTTTTTTATATTAGACGGTATTTTAGGGCAGATTAGAGAGAGAGCAAGTTTTTTCTGTTTTTGTTCGAGAATTTTATTAACTAAATTTACTGTATATCCATTATTGATTGCTATAGTGTATATTCTATTTAATTCAATGTCAAAATTGATTTTGTTCATAGGTACGTGAATAAGCCTATGTATCATAGATTCGTATGCTGCTAATTTATGTGAAGTGGGGTGAAAAGAGCTCGCGTGTATTGTTGTGTCTGTATGTGTAAGTTTGTGGTATATTGCAAAATCGTGTCTACCTGTTTTGTTTGAAAGGGTTAAATCGAGAAAATTAATAGATTTGTCTTTTTCTATTTCTGTAGTAAATTTTATATTAGGATGAATCGTGTTAATGTGTTCTTGGAACATTTTTATTTGCCTCTCTGTGCTCTTGAAACAAACCAAAACGTCATCTACGTACCTGTACCAATAAATGCATTTGTTAAATAGCGGGGATTTACGAATCTCATTTTCAATAGAATCCATAAATATCTCAGCCATTAGGGGACTTAACGGGTTTCCCATTGCAAATCCCGATGTTTGAGTGTAATATTGATGGTTGAATCGACAATAATTTTGTTTAAGACAAATATTTACTAAATCTAAAATTTCTATCTTGGTAATAGCATTAACGTGGGTTTGTTCAAGTTTCAGAGAAATTAAATTTAATACCTCCAAGGGTGGAACATTCGTGAACAGATTGGTGACGTCAAACGACACGAATTTGCTATTATGAGGAATATTAATATTAGAAATCTTACTAATGAGCTCATGTGAATTCTTTATACACCACTTTGGTTTAAATTTAGTATGATATTAGATATAGTATTATATTTATTAACTCTTTACACAGTTTTACACAAGGGGCCTTGACAAAGGAAACTACAGGCCTTATAGGCATGTCTGTTTTGTGTACTTTTATTAATCCATATAGTTTAGGCGGTTGTGGGTTCATGATTGTAAGAAAATGCTTTTGGTGATTATTGAAAAGTATTTCTGAATTCTTTAACGCCTCTTTTATTTGCTCTTTAAAACTATTAGTAGGATCTAATTTTAACTTCGTAAATGAATTGTTATCAAGAAAATCTGTCACTTTTATATTGTATTCATATGATACATAGGCTTATTCACGTACCTATGAACAAAATCAATTTTGACATTGAATTAAATAGAATATACACTATAGCAATCAATAATGGATATACAGTAAATTTAGTTAATAAAATTCTCGAACAAAAACAGAAAAAACTTGCTCTCTCTAATCTACCCTAAAATACCGTCTAATATAAAAAAACAGTACAATACCATTACATATATAGGAAATACATCTATTAAAACAGGTAAACTAATCAAAAAAGTTAGCAATGGGTTTATTTCTTACAAAACTAATAACTCAGTCCAAAAATATATTAGGAATGATAAAGATAAAACGGATAAAGGGTCAAAATCGGGGGTCTATGTGTTGGCTTGTGAGTGTAATAAGGTATATGTGGGTCAGACGGGGCGTACCTTCCAACAGAGGACAAGGGAACACGAAAACTGTTACAGAAACAAAAAAACGGACTCCACTTTCGCAAACCACTGCTTAGAGTTAAATCATAAATTTAATATAGATTATAAAATTTTACATGTACAGGATAAAAGCAAAAAACTTAATTTATTGGAGACGTTAGAAATCAATAGATACAACAAATTAGGCGTAGCGTTAAATGAACAAACTGAATTTAATTTTTCACCCCTCCTACATTTCTAATATCTACAATACATCCCCACTATTAATGTGTTACATACATGAGTGCGAGACTATATATATAAAGTTGTTTTATTGTATTATCAGACTATCAGCACCTGATGAAGCCAATGTTTGGCGAAACAATTGTAGTGTTATTAAAACGTATTTGAAATAAACGTATAAACGTGTTTTATTATAATTTATAATGGAGTTTCAACATGTATCTGCCAAGTCAATTAATTATCAAAAATTAAAACTAATAAATTACAAAGATGCTTTTTAATTTCTCCCACAAGAAACAAAATAAACAAACTGATATGACATCCCGAAACAAACTCTAACGCATGTGCAACCACATGAAAAAATATGTCCTTGATATCCCAAGCGTACAAAATTTTATAGTTATAGAAAATATTTTTTTATAATAGAAATTTTAAAAAACGTTCTTTGTCATTTAAATCAAATAACTAAGAATAAAATATATATCAAAATTAACACAATGAAAAAATACAAAATTCAATACATTCAAAATAATAATAATAATTTTAAGATATCATTCATTCAATATAATTTACTTACGTAAATAAAAAAAAAAATATATATATATATATATATTCTCGAGACACCTGAGGTAGAAAGCTTAAAAATTAACAATAACGAGATCAACTAACTCGTATAAAAAAATCGGTAATGAAATCAAACACCAACCACTAATTAATCAAAAATCACTAAGTTACTTAAGAAAGATAAAAATTTATCTTATAATAAACACGTCTTTCTACACCCAGAATACATTTGCGTCTAAGGATACAGCAAACCCGCCTGCTCCATATAAAAAATACAGTTATAAAAATCGTCCACAGCAAAGTAAAACGGCGTGCTCCAACTACACTAGTCAAAAATATGTATAAGTTCAAAATGATAAATCACTCATAAATAATTAAATAACTTTTCAAAATATTTGCGGGGAAAAATCTATAGCACTATGTAGTGGATACATATAGATATATAAAGCTAATTTATTTGTATACACAATAAAACTTTTATGTGTCACCGCATTTCATAAATCATCTGTGATTGAGTCGTCTTGCAAATCGGTGTCTGTGTCTGAATCGTATTGCAAATTTATAATCAAAGGTGCTACTATTTTGTACATGCGCATATATTCGTCCTGTTTTGCTATTGCGTGTTTAACAGCATTTTTCCAATTTGCAGCAGTTATATGTTCCATAGCATTTGTTATGTGTGTTACACTGCTTTCACTAAATTTCGGTGTTTGATTTGTTTGTCTTATGGTATTTTTCAGTTGGGCCCGTATCAATTCAATGGGATTGAAAATGCAATGGTATGGTGGTAAACGCAAAATTGTATGTCCTGCTTCTTTGGCTCTGTTATCTACATAATAATCCTTTAAATATTATTTTGTCTTCATCACCTCTATTAATTGTGTTTTTGTATAATGATCCTCAAAATATAAATCATTTGCTTCTAAAAATGTTTTAATATCTTTCTTATTATTACATTTTGTAGGAACTTTGGTTTGCTGTCGAGAATGATACGGAGCGTTGTCCATCACTATCACACTATCTTTTGGTAAATTTGGCAGCAAAGTGTCACAAAACCATTCTTCAAATAAAGATGAAGTCATATCTTCATGGTAATCTAAACTTGAGGATTTAACATTTTTAGCAGATAATAGCGGCTGTCCGATCCATCCTTTTTCTGACCCAGCATGAAGAATGATTATTATCTTCCCTCTCGAAACCGGCGCGTCCAACTGACACATACTTGAACTATCCACCCAACCTTTGCAAATTGTGTCATGGGTGTCATACCACATCTCGTCTAAATAACATATGAATTGTGCTTCATATCGAAGTTTCTGTAACCTCCGGCTTTCCATAATTGTGCGACGTTTGTCTATAGTGCCAAACTTAAAACCAGCTTTCTTTAGCGCCCGCCACAAGGTTGCTTTAGAACTCCTCTGTAGAAGGAGTATACTTGCTGCCTAATAGTATCAATTTCATACTCTTCAATTTTCTCGGTGCTCCTTTGTCACTTCTTTGCTTTCGAGGCCCTGCGTTATTCTTAATTATTTTATATATTGTTCCAAAAGGCACCTTGGTTAATTGCGACGTTCGTTGAATGTTCTGGGTTTGTAGTTCGTTATTTTCTTCCATCAGGGTATGATAGACATTGAAAATTATCTGTTTTTTATCTTCTGATATATGCTTTCTCTGTCGTGCTCCAACAGTATTATCACTATCCACATCATAATCACTAACACTTTCATCAAAAGGTCGCCACATGTTCGTTAAGTAAAGAGAGAAAACTCAAATATGTATACAGCAGTAAAGATTAACAATAAGTGATAAATAGACTCAATATTAGATGTAATATATACCAACTCTCCTAACTATATTTACTAAAATTTTGTTTAATAAATATAAGCACTTATTTCATCTAAATTGTAATTTAATGACTATTTAACTATATATTCAAATTAGCAACTGTTGGTACTTATATTATTGTTAAATTGTATTTGATCTAAGTTGCAGTAATTACAATTTACTTAAACTTTGTCATTACGGACCTCAGCAGTTTGTTTGCGTAAAAGATAATCGTATTGTGCGGCCAGGTAGTTATTGCCGCAGGTAGTGAAATAAAAGAGCCGTTCAAAGTTATATTCTTATAATTTGAAATAAACTATAAATATAAAGTGAATGTGCTCGTCACGTGTAAAATTCATTTATTAAACGTGGCCAGTGTAGCAGCAAAATCAATTATGAATAAATATTCAGATAGTGAACCCTTAGATGAGAACATAGGGATTGACGTTCATACACGATTCAACATAGTGGTAGGTATAGATAGCAAACAGGAGTTGCATTTGACTTTTCATTCGCAGTCAGACTGCAATTATATTATAATGGCGACGCTCACTCTTCAGAAAAAGGAAGGTACTATCAGAGACGTTCTCCGTTATGATATTTGCAATATGTTCAAAAATAATTTTGCAAAACAACCTTCTCTCTGCACTTTACACCGCATTATCAACAATTTTGAGGAATTTTGCGTTTCACCTCAATATAAGTATTAAAAGCTTGAAATAATAATAATTTAAGTGGAGAACGTAATTTACTCATTTGTGCTTCTGTAGAAGAAAATATAAATCAATACAAATTTCACATTAATTTGGTATAGGTGACAGAAGTGTACGTAAGACCATTCAATACGAGGTGTGGCTATAAAATAACGAGTGCTGTAAAATTTTATATTTATACATATTTAATTATCCTCTCATCAGTCCCTACACCGCTCCATTCGAATTTTCCATTATTCAAAACAGTGTTGGAAGTCTTTTTCTGTGAACTCGTTCATGACGTGTGCCGCTGTTTCTTTCACAGCTTCAACGGTTTGAAATCTTGTTTCCTTTAATGCGCATTTGACCTTGGGGAACATAAAAGTCTCATAGTGCCAGGCCAGACGAAAGACACTTAAAGTGTCATCTTAAACACTTCGGCAATATCTTGAAAATGCTTAAACCACTCAAATAGCCGCGCACGTGATAAATATTAATTGCAAAAGACACGGGAGGTGCGGCAGTTTGAAAAGAAGGTTTCATGCTACATAGGTAATACGGTTTTGGCGCATGCGTAGTTCGTCTGTAGTAGCATCTGTCTCGTTGTTTTATAGCCGGATGGAATTTTGTCACAAAAATATATTTACTAATAAGTCAATATTTTCTAGGCACCGGCATTGTACTATTGAGTAAGTATGCACATTTAGGAGCAAACACAGTGCTGCAGTGGAAGGGGATTTGGTTAAACCCGCATTTATTATATGCACATTATGTTTCTGATAGCGGTGCTAGCGGCCCACGACCATAGCGATTAAGATTATTACTCTAAAATACCGATGCGCTCTGATACGTATACTTATAAACGAAGAATAGTAAATAATAAATAAAGTTATTATGTAGTATCAACTACTGAAAAGGAAATTCTATGTGGAACAGTGTGCACGATACCCCTACCACGTAGTTTATTTACAGAACAAAAGCATTTAGCAGAATTAACTATCTAGCAGATTATATTAGAAAATAAACCTATCAATAACATTTTTCTTCGCAGATACGTCCTCAGTTTGTCTATCAAGTATGTATTATGTATATCAAGTTCAGTAATGGTAATGCTAACGGATTGAAATAGTTTATTGTTTTTCGAAATAATCACCCTTAAGTTCTATACACTTTTCTATTCGTATAAACCAATTAGTAAAGGATTTGTCCCACTCAGAAGATGGTATGTTTGAAATGTGTGTTTCATACGCCTCAACTGCCTCTTCAGGTAACAAAAATCTATGTTTTGTTCACACATTATACTTTGAATTTTTGGGAACTTAAAGAAGTCATTGGGGGGATAGATCGGGGCTGTAGGGACAATGGCTGAGTAATTCAACTTTGTTGCCGGTCAAATAGTCGAGTGTTAGTCTTGCGCTGTGCGAACTTTCTTTGTCATGGTGAAGTAGGATCCAACGGTTCTGATTGCTTTTTCGCAACTCTGCAATAACTTGTGGCAAACAAATGGTAGTATGCCATTCTGCATTTACAGTTCTACGATTCTCTAAAGGAATCGTGTCCACGTGACCACTCTTAGATATAAAACAAGCAATCATTTGTTTAGCAACACTGCGCGCTCGAACAACTTTCGTCGGATTTGATTGGTTTTTTCTTTCAGGTTCATATGAGTAGATCCATATTTCATCGCCACTGACGATGTTATACACAAGTTTTATTGAACCTCACTGGAAGTGTTTCAGTGTTTCTTTACACCACTTCACACGAGCTTCTTTTTGTTCTGCTGACAGATTATATGGGATCCATCGCGCACACAATTTTCTTACATTTAAATGATCGTGCAACATTGTTTGTATTGCAGTCATGCCAATGCCTAAAGATGCACGAATTTCAGCATATGTCACATGTCGGTCAAACTTAATCATTTCACGCACGGCATCGACATTTTGCGCAACAACAACTGGTGATGGTAGACCTTCACGCAATTCATCGCTGAGACTATCACGCAGCGGCGGCTCGTGCATCAAAAATGTGGGGGTTGCAAATTTAGTGAATACTAATACTTTTTACAGTAGGTAAACAAGGTAGGTCACTAAGTATGTTTTATTAAAAGTAATTTTGCT
The DNA here is from genome assembly GCA_935421215.2 of Melolontha melolontha. NCBI lineage: Eukaryota > Metazoa > Arthropoda > Insecta > Coleoptera > Scarabaeidae > Melolontha > Melolontha melolontha. The sequence goes on along the minus strand of OW285237.1, from coordinate 147,723,099 downwards.
AAGGTACATATAAAGAAGAAAAAAGGCTTTTAAAACTCACTGATTCTGATCCTGATTTTATTGAAGCAAAAAATCCATGCGACGATCTTTCGCAGTCGCAAATTTATCTTTCTTGAGAAAGCAAGTTCAAAAGCTCCACAAATACTTACACAATTAATTATAATGTTCACTACATATCGATTGTACTTAACTTTCTCGTTGTGCAATGCTATATTTCTTCGATATGCACTATCCATCTGAGCAGCAATATCCACATTCCCAAAAAGCGATAATTGAACTACATTTTTCATATGCCTTTGTGATATACTGTGTTTTTTAATTCGATCGCTTGAATGATTTAAATCAGTTAAACCCATTTTCGTCCATATTTCTTCACCTTCAAATAGTAAGCAAGGAAAGCAGAATAATGCATTTTTTATACTACAACCGCAAATCTACAAATGTTTATTATAAATATCCTTATTAAATAGTCTATTAAAAGTTCGCGTCTTACTGGAAATCGTTTGTTTCAGATTTAAATTCGGAACAGGTCTGCCCAACCGCTTTATTTCAATTTTTTCGGCGTACGTTCTTTTATAGAACGGATCCACTATTAAACTCTGCACTGAATTCATTATTATTTAAAAATAAAGAGCATAAACACTTTTAAACACACAAATACAACTTTTTTATTCGCTTTTATACCGTTGCACCGTAAGCAAGAAATATGTCTAATGTTTTGGTTGCACTGCTGCTGCAACACTATTGTCGTTTATGGAGATATACCCAAAAGACGTTCGACAAAGTTCGTCAGCCGTATAGGGATATATACGTTCGTGGATTGCAATGAGTCTGCAAACCAAGTGTGTTATTCTCTCATTTATTTAACGTATTCATATCCAATTAGATATACCTATTATAAGTAATTTATAATAGTTCATTTATTCTGTGAGGTAGTACAAATTTTTAATTTAAAAAATGTAGAATTACGCTTTTTTTCATTAAATTAAATCTATTAGTTTTGGTGGTTGCGCAAACTTGCAAACCATAGCAGAAACCGCCACTGCTATCACGTCCAAGTTTGAACTCTTGAAAGCAGTGACATATTGTACTTTTAGATAGTACCTCACTACCAAACGCAGAATTCATTCGCTGGACACATTCTTGTTGACTTAAACCACTTCGAAAATGATAATAAATCATCGCATGATAGTGTTCTCTTGTTAAATTCATTTTGTTCCTGTATCGCTAACTTCTAACTACCACAGTAAAAAAAACTATTTGACATTTCTTGGTTCTGTTACTTGTTTTCACTCACATAAATGTGAAGTTAGCTGAATTTGTATAAATCATAGGTCAGGTACCAACTATACCGCCGGTTCCCGAAATTTTCAGTGTATTCCTCGTATTTACAATTTTATATTGCAGCGTGGTTTACTGTAAAGTAACTGCAATAATTGCCAACAAATTTCGATCAAGCGTGTTTAAAGAGTATTTTCAAATCGACTTGAACCTAATGTAGACTATGCCCGCATACTGATGCAATATGACCACATGATTATACAATAGACGTGAAAAATTAAGTGCACACTTTCTAATTAAATTGTTAATGAATAATGTTGACCCTCCATTACTCTCACATATAAATTTTCACGTTCCTACTCACAACACCCGCTCTTTTGTTATCTTCGGTACATGAAGCGCGAGAATGAATTACTAAAATCTCGAGTGTTTAAAATGATTAATAATTTTCATAAGTATTATGATGAATATGATGACTCTCACTTGTGAAAATTAACGTATTAATTTTTTACTTAACTTAATGTATTAATGTCTATATTTAGTTATATTTTTTTGTTTTGCTCTTTTAGTTGTTATTTATAGATTGTTATAATAATATTAATAATTGTGACTATTATTATATTTATTAGATTGCCTAGTAGAAAATCCAAAATAGATAAAACATAAGACATAGTAATAATAAATGAAAAAAAAATAATTAAAATTCACGTTTCGATAAAAAACACTCGAGAAACACATCCATGCCTGATGAGTTTCTGGCTGAACGCACTTAAGAAACTTTCAGAAGTAAACTCATCGTTAGGGTAGCCGTAATGACTGCTTAAGTTAATGTTGACGTTAATCGTGGTACACGGAAGGTAACCCAAGGTAACAACAAGGGCGAATTAATTTTATTATTGATGATATTTATCATAAAATAGAAACTAGTGCTACCTACCTCGTGCAAGCAACAAAACTGGTCTTGCTAAATCTTACTTAAACTCAATAGCCCTCCTTGGACTTACCTTATGAGGACGGGTTGCTCTTAAAAATTCAAGTCAGCAGACCAGTACCACGGCTACAGCTCGAGAAGACGAATGGGTTCCTTTGCGAAACGTTGTTAACTTTACTGATGAAACTGTCGATATATTAGGACGCTGTGTGGTAAATGTTGTAGCTGGTGTACTACATCCACCTATTCCATATAACGCATATGTAATAGCAACAAAAGTTATAAATACAGTTGATTCGGAAACAGTTGCTAAAACCATTAACGAGAATATTTAAAAAATACTTCATTCGGACGACAGGTACAAAGAAAAGGTACTTTTATTTGTAAGTGACAGTGCTGCATATATGTTAAAAACAGGCGAACTATTATAGGAAGCATATCCTAATATGCTGCATATTACTTGTCTAGCACATGCTCTCCACATAATCTGTGAATATATCAGAGACACCTTTCCAGAAGTTGATAGACTTGTATCCGCTTTTAAAAAAGTTGCCGGAAAAGCACCATTGAGTAGCTCTTACAGGGAAAAACTGCCATCTTTGTCACTGCTTCCCTCTCCAGTAATAACTAGATGGGGGACATGGTTGGAAGCTACTAGTTTTTATGCAGAAAATTTCGATAGTTTACAAAATTTCGTTGCATGTTTAAATGACGATGCTTGGAGTATTTCGGAGTGTAAGGAACTAACACAAATTCCACATTTAAAAAATCAGTTGTACTTTCTTCAGGAACACTTTGGAAATTTGACAAAACTAATTGCTTATTTTGAAAATCAAAATCTCAAATTAAAAGATGGATTAACCACATTAGATGCGGCTATTAATAATTTGAAAAATACTGAAAAGACTTCAGGTGTGGCCTTCGGCAAAAGTTTGACGCAGTTTTTAATAGAAATCCAGATTTAATAACATTGTGGCAATTGTGCATGGGTACAATTCTTCAAAATCTAACTGCTAAATTTGCTGAAATAAAAGGATATTTCCAGTATGCACCTATAACCAATTGCGATGTAGAAAGGACGTTTTCTACTTACAAGGATGTATTTCATTCAAAGAGAATAAATTTTACAGAAGAGAACCTTCAGAAAGTATTGCTAGTAAATATTAATACTCCTTTACTCAACTTGAACTACAAAATGAACAAATAAAAATGTATTTCATATTTTGTAGCCGTATATATACCCATTTTATTATTATAAGTATAATTATATAAATAAAATTAAAAACTTTAAAAATACAAATGTTCAATAGTACGCTCGTGGGCGATGAGTCATCAACCTGTCGTGTCCGGTCTCTATTAATTACTCTTGTTAAGTTTCATTTGCTATAACCATTACAATATTTCAAATTCTTGGAATAGGGTCAATTACCGAAACACGAAAATTTATATCTTTCCAGTTGAAAAGTATATTTTGTTTTTTAAGGTATTCTATTTTGTGTTTTAAAAACTGTTCAAGATGTGATACAGAAGAATATAAAAAAGATAGTGACGATGTTGATTTATCGACAGAAGAGATAAATTTTCACGATGACAAGAAAATAAGAGTTTGTTTAGGAATTCAGGCAAACTAAGTTTTAAATGTTTACAATAACTTAAAATCGGAAAATGACGGATCTACCCAGGAGTCAGATATTATAAAAGAACATCAAAGTTAACAGACATACCTTGTGGAATAATTTACAAAACTGTCAAATATCGTGTTCAAACAAGAAAAAGGAAAATCGATAAAGGATCCTCGGAAAATTGCAAATATTTTTAATGGGTAACAAATACCATATTAAGCTTTGTTTTGTATATTTTGGAATCTTTGAGTTAGCATTAGCATTGATCCTTCTTTTGGTTAATTGCACATATTTTTAAACGAATGCCGTACTGTTCTTATAAGTAGGTATTACAAAATATCAATCTTAAAACACATTATATCATGTATTATTTTATTACAAAGTTCTTTTTGTCTTTTTAGACTGTTCTAATTTGTTATGTATATATTATGTAGTAATATATACCTGATTTTCTAAGATTTCAATGGATATCTCTTGTTTAAAATTTAACGTACTCCATGACTGTCAAAACAAACAATGTTTATTTATTGAAGAAATCTGCAAGATTTAAATGTTAATTATGAAATTTTGTTACTGTTATAATGTTCTAAATATCCTTTTATGTTTTGGTACGTATTACATGATCTTAAATTCTAGATTTTAATATTTATAAACTAAAACGTAAAGAAATAATAATCCATAAGGCATTGAATATAGACTTACTGTCTGTTTTGTTACATCGTAAACTCCTTACAGAAAATAATGAACGAAAACTCTATATATAATAGACATTAAATTTGTTATATCGATGCGCATTCAAAATTGACCCGTTTCAAATTTTTCACTGCTGTTTCAGCTCTACGTTATTTTCAATTTGTCTCGTTTAAAAAGATACACAGCAATATGTAAAAACAAATCTCTTAAATATTTTCCAAAATTTGCAATGAGATTAGATTTAAAAAAGAAATTCTATTTACATTTACAAGATTTCCGCAAATTTCCACTGGTTTAAGAACAAGCGAAAATATTAACTTATTTACTTATATACGTAGAAACGTTTATTTTCTGCATACTTCAATATTGCAACTTTGAATTGAAATAAATTTGAGAATTTATCGAAAGCAAAAATTGAAAAAAAATTCTTTTTCGATTATAATATAAAGCCGAACTTTAGAAAACAAACTACCTTCACAGATGAACGATTTGTAATTGATAAGTCGGTAGGTTATCGATAGCTTGCAACTGCAATGTTTAATTTAATTTACAAGCAGATAATTAATTTCTCTATTTATTTGGTGCTATGTATAAGGTGATACATGTTAACAGATAAGATATTGATAACTACCAATGTGTTATTCCAATAATTAAGCCAGTATTAAAAAATTCTTATCAGATATTATCTGTTACTTCACGGATCGATGTTAGTTTTCGAGTGTATATAATTCGCGTTAAAGAATTTTAAGCGTGTGCCTAAAGATAACCATTAAAATATAATCTTATCAAAATATGTAATTTCTTCTTAACACTGGGAAACACACTACCGGTCGTAAGTGTTGACCCACTCTCAAAATAATAAAAAAATAAGTGAATGCTGCTAATTATAATAAATTAAAACTTTATTTTGAAATCATAGAAGGTACTTTAAGTTTTATAAAAACTTTTTTAAATAGTTTTTTCAAAAAATGCATTAAATTTTACAAAATTTCGAAGTTACTTTTATATAAGAAAGATACTACTAAAAATATTGTTCTGTTGAACATTGAGTGGACATGTCTTTGCATATATCCTACGTCAGAGTACTTAAACCACCTCTATTTTTGCTCTAGAACCAATAAAATTAAGAATGGGTAGATATATGTGGCTATGTAAAGAGTTACACACGACTCTTTCGATTCAATGTAACTCGATGTGTGATAGCTGAATGTTTTTTTATTTCATAATGTCGCGTAGGAGTATAAATAATCCCAAACAGTTTCTGTTATGTATGTGGAAAATTCACTACCCACCAGTATAAGCGGAATATCACACCTGTAATGGAAAAGTTATATTTTCACTATTTTGGCTTAACCATTGAACGTCAAGACACACCATGGATTTCCAGCTTAAGCTGCGCATACTGTGCTGTTACTTTGGGGGGCTGGTCAAGCGGTAAGACAAGCGCTATGCCATTTGCAAGACATATGATTTGGCGTGAACAAACGGACCATTTGATTGCTGCTTGCTACTTACCCGAAAATTTTCGAGTTTTCCAGCAAAAATAAGAAAAATATTTGTTCTGCTAGTCGTACAGTACCTCATTTTAAAGCTTGCTAGTACCAAGACCTGTATGGGTTGAGCGAAGAATATGATGTTACAGTAGAACATTGAAATGCTTGCTAATTATTGTTAGACTGTAATAACTAAAGTAGGACACCCATTTCTACATATTTAATATAACACTTATTTGACAAAACACGTTCTCATTAAGTGTTGCATATTTCACATTCTTGTTTAATTGAGTAACTAGGTTAATATAACATTAAGTAAGTAGGTTAGGACATGATATATAAACTGAGAACAGAAGAGAACGAGGTTAATCTTGTACTTGTGAACATCGTAATATGTAATGTTAAGTATTTATTAAAGATTGTTTATATTGTTTCGGAGTGTATTATTTATTGCACCAATAAAACCGGCCGCTAATTAGCCCGCCTCGGAGATGAAGCTGTAACGAGGATCAGGGGACATAACAAGATTTTGATATCAGAAAGTGCCCAAAAACAGTATAAAAGAAAACATTTTAAACAGTACAATACCATAATGTACATACCTAATTAATATTATTTCATTTACTTTTCAATTTTTTTTCCAAAACCTGACATGCCAGAATAAATTTATTATTATCTACTATTTTTAGAACTGTAAAAGGAACGAAAAAATGTAATTTATTATTTCATAAATATAAATAGATGGAATGGTACCATAATTACAGTTACTGTAGTAATATAATTCTGATAAAAATATCATTTAATTAAGGCTAATCTAATATTGCAATAAAGATAAGAAAATTCAATTTGACAATCGGTATTAGAATAAGATTGGATATATTCACCTGTACTCATCCCTAACTGTTAACAGTAACGTTTTTGTATTAGAGCGCTCAGTCCGAAAATTATGTTTCCTAAAATTCGCCAGGGACGTCTAAATGATACTCCGTATTAAGTTATTATACATATTGCTATGAAATTTCCTTCTTAGTAGATATAAAAACAGAATTTTATGATGTATGAATTAATCAAACGAGGCATGAAGAGCATAAACCAATTACAAAGAAATCAATAGAGGTTGTGCCACCTCGAATATAGCATTCAAATTTTACATTACACACTTTATATAAATAATTAAACGATATGGAGATAGTTTAAAGGTTATCATAATTTTCAATAATAATTAGAATCTAATTAGATAGAAAAAGCATGCTTTATCTACCAAAACAGTAGAAAAAGGATAAAGAATAGAAATAAAACTACGGTTTTAATCTTCACTTTTAATCATTACTCGTAAAACGACAATTGTTTCGCCAACACAGTGGCTTCCTCAGGTGTTTACATCTAAACAGTACGTTACAAACTGACTGAGGATAAAAAATAAGTTTTTCTTTGTGTATTAGTCACATTACTAGTAATATTTTTCTTAGATTTGTTCACTTTTTATGAACAACATTCCTAATGGACGTAGATGTCAGGTATCAAATGCATTTAGAAATAAGAAAATCAAATAAGTAAGCTATTCAACTTCAACAACAGGAACAGTGTAATCTGAAAACAATAAAAACAACCATAACAAATGCGAACAAAACTTTGTTATATTAAGAATAACAATTGAAAATATTAACATTTAAAAACGTAAACAAACACAAAAATGTCAAAAGTAAAAGTAAATTAGAATGCGCATGCCCACAATGCCTCGAACTATTATTATTAAATCAAATAGGATTAGAGGAGAGAGAGAGAAATAAATACAAAAGGACTAGTAAAAGAACAATGAGAAAAAAGCACAGAAGACATTTAATCAAAACGCGCACAAATACGGTGGTGTCAAAACGTCAATTGTGCTTGGTTAGTAGAAGTATACAGCGCCATCTTACCTAAAGCATATTCTGGATAAATTCTGCTGCGTAATCACTTGTCTGGAAGATTCAAATACTTTCGGGTGTTTTCAGATATGTTCTACGCACCGAGGACGAGTAGGTTAACTCGGTTAACATCTGATGGCACTTGCCTGGATAACAATTTTAAGATAAAAAAGGAGAACGTGGCATGAAACGAGAGAGATAGACATATTTTAGCCACGCCTAGCGTATCCCGGGTGCCTTCAGATATTAACCGAGCTAAGCAAACAGATCATCCAGCATTCTGTTGGCCACGTTGGAGAGAATATAGGTAGGAGTGCGTGTTAAGAAAGCTTAAGACAAAGGTGAACATTTGTTTTACGTCATATTTGCGTATATTCAATGCAAAAACAATAATATTTATAATTGTTTTGTGTTTTTTATTTTAGACAGACTAAATTTATCATATTATATATATCTAGCTAATTACTTTCGTTAAATTCATATGCATCAATATACTAACAAATAGAATACTTACAGATATTGCATTTGGATCATACCATTTAATGTTAATTACCATTGTAATCCATGCGAAATGCTGGAAGATTACCGAAATTTCCTATTTGATTTGATATAGCTATATAATAGATGTAATTATGTGTGCCGTTACGTGCCTGTTATTTCTGTTAAATATGCAAAGGCGTATTTGAATGTAAATTATTGGTTTTGCGTTTACAGTTTATAGCTCTATTTGCCCTGTTCATTGAGGGTTTTTCCGTATGTCTATTAGTCTACAGATTTCTTGCAATAGGTTTTAGTTTAATTTTATTACCTTGTCGGAATAATTGTGTCTCTCATAGTTTACCTGGCACAAAAGACTGACTAGTCAAGACTAGTAGCAACGAAGAATTAACTGAGAAAACATCTAGCAAAAACTCATAAAGCATCGACCTAGACAAAAACTCGACATTCGCTCAGATATTTAAAATAAACTTCAAATAAATAACAAGTATCTTTTATTAAATAATTAATAGTTGTGTACATAGTAGAATAAAATATTTTAGTTCACAAACGAAAAGCGAAAAGCTTCTCAAACCAGAGAGGCTGCAATAGTCCATTTCAAGACGTTCGTTTTCGCGAAGGGAACCATAAATGTAATGTCATACCTGGAGTTCCAACGAGGAACCAAAAACGACATCCCCTCCAATATGAACGGGCAGTCAAAAATGCTTTTGATCCGTAATTTTTTTAAAGTTTTTAAGTTTTTTTAATTATTTTAGTTAAGCATTTCCTACAAATATTCTCCCTTCTAACGCTTAGAGATGACATGCCATGGCGTAAAAGCAAATAATTCTGGGACCCACCTCGTTCCGTGTAGATACCATCAATCTTGAATGTGAGGAATTCCAAAAACTTACATTGAACACGGTCCAAAGGAATAGAATCGCAAGCATAGACGATACCAAATTAATGAGGCGTATTCAATTTTGCTCAAAACATAAGCATGGTACAATGATTTAAGCAAAGTGATATCTTTAAGGTACATATTTTGACACACGCATAATAAATCCCAGAGTTTTGTAGACATCGGAACAAATATGGATTATATGGGATCTAAACGTAAGATTAGAGCCAAATAAGACTCCAAGATCCTTTATTTCTTACTGGTTAAGATATTGTTTTTAGTACAATACTAGGACTCATGAGGCAAATAATATCTTGGGGAGACCCTGCGAAGGGCAGCCATTGCTTACTCATCTGCTGAATACTTTGTTGTTCTCGGGTATCGATCTCCCATGCTCAAGCTAATAGATATGTAATTTAATAACACAATGAGGATCGTCACCGGTACTATTAGATCCACACTTAGTCTCTGGTTACCGATTCTTTCTAACATTGCCCCGTCAGATATCATTTTACATTTTAATGCAGCATAGAATGAATGGGCTAAGATTACCAACAACATTAATCTTACACGATACATCATAGAGAGCGTCCCCAGAATCCGACTAAAATCTAGGAAACCGCCATTTAGGCAGGCAAGCAGCAGCATGATTGCGTTAGCTTTATTAAATAAAAGCGCGCGTTGTTTAGAAAATTGCTTTCCGTTCGAATTACACCTACGCGTATTCGTAAATACGTCTATAAAAAACTTTACACTATGATAGCTGTTCATTAGGCTGGGTCAAAAAAAATTTTTTCTTCATTTCTTGAGAGGCTCAGTGATAAAAAGGTGCTAAATGGTATAGCTAATCTGCATATAAAATTTTATTACATTATTTAAAGTTTTACTGCCTCCGGATAGCGATAGAAATTTCAGAAAAAGTAGATTTTTGACATCACTTTAATAATACTTTTTAAGTTACATATCTATACAAGTTTTATGCAAAATAATTCTAAGTATCGGTATATAGAGGTAATCCCGATATACAGGCTGATTCATTTTCGGCCCTTACCATGCGGATCTCTCTTATTATTGGAGATAGAGTATAGGTTTAAATTTGGCAAAGTTGTTAAATTTTGTGTTTGTTATAAATCCGTAAAGAAAATAGACCTGTGACAAATGACCTTCGTTATTTAAAAAAAAAAACCGAAAACCCCATTTTCTTCTTTTACCTATAGCACCGCCTTGTAGAGAAAAAATAAAATCACATCCTTTTGGCCTTTTCTAAACCTCTATCCAGTGGTGTACTCTAAATTTTTATACGACGTTTCGTTTCTTTCTGGCCATCATCAACTATATAATTTCTTATAGGCGCCATATTGGATTTAGACATCTTCAGAAAGAGTTTTTTTTCTGATTTCAACCATGTACCACATGCTGACTATAGTTTTTGACATTAGGTTTTATTTGAAAGAATAAATTATAAGATTAAATAAGGTAGCCTTTGGAATTTCAATCTGTCAAACATTTCATTTATTGTTCATTAATAATACAAAAATGTCATACACTAACGAAGAGAAACGAGATATGATAAGTATTTTTTATTCTTCGGAACGAAATTCAACAGTAGCGAGTACAAGATAACAAAAACATTAATAAAAATACATAGAAAAGTAAACAATAAACAATTACAGTAAATGTTCAATTATCTGGCCATCTTCGGTAATACACAATTGGGCACGCCTTCTGGCATTTTGTACTGCCCTTTGTATAGTTAGTTCTTCTAGGAACTGCATCGAAGGCATTCTGAAGTCTGTTTCGTAATTCTTCAATGTTTTGTGGCGCATCTACTTTATAAATATTATTTTTAACATATCCCCATAAAAAAAATCTAGCGGACTTAAATCAGGTGATCTCGCATGCCATTTAACAACTCCTCTATTTCCAATCCAACGGTTTGCAAACTCTTGATTTAAGAAATTTCTAACAACAGGTGCATTGTGTGCTGGTGCGCCATCTTGTTGCCACCATAAATATTGTAATTGATTGATTGATGGGATATTGTCGTCAAGATCGTCAGATACGTATGTACGTAAAATGTTTAAATATCTTTCTCCATTTAAATGTTCTTCATACATAACTGGTCCTAAGAGACGATTTGCCAAAATATCCATCCAAACGTTTATTCCAAAACGATGTTGTGGTCTTCTAGCCCTGTTTTGTCGGCGATTTTGTACGGCCCAATAGTGCTCCGTATTTCTGTTGAACATTCCAGAATTTGTAAATTTTGTTTCATCTGACCAGATGATTTTGCTTAAAAAATTTTCGTCATTTTCTATCCTTCCCATTGCCCAATTACAATATTCTAGCCTTCTCAAATTATTTCCAGGCAGTAAAGAGTGACTAGCATGGATCCTGTATGGTTTAAACCTACTTTTATGTAAAGTTCTCCAAACTCTGGACTGGCACAAATTTAATTCTGACGCTACTTCGCGTGTATAAATTGATGGATTATAATTTATCTATAAAAATACAAGATTAACATGAAATTTGAAAACACGCTTTTAATTTACCATTTGTAAAATATCTTGTCGATTTTCATTTAAACTCCTGTTGTCTTGACCATTACGCGGCTTAGTAAACGATCCATTCTCGACCAAATTTCTGTCGAGATCTAGAAAAATGGTACGATGAGGCTGTTGTCGTTCTGGATATAATTGTAGATATCTTGTACTCGCTACTGTTGAATTTCGGTTCGAAGAATAAAAAAACTTATCATATCTCGTTTCTCTTCGTTAGTGTATGACATTTTTGTATTATTAATGAACAATAAATGAAATGTTTGACAGATTGAAATTCCATGGCTACCTAATTTAATCTTATAATATATTCTTTCAAATAAAACCTAATGTCAAAAACTTTAGTAAGCATGTGGTACATGATTGAAATCAGAAAAAAAACTCTTTCTGAAGATGTCTAAATCCAATATGGCGCCTATAAGAAATTAGATAGTTGATGATGGCCAGAAAGAAACGAAACGTCGTATAAAAATTTAGTCGTATAAACTGGATAGAGGTTTAGAAATGGCCACAAGGATGTGTTTTTATTTTTTTCTCAACAAGGCCAAATGTCGGTGCTACAGGTAAAAGAAGAAAATGGGGTTTTCGCGTTTTGTTTTTAAATAACGAAAGTCATTTGACACAGGTCTATTTTCTTTACGGATTTATAACAAACACAAAATTTAACAACTTTGCCAAATTTAAACCTATACTCTATCTCCAATAATAAGAGAGATCCGCATGGTGAGGGCCGAAAATGAATCAGCCTGTATATCGGGATTACCTCTATATACCGATACTTAGAATTATTTTGCATAAAACTTGTATAGATATGTAACTTAAAAAGTATTATTAAAGTGATGTCAAAAATCTACTTTTTCTTAAATTTCTATCGCTATCCGGAGGCAGTAAAACTTTAAATAATGTAATAAAATTTTATATGCAGATTAGCTATACCATTTAGCACCTTTTTATCACTGAGCCTCTCAAGAAATGAAGAAATTTTTTTTTTTGACCCAGCCTACTGTTCATGTACTATATACATATAGTACGCGACGAGCTGGTTTCCTGAACCTCGCGCTCGTTGACGCCTCTGTAAGCCGATCGAGAATGGTAGTCTTTAACGATTACTGGATAGCTCTCCTCGAACAACCCCCTTAATTGAGGAATAGAGGTTTAATTTCTAACCTTTCAGAACCTTTGTCGGGTATAACGCTCCCACGTAGGTAATGGTCACAATTAAATAGGTTCCACATAGGCCACGGAAAATGCAACTCAATACCGCATAAATGGAAACTAGCAGATACTAGTCTCTGTGACTGCGGAAATGTGGAAAAAACTATGGCCTTCATAGTAAACGACTGCCTCAGAAGAAGTTTCACTGGTGGCATTCACGAACTGAGCAAGGCAACTTCTCCAGCACTGGACTAGTTGAAAAATGTAGTTGTTAGTGTATAAATTATTTTTTTCTATTTTGCGTTCGCAATAAATTATGAAACCCAAAACAGTATCGAAATGAGCTTCATTTCGATACGCTTTTTTCATTTTTAAATTGGCGTTGTTCGAACACAGAAATAAATATCATTGCTGTCATTTGATTTTAAGAATTTAAGTACACTTGACAGATATGATATACGTAGAAAAGAAAAATGCTACACAAAGCAGTGGCGGCTCTTGCTAAAAATTTTAAGGTGTTCTGCAAGTTTTACAAAAAAATTTACCTTGCACGGGCAGTAAGAGGTTGTCTCCCATCGATCTTATCGTGCTTTCTTCGCCTTCCGCACTGAAGTAATGGATTTCTGGAACGATTGCCAATTGTCACACAAAAAAATAAGAGTCACTAAGCACTACTTTACTAACAAATTATTTCTTATAAATTAAATCTATGCTACGTTCTTTTCGATTTGCAAATTTTGTTATCACTTTGTCATTAAAATTGTCTATTTCGGAGATAAACTTTTTTTCGATAAATAGCATGGAAAGAGATGTTAAACGATCTTCGGTCATTGAATTTCTGAGAAACGTCTTAATTCGATCCGAATCATATCGCCCTCCGCGCTGGACTAAATGCAGCGAACAGGCCTGCTAAAATCACGCATTGGTTTTAAACAGCCGCGTAGGTAGCGGGGTGCGCGCGGGTGTTTGAAAGAGCTCTGAGAGCACGTTCGTGTGGACCAGATAAGGAACAAGTGAGCGATCGCGCGAATTAGGTTGGTTATTCCACTGGTCGCCTATTGAATATTATTTGATAGTAACCGGCGAATTTCGGAAGCGAATATCTCGGCTTCTACTTGTCGGATTTTGATGATTGAGGTGTCAAATTGTAGGGTTTGATGTCCTCTAGAGGATGATGTAGAAAAATATGCAAATTTTTTGATATACAGGGGAAGAATTTTCACAACAATATGTTACGCTTTTATAAACATCAGAAATGTCGGAAAAATTATGTAAAAGAAAACTAGTTATAACTAATACAGGTTCGCCCGCCCAATTTTTTGGGAGCTCTGCAGCACTGCAGCGCTTATGCGCTAGCCGCCACTGACAAAGTATAATATATACAAATGACAACAAGATATATTAGTTTCTATGTCACTCATGTTTATATTTTTAAATAAAATATCAAGTAATGGTACCGTAAATTAATAAATAATATGTAAAATAATACATTTCGCGGAGAGCAAGGTTTAAATTTGAAAACGTCAAATATCAATGTGACCAACTGCATACTTTATACAAAAATAAAACTTTAAACTTTAAAATTAAATAATTTCAATTTATTAATGAAAAAATGCAAAATAAAAAAAATAGTATAAAAAACTCATTTGTTATAAGGCCTTTTGTCGCACTCGTTCTTTAGAAAACTCGTGCGGCAAAATGGTGCCTTGTGTTTTAATATACTATTATGAGCTTTTTGTCATAAAAGTTATTTATACACTAATTTTTTCATCGCTTCTCGTTCTCGTACAAAATAAGAATTAATTTCTATTACATTAAACATTAAACTAAAAATAGTAAAAGTTTCAAGTGAAAATAAAAGCTATGTAATATTATTTTCTTGATTATCAAATTTGCAATTTATCAGTTATGAGATGATACGATAGTGTCAAACTGTATGTTTAACATAAATAAATATAATCAGCCTGTAGAACGATATTATCAGCATGTAATGGAATTCTGTGAAGTTACTTGTTTTGTTTTTTTACTGTAACACTGTAAATATTCATTTTGCATCTTATCAAGTCTTTAAGAACGTTTCTATAAAAGGAGTAATCATTAAGAATTCATTCAGTGTGTTATTTAGCTTAAGTCTGATATCGTATCAATTTTCAAAAGCGATAAAATTGTATATAAATCTTGTTATTATCAATTTATATTATGCATAACCAACGTACAACACATAAAACCGATTATAATGGGTTTTGGCTTTTATAATACCATAAAAACATTTTAAACCGCAATGTTCCTTTGTAGTTGAAACACCAAGTCACATATTGTTTTGTGTTTTTCAAAATTTACAATTCATGGTATTAATTAGAGAAATTCAATAATATTAATTTGATATAGGAATATGTATTAATGAACATACATCATTTTGCCGAAAATATTAAAATGTACTTTCTCACGGTATGCTGAAATCTTGTTTGCAGTTAGTCGTAATTTCGTGGCTCGTAAATATATTCCCAACAGTAATTAGTAATTTTGAGCCAAAGGACATCATTAAATCATGTGTATAATCCGTTCTAATATTACAGAAATACATATTTCAAAAATCTATTATTGACTTATTTGTAACACTTTGAATAACATAATAGTTATTTACATACAAAAAAAGTAAAACACAAAACGCATAGCCTCGGTGGCTCCGGGCTGGAACCGTAATTCTTGGTACTATTTACTTCTTGGTCGCATATTTATTTTATTATCCAGACACAAGTCATGAATATTGCACACGGGCGTACTGTAATTTGTAGGTATTTGTACGATTGATTACGTACTAGTAACCATCTGCTACTTTTTACTTAGGTCAATTTTTTTAAATGACTATTATGGGTTTTATTTTACATTTACTTAGAACATTTATCCTTTTTAACAGATATTGATTATATATTGTCACCATTTGTGTTCGTTTCTATATTTCTTTTGCGAAACTATAAATATATTGTCCTGAAGATGACTTGCAATAGTGGACGAAACGTCAGCCAAGAAAGAAGTAGTTTCAAAGACGCGCTTCTAGCCTGGAATCCCAGAAGCTATTATGAACGACGACCGCGGAAGCCTACAAGCCTGATCAAGGAATTTAAATTATGAGATAGTCTCTGCTAGTTTCCATTTATACAACATTGAGTTGCACCTTCCGTGGCCTGTATGGAACCTATTTAATTGAGCCCATTGCCTACTACGGCAGAGGTTCTAATAGACTAGAAATTAAATCTCTATACCTTAATTCAAGGTGTTATTTGAGGAGAGGTCACCAGCAACAATTCACACTGATGGGATGCTGAATTTCCGTATCCAGCCAAATCGGTCTCCTAGATTTCAGTCGGGTCCTGGGAACGCTCTCCAAATCATCGTCTATCAAGATCAATGTTGTTGGTAATCTTAGTCCATTCTTTCTGTCCTGCAGCGAGATGTCTGATATCCGGCGGGGCAAAGTTCGACAGAATTGGTAACCAGAGACTAAGAGTAGGTCTAACAGTACTAGTGGCGATCCTCATTGCATCGTTAAGTTGAATATCTATTAGCTTGATGTGAGACCTTCGATATCAAACAGCAGCACAGCATTCAGTAGGCGAGTAAGCCAATGCAATGGCTGCCGTTCGCAAGGTTTCCCCATTGGCCCCCTATGAATTGCTGGCAAGTTTATGTAATATTTTATTACGGGTCTTCACCTTTTGACTAGTTTTACAGAGGCGCTGCCTGAATGTCAGAGTCTAACATTAGATCTAGATATTTAGGATGAGGGTTGTGGTTGATCCGACTACCACCAAATTCAGCATTCAGCTCTCTGTTGGCTTCCTTGTTACACAAATGAAAGGCACATGATTCGAATTTCGAAAAGGTTTGGTTGTAAGTGACATTTCTTATAATATTCATCTAAAGCTTGCAGAACTGCATATATAAATTTATTGTGCAAAGTGCGTGTAAACTAACGTATTTATTGTCAACATTTGAGTTCGTTCTCGTATTTCTTCTACGAAACTATAGATATATTGCTGTACTGAAATAGTTGCAGTGCGGCAACAATAGTAGCAGCCCTGAAGGTGACCCCTGCAATACTGGACGAAATATCGGCCAAAAAGGAAGTTTTAAGTATGAGTGTTAATCTCGTGTAATTATGAGCATGTCATGAAATTGTTTCAAATAATTAATTGTTGTATTTTATGCAGTATGTGGTGGAGCTTTATCTTTTTGGAAAATTCATTTCTTATTTCACCATGCAAGTGATTAATAAACGGCTCTAAAAACATTTCGGTATAATGATCAGCATTTATCATATCAGTAAAGAAATAGGCCATATAGTCTATCTTCTGTTAATTGCAACCTACATACCAATGTCTTGCCTATGTGCGGTAGTTTTGTGAATTAACATAACCCGACAAGTGAAACCATTCTTCATCGGAGAAAAAGGTTAAATCAAAATCTACATCGTTAAGGGTATTGTTAAACCAATAACAATAACATAATCACATAAGTGATGTAAAACACATGTATCCGTACTTTGTATGTGCAATCGCTTTTGCAATGCAGTCTGACTACCTCAATAAGAGATACTTAGAAAATATAGTAAAACCATATTATTGAGTAAATGATTTTGAGAGTTGTTTGAATTAAGCTCTATTCTACAGTGCTCAACAATTGCTAAAGATCTCGTGTATTTGCTGCGATTTTGCAAGTTGTATTGTTGTAATTATATTATTTGTTTTCTGGTAATGAATATTTTGTGTTTTTTTTTTAGAAAATATGAACTAAACAGACATGAAAAAGCCAACAAGATAAAAGAAAAATTAATATACTGAAATAACGTTAATGTTTTAATTTAATGTTTTATTTTTAAAAACCTTTGTAATTCAAAACGTTGTAATTAAAAACAAATACAGAAAAAGTTAACAAATAAATAAAACACACATAAGATGTTTTAGATTTACACTTTATTAATAAAATAATGACAGCTGTTTCGCTAACACAGTAGCTTCTTCAAATTCAACTTAAGACTAAAGATACATACACGATACAGCGTTAATCAGGTAGTTGACCCAAGTTAAAATTCTAGGAACTATTACATTTATATTTTGCTTTTTGAAAACTATACCATGTCCTACTTGTGTGAGGTTTAAGTATAAAAATATAGTATAAGCAACTAAGAAACAATATTTCAATGGGTGAACAGATTTAACAGTGGGGATGAATTCAAGTCTAAAATATCGTTTAGTAACATTTCTGAGTTTTTAAGTTTATTAATTTCTAAACGGTCTTTAATGTTATTAACTAACTCTAGACTATTTTTAATACTATGTTTGGGTTTGAATTTCGTGTGTTTAAGACCGCAACTTTCCGGATAACACGAAACTCATATCCTTTGATGTCAAGAACTTATTTCCTAGTATCCCCCCCCCCCCCAATACAACGATAGATCTAATTGATAAAATGTTATTATACAATAGAACTAACCCCATAATAAAAGAAGAGATCTTAGATTCACTAAAAGTCTGCCTAGAACAAAATTACTTTTCTTTCAATAACAAACTCTACCTCTGTAAACAAGGTCTTATCATGGGAAATCCTCTTTCTCCTTTACTTGCGGAAATTTATATGGATTACCTGGAAAATACGATTTTTCATAATGACCGATACGTGAAGAACATTTTGTTTTGGTACAGATACGTTGATAATATATTGATAGGATATATAGGTACAGATAGGCAGTTGAACACTCTTTATGAATTTATCAATTCCATTGATCCTAATATCACGTTTACGATAGAAAAGGAGCTTAATAATAGTATACACTTTCTGGATCTCACTTTAAAACGTGTAAACAATAGGGTCCATTTTTCTATTTACCACAAAGTGGCTCATACAGATACCACGATACATAATAAATCTAACCACCCGGACCAACACAAGGTAGCGGCTTTTCACAGCATGACACATAGACTTATTAACATCCCGATGTCCAATGAAGACTATAATAACGAATACAATATTATAAAACAAATCGCTCACAACAACGGATATGACCCAAATCTAATAGATAAATTAATTTTTAAAAAGTCTGTCAATAAATTATTAAGGGAGGTGTACCCGATCATTAAAATGGAGCCAGACAAGCAGTTTAAATCATTTACTTACATAGGTCAACAGCAACTTAAATTATCAAAATTCCTTAAAAAAGAAAACATTAATATTGCTTATAAAACTAATAATAATCTAGCCAAATATATTAAAAATAATAAAGAAAAAACTACCAAAGACAATAAATCAGGAGTCTATAAGTTATCATGCGGATCATGAACCAAAACATATATTGGACTGACAGGTAGAACGTTTAAAAAACGAATCCAAGACCACTATCATTCTTATATCAATAAGAAAACTGACTCAACCTACTCTAATCATTTAATAGAGAATGAGCACGAATTTAATTTACAATTCGATATCATACATGTAGAAAATAAAGGTAGAAAACGAAATTGTTTAGAGTCTTTAGAAATTAATGTAATATTTTATATTATTAAAAATACCTTTGAATTTCGTATATACCTGATTTCGAATTGAAATTAACTCTATCTTTAGTATTCCCTATGAGACTTTTGATAGTATTTTCGGACCGAAAGGCAACTTGGAGACCTCTTTCTTTCACAACTTTATTAATGTTTTTCGTGACGGGGTGGTATGGTAAACACATGTACTTTTTCTCCTGGTTACTCTGAGATATCAAACTTGTGGATTCGCGGATTGTATTTTTTATTTTTGTTTTTCTAATTAATTTATTGATTATTTCTATGCCAAAGCCATTGTATTTCGCGATATTTTTAATGAACTCCAGTTCTATTTCATATCTCTCTTTTGTTAACAGAAAATTTAGTAACCGATTGACTAAGAAATTAAAGGAAGCTGTCTTATGTTGATAACTATGATTTGAATCCGCAGTGATGAATCTATTAACATTGGTTTCTTTCCGGAAAACATCGATTTCTATTTTATGTTTATTCTTAATCAGTAAAGTATCTAAAAATGGTATCTTGCCGTTGTGTTCCTTTTCCACTGTAAATTTAATCGTCGGAAATTTCAAATTTAATTGACTAACGTACATACGTGGACGCGGTGTAAAGTAGTTGTTG
Organism: Melolontha melolontha; assembly: GCA_935421215.2. NCBI lineage: Eukaryota > Metazoa > Arthropoda > Insecta > Coleoptera > Scarabaeidae > Melolontha > Melolontha melolontha. The sequence goes on along the minus strand of OW285237.1, from coordinate 147,702,912 downwards.
CGTAAGCGGTTATCTAGCTTTACTGTACCCCATGTGCGACTTTTTAATTAGTGGTTTTTACCTACTGATGATGACAACTTAGTTGTCGAAATACGTATTTAGGATACGATTAATAATTGTGGTAAGGGGTTATATACCTTTTTAAGTTTTTACTTAACCACAGTCTCCAAGAAAGAATTTTTAATCTAGGCCAATTAAGCTCATGTATTTAAAACGTGTCTATGAAATAAAATATTATAATTTTCTATAGAAAATTATCCTTCGTCTAAAAATCTCCTTACTTTGATCATGAATAAAACTTACGGTTTTATTTTTTTGTGCTAATTAATATTATTTATATTAAGTTCCTTTACTAGAACCTCAAAATTAAAATATATATTAGTTTCTGCATGTTCTAATTTCATGAAACCATACGGTATAATTCCTAAAATATTCTATTAGTTCTTTTAAATTTTTTTAACTGAAAATTATTTGTTCGTGTTTCAGAAAAACATAAAATTTAATTCTATATTTTATGGTCTTACTTTTTTGGTTGTCACTCTCTAAAGGAGTTTTTGTTTGTGCTGCAATTTGCATCATGAATTTATGACTAAAATAGCTTTAGTCATCTTTTAGGCAAGAACGATTTATTTAAATGTAGATTTACCCTTAGTGGAGATTTTATTGGTATCGTTGTCTTATGTTATGAATTAATTGTGTTTAGTTTTTTACCCTCATGTTATTCAACAAGAAATGAATATTGTGAAATTTTGTTTTATTTTAATGCTGTTGGAAGCTAGAACTTCGCTTGTTTTATTAAGTTGGATGAAAACACCTATTCTAGGGTAAGTTTTTGAATTTTTCATTTTAAGTATGTATATTATTCTGAAAAGTCACTTTAGATTTTATTTCAGAGTTATTTAAATGTTTGATTAACAAGTTTTCTGGTCACGTAACTCATTTTCTTGGATCTTTATTCGTATTTTTTCGACTCTTCCTGTATTTAGAATTTATATTGAGATTGAAAGTCAATTTCTAAGAGGTGTTGACTAGAATTATTATTTTATTTTAAATCTATAAACATTTCTTAATTAGACAAATTAAATAGTTTCTTGCAAAACTTAGTTAAGTAATTATTTTTTTGTTTTCATATAATTAGCCATGTATGCACTTTTTTTTCTAATGTTAAGATAACATTTAATGCGTTTTTTTCATAATACAGCCATTTTCTTTTGCTTTTCCGTATTTGTCAATTGCTATTCACTATTTGTCAAATGAATTTGCATTTTTCTAAACGTCAACTGCGTTTGTTAAATTGAATTCCTTTTTTGATTTTCTTGTTTATAAAAAGCGTTCAAATAAGCTTTGCCTCTAGTAGGCCATTCCTTTAAAAACGTATGATTATTAATAATTAATAATTTAAATTTGCATTAGTTGTCAATTAGACAGATGCATAGTTGACAAAAATTGCTTTGTAATTTAAAATTGATTTAACATGGTTTTTACTATACAACACAAATCATTCATGCTAGAACCTTATTTTCGAAACGGACGTAAGATTGACGGACAATGGCAGTATTCTCTTCAAGATTGTTTAGAAGAATTTAGAAATGAGTTCCCTAACGTCATCTTTGATTATGACAGTTTTCGGCACACAGTGACACATTCCGTTATGGTTTTCAGAGAAACAGGGAGTGTTAAACAGAAAGAAGGCGCAGGTCGGGCGAAAAAGCGTACAGAAGAGCTAGTTAATAATGTAAGAGAAATTATAAATAATGCACCAAGAACTTCCGTACGAGCATTATCACAACAAGTGGGTGTATCAATTGGCACATGTCATACAATTTTGAAAAAGGACTTACATTTATTTCCATATCACATGACCTGTTATCAAGAAATCAAGGAAATCGACTATCCCAGAAGAATAACGTTTAGTCAGTGGTTCTTAAATAATTTTGACAAAACCTTTTTTTCTGATGAGTCATGGTTTTATCTGAATGGTTATGTTAACTCACAAAATATGAGGATGTGGACTAATGAGAAACCACATAATTTTTTTGTTGAAACCGCACTTCATCCGCAGAAAATTGGTGTATGGTGTGCGATTAGTCGAAGGAGAATTATTGGCCCTATTTTTTTTAACGGAACCTTAACAGGAGAAAGGTATCGACAAGAAATTATTATGCCATTTATCGAACAGCTTGACGACGAAGAAATAACACAGGGTTACTTTCAACAAGACGGAGCTAGAGCACACACAGCAGGTGAAACAATTAATATTCTGCAGCAATTTTTTCAAAATCGGTTGATAAGTTTAAACACTGAACATGAATTTCCACCAAGATCTTGTGACATTACCCCATGTGATTTCTTTTTATGGCCATTCTTAAAGAACTCAATTTATCAAGTACAGATACCTGATCTTGCAGGCCTTCAAATCAGAATTGCTGAAAGAATTAATGAAATTGACAATGCGATACTACAAAACACTTTTTCCTCCATTAGAAGAAGATGTGAGAAATGTTTCGAACAAGGTGGTGGACACTTTGAACAATTTTTATAAAATTTTGCTTGTTTGTTGGAAATAAACATATTTCATTCACTTAAAAATGTTCGTTTTATTATTTTGACATTTGTCATTTCAATCAAATATCTCATCTCATAACTCATAGCCATAACCAACAAAATTCCTATTAAAATTAGTAACAAGCTAAGACATAATCATAATTTCCAAGGGCTACTTTGAGGTAAAATTTATTTGAATTCTTTGTATTTACAACTGCGAGCAATAAATTTTGTTCGTCCACGTCATTCTTTTACAAAATGTAAGTTGCTGTATTGTGAAATGGTTGTAGTGGAAATAACTTATAATTTAATTTGTTAATAAAATTGCGAAAATGCGAAACTTTTTGCAAGTCCTAGACGAGATGCTACCGTAGCTTCAGAGAGTCCAGTTTCTATTAAGGAAAGAATCCTTATTTCGTTAAAATAGGATAATAAGGCCATATTAAAAAGTAATTTAAAAAACAAGATTTTGATAAACTGCAAATTTATACTGACATTTCATTGATAATGGATATAATCAATCATGGCAAAAATCTACATTGTGACAATTTCCTCAACTTTTACAATGCCATTCATTGACGACCGAAATTTATTGCTCGCAGGTGTACACTGCGCGACATATAAAACCCGTACAACACTTATGAGCACAAAATCAGAATCTTTTAGTTGCATAAACTGGACAAATATATTCATACTGTCACTTATAGACTTTATAGGTTATACATACATTGCTAATAGCTATAACTTTAAGTGAAATTTGACAAGTCGAATAAGACTTGTCAAATTTGATAAGCCTGGGTTACATTGGTAATATGTTAGTGTACGGGTTTTATATGTCGGGTAGTGTACCACACCTTCAACTAAATTTTTATGTAGAGTAGACTATGATTTCAATATAAATTTGGGAACACTGGAATAGTAAAGGTTTTTCGAAAGTCAAATTTTGACAACTATCATCTGACAGATTACAATATAGTTATGTTACAACTTAATTTTATTTCTTGTGAAATATTTTAAATAAAAGACATTTATTTACAGAAATGCGTTTATTTATATTACCATAAATTTCTCTAATACTATTGCAAAGTTCTTTAATTGTATGTTGTGGCGTTCTAAAAATCGTGTTCTTCACGTGTGAGAAAATGAAGTAATTCAGAATTGTGAGATCTGGAGACCTTGGAGGAAAATTCACTATTCGATTAGCAAAGAACTCTTCCAAACCGGTACGTGTTTGTTCAGCCATATATGGTGGAGCATTGTCTTATTGGAAAAATCCTCCAATGATTCGCCACCTTGACACCGCCATCCAAATATCAATTTTATGAGTATGCAATTGTGTTTCCACAAATTCATGAGGATTTTCTGCCGACCATATTCTAATATTTTGTTTGTTTAAATATCCCGAAAGATAAAACCAGGCCTCACCAGTAAAGAAACATTTATTAAGAACACTATCATTATTCAAGTTATTCAAGAACTTACTCAAAGCAGTACTCGGTTATTCTATCGTAATCAATATGAACAGCTCGAATTTTATATGGATATAATTTTAAATATTGTTTTAAGAATAGTGTGGCATGTTCCAACTGATAACACAACTTCTTGCGACAGTTTCACAATGGATTTCTTTGGTGCGTTTTCCATTCGATGTCGAACATGTTCAACGGGAATCAGCAGTCTACAAATCTACCAATTCTAAAATTACTTTCAACAATAAAAACTTTGTGTAGTATTTCTAACATAACAATAAATAATTTAATTGATAAGACAACTTTTTCAATAAATTGACTTAACTATGACAGTTGTCAAAATTTGACTTTCGAAAAACCTTACAGTTCCACAGTATTCCCAAATTTATATTGAAATCATAGGCTACTGTATCACTCTAAAATTATGAACCAATGAAAATACAGGATTTTCGTGTGGTTGTCAGGTATTACAGCGGATATTCACGTATTATGACGCAAAACGAATATACAGAACCTTTGTATATTCGGAATATACGAACTCTTGTATATTCGTTCCCAAAACTGCTATTAGATTACTATGGTATCGCCTTCAATTTGACATTACTAAATTGTCAAATTTGATAGTTGTCATCATGGCTCGTTTCGCACAACTTTTTTTCTTTTTATTATCACGATATAGTCTATCTGTATACACGTCGATACTTGAAAATTCTCGACACTCGACGTATTGCCTCCAAAACACCAGTCTTGTGGTGTGTCAGGCAATACGTCTCGTATAATCGAGTATTTTCAAGTGTCTTGTTGTATAATGTTAGAATATTGAATTGGAGGCATGGTATGAGGTATCCGTTTAATACTAAAGCTGACGTTTGTCAAATTTTGAAAATTTCTTTACTTTGTATTTGCCATACTAAGAATTATAGTTATTGTCAATTGGTGTTTAACATCTCTTGCCATAGTCATACATATCTGTTTTCTGTTAGCTTTTATTATTCACATTTTTTTTGTATAGAACGCGGCACAATCTATCCCATTTTCTTAAATAATTGTAATTAGTAATTTTTGGCAACAAATATTTCGAAAAGTAAGGGTTTTATGGATTTTTATATTTATGTTAACCAGGACGCTTAATTGTTGCGGTTGAAATCAAGTACAGTACTGCTAACTTAACCAAAATTTGACATATGCTGCTTGTTACATATTCTGTTTGTTTATTCTATTCCATTTTGTTATTTTGTTATATCTATGCATTACATATACCGTGTGCCCAACGTCGTGCGATCGATGGATATATAAGTAATGACTGGCCAACTGCAAGTATATTGGCCTTGCTTGAACACAATGACCGACTGATAGGAATATTCAATGTGTTAGAGAGAGATTATTTTATTCGTTCTTAGATCGTATGTAGAATGTGTTGGATAAAGAAAGGGAACGCCCGTACAGTTAGACAGTAGAACCCGATTGAATATACTCTCTCAACCCTAACCACATAAACTCGCTATTCGTCTTCGTCTTACTACATTGTGGTAGATCAATCAGTCCCCGGCGTTCGTACGGTATACTGTATAGTGAGAGGATGTTTCCGCCAGGGGGCAGATGAGAAGAGACAATAAAACTGTCAAGTGAAACAATGTAACAATGTATATACAATAAGTATTTTTACCAATAAATATTAAGTTTAACGTTAGAAGTGTGTATCTAAGTAAAAAGGCTGCAAAACAAAACACAAGAAAGTAACACTGCTAGCTTCGGTATTAAACGGACACCCGTTATGTATACTTCATATATTTTATAAAAAGCAAAGCAATTCCTACATATTAAAGTGCGAAATTTATTTTGTCTTATTTAGATCTCAACACAGTGTAACTTCTATGTAATATAAATATAACGTAGGTAATTCAAAATTTCATTTCTTTATAAACAGTCATTAAATATGACTCCATATGTTCAACATAATTTCAACAATTTTGTGGACTTATACGTTGGAAAATGGACACGACCTCTAATAAGAGCCTTATATATAATGCTTATTATATAACTTCCTTATTTCTATACAATTTTCATTGTCCATAACAATGTGAGCCCTTTCTACACCGTCATTATGTAAATGTTGAATTAATGTTTTGAGAAATTCAGAACAATGTAGCGCATTAAAGGGCACTTTTTGAAACAAATACAAGCGAATTTATGTTCATTTCAGCAGCAATAGAATAATTGAGCCCTCTTAACTGTGTATTTATTTTTGATACTCTAGTATTGTTCACAGATCTTCCGTATGAAACGCGAGAATATTTTCTTCTCTTTGCAACATAATTATGTTATACTGTATTGCGTTATCAAAGCGAACTTGAGTAATGTCCGGTGTATTTCTTCTTTCAGGAACAAATTACACTTTTTTAAACAGAATAATGAAAGTTCTTAAGTACTCTATTAATCGTAGATAGTGATAATTGCCGAAGAAGTGGCCGTTGGCTTAAGCACTTTGCTTGCAACTGGCAGAGGGTTAAAGAGGAATCCAAGTCAATCCAGTCATATATTTGTTCTTTTGAGCATTTAATAATTTTTGTTGCCCATGATCTGCACTCACTTTTGCAATATTATTAGTTCTCCTATAATATTGCATAATTTTTTCCAACTGCATCCGGCAAAACTCTAAATTGTTGGCCTACATTCTTTACCGTAGCACCATTATTCACAGAATTAATGATTAATTTGCGTACTTCGTTGCTGCTTATCTTGTTATTATTCCTTCTCTGACGATAATTGTTATTATTTTTCATTGTAATAATGCAAATATTTCCACATGTGAAACTAAATTTAGAAATAAAGAAAACCATTTGACAGAAACGGAATTTATTTGATAAAACACGCCTACTACAATAAAATAATTACAAAGTCATTTGATAAATAGTGAAACGCAATTGACGAATGCTGAAAAGCAAAACAAAATGACAGCAGTGTTCCATGAAATTATCTGTCGCCGTCGGATACGCAAGCCGAACCAGACGACCAATATCTGCTTAGAATTCCTGAAGATTCTCACCTTTTTTCTGGGACCGATTCTTCAGCTGGGTGTGGTATACCTGCTCGAAATGCGCGTGGCCATATCTCATCTCCAATCGTTTAATGAGTTGAGAATAATCTTTGCGTTCTTCAGGAGGTAATGTTTGCAAAATATCACTAGCATCACCCCTCAATGCTATGATTAAAGCAGTAGCCTTTTCTACAGAAGACCATGCGTTTGCTTCTGCGGCTGCTTCGAATTGCGTCAGGTAAGTCGTCCATGACGTCTTTCTATCAAAGGTTGGTGGCTTGATTCTGGTCTTCGAGATAGCCACAGGTTCCTCTTTTATTTCGATGGGTCGCGGAATAAGTTCCTCGTTTGCCTGTTTGGGATCAGAATGACTTATGGTAACAGGTAATTTCATTTGAGTCATTATTGCCACTAAAGGTCTGGAATGTTCCCCAATTTTCTCTTCTACAGCTATGAAAACCTCTTCCTTTACCGCTTCTGAGTTTTCCGCTAGTCGCTGTTCTAGAACTTTCTCCAAAGCTCTCGAATTTTCGGAATTCTTTTTTTTAATTATTTCCAGAGTTTGCTTTTTTTCGAAGCTTCTAGAATTTTCTAGTAATTTCTTTTCCAGATTTTTCTCGAGGATTCTAGCGGTTTCTAGGTTTCTTTGTTCCATCTGGGCTTGCGAATTTATTAGAGGTTATTCCAGAGTTTGCGAATTGTCTATCAAGAAAATTTCAAGAAGTTTCCAGGCTCTTCTGCTCCATTTGTTTCATTCGAGTTAACAGCAAATCTACATCAGCGTTGTCGCCTGGAACTTGGAAGAAGTAATTCTCCGGATCTTCGCCTTCTTAGGCCAGCACATCTCGAAGTCGTTGCTGGAGGATTGTCTTTTTGCCGGTTGTATCCTCATCCCTCTCCTCTAATTCTCGTTTTAAATCAGTCACTTTTAATTCCGTGAATTTCACTCTATTCGCCATCAGGATATTTAAAATAAACATATTTTCGCACTGTATATTTATTTAAACAGATATTTAATTAACACTTAAGTGTCCACTTAGTCCGTTATTTATTAATTACCTTTACACCGTACACCACTGTAAAATACTTGTGTTTCTGCGGGTTCTAAATAAAACTAACGGTAACTTAGACACACACTATATTAATAATAAAAACGAACAATAGTTTAAAACTAATTACTAACAATAAGCACATTTATGTATTTATATTTATGTAAGTTCACTCGGCGATAATTTGGTATGGAATGGCATAAATCCTTCCTGACTGCTATTTATATTAACGGTGAAAACTTCTGGTGTTTTCGATAATCGCCTAGACTTTTCATGTGTTACGCATTTACATTTTCTAGACGGTTCTCGACTGAGATTATCGGTGACTCATCACAGTATTAATATTTCATCATGTTTTTTATACATAACTGCTTTCTTTACTTTATTACAAATGAATCTTTGAAACTCGATCAAGTATTAAACAAATCTCCAATGTGTAGTTAACTTTTATACATTCGTTAGATAAACATGGGTATATCAGAATTTGATAACAAGTTGGCTCTTTAACAAAGATATCCATCATCATTGTTATTATGTTTTATAACTCAAAGGTACATATTAATAATTTTTGTAACTTAGATTTTGGTTATATGTCATTTTGTGTAGAACAAATAATAATAAATATATCGAATAATCATGCCAATCAAACATTACAGTAGAAAAATTCCCAATGATAATTATAATCCTTTTTTAAATAAAGTAGAATCTCAGTTTTAAAATAACTTAAATTAATTTTTCGAACATTTTGAGATTAATTTCAGTTTCGCAAGTTTCTTATTTTGCTTTTGCGTTACTATTTTATTCAAAAATCTTTCACGATAAGACGTAGTAACACTGTACGGTATTTCCACAAACGCTGTACTGTTTTCTAAGCTGCGAACAGACTATAGAAGGTTGCATCCTTATATTTAGTTGAGTAAACTCTTTAATATATCGAAACAATGTTCTTAGAGAAATCTAATAAAATTCAAGGAAACAAATCAAGTGTTATATTATTTACGTTAAGTTTATAAATACAATGTTTCATTAAGAACCGTCCGCTACATTCATTAATAAAACAATAAAGATACTGCGCAGATGATCTAGAAAACTCTTAAATCGCATAGTTTTTATTATACCCGAAATTCAATTTAATTCGCTAAACGATCGTAGGCATTTAAGGTAGTGGGATCGCTAGAAGACACCAACTAAGTCGACTAATAGCGTATATATGTAAATAGAATTGATTGCGTACGGGGGCGATGAAAGTTATATTCGTGGATATTTACTGCTTTCCATTGAAAATAAGTAAGTGTAATAAATTGCATATTTTGATTGGTATACTGTTATACAAATAATCCAATTGATAAGCCGTCACTGAATTTTAAATTAGTTTCTGAATTTTTAGAGATAAAAAAATACGTGATTCAAATTTTAATATCTTTTCTTATTTTAAAAATAACTCTTTTATTTATATACGTATCAATCGATAATAACATATAATTATATTTTTATAGCTCATTTAAATTATATACAGTTTGCTTCTTTATAGCTATATAATTTTTTCTCACTTATCTAGAATTTATAAATAAACATGCCATCTTCAATAAGTTTAATATATCTAAATATTCCGAGGGTTCATACATTATGTTTCATTCTTTCTTAATTAACTGATGTGGTTTTTAGTTGATCAAAATCCAGTGTAAAATTTTAATAAGAAACACAATTGCGTGATTTTCACAAATATTTATTATACTCAACCCGCTTTTTATTAGACTTCTTCAGACTAATAGGTAATCTAATACAGAATATATTCTATTCAGCAAAACTAATTTAAGGGTGGGGGTGTTGTACAATTACATGACAATAAGTTTCATAGTGGGGAATTATTCAAATTTACTTCATCATTTAATAAATCATTACATTTCTTATGTTAGATAGATCTCTTCCGTTTCCTCCTGTTTTCCATATTTCCTATACCAGGGCTTGCTTGCCAAGCCAATGGTGAACAAAGGACAATATTCGGATATCACGCCGGTAGTAGTTTAAATTTCTTATTACTACGAATTAGGTTAGCTGAAAGCCTAGCATCCAGCTCCTCTAATAGTGTCTTAGTATGGAATTGACCTTCTGTTAGCCTCCATTTCTTTTTATGTTCTCTTTCAAGCCATAACCAGATCCCCTTTCTAGCAGAATCCTTGGTGATTCCACATGCAGCGTAAACCATTCGCAAATATGTTGACCCCGAAACTTCGCGAAATTTGTCGATTAATGCATCGTCACTGGCCGCTTGCGCTATTGTTAAATTAGAGAGCAATTCTTTTATTGCTTCACCGTACTCCTTTAGAACCTTATCTCGCGTTATGTAATTGCGTGGTTAGCGCGGAAATTGATTTTTTTATTACGAAATGCTATTTCAGATACGCAATTAGATTGACGTAAACGTAATTCGTTAAGTTTTTCTTACCCGCGTCAATCGAATCTATTAATTAGAAGGTTACCTCTTCTTTACCGTTCATGACAGGTAACAAACTTGCGGCAGTACTTAAATCAAATTTTTCGGTCATTTTTGATTGTGTTATATTACTACTTAACCTAGTGCTTAAAATATCTAGCGCCTCATTTAAATTGGTGTTCATGTATTTAATATAGTCTTTACTAGATTCGACGATAGCTGAACTATTCGGTGAGCTGTTAAAAATATTTTTTAACTCTGAGATTGTTTTTAAAAGAGTCTATCTGCACGAGTTTTGCGCTCGTTTATCGCTTTGTCACTTTTCCCACTGTAATTGTCTTTCCTTAAATTTCTAAGAAATACCTGTATTTCCTCTTGAAGATGGAGAAACGGTTCCGGGGCAGACAGACTCACAGACTTAGACTTTCTCCTGTCTTCGGCTGAATCCCTTTGAACCTGTGCTGAGAGGGCCTTCGTCATTTACGTGCCTGTAAACTCCGTAGCAGTAGCAGAAGATCACTATGTAGACGACTCCCGCAAATGCTAGTATAGCGAGGATGTCGACCGTGTTCACGTTGTTTGTGTTGGCTGCTATAATAACGTCTTTTTTTGTCGCGTAGTTCCCCATCTTGTTAATCGGCTTACCATATGTTCGGGCTCGTTCCTCTTTGCACTTAATGTATATACAGTCTTAAGTGTCTGCCAGGATCGCCATGTAATGTCACCTGGTCCCGGAGGTAACACTGTTGTAACCGAGGCAGTTCCATTTAGACATCAGGTATTTCAGTGGCACAAATAATATGCATTGGTACGATTAAATTAATAACATTTAATTCAATAACAAATATATCAATAGAGAATAATACATGGTAATATGATGCACTAGATTGGTACTCACTCTGTCTCTGATTGTATCTCTGACTGACTAGACTTCTTAGTCTGTAGTTTGTATATCGTCTGAGTGTGTTCTATTAGCCTAGTGACCTGGTTACAACATGGTGTTTATCAACATGATGAAAGATCATAACTAAGGGAAGGTCATGTTGATGAAATGAATAAGTAGGACATTGCATTTTTGAGTATATATGACCTGGTTTAGTTATTACACTAGTTATATGATGTTCCTTTTAGGTACTTCCTTGACCAGTTCAGCAGCCATCAGCCTTTAATTTCTTCATGTCCTGGAACTCACTTTATTGCCTATATTTCTACATCTCTGCTTATCATACTTGTCCTGTATAAAACTTCTTAATATTATGTCATCTGTGTCGGCGTATTTTTGGTTTTCATCGTTATATATTTCCGTTCCTTTCTCATTTGTAGGCTGTTTAAACTGTTTATTGGGGTGTTTGCTACCACCACTATTTTTTCTTAATTTTTAGTTTTTGCAAAACCGTTGATGTACTCTAGACGGCTGGCACTGGTATGAATAATTGCATTTGGTTTTTATGTGTATAAAAATTTATCGGATAATAAATACTTCTGCTGACTTCTGCTGACTGTGATATCCTGCAGAGTGATTTGGATCAATTGTGTGCTTGGTGTCAAAGAAATTGTATAAATCTTAATGTTGGAAAATGTAAAGTAATGACATTTTCTCGAAAAGCTGTCAATGTTGAATACAACTATGAAATTAATAGTGTAAATCTTCAGGGATATACGGAGGTTACAGATTTGGGAGTAGTATTTGATAGTAGATCAACCTTTAATAAACATATCTTTCATATTTATTCTCACTGCTGCAAATTGCTAGGTTTTATAATGCGATCTTGCAAAGACTTTGTAAATATTGACACCATTACTATTTTGTATAATTCCTTGGTTCGTAGCAGGCTTGAGTATTGTTGTGTAGTTTGGTCACCAGCGTACTTGAAATATGTTAACCTGCTTGAGTCACTACAGAAGAGATTTTTAAAATATATGTATTTCAAAAGGCATGGTATATATTCTGCCTTATCATATGATAATTTGCTGGAACAATTTGGTTTTAATGGTTTATCTAATAATAGAAAAATTATTGCGTTACTACATTTGTATAAGTTGGTTCATAATATTATAGATGATCCGGTGTTTTTGTCACGGCTTCGATTTTATATTCCTCGTTTCAACACTAGAAACTCAATTACTTTCTTAAACAGACAGGCTGCAACTAATTCATATAAAAACTCCCCACTTTATAGAATGTGGCATTTATATAATTCATGTAATTATAATTTAGATGTATTTGGCGATAATTACTGCAGGTACATATTTGGTTTCTGTGAAAGAATGTATTTGTTTCACTTCTTAGATTTAATTTAGTTTAGGATAATTTTTCCATTGATAAGCACGTTATGTTTAATGCTTATATACATGTATTTATATTTATAACCCCATAATTGGATGTATTCTGTTGGGTTAATAAACGGTTTATTATTATTATTATTATGTATATTTCTAGTGCTCGTATTGTTACATACTATACTCTTTCTTTAAGTTTTCGGATTTCAGCCTTTTCTTAGCTTGTTATTTGTACCAGACGAGAACTTTACTAACCTTATTATCATTTCCGTCCACTCAATTTTATTATGTTATAGCTTTTCCATTCAGGTGAATCAATTACAACGTTAAATGATTTAAAACAATTTCCAGTATTGGAAAATCTAATAACTGAAATAGCATTTAGAGCTTTATTTCCTAATTTATTCCTCTTTTTAGATTTAACATCAACTGAAAATACTCTCTCAGTTTGTACATTGCTATGCGGTAAAGACATAATAAACTAGCTAGATGTGCAATATTTAAAAATTCATATCGGTCTTGAAAATTTTTATGTTTTAATAGCATACTCTATTTTAACAATATTCCTCCTATGTTTTGCGGTTGCTGCATGCTTTTCTAAATCTAATTTTCCGCACTTCAGCTTGTCTTTAAGATGTTCTAGTAGCCAACCTCTGAAGCGAGAATCTTCAAGCCATTCCATTTTGAATTTCTGGGCGAATACATGTTGTCTAGGTGTATACTGTAGAATTTTTCTTTTTTTTTGCAGAAGTCATAGCGCGCGAAGTAGAAGGTTGATGTCTACATAATTCTGTGTAAATAAATAAAAATAAAAAATTAGCTTAAACTTGTAATAACTCATCGCCGGATGTTCCAAAATCATATTGAATAAATTTGCATTAAATATTAAACTTTAAAAGCAAAAAATAACTCACGTCTTCTCTTAACTTATGGGCACGGTAAACTAAAATCATCTGTCCGTGCTTCGACGTCTATACTGAACGGTATTATGTGCTTTCCCCATGATTTTATTAAAAAAATCTCCTTAAATCCCCTAGATATTTTTGTCTTTCTTATAAAAACACCAACCAAATGAAACAACTCTGTGCGTCCCGAGGAAAACCTATTGTCGTGTCTTATTTAGAATAGTTGATATGATTATATTAAGAAAACTATGTAACTAGTTTTATGTATTTATAATGTATGGGCGAATCACCACATACATATTTTTGACAATTTTGCTTAAAAAATTTTAAAAAAATTATTGGAATTTTTTTTGGTGTGCCCTCTTTTAAACAAAAGTTTTACGATTTTTTTAACTCCTTGTTGCACCCATTTTTGGCGATTCTTTGTTTATATAATATATAACTAGCCAGTAGATGGCATTAAATATTAAATAGTATTAAATAAAAAGATAGAATTTATAATATACAAACAATTAAAAAAGTATTTAGTAAATTACTATTTCGTTTCTTGTCTCTTGTAGTGCATTTGGATTTCTTTGCAGTTTTTCTCAAAAATTCCCTAGATAATTTAAAAAATTCCCATTTTCCCGATTTGACAAAAAATCCCTAGAACTAGGGAAAAATTCCCTGACTGTTAATACATCAAATTGGTATCATAAATCTGTTAACTTTATTTATAAAAAAAAAGGATAAATTGAAAGTCATACAATTTCTTCTTGCATGTAAATCATTTTAAAAATGAAACGATAACGCTTTTAATAGGAAGTGTGACCACCACGGAGATATTTCGTGCATTATCGGGTTTGATATCGGCAGCTAACCGTGTGAATGAAAGGAACCTTGAATTGTAAATTAGTATGCAGCCGTGTCGTAAATATAATGCGGTAAGTGTTTGTGTACGTCTTAATTTTTTTTTCTTATATTAAATTAAATTGCATGCGTACGCCGCTGGCATGTATGTTGAATTTGCCATCTCTATCTATAACTGCTTGGCAACGTCTGCATACTTTTCACTCAATTGTTCGGTACATCTTGTCTGATTTGCATCCAATTTTGAGGTAGTAGATTCCTCAACTACCGATGAGGTTCAGGGTGTAATCCGTGTATATCTAATGCTCTCTGAAGTTGATCCCAAGCATGCTCGATGCAATTTAGGCCGGGAGATCTCGGCAGTAATGACAAATGAGAAATACCTAGACACGTCTATGGGGTGTTGCATTATCGTCAAGAAAAACGAAATCTTGACCGATAGCGGCGTGAAGATATGGAATCACACTGTTGATAACTTACTCTCTACAAATCTCACCAGTCATATTCCTATCCAAAACTAACAAGTCTGTGTGTCCATTAAAACACATTCCCCCCACACTGTAATCGAACCCCCTCGTAATGGATGGATTTTCTGAACAGATCGACAACGTCCACGTCGACTATCAGAATATCTTCCAAAAGAAGACTCGTCGGTGAAGAGTACAGATTTACATTCTTCCTGTCAGTTTTGATGGTCGTATGCCTAAATCAATCTTGCACGTTTGTTCTCCGCTGTGATTGGAAACCTTCTTAGCAAACGCCTTGACTTCAAATTCATCTCGGAAAGCCTCCGACGTACAGTTGAGACGGAAATCGCAACTTCTGTCGCATTTGAAAACCTTCGATTCAGCATTCTACATGTATCGAATGGGGTTCTTCGAGCTAACAGAGTAATATAGTGATCATGGATGGGAGTAGTAACTTTTGGCCTTCCAGTTCTAGGCCGTTCTGCAACAGTTCCAGTGTCGTTATGACGCTCAACTATTCTAGAAAGTACACTTTGCGAAACACCAAAATGTTCTTCCACATCCGCCTGTCTAGCTCCGGCTTGAATCATACCAATGGCTCATATGGCCATTGGTATGATTCAGGCCGCTACATTTAACTTACTTCTTCGCATCACTATTAAATAGAAAAAAAATTAAAAAAGGTAAAGATGGTGCATTCTGCGATATTAATAGACAGACTGAACACTTGCCAACTTGCATACGTTGCAATTTATAGTAACAAAAACTTACAGACAACTTTTTGTTAATAAAAAATGCATATTCTAGCTTTTTTATTTGCATTT
Source organism: Melolontha melolontha (assembly GCA_935421215.2). Lineage (NCBI taxonomy): Eukaryota > Metazoa > Arthropoda > Insecta > Coleoptera > Scarabaeidae > Melolontha > Melolontha melolontha. The sequence continues at coordinate 147,687,054 of OW285237.1, read as the reverse complement.
TATCTCAATCTTAACAGCAAATATCAAATACTAAATGTTTTATTTCAGTACTAGCAATATCCCTAACTTTTAACGAGCAGCTTATTTAAAAGTAAGTCAGTCCAATAACGAGAAGTACAGTAGTTCATTCATGTAGGTAGGTATCTCTATTTACTGTACGAGTATTAATTCACGTAATTATTATGCTATCTTATCAATAATTCGTAGTAACAAAAGTAGGTTAAGAATTCCCACAGGAAGTAGGCACTTTACCAATATTTAAGATACCTATTCAATAAACGACTTTTTTTTTACACGGTGGCAAATTGTTATTGGATTTCCTGCACGGTTCCTGAATGTTAATTTCTGAACAGTATCATTAAGATTCCAGGAAACACCTTTTATTAATGTGGTTACTCAGCGACGACAGGCACCACATCCGGTTGGAGGAAACAATGGATGCGATATATTCCAAAAGAAATTAATTTAAATGAAGTGTGTTTTTATTAAATTTAGAGGTAGAGACATCGTTAATAGTTACTGTCTACTCTAACTAATAGAATAATTGACACTTTTGAAACATTAGTCTGTTAGAAAATATTAACGAGAAGTATCAAGTTGAATGTTTATATTTAGATAATAAAAAATATATTTCCGTTTTATATTTTCTAACGTTGAACGTTTGCAATATACAGTTCTCATATATTATTTACATTTTTGCTATAATCTTATTTTCATAATACGAGGTGTGGCCATTTAATTCTCTAATTGAGGCTGCTGTGGTGAAGTCACCTGAAATATAACTAAAGATGAAACAGCATGTAATAGTTCACAGTCTCACCAATAGATGCCGGTCAAGCGAAGATAAAATTAAAGTCGCTAGATATATAAAGTACCGCAATTTGGTTTGTAATTTATGTTTAATTTATCGAGCATTTTTAGAGAGAAGCTTACTATCTTTGTTATGCAGATGGAGTAATCGGTTAGATCATTATTTTCTTCATTCCATATCGTCGATACTGTGAACGGTATACATATATGGAAACCTTATCCACTGTCGCACAAGAAGCATAGCAAATATGTGTGATATTTTACTGCGCTAATACGGAGATTTTATCACCTGTAGTTTGGAAGTCAAGTTGAAGATCAAAATATGCAACGGGGTTATTTTGATCTTCAACTTGACTTCCAAACTACAGGTGATAAAATCTCCTTATTAGCGCAGTAAAATATCGCTTTTTGTGTTTAGCAGTAAACTATGCACAAACTGTCCGGGTCTTTTGCATATTTACGGGACATGTTTAGTGTTTCTATAGCTGTCACTCAAAACACAAACTTTCTCGTTAAGCAGTCGAGTTTAGAAGATTTCACTCTTTCCACAAAACAGTACTAACACTGTAGATGTTTACTCATAAAGAGAGAGTGACTAATATATGCAGAATGTAATTATATTGTTTTCAAAACTTGTGAAGGCTAATATGTAAATACCTAATGTAACTATAATTACACTGTCGAGTGGAACTTCAAATACATATATATCAAAAACTGAACATGATAAAAAAAATCTGAAAGCAGGTTTGAATTTGGAATGAAAAGTTAGATAAGGATTAAGAACCAAATATGTTAATAAGTGAAGTATGAGCAAAGCAAATTTTATTTTTATTTATTATAAAATTTAGGACAGGATCTAAATCGCAAGCTATTTAGATCCTGTCCCAAATTTTCTGATTGAATAATTTCCAAAACCAATCACAAATTAGCTGGCACATACCAGCACATTTCTTTTCTAACTAATGAACAGGCAAGATTTCTTAAGGTTCGTCAAAAAATTATCATCATTACTTTTACAGAAGGTGTATCCAAATTTCATAACTTGTTTGAAATCTTATTTTTTATCAAAAATGAAAATTTTGTTTTTTCACCTTAAAAATTGTTTCATTTACTTTTAAACATTATTAATTAAATGAATATGAATTTATAAAATAAATAAGATTAATAGAAACGATTTTTTTTCACTTTGGCACGGATTTAGTTTTGAAAGTAGAAAAGAAAAACGAGCGAAGAGTAATTGATTCACCAGGATATCGGGTGTTTTTTTAGCTGCATGAGAACTATCGATATCGATAACTATGGTTTGACAGCTGAGAATGTGTCAAACTGTGTCGACATTGCTGTTCAGTAAGGTTTGGCAAGTCATCATAAATCGTTCAATCGTTTAACGCCAGAACAATTCTTCCAAATTGTGGAAATTTACTTTGAAAAAAATAAATCTGTTCGCGAAGTTCATAGAGCACTTCGTCCATTTTACGGTCAACATAATCGGCCTAGTGAGCAAGCAATTCGTGCAGTTATTGATCGTTTTCGCACTAATTTTACTCTTCTCGAATCAAAACCATCAACAAGACAAAGAAATGTGCGTACCGAAGAGAATATTACTGCTGTAGCGCGAAGTATTGAAGAAGACGCCGAAATGTCGATTCGTCGTCCTTCTCAACTTGTTGGCCTATGTCCTTCGACTACGTGGAAAATTTTACGTGAGGATCTAGGCTTACGTGCCTCTAAAATACAGCTCGTGCAAGAATTGAAGCCAAACGACCATCGGTTGCGTCGCATTTTTGCTGATTGGGCTCATTTGAAACTGGCCGAAGATGAGCATTTTTATCAAAGAATTGTGTTTAGTGATGCAGCTCATTTCTGGTTAAATGGCTACGTCAATAAGCAAAATTGCCGTATTTGGAGCGAAGACAATCCTCAAGCCGTTAACGAATCACTATTACATCCATTTAAATTGACTGTTTGGTGCGGTTTACACACTGGCGGCATTATCGGTCCTTATTTCTTTCGAAATGAGCAAGGAGCTGCTGTTACGGTGAATGGCGAGCGCTATCGAGCCATGTTGACTGAATTTTTGTTTCCAAGAATTAATCAGCTAAACACCAACGACATTTGGTGCCAACAAGACGGCGCAACTTGCCATACAGCGCCCTTAACAATCGATTTATTGCAAAATCAATTTGGTTACAACTTTCTTTCCAGAAGTGGTCCTGTTCACTCGCCATTGGTCATTGGTTTATGCCGACAAACCAGCAACTCTTGAAGCAATGGAAGTCAATATTCAAGCCACCATTGACGCCATACGGCCAGATTTATTGGAAAAAGTAGTCAAAAATTGGACTGATCGAATGGACCATGTAACTCGTAGCCGCGGCGGACATATGCCGGAAATCATATTTAAAAAATAAATGCCATGAAATTATCTACCAGATTATAATAAAAAAATTTCATTCCAACAATATTTCTGTCTTGTATTATCATTTTAAGTTCTCAAGCTCTTAAAAAAACACACATTAGAAAAATTGTAGTTAAACACAATAGAATTGAATAAGCAGAGAGGATAATAACATTGGTAAAGTTAATACGAGGGACAAGTTGAAATTATTGAGCATAAAAAAACACGGTTAATATTTTCTATGATTCTATTTTAAATATGCTCAAAGTAATTCCCTTCAGCAATAATACACTTGCACATTCTTATTTCACTGTCTAAAAGTTCCCAAAAACTTCTTTCGGAATACCTTCAAAATAAGCGTGAAGTGCACTATCAATCAATCTCTTCTTCAGACGAAAACGCAAATTGCGTTTAAGTCCAAGAAATAGCCAAAAGTCACATATTCCTAAATCATGCGGGTACGGCGGATATTCTATTACTTTTATATTTTTCCCAGCCAAAAACTAGCGGGTTAAAACTGCCGTATGGGACGATGCATTATCACGGTGGAGCATAATTCCCTTCTTTGGAACTTTACTGAACACTTTAGGCAAACATTTTTCAGTGTACCACTTAGCTCTAATTGTCTTTTGTCCATCTAGCTTAATTGCATTTACTAAGCCCGTACTTCTGAAGAATACCGCATACATAACCTTTTTCATAGCTCTCTGCTTCTTAGTCGTTGTAGGAATTTCCTCATCTTCGTGAATCCATTCACGACTCTCTTGGCGGATAGGAAGGTTGAAAAAAGGAATGTAAGTTTCGTCACCTGTCACTATTTTGGAAAAAATTTGGTGCCCGCCATTGTTTAAGAAATTCAAAGTTTCATGGCAAGTCCTTACTCGCTCTGCTTTTTGGAGAAGGTGATGCGGCACAAAACGACTTACCACTTTTTTTAAATGCAGGTGATCGTATATGATTGTTTTAACAGCTGAGGATCCAATCTTGAATTGATACTCTATTACCTCTATTATTATAAGTGGTTTTATTGTCCTCTTCAATTATTTTTTTAACAGCAGCAATTTTTGTCAATAACAGCCGTAAGAGGACGCCTTGCTCCTTTTTGGTGCTGAACAGAATTCCTTTCGCGTTCAAATTCCTTATACCATCAGTAAATTGTAGCCAAGAAAGGTGCTTGTTCACTAAAAACTGAATCTAAACTCTCTTTGCACTCGAAAGCGCTTAAATCTCTTTTAAAATCATAACAAATTATGATTCAAAAGTGCTCTCTGATTAATTCCATTTTCTTTTACTTTTAAAAAATAAGTAGCTGAGTTACGACCTTATGATGAACGTAACTTCAACAACAAAACGTCAAATGACAGATAGAGTTGCTTTAAATAAACACCGTATGATTGTTTTTCACAGTCTACTAGATTTTTTTATTCTCAATAAATTCAGTTATTTTAATATATTATTGTTTAATTGAATAGCTTTTTTAATTAGTTAATTTGCATAATTTGTTCATTTATATCAATTGCATTTGTATATTTTTCAGAGATGTGTTATATGTCAATTTCGACCCTTGTATGCTTTAGTATCTGCTATATTTAATTACTACTTTATCGTACAACTTGAATTGTTTAAATTTAAATCACGATATCTTGCATTTAGATTTGTTCGTTATTATTGAACCACAGGATATATATATATATATATATATATATATATATATATATATATATATATATAATAGGTTCACTAATGTTGTTCGGAGGAATAATATATACATTTAATAGATCTTCCAATAACGACTTCTTGCATTGTTTAGATAATGGTTAATGTTCTTCCATTAATCGATCTAGCGTTGGTTATCTGTAAAAGTGTTAATTAGAACAAAGGCAGATTAGTGTCTTCTAACTTTACCAGTCCTTAAAATCGTAATTTTATACGGGTTTCCTAGTTAAATAAATCTTTTCTCTGTGCTATGAAAGTGTTTACACCTTTTAAATATTAGGCTTTGACATTCATAGTACATGCGCCGTACATACGAATTAGATTCACACAGACAAGCGATATGTATGTGTGTGCGTGTACTTAATGTCTGCAAAGTCATTTCGATTTTATAAATGAATACACGTCGTTTTAATGTAGTATTTCTACTTGGATTGGATCCTAATCATTTATCGAAATTTTTGAAGGTATATTTTAATTGTATTTGATGAACTCATTTTGGTAGTTCGATTTTGGGAAGCTAATTGAAGTAGGCATACAGTGACACCTATACGTAGCTATTTGTGATATAGTACGAGTTGTTAATTAGTCAATATTGCCTTTGATTAGTGAAATTTAAAAGGAAAGAGGTTGTATATTGGTAGTATGTTTTCTTGCGGTCGATATCCTTTTAGAAAATAATTAAATATGGGATAATTGGAATATTCTTTCAAATATTGTTTTTTTTACTCGTATGACGTAGGAACAGCACTAATAAAAATGCAAATGGGGCAAGATTCTACCTCATTTTGGCTCTTGTTTTAAGCCTGAGTGGTTTGTTCCATGGTTTTATGGTGAAGAATTGCCTTAATGGTTAGAATTTGATAAAACACTGTGTTCGCAATAGCGGTTTTTAAGTTCTAATTAATCTGGTAAAAGGTATTATCCTACTGTTATTTTATCGTGAATAGTCACGGATTTAAGATTTTTTTTCCCGGACATATGTTGAATCCGCCATTTTATAGACAGCGAAAATCTTTGAATAAGAACAAAATTGGCAAGGGCGCTAACCTCCCTAAAAAAATTGAGCAAACGGATGTAATCAGCTTCCGCACATCCTAGAACGACCGGTATGCTGAAAATTTTCCTTTAAATAAACTTACTGTGGACCACGAGGCCGCCGTTTTTTTTTTCCAAGAAGCATTTCATAAAGTAGTACTTATTTTAAGTATATTTTTGGGAGACTACGATATAATTAATCGTCATCGTCACACGAAGAAATGGTATAAATTTTGGACTTTTATAAGTATATAAATTAGTTAATTAATTTTTTTCTGTATTAAGCTATTGCTGTCATTCAATTTAGTATAAATTTGCCTTTTGCTTTTTATATAACCGATTCAATTATTCAATTTTTTTTTTATTACGTAAGAATAATTTCTACATATGCTGTGTGGAAACATAAATTTTAGGTTTAATTTGGGTAATATAATTTCTGTAATTATTATCATTGAAATTACTGGATAGTTCATTTTGTATTATAATTACTATATTTCTGCATAACAAATCTTAATAGATTTATTTTGTTATAACTTTTTGTAAATTGAAATTTACGCAATTAAATAATTAACATACTTTCATTACCATCTAATTGCCTATGAGGAAATTGTTTCCTTCACAATCACTCTTTGTTTATTGTTGTGAAAGAAGTCAGAGATTCATTACTTATTTCGCTTAATACCTTCTTATCGCTAAAAATTTTTTCAATGGACAGTGATGATGTCTTGGCGTGCGGACACCACCGGAGTTAGTAAAACCTGCTGAAAATTTTGTCTACATATATTTATTTACTGTCTAAAATATATATAAAAAACCGGTACGGGAAAGCCACCAACTTTCCCGGCTTACGACGAAAAGCTTTCCCGGACTGTTTTCTGATGATTGCTTAGCAACATACTAAACTACTAGAATAGCTTATTTTGGGATCTGAAATTGCGCCGAGAAAATAGGCAATCTTAACTGATTTCAGAAAATAGATATTTTTATTCATTAATTTTATATTCTCGGCTGTTGTTGCAGATACTTCTTGGTGAAACATTTTAACTTCATACAGTAAATAATAAAAATAAATTAAAACACTTGGCTTGTTTCACTATGAGATTTATTTAAATTCTCTAACAATTGTTTCGGCTGTTATGCCATTCTCAAAGAGATCTATAAATCTTTATAGATCTCTTTGAGAATGGCATAACAGCCGAAACAATTGTTAGAGAATTTAAATATATGCCATTCTCAAAGAGATCTATAAATCTTTATAGATCTCTTTGAGAATGGCATAACAGCCGAAACAATTGTTAGAGAATTTAAATAAATCTCATAGTGAAACAAGCCAAGTGTTTTAATTTATTTTTATTATTTACTGTATGACATTAATTTTATGTGTGAAATTGGATGTGTCGCAAGGATTAGTTCTCGAACCGCTACTGCTTTTACTTTTTGTAAATTAGTTAGTATCATTTCTTAACTTTCATTTATTTACGAGAATATATACCGACAATACTAGTGCTGGGGTTTCGAGACCTACGAAGTAAGGGAAATGTATTTCTTAACCAACTTCATAAATGGTTTCAATGCAATAAGTTGCATTTTAATTTTGAAAAATAATATTATATGATTTCCACATCACAAAAGCTAAAGCAAATTTTAACGTTGAGAAGAGTGCTTATGGTGTCTCAATAAATCGCAAATTATCTCTAAGTATGCTGGTTGTTCAGTTAGATAAATTGTTAAATTGGCAAGATCATTGTGGAAAGTTAATCAGTGGTATCACCTACCAAATCATAATTTTAAAGATTTTAATATGATTCTGGCACAGAAATGCACAATTCCTTGTATAGGGCATGTACACTGAACCACATTTTGTGGGGAGTATTTTACAGAATATAATATTTTGCCTCTGCCTAGTATGTACATGTCTTTTAGAATTGCTATTTCATATTCTTATAAATCCTAAAAAATACTTTTTGAAAAACTCAAATATACACGGTACTATATATAAACACGATTTTTGAGTACCATATAATAGATTAAAGATTACAAAAGGGTTTCCGGTTTCAATGGGTCTAAAGCTGTTCAATCAATTGCCGGATGGATTGAAGGATGTGGGGAGCCTCAATAGATTCAGGCACGTATTGAAACAAATTTTACAGGACGGCTGCGTTTACTCTGATGAAGAATTTCATTCTCGAAGAGTTATATAGTTACATTTCTGTACTATTTAAGATTGTCATGTTTTATTATGATTATATTGTATATATAATGAATATATACAGTGTATCTGTCTAAGTTATCTACATACGGAAAACTTTTTTATTTCTTAATTTTACGAAAAAAAGTTATTCTTTAAAAAAACCTCTGCTTCTTAAGAAAACACGATTGAACTACTCAAACTTTATTTACCATGTACCGGGTGCTCAAAAATTAAGATATACAAAATTGATTGAACAGATAAACACTATTTTTTTGTTTAGTTTCAAACATTCTCTTCTAACCACGATAAATTGAATAATTAATTGAAGTTGAAGTTGAACTATAATGAAACATTTAAAACAATTAAATTTTTAAATACCCTCTATGAACATCGTCATATAACAAATTTAAGGTTTATTTTTATGTAAAGCTTCTTGTTATTTTCTGTAATCAGTTTTTATATGCAACAATACAGATCGTATTAAGAAAAACACATGTGTGTATATTTAGTAAAGTTATATTGTATGTAAAATGTCATGTAAATTACTATGTTTTTTTACGTTCTGGTTTGTAATTGTTAATAATTTTTTTTTAATTTTTAAATCATGATATATATATATATATATATATATAGTAAACCTAATCAGTAGGCGATTAAAGGTCTGTATATTACTTCAAAATATATGTATTTAAAAAACTCTACATGTTTCGGCTGTGTACGCCTTTATCAAGAGAATACAAAATATGAATGTATTCTCATATTTTGTATTCTCTTGATAAAGGCGTACACAGCCGAAACATGTAGAGTTTTTTAAATACATATATTTTGAAGTAATATACAGACCTTTAATCGCCTACTGATTAGGTTTACCATATCATACCAAGGTCACGAAGTTATTATATTTATATATATATATATATCATGATTTAAAAATTAAAAAAAAAATTATTAACAATTACAAACCAGAACGTAAAAAAACATAGTAATTTACATGACATTTTACATACAATATAACTTTACTAAATATACACACATGTGTTTTTCTTAATACGATCTGTATTGTTGCATATAAAAACTGATTACAGAAAATAACAAGAAGCTTTACATAAAAATAAACCTTAAATTTGTTATATGACGATGTTCATAGAGGGTATTTAAAAATTTAATTGTTTTAAATGTTTCATTATAGTTCAACTTCAACTTCAATTAATTATTCAATTTATCGTGGTTAGAAGAGAATGTTTGAAACTAAACAAAAAAATAGTGTTTATCTGTTCAATCAATTTTGTATATCTTAATTTTTGAGCACCCTGTACATGGTAAATAAAGTTTGAGTAGTTCAATCGTGTTTTCTTAAGAAGCAGAGGTTTTTTTAAAGAATAACTTTTTTTCGTAAAATTAAGAAATAAAAAAGTTTTCCGTATGTAGATAACTTAGACAGATACACTGTATATATTCATTATATATACAATATAATCATAATAAAACATGACAATCTTAAATAGTACAGAAATGTAACTATATAACTCTTCGAGAATGAAATTCTTCATCAGAGTAAACGCAGCCGTCCTGTAAAATTTGTTTCAATACGTGCCTGAATCTATTGAGGCTCCCCACATCCTTCAATCCATCCGGCAATTGATTGAACAGCTTTAGACCCATTGAAACCGGAAACCCTTTTGTAATCTTTAATCTATTATATGGTACTCAAAAATCGTGTTTATATATAGTACCGTGTATATTTGAGTTTTTCAAAAAGTATTTTTTAGGATTTATAAGAATATGAAATAGCAATTCTAAAAGACATGTACATACTAGGCAGAGGCAAAATATTATATTCTGTAAAATACTGCCCACAAAATGTGGTTCAGTGTACATGCCCTATACAAGGAATTGTGCTTTTCTGTGCCAGAATCATATTAAAATCTTTAAAATTATGATTTGGTAGGTGATACCACTGATTAACTTTCCACAATGATCTTGACAATTTAACAATTTATCTAACTGAACAACCAGCATACTTATAGATGATTTGCGATTTATTGAGACACCATAAGCACTCTTCTCAACGTTAAAATTTGCTTTAGCTTTTGTGATGTGGAAATCATATAATATTATTTTTCAAAATTAAAATGCAACTTATTGCATTGAAACCATTTATGAAGTTGGTTAAGAAATACATTTCCCTTACTTCGTAGGTCTCGAAACCCCAGCACTAGTATTGTCGGTATATATTCTCGTAAATAAATGAAAGTTAAGAAATGATACTAACTAATTTACAAAAAGTAAAAGCAGTAGCGGTTCGAGAACTAATCCTTGCGACACATCCAATTTCACACACACGCGATCCACACAGAAAATGTCATATATCGCAAAAGAATAACACACTATATGGGAATAACATTTTAAATTTTGAAAAAATACTAAAATGCCGTCGTTTTATTCAGTTAATGATTATATAAAGTCAAAGAGCTGAAAGGGATAAAGTTCGTTTGTTTAGATCTCCACTGATCTGAGCTTGTCACTGGAGTGTAGAAAAAGTAACAACAATATTCGGTCAAAATCAACTATTGCCATGAACATTTGACAAAAATCTTGACAATTAAGTCACCTACTCTATTGCCTCTGTCGTTGTCCTATTGTTTATTTAATAGTTCGCGTATAAAACCAATTCAAATGTGCGACACTGAAATTGAAACTTAACTCCACCAGAAATTGTAGAATAGACCACATAAGCCACAAACAATTTATTACCGGCAAAATCCGCATTGAAAAATTATACTCCCAGTTTATGGATTGTAAAGACAAAACTAAAATTAGCAGATTTTCGGAAAACATCGTTACTGCTTATTTTGATGTTTTCTAAAAAATTAAAATTCCCAAGTTTATGGATACAGGATTCAATTTTCAAATCTACTCTATCTATCAAACCTAAAATAGATATGGGGTACAATGTAGACTGCCTCCTCGTGGTGTACCCTGGAAACGTGACTTGTCACGGCTAAATAGTCTACACTATTAGGCTGCTAGGTATAGCAAACATTTCCTAGCAAAGTAAACAGCGAAATTCTAGCAAATGATTCTCTTCAGAACCCATCGACAAGAGATGTAAGACACGCACTGAAAGTCTTACAATTGAACGTTGAAGCCATTAGCAGATCTAAATCTGAATATTTACTGAGGCTCTTGAATGATTATTCGGTGAATGTCGCCCTACTACGAGATTTTTATTATCGAAGGTAAGTAACTAAATATTAATTTTCATTATAAGTTACATCGAAAACTGCTTTTTCATAGATGGCATGCATATTTGGAATTATGTAGAAGGCATATTACAGGAAAGTATTACAAAATATGCAAGAAGTACTAGTCCATCTTTTTTTATAAATTACATAAACGGAAAATGCACTGTACAAAACATAGGAATAAATAAATTTGGAAACATGGAAAAATATAACAAATAAATTTGAGTACATCAATACGTTAAGCACGTATTACGCATATGTTATAAATGGAACAGACATGCACTACACACATCTGTATTTCCAGTATGTGCATTGTGCATGTCATGTATGTCCATGTGTACAGATACAGAAATTGCTACTTTCTGAACCTAGAGGATCTCAATTTATATGCTGGACACTGCTTTAGCCACAGTACTGCCATAACATTGGTTGATGCTTGTGGTGACATAACTAGATTAAAGCGTCACGGAGGATGAAAATCCACAACTGCGGCCGAAACCTATATAGACGAATCATTTAAAAATAAAGTGAATGTACTCAATCACATTATGAATTCGATTGAATACAACTAAGCCGACAATTCAGTTAATATCCCGTCAACATCGAACAATATTGTTACTAAATTGTCAAAAGACCCACAATTCCACTTCTTTAAGTGTACTATAAACACTATAATCATATTTGGAACTTACTGCAAGTGAGAATTAATGAATATTAAATCTCATTCTTACATGTAAATGTCGACTTATGTGATGCGTTCATAACTACAATCCGACAAACTAAGTTTGTACCAGTATGCAGAACACACCTTTTCGCGACAACGAACTTCCTGGTAATTAGGTTAATTAATTAATATATACAGAAAGTATAGAAATGAAAAGCAATGTCCGTCTTCGAGGAATGCCGTGCATTGAAAAGTTCCAACCAGAACGAAACGCCGTCTGTACGTTTCCCGTTGATTGACTTGTTTTTTTCAGCAATTCTTAATTAACTATAATCATAAATGAAAACTAATAGTTTTTTTTTAAACTTTGATTTTCCCACATTTATTTGTCTTGTTTATATGTAATAATTTGTGTAAGAGTTTGTTAGACTATATTGAACATAGATGTAATTTGAAATAAATAAATTTTTGAAAATAAAATGCAAATTTTATTCGTTTTCCGGTCGTAGAAAAAATGCAAATCGAATTTGGTAGCTATTAAGACATTCGTATTCTTTAGGACATTCGCTTTCAGCTCATTGTAACCCTCACACTATGTCTTAATAGAAATCATTAAAAACTCATAACATAATATACTATTTTCCTAACTGTTTTGATATATGCATTATTATGTACTATCGATTATATATATTATATATATTTTCTTGCATGGCATATACCTACCTTGACTCTTTTCTCTATATCCTTATCTGTCTTTGTTCCTCAAGTTCAAATCTGCATTAAAAGGTACAAGATTTCAGACCGTTGAAACCGTGAAAGGAAAAACGACACGCGCCATGAACCATCTCACAAAAGAAGATTTGCTTTGCACAATGGAAAATTTGAATGGAGCGGTGTAGGGATAGAGGATGGATTGCAGAGGCTAATAATTAAATATGTATACATTTAAAATAAAAAGTTTGACAGCATCAGTCACGTTATTTTATAACCTCGCCACATACTGGGTTGGTTATATTTAGAATAGCCTTTAAAATTTCGATTTGTTTTCTTACGTAGATATCTACCTACCTTGACTCTTTTCTCTAGGTGGTTATTTATCTCCGTAGTTAATTAGGTTCTGTTTATTAGGCTTAGCATCCAATTTTGTAAATATTGTGAAGATAAATAATACAACAAATTTATTGGTATATTGGTATAATCATTTATTTAAACTATTTAGCATTATATACATATCATTTCATATACAGAGTTAACGCTGAATAGCGCCCAAGCTAAGCGAATCCGAAGAATAAGTATAAATGTCTAACTGAAAATCAAAAAAGAAATTTCTTTGTAAGTCATCAAAAATTTTTAAGTCCAAAATGTAGTTAAAATCGGTTCATATCTTTATTTATTCTATATTTACCGAAATACAGTTGTAATACAAGTTCATTGACCTGTAAAAAATCGATAAAATTCCGGACGATACCTTTAACATAAGTTCCTATTCATAGATAGTGAATGTTGTTGTTTTCTTGCCAAAACATACTCGGCGACATATATGGCAATATTCTTTTTTGGTGGATATCAATAATAGCTTTTGCGTCGAATATGTCGACAAACCTATGTCACATTAATTACAATGTAATTAAAATTAAATACTTTGAAACTTCTTTTAAAAGTGAAATTATTATATTTATAATAAAACAAAATTCGTCATAGAACAAAAAGCTTTATGTAACGTGTCCATGGCGTGTCCAATGGGATAGATACCTGGTTTTTAATTAACTGTATGGAATTATTTACATATAATTTTTTTTCTATAAATTTGTGGGTGGCACTGATCGGTGTATACGAGTTGCGCCACAGATTCTAGGAATTAGTAATCCCTCTTAAATCCGTATACGAGTTGCGCCAAAGATACACCTCGAGGGTGGTAAATGTGAAAGTTGGTCATTAAGTAGGGGTAGTTAATATTTTCCTTAAATATCATATTTATGGATGATACTCATTTATCGTCAAGTTAGTTAGTTAGACAATCATGGAAGTGTATACTATGTTTAGTGAGAAAGGAAAATTATTATTAGTAATAAATAACTACAAATTCAGAAAAACTTCTGAAAATTTAAATGGTGTTCGGTTTGCCTAGCTCTATAATATAATATTGATGTGGGTGTAATATACATATATGTATATATATTTGAGTTTGTTTTAATTGTAATTACTTGTAATTATTTTAGTTCATTACTTTTAATTTCAAAGTGTAATAATAACATAAACATAAATAAATTGTATTAAAGTTTAAAAGTTTGTTATGTCTACTTTACTTCACCTGAACATTTACCATCCTCGAGGTGAATCTGGCGCAACTCGTATACGGATTTAAGAGGGTCGGATAATCCCTAAAATTTTATTTCTAGGATTAATTCAGGTACTTTGGCGCAACTCGTATGCGTCCGGCACTGATAAATACCGACAGAACAATATAATTAGTCAGTAAAGAGAATTACTGATGAATTAAAGGTGGAAGCTCGTATTGCCGTCTGTATATGTAACTGCGACAGGTCTCGTTACTACGTGAACGTTGGACAGCGATTTCTTGTATGAAGGCATTACCAACATATACCTTTGATACCTTTTTTTTCTTTGGCACGATACGCAGCTAGCATTGTATATAATAAATAGGTAACTTAAACTTTCGAAATGCAACTATAGCATTCATTTATAAGTATAATTTTAAAAATACTTGAACGTCTAATCTTATTGTGAATCTGGAATTATTGTATGTTTACGAAATTTGAAAAAGTACAAAATTAACTAGGTAAATTATTTACTATTTATCATGTATTAACTACAGCTAGTCTTAATCTATTCAAGTTACGTGTTACCTATACACTGTAGAAGCGAGATAACTAAACGCCCGTCCGGCTCAGTTACAATACATTATTCTGTGCAGTGGTGGTTATATTCCGCTAAATTAGTTACTGAATTTGGTCGCTGTGTTCTATCAGAGTTGCAAAACTTCCTCTCCAGGATTAGTTTCTGAATTCCCTTTTCTAACAATTTTCATTGAGATTTCCTTTGCTTTAGAAAGACATTCTTTTGTATCTTTTAGTGATGCGTTTCGGTTTTATTTTCGCAAAAATAATTGTAAATATTGACAATAAGTTAACACCATTGAATATGAACAACTGTTTTATCTAGTAAACTTATTTTGCTTCACCTATAATTACTTCCAAACGCACTAAACTAGACTAGAATGTGAGAAATTCGTCGTGTGCGCATTCCTACTACTCCCCAACTTAGGTGGCCATTACTACATATACACCGTAGAAGCGAGGTAGCTAACCGCTAAAAACCGCAAACGGACCGGCAATAACTGATAAAGAAAAAGCAGACGAATTCGCGAACGCGTTAAAACGACAATTTAAAACGAATCAGACAATACCAAAACACAACACATTTTCTAACCAAATTGAACGGGAACGAAATAATCAAATAGAAATAATCAAAGGCGAAATTGACGCGACAAACACTGACGAAATGGAAAAAATAATTAAAAACCTAAAGAACCGAAAAGCCCCCGGAGCGGACGGAATAACAAATGTAGCAATTAAAAACCTACCAAAAATCGGAATACAAATAATAAACTGAATAATAAAACACGGACACTATCCCGCGATTTGGAAATACGCGCAGATAATAATGATCCACAAACCTGAAAAAACAACCGCGGATTACCGGCCAATCAGCTTACTTCCGTCAATAAGTAAGCTGGCAGAACGCGTAATACAGACAAGACTTGAAAATGAAGTCGAAAACAAAAACATCATCCCAAATTTTCAATACGGTTTTCGGAAAAACCACTCAACAACACAACAGGCACTAAGACTGACAGACTCGACATTGAAAAGGCCTTCGAGCGGGTTTGGGACGCCGGCCTCATACACAAAATGAAACGTCACAAAATATCAAACACATTAATAAAAATAACCGACAATTATCTAAAGAACCGTACATTTAATGTGACAATCGGAAACGAAAAATCGACAATCGAACACATAGCAGCAGGAGTCCCACAAGGATCCGTCCTCGAACCGCTCCTGTATAACATATACACTTCGGATATTCCCAAAATAGAAAAATGTAATATCGCACAATACGCAGACGACACCGCTATATACATAAGCAGCAGACGAATATCTTACATACACAAACAGTCAAAAAACAATCTAGCCCTCCTAAAGGACTGGTATGACAAATGTAAAATTAAAATTAACCCAAAGAAAACCGCGGCAATTTACTTCCAACACAGAAAACGACACAAAAGGCTGGACGAAATCAAACTCGAAGGTCACACAATACACTGGCAGGAAAAAGTTAAATATCTCGGGGTCACAATGGACTCACAACTTACATACACGGCACATATTAAAGAAATAAAACGAAAAATAAACGGCAAAAGCAAACTAACACTGGAAAATAAAATATTAATAATAAAAACGATAATACTCGCGGGCGCAACATATGCCGGAGAAATATGGCATCAAGCCAGCGAAAGGCAAAGACAATCGGTACAAGGGAAAATAAACAAGGTTATTAGAGTCGCGATAAATGCACCGCAATATATGACAAACGCGCAAATACATAAAGAGACGAAACTCGAAACACTGGAAACAATAATATGCAAACGAACACTAAAAACAATAGAAACAATAAAGTCACACGAAAACCCCACAATAAGGAAAATAATAAACCCAAAACGGAGACTAATTAAAAAAGACGGACTCACACAAATTAAAAGACGCGCAGAGGATAACGATATCCAATTAGCAGCGACAAAAATCAAAAATTAACAGATAAACAGAGGTCAACACAAACACACAAAAATGTAGCAAAACACACAGCATTCCTTATAGGCTAAACAAACGTAACACACAAACACACAATAACACAAAACATTCACAACCCCGGGTAATGAAATTGGAGTGGAAATGGAGGCAACTTCGACCACCAAACAAAATCAAAAGGACTCATATATAGGTAGCTAAACATTCTCACTGCGTCTTCTGATCCAGCAGTATTCCAGTTGAGATAACTTACGACGAAATATCGTCAAGCGAAGCCGGAAGAAATGGCCGGGCGAATTATTACATTAACGAAATTAATAGTGAATCCCAATTCGGCTGAACTCTGGCCACCTGAAATAGTTCAACAAACACAGGCAATAATCGATGAAACACACAGCGAAAGTGGCGTACAACAACTTCTACAGACATCACCGAGTTTCTTCGTTGTAGACCCGGATCAACCGAAAATACAAGTCAGGATAACAGAAAACAATACCGAACCACCCAAAGAAGAAGAAAAACACCGCCGAACACAGAACAAGAAACAACCTGAAAACAAAACTGATGACTTTATATACCCGAAATTTACAAAGAAGCCGAAAACAGACGAAACAACTATACCGATCGAAACAAAAAATTCATACGACGCCCTCGAAACCATAACCGATGAAAAAATGGAAGAAGAAACAACCGAATTCACCCCACAGCATCAACATCAGACAGCACACCCAGGGTAAGTGACAAAACAAACACAACACAAAACACAAACACCGAAACAAGCAATACATAACACAAAATCGCACCAATAATAATAACAGAAAAAGACAAATGGGCAAATATACGACAAATACTTAAAACACATAACATTAACACCGTACTAAACAAACTTGTGAAACCTGTTATTCACATCCAACCGAAAACTGACGAAGACTACCGTACACTTAAACACATACTCGACACAGAACACATTCAATTTTACACGTTTCAATTAAGAAGCGAAAAAACACTGAAGGTAGTTATGCGAGGCATTCCTACCTTTATCACTGACATA
Source organism: Melolontha melolontha (assembly GCA_935421215.2). Classification (NCBI taxonomy): domain Eukaryota; kingdom Metazoa; phylum Arthropoda; class Insecta; order Coleoptera; family Scarabaeidae; genus Melolontha; species Melolontha melolontha. The sequence continues at coordinate 147,669,115 of OW285237.1, read as the reverse complement.
GACATTACAAACGACTTGACTGACCAAGGCTACCCGACATTAAAAATTAAACGTATGAACGGTAAACACGGAATACCTGCACCACTTGTATTAATCGAACTGACGAGACATTACAAATAAATCTATAACATACACGACTGCTGCGGACTCACAATTAAAATTGAACCTCTAAACAAACGGCCAGACATAATACAATGCCACAAATGCCAGACTTTTGGACACCATCAAAAAAACTGTAATGTAAACTACAAATGCATGAAATGCGGAGACGAACACTCGACACACCTATGTACAAAGACGAAAACAACCCCACCAAAGTGTGCAAACTGCGGTGGTCCTCACCTTTCCACATTCATAAACTGTCCTAACAACCCAAACAACCCTGCAAACAAAACCACAACCAAACCAAAATACATACCAGCACCACACCCAACAACTAACCCCTGGACACAAAAACAAAAAAATACAACACCTAACACAATTGACGAATTAGCACTTGCCTTAGGCAATATGCTAATAACATTACACTCTACAAACGCAACAACACAACAGATACAATACTTTGTAACGCAAACACAGAAAATAATTACTCTTTACAACAACAAACAGTAAACACACACATGACTGAAACGCAAAAGACCGATGACCAGTGACTTAAACGCAAAAAAGCGACAAACACACAGACTAAACACACGCAACACAGGACCGCACAAAAACACACGATTATTTATTAATCAGACACATACACGTCACAACCCTGGGAGATACGAAACAGTGGAGTGGAAATGGAGGCAACTTCGACCACATAACAAAATTAAAAGGACTCATATAAGGTAGCTAAAACGCCGGTCCGGCGCAGTTACGGTTCTCCATCGCCGTGTATACTTCTGTCACGTTTTATTAGACAGTGCGCATACTACGTACATACCGTAAATGCATTAAGAAAATTGTAGTCTATTAAAGAATATCCTTAACGTTAATTGATTTTCTGTAATTGATATTAAAAAATTCAGCATTCCTTTGTTTTTTAAAATAATCGTTTGTGATTTAGCAGGAACAATTTTCAGTGCATTGTCTCTTATAAAGTAAAAACTGAAATCGCTATCTCATAGCCTTGCAGAGATGTAAGGACTTAAACAGGATTCGTTTTTTTCTAGCCACCCGGTATAGTGCCGAATACCTATGGCCCGGTTTGAAAATGCACACCTGTATATTCACATTTGTTGAATAATCATTTTAAAAGGAAATAATTTATTACACCTCCAGGTTTATATTTACATATTAATTAGTTGTGGAAGGAGGTAGCTATCTACTAGTTCTAATATTATCTAAATAATACTCCTATATGTTTTGCTGCGGTTCATTAATGTCTATCTTCTGCTGCCTATTTTTAAAGATGGCAATAAATAGATAGCAAAAAAGGTGACGAGTAAGCAATTTTCTTGCAATTATAGTCAGTATAGGTAAAATTAATGTATTGAAGTTTGTTACTTCCTCTTCCATGAAAGGATCAATTTGTAGGCAATCCGTTACTAGATTTTCCATTAATTTTCTTTCAAATTACTATACGCATTCATTTCGTTACACAATTGAGTTTTTAATCAAAGAAAAAAAGTCTCTATAGTAACAACATAGCTTTTAAACGAACTTTGAGTGCAATTCATAGGTAAGCGTGTATTGTCTATGCGGTAGAAATGTATGAAGAATTCGGTAGGATCGTGCTGAGTCTTTACAGACGTTGACTACGCCCTTGTGTCTGGATCGATGAGGACCGCCGCGTCGCGCCGTTGAATCGGCCATCTGTGTGCATATTGCCTCGCGTTCTCTCTGGCTAACGAACTCTACTCTCATCAAGTTATCGGTTGTTCACTTTCGTATGCTCGCGGTTTTCTAACAAATATTAAAATAAGGGAAAAATAAAACAACACAGGATTAAAATCTCATTCTTTTGTCGTTTAATAATTTCCAAACAAAGGAATTTATCCATATGTTGGGTGTTCAGAAAAATTCGGCGTCAAAGTAATCCATGGAAATTTGAAGTCATGTCTCTGATATTGAGTACGATAGAACAATACATTTACTTGACACAATTATACAGGTCATCGTATACGCAAATGTTAGTTTATGTCAAATGATATTTGCATTTACAACTAATTGTAACGTCGGTAAAAATTTCATTAAAATGTCGTGTTAATTAATAGAAATTAGTCAAGTAACGGTCAAGAATAATTAATTAAAAAAAAATAAATTTAGCATAATAAATTATAGAATATGTTGAAATTGTTCAATACGTTCCTCCAAGTATTTTGCGCACCAATGCTATCAAATATATTTTGCAGTATGGGACTATATCTAATTTCATTTATTTTCTGTATAATTCTATATTGCAGATCTATATAATTCCGCACTGGTACTTGATAAATTAATTTTAGGGTCATAATAAGAAATCACACGGTGTAAGATCACAAGCTCTTGGAGAAAATTTATATTCGCTCTTCAAATCAATTAAACGATTTCCAAACGCCTCTCGTATTAATGTTTCACTCACTGTGTGAGCTTTAGTACCATCTTGTTTGAAGTAACCCAAAGCTAATTCATTGTCATGAATCTGATTTACGAAAGCCAATTCTTTTCGATTACTTTCCGCATTTAAAGTATCATTAAAAAATGGACCCATACTCCTTCTTCTATTTATAGCAGACTAAAGTTAAACTTTTTGAGGATGTAGACGAGGTTCAGCATAAAAACCATTGGGCTTTGTTCCACTTTACAGACTCTTGTTTTGCGAGTTTACGAATCCACAAACGTGCACATTCCATTATCCAAGTTAGAAAACCCTATTTTAATAATTTTTAGAGAAAGTACAACAGAGATATTCCTTCTTAAACTATGCTTCACCGCGTATATGTACCTGAATCTTACACCAAGGTACTAATTACAATAAAATCTAATATTTCCGACAATTTTATTTGGGCTTGTGCAGATGAAACGACTGACATTTCGGGACGATGTGTAGTTAATGTTATTGTTGGAATATTGCACCCGACAATTGCTAACACACCTTATTTGATAGTTTGCAAATTTTGTGATAAAGTTAGTGCAGAAATCATATCTAAAATTATCGATGAAGCCTTAATAACATTTTTGACGAGACAGATATGCGGAAACAAACAAAGGTTGTTTTGTTTATATCCGACGCTGCGGCGTACATGCTGAAGGCTGGTAGACAATTGAAGGAAAAGTATTCCAATTTGCTCCATATTACGTGTTTTTCTCATGTGTTAATTTGAATCTCGGAATATATCCGTGATGAATTTATAGATGTGGATAAATTAGTTCAGTAAAAAAAGTGTTTCTAAAAGCTCCTCAAAAAGTTAGTTTATATAAAGAAAAGTTTCCTAACTTACCGTTACCACCTGCTCCCGTAATTATGGGGTACCTGGTTGGAAGCTAGTTTCTTTTTACTGTCAAAATTTGGAACATATTAAAGAAATAGTATATTACTTAAAAAATGACTCTTAAAGGGTGATTCATTTGGAGGTACTTTTTTAGATGGGGATTTAATGGCTGAGCGCGCATGCGACGCGTCAGCGGACTGCGCATTCTGGTTCAGTACTATTTGACATTACGTAATGGAAAGACTTAGCCCGGCACAGCGTCTACAAATAGTACAGCTTTATTACGAAAATGGGCGTTCTACAAGGAATGTGTATCGTGCGCTTAGAGCAACATATGGGCCGCATAATCGGCCTACCGAACGCACAATTCGCTATACCATCAATAAGTTTGAAACTCAATTTACAATAATGGATAATACGCGACCACATAGACCTCATCCAGCACGTAGTGAAGGAAATATAGCGGCGGTAGCAGCGAGTGTACGCGAAGACCGGGAAGAATCAATTCGTCGCCGTTCTCAACAGCTTGGTTTGTCGTATGCAACAACTTGGCGTATTTTACGAAAGGATCTTGGTTTAAAAGCATACAAAATTCAACTAGTGCAAGAACTAAAGGCGACCGACCTTCCGAATCGTTTCCGTTTCAGCCGTTGGACTCTTGATAAACTTGCAGAAGATCCACTGTTTTCGACAAAAATTTTGTTCTCCGATGAGGCCCATTTCTGGCTTAATGGGTACGTGAATAAGCAAAATGCCCGTATTTGGGGTGATGAGCAACCTGAAGAGATTGAAGTGCTACCATTACATCCAGACAAAATAACTGTTTGGTGCGGATTATGGGCCGGTGGAATAATTGGTCCATATTTCTTCAAAAAGAAGCCGGCCGGAATGTGACTGTGAATGGCGACCGTTATCGCGCCTTGATAAGGGACTATTTGCTGCCTGAACTTGATACCCGTGGTCTACAAGACATTTACTTCCAACAAGATGGCGCCACTAGCCATACAGCTCGTGAAACTATGGCTTTACTGCGAGAACGATTCGGTGAACATTTAATTTCACGCTTCGGACCAGTAAATTGGCCGCCTAGATCTTGTGACATCACACCATTAGACTTTTTTCTGTGGGGCTACGTGAAGTCTAAAGTCTACCTGGATAAACCGGCTACAATTGAGGCATTGGAGGCCAATATTACTCGGGTCATTGGACAAATACCACTCGAAATGCTAGAACGCGTCATTGAAAATTGGAACAGCAGAATAGACTACGTTAACCGCAGTCGCGGCCAACATTTGAGAGAAATTATTTTTTAAAAAATAATTGTAAAGAATGGTTCTTTTGAATTATAATCAAGTTTCTTAAATAAATTGGCCTTTTTCATTTGTTCTTTGCTTTTGGAAAAAGTATCTCTAAATGAATCACCCATTAGTATAATTTAATGTAAGAAGGTATTACAAAAAGAATCTTTGATGGATGACTTAAGCTTTATTCGCACTTTCATGAATTATCTAATATTATAACATATTTTGAAACGCTAAATATTGTTTTAAAAGAAGGAATGCAAAAATTAAATAATTTTGTCTGTAAATTAAAAAGTATACCCGGAGAATTTGGCCAACGATTAGAGCAGAAAATAACACATATATTCCATAGAAATCCTGTTTTAGTTAGATTTCAACACTTTTACATAGAAATTTGAAATTGACCAAAATTACAATAAACAATTTTCATCATCCCCTATTAAGCAGTACAGACGTTGAGCGCTCCATTTCTAGATTTAAAAATATTTTAACGCCAAGTCGAAATCGACTTACTACAGAAAATATAGAACGATTAATAATTATAAACGTAAATAAAAAACAATTATCAAACGCAGTAAAATAATTTACAATATTAAATTATTGTGTGTATTTAATTCAAATGATTTCTTGCTATACGACGCCTATGTCAGTGCTTCTAATAGGCAAAGTAAGACAAGTTAACGCCGGCGTACGGTTACATCTACTTAGTATTGGCCAGCATTTTTCGATTGGCATTGATATTCACTTGCTATTAATGCATGCGAGAGTAAGACTATACTGTTTTAGTGAGCCGGACAAAATATGTTTTGCCGATCCCTAATAATCAGTAATGAGGATTTCTTGCGAGCAAGTTATACGATAAAATCTTGTTTTCAAACTGTATGACAAGAACCAACTAGCTGACAACCCAGTTTGTTGAGCGAGAATTCGTGTCGAGGTTTTTGGAGCAACAGTCACTGTTTGGCTAACATTATTAATCACTTCTTCTGTCTGGACTTTCGATCGTCCACTAACTTCTTGTTCTACACTCCCCGTTTGTCGAAGAACTGGAGAAATTCTGTTGAGTATCTTCTGACAAGTATTATAATCTGATACAAAGTTGGAAAATTCATTTCGAAATTCTTCTATATAATTTTGAATGGAATACTTGTCCATCGAGCTTTTGACAATTTCAAAAATATGATTCAAGCATGAATGCTTTGCATATGTTATTAAATACCAGTGCATTGTAAAATTCGCAATACTCTTTTTTATATCAGACTCTGGCAAATTAAATCAATAGACTTAAGTTCGGATATACGATTTTTGTCCAAAATCTACTTGACCCCGAATTTTTCTGAACATCCGCTAAACTAGAGAGTTTTAATTTTTTAAGTTTTTGAGAAGGCATACTAAACAAACTACATTATTTGAGAGAAAATGTTTAGAAATCCATTTTTGGTCTATATCTTGTGTATGATATGCAACAAGCCCTTATTATATGAAATAAAAAGGGGCATAAGACGCCATGAGACTTTGCTATGAATATTCCATGTCTTGCGAATTTTTTGTTCAACTAAGCTTTTATATCAGATACATGGTGTCATTTAAAAAATATTGATAAGATTGACTCATCACTTGTTACATTCGTAATTTCTTATTTTTAACTTATATTCTTATGGTTGTGCCCTGGTATATTATTCTTTGGTTTGCGAGTTCAAATTCATTCAACGCGTACTTGTATCGCCCTCTCATTTTAATATTTTGTAACCGTATCGCCCCCTGGCATTTCCGATTGCATCCGGCGTGTAATTCATTCGAACGCAGGCCGTTAACAAATTCAGTTGACAGTAGTAGCATGTGAATCTTCGTATAAGGGAAGTTTTTTTCACGAATTCTACGACGATTGTGAGTTTTAGTCGTTTATTCGGATTCAGGCGTAGAACGTAAATTCTTCATAGAATTGCCGAATACCGACTTCGAAGTTTGAGAAACTAGCGGTTTCGATCTGTTTTCGGCCATCTTCATAACGCCATCGTTGCACTTGCGCACACGGAGGCAGCACACCTTATTGTTGACCTTCAGAATCCTGACATGAAAGCAACTCACAAAGATGTTCATGTCAAGATATTGAATATCGAATTTAAACTTGAATACAAAACTGTGTGGTTCCTGAAAACATAATTTTCATTTGTTTGTCATTGATTGGGGTTTTGTTGCGTTTATGTGGAAAAAGAGAATGCACTATATGTTTGGATTATCATCAATGTACACCTGAGAAGAACTGCCAGAACATCGGATTACGTAAATTTTTCAAACCATAGCAATTACAACTAAAATAGTGCTTCATTGTCATAAATCTCACATCATCGTAAATGGTGTAAAGTATTTAAAGATGGGTCACAACTTGTAAAGAACGAATCGCATTCTCAGCGTTCGAGAACATCAATCATCTACAAAATAAATTGTGAAAAAGTTAACGCACTTATTCAAGATGATCGTAGAATTATGGCGAGCGATTCTACATTGAATATTAGTATTAGCAGTACAGATAGCATTATCAAAAATCAACTTAACTATCGAAAAGAATGTGGACATCGGATTCCAAGATTGTTAATGGACAAATTACTGTACGATATGAGAAAAATAGGAGGAAAGGGATTCTAGAAAATCAAGCTTATTGTGATTCGGGATGAAACCTGAGTGCACCCCTGAAACCCAAGAAAAATCGATGCAGTGTCTCCAAAACTAAAGATAGCAAAGTGCATTGTTGCAGAAGGAAACATTATGGATACATTCTTGAAATATATTAGGGGATTTTCTGACAGAACAGCGGGCAATAAACTTAGAGTACTACTCAGATTTGCTAGAAGACCAATGAAAACTTCCCCTTAAAAAAAACAGAAATCCGTTTATTTCTTTCAGGATAACGTTCGTTCTCATATCGTAATCTTTGTTCCTTCAGTGTGGTGAAAATTGCTTACCGAAGAAATTTGCAGTGTTTACCATTTTATAACTAACAGCTGCGACAGTTTGTATTGATACAAAAGAAAAAGAGAAATAAGAGACGGTCACAACCAAACAAGGAAAAAGTAACGTCCAGCGGGACACAAAATTTTCCAGTTACAATTGCGTATATTGTATGTTAATAAAATAGTGATAGTAAGCTCTGTGCTCATTCATTTTTTGATAGCATAGAGAAGTATCTTCAAGTGTAGGGTGATTATACAGAATAATAACCGTGTTTTATACTAGACAATAAATACTTACATCCGTCGTAATTCAAATTTGGACAATCTTCGTATAAACAGAAAATTAATACTTATGTTAATTTTTTATTTTTGGAAAGGGCATTGAATTTGACATGACTACAAGAATAAACGTTATTTCTTGCTTAACCCAATATTTGACTCACTTGACAGTATATATTAGTCCACTTCATATTAGGTATCGATTTCAAAACGAGAAGAGCTTTAATTATGTTATTTTGATGTCTTATTTTGAACCTATCTAAATGTCTCATCTTGAGTGCTTTACCGTATTAAATTCCTAATGGGTAACATTATGTCTTGGTCTCAAAATAGTAATAGGACAAGTTCGTTAACTTTCAACTTTTTGACATCGCTTAGAACATAAAAGAACTGTAATTATACTTTGAGCATTTAATACTACAACAATTATGTTGATCTTGTACATAGTTTTTTACACCTGTGAAGAGAGTGACATTAGATGGCAGAGTGACTTTCAAAAAATATATTTCATTTTTTAACATAATTTTCATCCAATTTTTATACTCGTAGCCTAGCGACTTTTCAGCTATCTAAAAATCTTTCGAAGATTGTTAAAGTAGACATTCGTTGCAACTATGACTCCTCATTTGTCCTGAATCTTTTTTCACCAAGCCATTTTTTATGTATGGGGAAATGAAAAAAATTGCTTAAAACCAGATTTGGTGAATATGGTGGATCAGGAAGCAATTCGTGTCCTAATTCGACAAATCTACGGTGACATATCGGCGAAATTTTTTTTGTGATTTCGTTTGAACTTGGCCATACAGCCATTTTAAAATTATAACGCCAGTTCACATTTGTTTAACAGTAAGCAAACACGACACCCATATTGGGGTTAGTTTTTTCATATTTAAATATTAATCCAAAATATTGTGCACCCATTCGTTTGAGACCTTTACGGCATTTGCTATCTTACATACCTTTATCTGGTGGCCGCTCCCTACAATGGTATGGACTTTACTGATTGTTTCTGGAGAAGTTACTGTGAATAAAGGCTCCGGACGTTCAAGACCTTCTGTGTTATATGACCACTCTTGAAGCAATGAACCACTTACAAAATACTTTAAAAAATTCTCTTTTCTCCATATTAACACAAAAACAACAAGCAGTTAAGTGTAAAATTGTATCTGACAGGTTTGGGAAAAAAATTGATAGCACGCTTTTAAACCATTGCTGAAGTTAGTAATATACTCCTCATAGCGATGGTGTTGCCAACTTTTGAAAAGTAATATTTCCATAAAATCAACTCCGTATAGATAACAGCATTAATTTGTGTAATTCTATTTATTATATATTGTATATATTATACATTATGTGGTTTTGAAAAACCTGTCTTCGATATAGCAAAGGAACAAAAGCAAGACTGTGAGTCAATATTCCTCATTCATAAAGTAAGATCCGTTTCCGCCTAGTGAGCAGAGGAGTGAGGATATCGGTGCGATGACGGCGCTGGGGTATGGTCTGACACAGTATGAGTCTGGCAGTGCTAGTGAGAGAATGGTACGAACATTCTTTTATGCTATTTTGGTCGTTTAAAATGTCTGCTGCTATTCAAAATCCCGCCGACTGAATTGCGTGCTCTTATCCGATTTTTGTATGGAAAGAAAATGAAGACTGCTGAGATTCATCGTAAACTTTTATGGTATGTCATAAATGACAGTATGATCAGAAGATGGTGGCGTATCTTGGAGTGGAAGGCCAGCTGTTGTGATGAACGAACTTGTGGGTTATGTCGAAAAGATTCATGAAAATAGGCGATTCACAATCACAGAACTGAGCCTTTTTCCCTCAAATTTCCATTCAGTTTTATACGAGGTTGTCACTGAACATTTAGGTTACCACAAATTTTTTTCACGGTGCCAAAACTTCTTACAGGGTAGCATAAAACAAAGAGAATGGGATAGGCCCTAACTTTTCTGACACGCTACGATGTTGAAGGTGAAGATTTCCTCAGGAATATTGTAACAGATGATGACTTAGGTCACCTATGTCAATGTTGCGACAAAAAGACGGTCAATCCAGAGGAGTAGCTCTAGCTTGCATACGAGGAAACTTTCCGTCAAATTTTTCTGCGAGAAAAGTCATGGTCGCTATCTTTTGGGACAAGAAGGGCGTCACTTTTCTAGACTTTATTCAACGAAGGATTACAATAAATACTCAAAGACAGTGTTACAGCATGGCTTAATTCACAAGCGGCAGATTTCTATAAAGAGGGCATTAAAAAGCTAGTTCATTGCTATGATAAATAGCTCAGTCGTAATGGCAACTATGTAGAAAAATAACTGAAAGTAGTATCTTTAAGTTGTATTTAATAAAAACCTCTTCATATATTGGTGTTTTTTCTAACAACCAAACGGAACTTACTTACTTTACGAATCGCTCTCGTATTATATCAAAACTGCGACTTCTTACTTCACAAGCCAAACACGCCTAAATTATATAGGTGCAGCTTCGTGCAATTATTGTAACAATATTATACTAATCCTATTAAGTTTTAATCAATTTCAAGCATCGATATTATCCCATTTATGCCCAGAACTATTTTTTTTTGCATTTTGCTTATGAAATTTATATATGTTGGTAAAAATGTCATTTTTATAATGGGCAAATACCCAAAAAAAGTAGATAAAGGCCAGTTCTTTAAATATGATGTGGGTGGTTTTCGACCCAGTTGGGCAAATTAATGTACTTTTTTGTCGTATAGTGCTTTAAATTTAGAGAGCATTTTTTGGGTGTTAAGTTTTGGTATATGTAGAAAAATAAAACTGGCCATATTTACAGTTATATTTTCGCACAATAAACTAAAAACTTTTATTGTCTGTGATAATCTGCAAAACATTTATCATGAAGAGCAACATTACATTTATCACAGGCCTTAGTCGTTTTATTTTTACACAAGGCACATCTTCGCCGTGTTTGGCTAGTTACAACCAGATGCTGACCCTATCGACGTGCCGCTGGATGTATAGAATGGAATGTAGGACCTGTGGCCAAAGGAGGTTTTCCATATTTTTGTAAAATATCAATTACAGCTCTTCTTCGAAATTCCAAATTGTCCAACTTCAATCCAAATTTGCGTGCCAAAACCCAAGAATTACTCATACATATGTCGAACATCCAAAATAAAATAGGAGTATACCATTTTTTACCTCGCAGACCTATACGATAATTTGCAATATTGTTGTCCATCTGATCTACCCCTCCCATATACTTATTATAATATTGCACGACGTATGGTTGCTGTATGTCTATCTTCTTTTTATCTTTTGCCGAATATCTTGCTGCTTTTTGGATTGGTCTTAAACCATATTCATTTGACATCAAAGTAACAACACTGTTGTCTTTCCACCTCACACAAACTATATTTTCATCTTTGTCAACTGCACTGTCGTAGAAACCTCGTTCTTTCTTTTTCATTACAGCAGGATTTTCAAGAGGACATTTATCTGTTCTGTTTTTTCGAACGGTACCAGTTGCACCAAAACCCATTTTACCTAGTTTACTCACAAGTGAAGCACTCGTAAAAAAATTGTCAAAATATAATGAAAACTTTTTATCAGGAAATTTGTGTTGCAGCAAGTTGGCAAAGTTCGTAACAACAGACTCCCCGAGCCCCATCTTCTTCTCCGCTATGTTCATACTCTTCCCTTGGTATACATCAAAACTGACACAGTACCCGGACGGCAGAGCAAGAACCCACGCTTTGTAACCGAAACGGATAGGTTTTCCTTTTATAAATTGCTTACATCCGTTTCGGCCAAAGTACGGGATCATAGACTCATTGATTGATAATTGTGAGTTCAAAGGTACATATTTTATAAAATTTTTATTCGTTTTTTCTATTGGTGGACGCAACTTAGCCATTTTGTCATTTTCTGCCAAGTTATTGTTATCTGCTGCATGTAGGAATCTAAATATTTCCTCAAATCTATTTCTTCGCATGGAGTTGTAAACCAGACTATTTCGAGTATCGTCTCGCCCTTCCCAAAACATTCTTCGCCGTGGAATTGGTACATAGCCGCTTACGTATAATATTGCTATGAAAACGAGTACTTCATCGTTGCCTATTTCTAATCGACAATTTTTGCTACTTGCATACAAAACAGTATTTTTTACAAGATGTTCAAGTACATCTACATTTAGGAAGAGTTCTAAAAATTCTAAAGGTTCGCTTTTATCGCTTAGCGTAAGCACAGGTAATACGTCAACCATAGGAAAATTTTCAGTAGTTGATTGAGACCTTGCTGTCTTATCTAAATCACCCTTTGACCAGTTCCTTTTTTTTTTTAGACGGGCTACTCTTCTCTTGTACTTGAGTTTCATCCTCATTGTCACTGCTGTCTTCTACTCGCTGGTTGCTTACTGCTTCTGCTTGAAGCTGCTTAGAATTCAGTCTGTTGGGATCAGCGCAATCCTCATCCTTAGAATCCTCACGACTTTCAAAATCATTGTCATCCGGCGGAGTAATATATATATATAGCATCGGGAATATTAGGATTGTCCTCGTCGAGTCTTTCTATCTCGTCTAACAGCTCAGCTGTTGTTAGCGGTTTTTTCCTAAATATGAGAAAAATATATCACATATCTGCCCAACGGGTCGTTACCGACCCAACAAAATTATACTTCAACTGTACTCAAAGTATCCAGGCCTGCCTTTATAAATATGAACGTACCATAAACTTTGAAGTTTAAACAACAAGATTTCATAAATTTATCAATTTCACTATAAAATTGAAATACTTACCAGTAATTACTTTTAGCCATGTCACACGCAGATATATTACACTTTACTTTGGTACAAATTTACTACAACTCGCTGTCGAACGTGCTTTCTTACTGACACCACAACAAAATATGAGTTTATAACATGTGAATGCCACGATAGGTCACACTCCGAACACAGCGGTGTATACAGGTGCATATATGAAAGGCAGTGGGTCGTTTTCGACCCGTTGGGCATAAATGGGTTATGGATAAATCTTCCGTATTTTGTAACTTTTGTGTAGTACGATTTAAAATTAATCGTTGAATTTTTTTAGATATTATTAACAATATTGTGTATTCACATTATTTTATAAATACTAAATATTGTTCATTAGGAGGTCCAAGTAGGTACTAATATACCTGTTAATATACCTGTGATCTGTTAATTACTTTGCTAGTTTCGTTAATCGACTCAAGTGTACTCTGTTATTTGTAAAATAGATAAATATATCGCAAAAAGAGTTTGTCTCGAATTTCAACTTTATTGAAATCGTGATCATACGAGAGATACAAAGCATTCAATGAAAACAGAAGTAGTTGAAAACTTGTCTTGTCTGAAATTTACCCAAAAAAAGCCGATTTGTTTCTATGACACAGTATGTCATCTGTGACCACGAGAAGGGAGAAGTCAATTTATTAAAAACAGTATTGACTGCCCCTTTATAATTGAACGAATGTCGTTTCTGGTTGACCGTATGAACTCTAGGTATGGCTCTACATTCATGCAAGAACGAACTTCATGAAAGTGCTTCTCAAAAGTCCCCCCCCCCCTCATATCTTTGGAACGATTATACATACACATGTGAAATTTGGAAACTGAATATTATAGGTTATAAACTTCCCTACTAGTGATGATAGATGACGAAATCGTCATAGATGACGTCACAAGGCCATTGTGACCAATAATTTTAATTGGAACGCTACGGCAAGCGACACCTCTTTTAAAAGGTATCGAAAACCCTATTCAATGATACTAATTTTGTTTGTGTTTGAGGCAGTTTTAATGGCTCATTAGAAAACATGAAAATTTAAATTCCATTCAGTATGATATTAAATACAGATTTAAGAAACAGTATGTACTTAAAGAAATTGCTCGAAGTGACCTCCATTTACTTCCTGACAGTAAAATATCCTATTTTTAAACTCTTCTCGTACTTCTTCAAATGTGTCTGCGGAAACAGCCTCACATTCTGCAACAATACGTTGTTTTAAAACGTCAAATTGTCAAGTTAATACTAACATTCCAAATTCAAGCTCCGCCTATGGTTAGTTGTCAAATAATCTGACGTTTTTGTTAGTCTCCAATATTCGACGTTTTTGTAATTGTCCAAGTTTTTGTACATTTAATAATTTGTGTATTGTTGATCGAACGTCTCACTGTTTTTACAGCTTATGGTACTTTTAATATGTTTGTACATTTTAATAATTTGTTAAACTGTTGTGAGTCGAAAGTTTAAGTGCTTCAAGAAGCGAAATGGTACGTGCTTTAGGTGATAAGTAGCAGCGGTCCTAATTCTTGGTGAAACTAGACAAAATATTCATGCAGCAGAACGCATTTTTAATGAGAGGTTTCCCGATCGCCCCATTTCGAGGACTTATTTAAGGGATCTTCTTCGTAAGTTTGAAACAACGGGTAGTATTAATGATGCGAAACGATCTGGCAGACCACAAATTTCTGATGAGAAAAAAATTGATATACTGGTAGAAGTAAGAGTTAATCCTACTTCTTCAACAACTCAAGTTGCATCTACCTGTGAAGTTAGTCGAAGTACAGTACACAGGGTGTTGAAAAAATACAAATTTCATCCATACAAATTAAATATGGTTCATCAACTCTCAGACAACGACCCAGACCGAAGACTAGAATTTTGTGAAAATATGGAAACTAAAATTAACCAACAGCCAGACTACGTCAAAACAATTTGTTTTAGTGACGAAAGTACTTTCTATCTAAATGGAAATGTAAATACACAGAATGTGAGGTATTGGAGTGACGCAAATCCTCACCTGTTTCGTGAAACACATACCCAATTTCCCCAGAAGGTGAATGTTTGGGCAGGTATCCTGGGAAACCACATCGTTGGGCCTCTTTTTTTAAATACTAATTTAACTGGTGAGGTTTATCTGGAGATGTTGCAAAACGCAATAGAACCGTTAATCCTTGAAATTTTGGAAGATAATCCAGATGCATTCGGCAATTTGGAAATAACATTCCAACAAGATGGTGCTCCTCCACACTATTACGGTGCAGTAAGACGGTATTTGCATGAGGAGTATCCTGGTAGATGGATTGGACGACGAGGTTCAACGGAATGGCCACCTCGATCACCGGACCTCACACCTTTGGATTTTTTTCCTTAAATCGAAGGTTTACGCCACTGAACTTGACAATATTGACGTTTTAAAACAACGTATTGTTGCAGAATGTGAGGCTGTTTCCGCAGACACATTTGAAGAAGTACGAGAAGAGTTTAAAAATAGGATATTTTACTGTCAGGAAGTAAATGGAGGTCACTTCGAACAATTTCTTTAAGTACATACTGTTTCTTATATCTGTATTTAATATCATAGTTAATGGAATTTAAATTTTCATGTTTACTAATGAGCCATTAAAACTGCCTCAAACACAAACAAAATTAGTATCATTGAATAGGTTTTTTCGATACCTTTTAAAAGAGGTGTCGCTTGCCGTAGCGTTCCATTTAAAATTATTGGTCACAATGGCCTTGTGGCGTCATCTATGACGATTTCGTCATCTATGACGATTTCGTCATCTATCATCACTAGTAGGGAAGTTTATAACCTATAATATTCAGTTTCCAAATTTCACTTGTGTATGTATAATCGTTCCAAAGATAAGAGGGGGGGAGGGGACTTTTGAGAAGCACTGTATATTCTGTCCAAAGTGGCTAATAAAATGCTAGATGATGTGTTTGCGTAGGAAATGGTTCACCGAGTAGACGGTTCATACCGTATGTAATATAATTTGTTAAATGTTTATTTATGTAATATATGTATCTTGTTATTTGGTAGAGCATGTTGGGTTATAAAGAATATTAGTATTATTATTATGATACTGATTTTCAAACAAATCCGAACATCCAGAAAGAGTCGACCAATTGCAATGAAATTTTATATACTACTCTGTTTTGTCTTTGATAAGAAATGATAATATGGACAAAAAATTAGCAGGTGTACCTATAATTTTTAATTTTGTTTTATTAAAAAAATATGTTTTTAAATTTGCGTTTCCTTCAGATTGAAGCAATATTTCGTAGCGATTTGTTCTCAATTTATTAAGTCGTTATGCCCAAGGACCGTTTACGGAACAATTACAATCATTTAAGTGAATTCGATAGGGCCGCTTTATTGGTATGCGCGAAGTCGGTTTTTCAATTAGACAAATTTCCAACCACGTGGGACACAGTGTATCAACAGTATTACAGTGTTGGTCCAGATGGAGTGATGAAAGGAATCCATAACTGTTGTGGATCCGGACGACCTCGAGCAACTACCGCACGGGAAGATCGTCATTTGAGAATTGCGGCTGTACAAGACAGAGTTTCCACAACCCGATCAATTGGAAACGCTTGGTTGGGAATTTTACAACAAAGAGTCTATAGCAACGTTATTTACTAAAAGTGACAAGATTGATATCTTTAACAAGTTCAACATTGAATTAGACTTCGAAATATGTGGTATTCATTTATATGATTTAAATTTAATAATCCTTGATTTATATAGATCACCCACGCGTGACTTTAATTTGTATTTAAATATGTTGATGCTTTATCTGTTGTAAATA
Source organism: Melolontha melolontha (assembly GCA_935421215.2). Taxonomy (NCBI): domain Eukaryota; kingdom Metazoa; phylum Arthropoda; class Insecta; order Coleoptera; family Scarabaeidae; genus Melolontha; species Melolontha melolontha. Next base: position 147,652,578 of record OW285237.1, on the reverse strand, counting down.
AATCCAATTCAGAGGTAATTCTATTGGGTGATTTTAATGTAGACTTTTTAAATTATAATGCAGAATGTGTGAGTTTGGTTGATTTTTGAGGTCGTTTAATTTAAGTAGAAAAATTAATGAACCAATTAGAATAACACAAAATAGCGCTACATGTGTTGATAATTGCTTTACTGATATTCAAGATAATTCGTTAACTGCTAAAGTCACTGATATGTTGTCAGATCATTGTTCATTAACAATAGATGTTAAGTTGCTTAAGTTTATACACAACCAGTATGTCATTAAAAGACCGATAACAGATACAGGCTTAATGAAATTCAATATTATGAACTTTCGCAGACTTCCCAGTTAGATGTCTGAAACAGAATCCCGCAAGAAAGACAAACAAACAAACAAACCCTAAGGCGTCTTTTATATCGCAGAAGACACGCTTTTAGGCTTCGTTCATATAGACCTTTTGCATGTCTCCCCTGACACCTCGACATTGTGCTGCTCGAATTGAGTTGTGTAACTCCAGATCAAATTGAGATGGTAAAGGGAATCGTGTTGTGTTCTCTGACGAGTTCCGATTCTGCCTGCGAGTCCACGATGGTCGCAGAAGAGTACGACGATTTCGCGGAGAACGCAGAAATTTAGAATTTGCTGTGGAACGGCATACGGCCCTTACACTAAGGGTTATAGTATGAGGAGCGATAACATACTGAGCGGGTCACCTCTAGTTTTTATTGACAGAAATTAAATGCAAATGATTACATGCGATACGTGCTGCAGCCTGTTACACTGCCATACCTACGAAGGTTAATTCAACCCCTTTTCCACTAAGACAACAACGTCCTCATACAGCAAGGGTTACTACAAGGTTCTTACAAGAAAATAACGTAACCCTGCTAGACTTGTCACCAATCAAACAAGTTTGGGATATGATTGGTAGTCGAGTAATTTACCCCAACTACCAAATAACCTATTTGACATTCGTCACAGAATTCAAGAAGCCTGGAATGACATTCCCCAGGATACTATATATCATTTATAATAAGTTATCGAATGCATAAGAAACCGCTGAGGACCCACTCATTATTAAAGAATATTATTTTTTAATATTTTAGTTTTACTGCAGCCTGTTACACTGCCATACCTACGAAGGTTAATTCAACCCCTTTTCCACCAAGACAACAACGTCCTCATACAGCAAGGGTTACTACAAGGTTCTTACAAGAAAATACCGTAACCCTGCTAGACTTGTCACCAATCAAACAAGTTTGGCATATGATTGGTAGTCGAGTAATTTACCCCAACTACCAAATAACCTATTTGACATTCGTCACAGAATTCAAGAAGCCTGGAATGACATTTCCCAGGATACTATAAATCATTTATAATCAGTTATCGAATGCATAAGAAACCGCTGAGGACCCACTCATTATTAAATAATATTATTTTTTAATATTTTAGTTTTAAAATGTAATAATTTCTTAAGTTTGATTAAACAAACTGTTGAGGATACATTTAATCTCCTTTTGTAATATTTCAATTTCAAACATTTTTTATTCTTAAATATAATTAAATCTAGGATATAGAATTCGAACATAACATATCCAATTTTATAGATATTTCACGTTCATTTTCGAATTTATACCGCATTATTGAGAGAATTTTATTATGACATTCAAATTGTAACATTTTCTCTAAATTCTAAGAAGCGGGATCGTTTATATTTGCAAATTTATTCATTGCCTTATGATGTAGACCGATTCTTAATTACTTAGGGTTATAGTGAACAGAGCGTTTAATTTGGATATAAATTCTTGGAACCACGTTTCCTAAATATGTATAGTAAGGTCAATTATCAAACAATGGCATTTATCCGGAACTACATACTTAGATTTATAACACCAGCTAATACTCGATTAGTAATGATGTTTTATTTATATTTATATGACCAAGATCAGATTTTGAAAACCCTATCATAAATTTTGGTATTGTTGCCCAGTAGGTACCGTTTCGACTAATTTATCTTTGTAAATTTCCCCGTTACGACCTCAACCAATACACTGTACAACCATTACACGTATTTAATTATGTAATAGTTTCTAGATGTAGTGGCATATTTTCAACTACTTGTAACACAGTATCAACTCAACATCAGAACAGCATCAGCTGAACATAAAAACGCATAGTCTTACATTAAACATTAACATAATAATATCTTAACAAAGTCCCAACAGCAGTTTTATATTAGTATAAGATGTTGTCGATTCAAAAATAAATGTATATATTGTAAATATATTTAGATGAAAGTACATTTATTTATTTAACAAACAGTCACTGAAGATTTAAAAAGTAAAGTGTATTCAGTCTTACAACCTGTGCACGATGAAGCAAACATCGGGATCGTGATTCTAGTAACTGGGGTTGAAGCATCAGCGACCGAATCCGGAGTCATCGCTATCATTTGGTTTCACGAACCGACAGTCCCCAACACAAACATTATGTATAAATTTTATTGAAATTGATCAACTCCTGGGTGTTTTTTTTTTTGAAAGTTAGTATATTATTAATCGCAAATTAGTAAAGTAAATTTCAACTTATACTTACCGATAGGTTCTAAAAATAACGTTTGAATACTTTTGTAGGCCATTTGGAACTCCTTAGGAGATTTTCGTATATGTTTACTGTTATTGAGTAAATAAATTGTTATCAATACAATTTGGCATAGTCAAATAACTGCAATTGTAGAACTGTAAATCGTTTGTAAAACTTTCTCATAAATATTCCAGATTAGCAGTTCTTGTGGATTATGTGTGTCATACTTTAATAAATGAAACACAATTTGAAGCATTAATAATTTATTTACATATTAGTAACACAGTTTATAAATTATAGGGTATATAAACACTATTCACTGTACAAATCTACAAAAATAAATTGAAATAATTACAATAAAAAATTAATAGAAACAAGCAATGATAAACCTTTTTGCTGTTATACTACCAAATGTATAAATAAATTCTTATTACTACCACAACAAATAAACTATAAAATCAGATAAAAGAAACAATGAATTAAAAAAAAAAGAATAGGAAAATAAAATATACAAGTCCTTCTGCGTTAAATTTAACATGTACAAAGCTTCATATATCACTAAATGACATCGAAACAAATGACATCGGCTACAAAAATATATAAAAAATTTTACTTTTTAGATGAGTTTACGCGAGTTGAGATTTGAGAATGATTTATTCTTCTTTCATTTTCGGCGCTGATAAAGTTTCGAAATTTAATACAGCGTTTTCGATACATAAATCTCAGTCGCTTAAAACTATTCTTAAAAATAAAATACATCGACCTAGATTAATATGTTATTCTTAATACGTAGCGTACATATTTCCCATTGTTTTTTTTTCCTTCAAGTTGGGCATTCACAACTACCAGATTTACATATCTATAATTGAATTATACAAAAATTGGGGCACTTTTTGTGAACGAGTATAATTTGAGGTTGATGCGACTAGATATAATGTCTTATGTGTTTGGTGATAGATACTTTTTTGTAGTTAAAAAAATACAAATATACCTGTTTACACATTTGATTATTATTTTTCATATAGACTACTAGTAGATAAATTTAAGTGAGTTGGGTTATTGGTTAACGTATTTATTTAGTTATTTATATTGATATTATACTATCAATAGGTAAATTTCATAAATTTTTTCTTGTAAATTTTGTATCAAAATTTTATAACAATAATCATATTTTGTACAATTCCTATTGTTAAGAACATTGAACACGTCAACTAATACATATACATCTAGACTTTGTTAAACAATAAAATAGGGCATACATCATAATCGTTATAATATATCAAATATGTATTAATAATAAAATATGTAATAAATGGTTTCAAATTGAATCTGGATATCAATACTAGTACTAACAAATTGATCCAGGTTGTAAAAGGCTTTCTGCATTAAATATCTTCGAAATACAGTTTTAAATTGTCTTGAAGTTAGTGTTTTAACGCTTCATAAATTAATACGTGGGGAGTTTAATAATTGAAGTAACTAACACAGAGATGGCGCGATAATCTATGTATAGGTGTCATCTGTCAAATCGATCATATGTTAGAAGACAGCTGTAAAAGTTTGAATGAACCAAGAATATTTCGTCCGTAGTCTCTTGCAGTTGTTTAAAATTAAATGTGTTACGTCGTTTTGTAAATACGAACAAAAGAGAATTTCGTGCTGCGATTAAACACTTCCATATCGCCGGGAAAAAACTGAAAGAAATTAAAGAAGAGTTGGATCATGTTCACGGTGAATCTGCGTCATCATTTATATCAGTTTGTTTCTTTGTGAATGAATTTAAACGTGGCCGTAGGAGCACCGAAGATGAACTAAGACTACGACGTCCGAAGGAGGATACTACTGACGAAATAATCACCAAAGTTCATGATCTTGTTTTAAATGATCGTCAATTATAGGTGCGTGTGATAGCAGAGACTATAGGTATATCTAAGGAACGTGTTGATCACATCTTACATGAACACTTGGGTATGAGAAAGATCTCAGCGAAGAGGGTGCCGCGTCTGTCAAGTGTGTCAACTTCTGAGTACTGTTTGACCGTTTTTAAGCATAATCCCTACGAATTTTTGCACCGATATATTACCCTTGACGAAACAAAAGTTGAATCCAAGCAATGGGCAGAAGCCGGTTGCAGTGCGCCGAAGAAAACAAAAGTAGTTCTATCAGCTAACAAGGTTATGGCCACCATATTTTGGGATGCTCGTGGTGTCTTTATAGATTATCTGCAAAAGGGCAAAACAATTACATGCGAGTACTACGCGTCGTTATTGGACCAGCTGGGTGAAAAATTAAAGGAAAAACGACCACATTTGGCAGAAAGAAAATTTTGTTTAATTATGCCAACGCACCGGCGCATGCATCGTACATTGCCGCGATAAAATTATTTGAATTGCGATTCGAAATACTTCGTCATGCACCTTACAGTTCAGCTTTAGCTCCATCTGACTTTATATTGTTTCCTAACTTGAAAAATGGCTAGGTGGAAGGCAATTTTCATGTAATAAGAAGGTGATTGCAGCAACAAATGATTATTTTGCGGCGTTTGATTCGACTTATAGTGAAGGAATTAGAAGGGGTCTATGTCGAAAAATAAATGTAAAAAAACTGGAATAAAGTATCCTCTTTTGTACTACTTACCTTAGTTTTCAAACCACCATCATACATGTTAGAATTTTGAATTCATACTAAATGTGTTTTTGGTGGCAGTAAATAATTTCGCGTGATGCCTATAGGATTATGATTATGTTTCAATTCATGTTTTTTAAAAAATTCTTCATAGTTCATCTTAGCAAACCAAGCACATTCTAAAATAAATATTCTTTAAAAATCGGTCTGTATGTATCTCGCTTACTTAGGCTATATATTGCTGATATACACGCTTTCTGTATTCCAAATATTCTTTGCATCTCAACCGAGTTGGTCCAGAAGATGGCACCAAAACGCAACCTAGACTCAACCCATGCATAATACGGCGTCTATACTTACTCCACGAGAAATAACTTTTAATCCATGTATTGAACCCATTTCGAGACCAATGAAACCTACTTTTTGAGAACTAACAAGTCTATTATTGCTATGAGATATGTCTGTTTCGTCTTTATTGTTGATTAATAGTAGGTTTCTTTTATTTATATTTAATTTAAGGTTGTTTACCGTAAACCAGGTTTCAAAATGATTATGACTCTTTCGAATATTCTCTACCACCTCCGACGATAATTTATTTCGAATAACGACCGTCAGCGAATAATACGGTAAAGTGTTAAATCATTTCAGGCAAGTCATATATGTATAGCAAAAACAGCAATGGTCGCAAAATGGATTCCTGTAGAACTCCACACCCCGAGCCACTCCAGTCCGATGCTATGTTCCTTCTGTTTTCGTCCTTAATTTTGATGCCCTATTTTCTATTTATTAAATAAATACGATCGTGCCTAATCCAGACCGCTCTAACGAAAGCCAAGCCGTGTCCCTTTGCGCAAAGTATATCATGATGGACACAGTCAAATGCTCTTATTAAGTCCATGAAAAAGGCAACTATTTCTTCTTTTTAATTTATGCCTTCAATAACGTTCTCCAGAGATTGGTAAATAGCTTTCGTTGTGAATCTGTTGTGTACGATGTTCTTATTCGTTTGTATATCAACTTTTATATAATTTTTAAGATATTAGATAATATATAAGACGATAGCTAGCAAAATCATTTTTATTTCTTTTTTATAAATTGGTTATATTATTGAATTATTGTTACTTAAAGAATGAATGACCCTTGCTACTTCTACTTCATCTGTTGGTCGTAAAACAAAAGTTGTGGGTGTACATATCGTATTTTCCATAGTACGAAAATAATCCATTAACTGTCCTGATTGTATAAAAAACGTCAGAGCTCGCTTATTATCTTTATAATTAGAATTTATGTCTGTCTGTCAGTCGCAAATTCTTGTTAGATTTTGTATTGCCATTTAGTTTTCCCAATATCCCACGTGGCTTTGATCTTTGGTAATGAATTCTTGCAAGTGAATGTAAAGATATTTAGGAAACGAATGCTATTTTAAATATTATATTTTGTATGCTGAAATGGCATTGAAGCAAATGTAAACTACACAGGTATTAAATAATAATTAAAATTTAAGAAATGATAAACTACAGCACAAAAGAAAAAATAAAATAAATTTACAAAGATATCCTATGTCTGATATTTTATTGTATTTATAAAAAATTTCAATTTCCATCTTGAAGTTGGTTAGATCTTTGGTATTGGCATATATGAAATGCGTTTATATTGAGATCGTATCCAGCACCTCCTGCAAAATTGCCTCGATAGGCTTGAATCTATATTAACAACTAGCTTCTTCTTTTCTTTCAAAAATATATCGTCATTCTATTAAAAGCTATAGTTTTTTCACGCAATGTATATGCCTTCAATTTATAACATTCATTAAAGCAAATAACTATTATAATGAAACAGTATAGCAAAATAAATAAATCCAAATATATTAGGTTGTTCGGAAAAATGTCGTTTTTAAAAAAAAATTAGTAACTTTACTTGCAAAGTATGTAAATATGTTTTTTATTTTGTATATTGTAAAAGTCACTGTTCTAAGCAATATACTACGACGCTGTCAATCCATATTTTCCTGTCATCCTACAATAAATAGACAAGCAAAAATGAAGAGTTATGTATGAGTTTAGAAATGGAAGTAACGCAGTGCAAGCGACACGAAGTATCTGCGAACAAGAAGGTGAAAGATCTGTTAATGTAAGAAAAGTTCAGCGATTTTAGAAAATTTAGAAATTCAGATACTACTTTCCCAAGGAAATGTGGCTTTGGTTGTCCTTTAAAGATTAATGATGATGTTCTTTTGCAACTTGTTAATGAAAACCCAGTTACTATGACACGTCGATTCTCTACCTAGTTGATGGTACCCAATTCAACCATTTGGCGTCACTTGAAAAGGTGTGGTAAGACTATTAAACGTTCTACCAAGATTCCACATGATTTAAACGTAGGTCAACGCCAACGGCGGGTAGACATTTGCACCGAATTACTCTAAAATCCTCGCAACGATCGGTTTCTGAAGCGAATAATTACTTGACGAAAAATGTTTTTGTTGAAGAACTCCTACTACCACAGACAATGGCTTAATCGTCAGCAAGCCCCGAGTCCAGTAGCGAAAAAGGATCGTTTTGGAAGAAAAGTTTGGTGGAATATCTTTGGTGTGATCCATTTTGAGTTTGTTCCTAATGGCAGTACGGTTAATTCTGAGCTTTATCATGCTCAGCTTGATAGAGTACAGGATATTTTAATATTCCATCAAGATAACGCACAACCGCATACTGCAGTTCGGACTCAACTCAATATTTTGGAGCTTGGATGCAATATTCTTTCGCACAGAACGTGTAGTCCTGATATTGTTCCTTCGGATTATCATATGTTTCGTTGTGTGGAACACTTTCTTAGGAACAGAAACTTCAATGAACTTCAGGAAGTACAAATAGCATGCCAAGAATTTTATAATTCCAAAGTAGTTGGGTGGTACCGTCGCGTAATACAACTGATGGCAGAAAGATGGCAAATGATCACTAATGAAAATGGCAATTATATAGTTTAATCTAAGTTCAAGTTTTTTGTGTAATAAAATTATTTTGAATTAAAAAAAACGACATATTTTTGCGAACAACCTAATAATTAAAATGTATAAAATTATTATTTTTATAACTCCCAGAACCTGACAGTCTATTTAAATGTTCAGCTTTAATATTTACAATTAATTTTTATAATATTCTATTAATTACATCAGTTTATAGTGTATAAATCTTAACTAAGCCACATATTTTGTTAACAATGCGGTACACAGGTTTTAATTTGACTAAAAAGCCAAAAAGACACTTATTCCACAAAAATATAATGCGTGTATGGTAAAGAATATACTATGGGTATAGGTAATATAAATGAAACAATTAGGAGGGCTTATTTTCAAGATTTATCGAAATACAATTTTTCTCATTCGCGCTGGACCAAGTTTTTAATGTTGCCGAAAAAAATGATAGATGAGAAGAATATTAGAAGTAATGTAAAATTTATTCAATTGCAGCAATTCCTAAATCAAAGGTTCCAACACGCGAACAAGTTATAACATTCCTGAATGAAGCACTGAATGATAAATACCTGGTGGACAAAGTTAGTGCATTTGGGACGTATAGAAGAGACGAAGTTTTCTGACGAATGAGATATAGGTATACATCTACTTACTGACATTCTTGAGAGTAAAAATGGTCAGTCTATGAGTTCCTTTTAATTATTATTGAAGAAAGTGAAATGTGTGCATTAAAGCTGATCAGACTAGATATCTTTGCGATCCGAAGATGCCCTTGACGAAGGATTTATTTTATGTTACCGAATTGAGAAATATACTATGCAACCATTGGGCAAAATCACCTTTGGAAGTATATCTTGCAAGATCACAATAAATTTAAGTTTAGCGAAGGCAAAAACATTAGTCATAGTTGAAGACGCATAGTTGCGATTAAACATTTTGATGATGGAGATAGTTCAGATAGTTTGATGAGATTAGAAGGGTGGAAAAGCTCATTAGTATCTGAAATATATGTAAACAACAGTGATTATTCTAAAAAAATAACATTCCTTTGTATCTGTTGTAGTCTTAGACACAGCGAAAGAATCTGTCAGCAATATTGTAGATTCTATGAGCACTATGACTAATGAACTAATTTTAAATTTCGGGTCAATTTGAAAATTGCATTTTTTATGTTAAATCTGTAGTCTACTGTTAGTTGAACCATGATCAATATTTTATATTTGCGTTAACAAAGGTTACTTTTATTTTATTATTGTCATACTGGAGTGGCGTTCTTTATAAGTCTCTAATGCCCTAAAGACCGAGAGCCACTAAGATACTTGTTTCACAAAAAATAAATCATAATCACTATTCGAGAAAAGGTATGGTTTTTATAATGTCCTTGGGAATTAGGTATTTTTTATTTAATGTATTATACGTGTCATTATTGTCTAATGATTCACCAGTCGGACATGAAATTAATAAGAAACTATTTTTATAGTTCGAATAGTTCAACAGTATCCCGAAACTATAATTATTAACAAAAATATATAAGCGCTAATGTACAGCCTATGAACACAATGCATACAATAACTCATATATCAATTAGAAATTGTCCATGCATAATAATTTCGGAATTTAGAAGCTGGAGTTGGGTGATTTTGACGGTAATGTTGACTCGGGTGTTCACAAAATTTCAATCTATTATATGGCGGTATACATATACATAGTCGTAAAAAATATGTAAATCAAATATTATACATACTGTAATTCTTAGTCCTCTAATCAAAAAATTTAAAAGTTTAACGAAATCATTAAGCATCTCCTATTAATACAAGGGATATTTTTTAAATAAATTCCGTGTATGAATGAGAGTGAGAATGATGCGTTATCGCCAACATGCTTTGCGAATATCTTCTGTCTGCGTGCTGAGCTGTAGAAATTTATAATGTTTAAGAAAATTGAGACGCCCGCCGACTGTGAGATACGATCTGTAATTCGATTCTTGAATGCAAGAAGTTTGACAACAACGGAAAGTCACCGTCAGATTTGTGAAGTTTACGGTGATAATGCTATCAGTGATAATGAAGTTCGAAAGTGGGTGAGAATGTTCAAGAACGGACGGGTTAATGCGCATGATGAACCACGCTCTGGCCGACATTCTTTGATTTCTGAAGATTTGGTTCATAAAGTGGAAAACAAAATTCGAGAGCACCGACGATTCACAATTTCAAGGTTACTAATTGATGTTCCACAGCCCTCGAGGTAAGTTTTGTACACCAGTTTCGCAGAAACTGAAATATCGAAAATTTTGTTGGTGGATTCCAAGACTGCTTTCTGACGATTACAAAACAAAAAGATTGGACTGTGCTTTATCGTTTTTGACTCGATAGATCAGGAAGGAGGTGAATTTTTGGAAGACATCGCTACAGGAGATGAAGCTTGGGCGACTAATATGACTGCTTAGTCTAAGGAACAGTCGATGGAATGGCGACACACACCGTTGCCAACCAGAGTGAAAACCAAACAGATACTTTCACCACGAAAGATTATGAGAACTGTGTTTTGTTTTGTTAGTGGATTTTATGCCGTCAGGCTCAACAAAAAATTCTATGCATGTATTATGGGACGTTCAGAAAACTTCGACGTCCGTACAAAACAAGCAGTTGTTTTCGAGTGTTAACATATGGTGCTTACAATATATGTGTATGTTGCAATCACTGGTCATGAAAAATAACAATTTTTTTTATTATTAGATGGAGATGTTTGGCATGTGTCGCCTACTATCTTCCGGTGTGATCTTTGTCTATAACAATGCAAGGCCATATGTTTCTGCACGAATACAAGGTCTAATCAGATTTTTTGAAACAGCTGGAACATCCACCTTACAGTTTGCACCCAATGATTTTCGCTTATTTCAGTACTCAAAGGATTTCCTTGGTTGTCAATGGTTCGACGACGATGAAGAAGTAAAAACTGCAGTCATTGGCTTCTTCACAGGCGGCTGATTTCTTTGACATTGGAATTCAAAAACTTGTTGAACGGTATGACAAATCTTTGAGCGTAAATGAAAATTATATAGAAAGTATGCAGAATGAGGAAATATATATATTTTAATGATATTTACAGTATTTTTCTTCTTATTCAAAACGGACCTTATGTGAAAAACCCTGGTAATATATAATCCTTTATTATTATTGACGTACGCAATATCTAAGCAAATTCACCGTGGAAATGAAACGATATTTTAACTTCGAAAGCCTTTTTATCAAAATTACCATAAATGAAAAATAATAGCTTCAGTACAACAGCAACAGCAGAAAATTTAAAGAAATTCCAGAGGTAATCGTAGTACCATAGCAAAAGTTACATTAAACACGTGTTTTCAAATTTTGCAATCATGTTTTTTTTTAGTTATATTAAGCCAAGATTTGGATCAAGTAATATGTATAAGTTCTGAAATTGATGAAATTTATTAAATTCTATATTTAGTTTAATTAGAAATACGACACATAAATTTATACTTTATGTACTTAAGTCTAAAATTGGTTAAAAAATATAGTTAAGTAACTCTGAACCGAAACGATCGGCATTTTTTTTAACGAAATAATGTTATGCCGTCAGTTTATGTTGATAATTTATATTATAGGTAACTGAAAAGGTAACTATATTTTTGATTTTAGAACTGTGAGGTATTTGAAGTAACTTAATCCTTCTTTTATATTATACAGTATGTCCACGGATCGAGGTTCAAAGAGGGAAAACTTCTTTATTTTGCATTTTACAAGAAAAATGTATTATTGATAAAAGTTTTTGCCTGTCCCGAAACGACCAAGTCAGCTTCAACCTTTTCAAATTTTCTTTTAGTTTAAGATAAAAATCGAAAAATTGGTCGTTTTATTTGAAAATTGTTTAAAGTCCCAGAAATTAAAGAAATTAAGCGTTAATATTGCGTTGTCATGGTAATTACCGATATTTATTTATCTAATTAACTGTCACATAGAAAAATCAACCATAATCGTTGAAAATGTTGTCAAAAGACCAACGAATTTACCTAATTCAATGCTATGGCAAAGGTAATAAAGCGATCCGTCGAGTTGTCGGAGAATTTAATCAAAAGTTCCCGGATATTTACATCTCAAATAGAGGTACACGAGCATTGGTAAAAAAATTCCTATCCACTGGTTCCATATTGGATGTAAAGAAAAGCAAAATAGCACGCGATGGAGACGACGCCGCCACTCTTCTTGTAACGAATTCAGTACGGAACTATCCCAAACTTTCTTTGCGGCGCAGATCAGTCCATCTGGGAATTAGTAAATCGCTCATTCAAAAAATTTTGAAACAAAGGAAGTTCCATCCGTACAAGCCCATTTTTAATCATGCATTAGAACCCGGAGATCCTGCGAAACGTTTGTATTTTTGTCTGTGGATGGGCGCTCAAATCATGGTTAATCAATACTTTTACAGAAATATTATTTTTTCTGATGAGGCCACGTTTTCTACTAATGGTACTGTTGCATCTCAACATGTGAGATATTGGAGCGATTACAATCCGAATTTTCGCACCCCACACAATCGACAATATTCGGCAAAAGTTAATGTGTGGTGTGCAATTTCTTACCATGGTATCATTGGACCATATTTTTTTGATAATTCTGTCAATCAGCATACGTACTTGGATATGCTGCAAAATTTTGTTCATGAACGTTTGGACGATCTACCGATTAATTACCTCGCAAGGTGTTATTTCCAACAAGATGGTTGTCCGGCTCATTATGCTAGGATTGTTGTCGAATGGTTAAATCAGCAATTTGGACAGAATTGGATAGGTCGAAATGGTCCCGTGTTATGGCCACCAAGGAGCCCTGATTTAACAATGGCTGATTTTTATCTTTGGGGTCGTTTGAAGCAAATAGTTTATGCAAATAATATTCCTCCGAACGTAGAAGATTTAAAGGAGAGGATTAGAGACGCTGTGACGTCTTTAACTCTCGAAGAAATTCGAAGAAGTTATAGGGAATTGCGCCGACGGCTAGAATTGTGCGTTGAAAAGGGCGGTGAATGGATTGAGTCAAATAGTTATTAGTTATATCATTTTTGTTTTTGAGTTTATGAAATTAAAATCTACTGACTTGGCCGTTTCGGGACATGCAAAAACTTTTATCAAGAATACATTTTTGTTGTAAAATGCAAAATAAAGAAGTTTTCCCTCTTCGAACCTCGATCCGTGGACATACTGTACATATATACTATATACTAGTTTACTACTTTTGAGCGTCAGTGTATGTGAACATAATCTTAGTAAATCAAATTTTAATTTAATCTTCAAAAATTAAAAATAGATTGAGTTGGCAAATTTAACAGGAACCAATTTTCTATTAACCAATAACCCGAAGCACTCAAACGAAAAATGTGCAATGAATCATTATATTCTAAGTCGCATCCTAAACATTATAGTTACATAGAAGCTGTGATATATATTACAAATGTTTATAATAAATTTTATCTAGCATTTTTTACCAATCTTTTTTTACTCCAGTATTTATTTTAACGGTGCTAAGTGTATCAGAGAAAATGTATTCATTTATTGTAATTTTAATTATTAATTACATGATGGAATAAAGTGGATTTTACACGAAATATATCGATAATGTAAACAAATTTCATCTATGTATGCATATAGTTTTGTGGTGGATTTTTGTTTCAGTTGTTTTCGAGTGTTAACATATGGTGCTTACAATGTATGTGTATGTTACAATCAGTGGCCATGAAAAATAACAATTTTTTTATTACTGGATGGAGGTGCTTCGCGCGCGTTATCTCTTTTATTAGTGAAGAGATCTCTTGAAATCGTAGCAACGTTGACAGGAGTTATCTACCATCTATCGTTTTTGCATATCGAGACTTTATGCATCATCTAGTGCACGTCCACGAAAATATCGAAATACATTGAAAAATTACCAAATCATCGCACGGCACAAAAACTAAAATAGACATTGAGTCAGTTTTCGAGCGCAGTTTCGACGTATTTCCAAGTTTATTTTTAATATTTTATGACTAAAGAATGCAAGAAAACTCTGTGGAATTTAGTTGGAAAGGATTCGTCTTTGAAGAGTAAATGTGTATGACAACGTTGCAATATTTCTTTTTGCACTATTTTAATTGATTTTTGTTATCAAATATTTGAAAATATAGTTACATATATGAGTGTATAAAAATTACGACGTTACATTCTTAGAACGGTGCATATTTGGTATGTTTCAAAAATTCAAAAGGTAATTTTAATACTTAAATGAGCAATTTTAAAAAATAACAACAAATATACTTTAACACTAGAATATAAAGCGGATTTAAAACATAAAAATTAATTGAAAATTTTACAGCTATTGAGTCAACAATAATTTTATGAAAGTTGTCAAGTTTTGAATGTTTACGTAAAATAATAGTTTCGGTGCTATATAATTTGCGTATAGAATGCATTTGGTGAAATATATATAAATAATAAATGAAAATACAAGATTAAATTTAACAAACCTTGAATTTTTAAATATAAAATAATTAAAACTGTTTTGAAGTATATAAGTGCTCTCATTTTAACATATAGAAGCTATTAATAGTAAGCAAAAAATAAGTAGAAGCTACTGAATATATACTTTAATTAAAATCGGAATCGATAAATAATGGAATTAAAATGAAAACCGTAGCTATTAAAAGTATTTTATAATTTGACATGATATTTAATTTATAAAAAGAAAGAAACTCCAACAATATTTTTAAATAACGAATGTTCAATGGATAGCTGTTATGTAGATTTGTCTTGGTATATCGAATTACTTTCGAGTTTTTACCCAAAACATTTTTAAATAAAACACAATTTGTTTCAGCGAGGCATGATAATTATTATTTATTAGATTTTGAAAACATATGAAATCTTTAATAAAATGTGTACTTACTAAAAAAGAGATCCTTATAGAATCATTATTTGTACTGCTCTTCTCGTAGTTATGTGACTATTTCTAATTAGTAAAGGACGCTCTTGAGAACTCGAAAAGGAAGCCATTAAGAAACAATAAAAAGCTCGCTATATAAAATATAATAACGATTACTCAGAAAACAGCAGGCAACAGGAATATTAAAGAATTATAGGAATTATAAGCAAAATAAATCTGAAATATTTAAAACTAGAGAGCGACTGAGACAAGGTGGTGGGCTAAGCTCTACACTTTTTTCAATATTCATGAATGATACATCAAGCGCACAAGAACTTATGCCTCGGACATAAACATTTGCATAGAATAGAAATATCCGAATGTGCATTTGCAGATGACGTGGTAATAATGGATGAAAACAGAAATGATCTGCAAAAAAATTTAATTTTTTAGAAAGAAATTTTAGGAGAAAGCGGCATGAAAACAAATAAGAAAGTGGTAGTAATATCAGAAGATCAATATGACAGAAATAAATATGGAAGTCCATATCGAACAGATGTAAGATTTTTGGGAGATCAATAGAAGATACAGGAAAAGCAGAAGATAGAAATCAATAAAAGAGTCGAGAAAACGATAAACCTTAAACAAAAGTATTATAAACCAAAAGGAAATGTTGAAAGAAACAAAATTAAATGCCTATCGATGAATATAAAGGCCAATTCTAATATACGAAGGCTCCGCTGGAATTATTGAAATGCTAAGAAAGTATAATATGTAGAGATGGCAACCTTGTATTTTTATAAACTACGTTCTTTAGTTAGTCGAGTCACAGAGTACACGAGGTACACACAATTGTGAGTTGAAGTATGGAGTTGCCACGGGAACATTTTCGCGTTATGATTTACTTACTACGATGTCAAAATTGGTTTAAATGAAAAACAATGCGTTGCACGTTTGAAACCTGCATTTGACAATAAAACCCGATTCAAAGTAACTGCGTTTCGTTGGTTTCGAGAATTTAAAAGAGGTCGGATTTCGCTTGGCGATAAGAATCATCCGGGAAGACCATATTCTTAATTATTTGACATTGAATCTGCAACAGTTAATACAATTTTACATTATCATCTTCGTATGAAAAAAATTGTTACACGTTGGGTGCCACATAAACTTAATGACTTCCAAAAGGTACCGCGTGTAATGATCGCTCAGGAAACGTTACAATTCTTAAATAAAGGGACGCACCGCATTATTTCCAAAATAGTAACAGGTGATGAAACGTACATACCATTTTATGATGTTCCCACTTGCCAGGAGAGTCATGTATGGGTCCATAAAGTCGCACTAACCCCAACGATGTAAAAAAAGCAGAGGTCTATGAAGAAAGTAATGTACGCAGCTTTTTTCTCAGTACAGGTTTAGTAAAAGCAATTAAGCTTGAAAAACAACGTACAGTTACAACTAACTGGTACATCACAAAATGTTTACCTGCTGTTTGTTAATCAATCAATATTCGCGGATTACTGTTACACCAGGACAATGAATGTATCGCCACACACTGGACAACTGACTTATAACTTTTTACGTCAAAGTAATGTAAAATTTATCGAACATCCACCTTATTCGCCTAATTGGCAATGTGTGACTTTTCATTGTTCTTCCACCTGAAAAAGAGCTTACGTGGTCGCCGTTTCGAGTCGGTAAACGAGATTGACGAAGCAACTCATCAATTTTTTGATATTATTCCGAAAAAAGACTGGCTGGGAGCTTTTCATTTGTGGCAGGTTCGATTTACAGAAGTGCTTTGATGCTGGTGGGCGTATTGGAAAATGAATGTATTCATGTTCAAAGTACACAGGAATAAATTCATTTTCCAATACGACTTGTTGTTTTCTTATAATTCAATAATTCCAACGTGCCCCTCGTATAGTTGTGAGACATGGACGTTGACAAGGCAACAAACAAGTAAAATGGACCACCGACAAGAGACTTGAGACGGGTAACAGGAATAAGGAAGAGAGACTAACTCAGAAATGAAGGTGTAAGCATTGAATTGGGAATGATAGCTATATTGGAATTTATAGAACAGAGACAATTGTGCTGGTGTGGCTATGTACAACGAATAAATGAGAGTAGACAGTTGAGAGAGTATGAGATACGAAGGTAACAATAAAAATAAGAAGACGAAGGCAGACCCAGCGAGATATGGAGAAATGCAGTGGGAAAAATGTTGAGAAAGAGAGGACAGGCATGAAAAGAAGCAGAAATAATGGAAGGAAACAAGAAAGAGTTCTATAAATTTGTGTACAAAAAGTAATTATATATATACATATATATATATATATATGAACTTCATGTGTATGAGAATTAATAATTATTAAATCTCATTTTACATGCGATTGTCGCTATAATTTGTTGCATTTAATTCTACAATTCGGCAAATCACTTTTGCCCTAGATTGTAGACGCAACAAGCCGCGACATCAACTGTACAAGTTGTCAGTACAAATGAAAAATTTTGTGAAAAACTTATCTGCGCGGAATGTGCATATATCGATATTTCACTGTTTTTTACAGATCATCAGTGCACCTTACCGAAGACAGACATGATATTCACTTCTATATCGCATGTAAAATGAGATATAGAAGTGAATATCATGTCTGTCTTCGGTAAGGTGCACTGATGATCTGTAAAAAACAGTGAAATATCGATATATGCACATGCCGCGCAGATAAGTTTTTCACAAAATTTTTCATTTGTACTGACAACTTGTACAGTTGATGTCGCGGCTTGTTGCGTCTACAATCTAGGGCAAAAGTGATTTGCCGAATTGTAGAATTAAATGCAACAAATTATAGCGACAATCGCATGTAAAATGAGATTTAATAATTATTAATTCTCATACACATGAAGTTCATTACAGTTCGTATATATACACGTAGTATAGAAGTGAATATCATGTCTGTCTTCGGTAAGGTGCACTGATGATCTGTAAAAAACAGTGAAATATCGATATATGCACATTCCGCGCAGATAAGTTTTTCACAAAATTTTTCATATATATATATATATATATATATATATATATATATATATATATAAACAAACAAAATAAGAAGTATTAAGGATGAGGAAGGAATATAGTATTTGGAAACCAGCTAGAGTAATGGGCTAAGCTGAAGAATGAGTGAAAGTATGGAGGCACAAAGAGAGGAAACCGTGTTATAAGTGGCCATGTTACACGAGGGTTTTTGCCATTTATTTTACCGTGTTAGAGCAAAACCATGTATTACAATTCTGTGTTGTAGGAGAGTACCTGTATTTGATATATCGAAAAATTCGATTTCTGTTTAATTTACTTGTAGTAGAAAATCTTGCGCTTGTATTATTTTTAAATTGTTAAAAGCGTTTAGTTAAGAGATGAAGAAACTTCCTATGAAAGTGAGAACACTAGTCTCAATTCAAACTATTCACCAAGTATTACTGAAAAATATAATTTTTTGTGATGGTGATAGAACGTGGTTCGTAGCAGATTTGTCCTTGTATATTTACTGTAGACAGCCTCCAAGACACATGTTTACATTATTGTATATCTGAAGAAAGTAATCAGCAGCCAAATTACATTGTAAACAATGAGACTCAATGGGATTCCTTTAATTATTGGGAACATCCAGTAATTACTTCGGCATGTTTCTCTCTTAATACATATCTGATGTTTTAGATAAATGGGGGCAGGTGAATGTTATATATACGGATTTTCAGAAAGCATTGGATCAAATTGACCATTATATTTTATTGAATAAGTTGCAATGGATATATTCTTCCCCTCAACTGATTTCTCTTTTGAAATCATATTTGTTCGATAACATGCATTTATACCTGCTTCAGCTGTTTCTCAAAGATCAAACTTGGGACCTTTACTTTTTCTCGTTTATATCAACGATATAACTTCAGTGGTCTCTTGTGAGAAACTTCTCTTTGCCGACGATATGAAGATATTTTATACCAGTGAGTATTACGTCATTGCAAATAGGCAGATGCGATTGGTGTGTGGTGTAAAGAGGACCACTTTTCTTTAAATATCACTAAACACAGGGTTATGACACATTTCATGAAACCTATTTCTTTGATATACTTTCCCTAAGCATATAGCACAAATTGTAGCGAATGTCTATCGTAGTTATTGTCTTAAAATTGCTGTACGTTCCTTTTATAAGATCCAAAGTGGAATGCGGTTTGTTGGTGTCGTGTTCTGTTTACGCAGTACATACTAATGCTATTGAATTAGTCCAACGACGATTTTTAAAATTGCTCATGTGTGTAGAAGATGGAATTTACCAGAACGTGGAATGGATTATGGAATATTATTGAATAGGTATGGTAGCAAGTTAGAATATACCGTTGTCATATGGTATCCAATATATGATTGCTATATTAATGCAATTGAAACCATACAGCGTAAGTATCTAAAGTATTTAGAAACTGTATTGTGGTGACCTGTTGGACAATTTAATAAATATTGTTATTATAGTTTTTATATAATTTACTGTACAATAGTATCGATTATTTTACAGCTTAGGTTTACATGTACATAATTATGAATTTTTGTTTTCCTTTAGTTTAGTATTTAATATTTTGATGGCATCTACCCTTTTTTACTTTATTTATATGTTATGTAACTTCATTTATTTGGGTTCATCTGTATAAAAGAATTAAATTATTATTATGGCGTCGACTTATCTCGCACTCCTCAGCCGGTAGCCGGGAAACATTTTACTCTACCCACTTATCGGCGGGAATGAGCTCGGTGGTACGCGGATAGTGAACTTTAAAGACTGGTGGCCTAAAATCTACAAGAAAAACTGCTGTATCGGTCGAGACTTCGAGGTGTAACAAGAGGGAGGAAAGTTTCGTGCAACATTAGTAACTTCCACCAATTCTCTTAAAGTAAGAATAGTGGTAAAAGTTAGTTGCAAGGGATTACATTAATAGTTTGTCACACCATACATTTCGTCTGGGATTATCTAACAATGCAGATAAACCCCAAGAACTATCCAACAGGAAAATTTCCTATAAAATCTGATAAAATCACATTAAAAAGTCCGCCAAATAAGTGGAAGACTCTGAAGAAACCAAAACATTTAGGAATGAACTTTTCGAATGGCCTGTTACAAATTAAGATAATTTGTCTAAATTTTGGATTTTTTCTTTTATATTAATTACTTATTTTCACATTTTTTCTTTTAATAAATTCTTTTTAGTACATTAGCATCTTTTATTTGTTGATTCGGGCAACTGACTACAATAAGGGTATATGTTCGTCAATTTTTAGATCATTTATACATAACTATTAAAATATATTTTTTCAAAATATAGCTGAAAAGCATAGTGTTTTCTTGTATTATTGGCCTGTGTTGTCAGTTTTTTCAAATTTGGTGCATGAGTTTACAATAGTATATTACATACCGAGGCGGAAAATGGTTCATTACCGTCGAGGGATTAGAAAGTTCTTAATTTTGTATACTATTTTACTCATGATCCGCTAGTAATTAGTTATTATATAAACTACTAAATCACTAAATTTCAAAAATATAATAGTATTAAACTTCATAGTATTTTGACAAATGCTTTTAATAGGTACTGTTGCTAGGTAACGTAACAATTAATAGTGATATTTTCTGATGGATTACTAAATTATTATCCTACGACTTTAAACATGGTCTTTCTCTAATAGTAAACAGTCACGGAAACATGGTAACAATTAATATTAATTCCAAAAGCGAATAAATTTTGTATTAAAACTTTGTCTTGTTATTTACTTAATAAAGATTTGTGAATAATTTTATTATAATTTAATTTACTTATTTAAATAACACTGGCGTTCCATAGATACTGAAATAACATTACCTAGCCGGGATAGTGACATAGACTAGTCAGTAAAGTGACATAAGCTAGCCGGAAAAGTGCTATTATCTAGCGCGTTTTCTAACCGGTTTGGGGTAGAAATGTTCAGTTTACTAGCGTTCAAACCGGTTAGAAAACGCGTTATTACATACCGAGCTAGATAATAGCACTTTACCGGCTAGCTTATGTCACTTTTCCGGCTAGGTAATGTCATTTCAGTATTTATGAAAGGTCCCGTCATTTAAATAAGTAAATAAAATTATAATAAAACTATTCACAAATATTTCTTAACTAAACAACAAGATAACATTTTAACAAAAAATAAAACACACATAAGATGTTTTAGATTTACACTTTATTAATAAGATAATGACAGCTGTTTCGCTAACACAATAGCTTCTTCAAATTCAACTTAAGACTGTCAGTCTTAAGTTGAATTTGAAGAAGCTACTGTGTTAGCGAAACAGCTGTCATTATCTAGTAATAAAGTGTAAATCTAAAACATCTTATGTGTGTTTTATTTTTTGTGATATGGATTAACATCAAAGGTCGAAACAATGAAAGAATAACATTTTAATATAGAATTATTCGCTTTTAGAATTAATATTAATTGTTACATTGGAACTTCCATGACTGTTTACTGTTAGAAGAAGACTATGTTTAAAATCGTAGGATAATAATTTAGTAATCTATCAGAAGATATCATTATTAATATCACTTTCCGCCTCGGTATGTATTATACTATTTTTTCATTTTTCTCAAAACTATAGCCGACTTTCTGCAATCAGTGATTCATATATATATTTATTATTACTTAGACTAACTTTTTTATAGACTTTGTAATCAAGCAGATTATTTAATTAATAATATAGAGTCGAAATGTCGAATTTACCAAAAAATTTCTCACCGTCTATATGTAAAAGCTCAAGTACTTAAAACTATTAAATAATTAATTGACTTGGCAGATACATGTTGAAACTCCATTATAAATTATAATAAAACACGTTTATACGTTTGTTTCAAATACGTTTTAATAACACTACAATTGTTTCGCCAAACATTGGCTTCATCAGGTGTTGATAGTCTGATTATACGATAAAACAACAACTTAATATATATAGTCTCACACTCATGTATGTAACACATTAACAGTGGGGATGTATTGTAGATATTAGAATTGTAGGAGGGGTGAAAAATTAAATTCAGTTTGTTCATTTAACGCTACGCCTAATTTGTTGTATCTATTGATTTCTAAAGTCTCCAATAAATTAAGTTTTTTGCCTTTATCCTGTACATGTAAAATTTTATAATCTATATTAAATGTATGATTTAAGTCTAAGCAGTGGTTTGCGAAAGTGGAGTCTGTTTTTTGGTTTCTATAACATTTTTCGTGTTCCCTTGTCCTCTGTTGGAAGGTACGCCCCGTCTGACCCACATATACCTTATTGCACTCACAAGTCAACACATAGACCCCCGATTTTGACCCTTTATCCGTTTTATCTTTGTCATTCCTAATATATTTTTGGACTGAGTTATTAGTTTTGTAAGAAATAAACCCACTGCTAACTTTTTTGATTAGTTTACCTGTTTTAATAGATGTATTTCCTATATATGTAATGGTGTTGTACTGTTTTTTTTATATTAGACGGTATTTTAGGGTAGATTAGAGAGAGAGCAAGTTTTTTCTGTTTTTGTTCGAGAATTTTATTAACTAAATTTACTGTATATCCATTATTGATTGCTATAGTGTATATTCTATTTAATTCAATGTCAAAATTGATTTTGTTCATAGGTACGTGAATAAGCCTATGTATCATAGATTCGTATGCTGCTAATTTATGTGAAGTGGGGTGAAAAGAGCTCGCGTGTATTGTTGTGTCTGTATGTGTAGGTTTGTGGTATACATACATACATACAGACACAACAATACACGCGAGCTCTTTTCACCCAACTTCACATAAATTAGCAGCATACGAATCTATGATACATAGGCTAATTCACGTACCTATGAACAAAATCAATTTTGACATTGAATTAAATAGAATATACACTATAGCAATCAATAATGGATATACAGTAAATTTAGTTAATAAAATTCTCGAACAAAAACAGAAAAAACTTGCTCTCTCTCTAATCAACCCTAAAATACCGTCTAATATAAAAAAAAAACAGTACAACACCATTACATATATATAGGAAATACATCTATTAAAACAGGTAAACTAATCAAAAAAGTTAGCAATGGGTTTATTTCTTACAAAACTAATAACTCAGTCCAAAAATATATTAGGAATGACAAAGATAAAACGGATAAAGGGTCAAAATCAGGGGTCTATGTGTTGACTTGTGAGTGCAATAAGGTATATGTGGGTCAGACGGGGCGTACCTTCCAACAGAGGACAAGGGAACACGAAAAATGTTATAGAAACCAAAAAACAGACTCCACTTTCGCAAACCACTGCTTAGACTTAAATCATACATTTAATATAGATTATAAAATTTTACATGTACAGGATAAAGGCAAAAAACTTAATTTATTGGAGACTTTAGAAATCAATAGATACAACAAATTAGGCGTAGCGTTAAATGAACAAACTGAATTTAATTTTTCACCCCTCCTACAATTCTAATATCTACAATACATCCCCACTGTTAATGTGTTACATACGAGTACATGAGTGTGAGACTATATATATTAAGTTGTTGTTTTATTGTATAATCAGACTATCAACACCTGATGAAGCCAATGTTTGGCGAAACAATTGTAGTGTTATTAAAACGTATTTCAAACAAACGTATAAACGTGTTTTATTATAATTTAAAACTATTTCTAATATATCAATTAAAATTCGGAAAATTATCGTAAAAGGATATTAGTTTTTGTTCATAAAAATATGCACCGTCCTGTTTGAACATACATGTCTCTATCATTATTATTACAATTATATTCAACAATACGTATTCTTAAAATATATATATATATATATATATGTATGTATGTAATATCTATACTATAGGTAAATTTATGTTCTCAATATGAATATGCATATTCGCTCCTAAAACGTACAAAATTTAAATTTATCGGGCAATATATCAGAAAGTATGTATATATAATATATACATGTCTACTTATATATATTATATAACTTTTATACAATACAAAAAATGTGATGTTTTACCGTGTATCTCTAACAGCTATAAATGTTGATTGGCAATTCCATCGATTTTTAGGGGCAGTCGCTTGTGCGTTTTTTTTTATGATAACGATATGGACGATCCAATCATTCACATACCTATTCTGCTATAAACAGATCTACTTTTATATTCCATTAAATAATAATAATAATAATTCAAACTGTAAATGGAACGAATATGACAAATCGAAGTTAATTTTTCGGTAGCGCTTAAATACACACGTTGTATGTTGTATAATTTGTAAGACAGGGTTACATCTCCTCAAATTGAAAGTACTTCCAATTTGGTACGTATATTTCCATCATAACAAATGCTAGTTTTACATGCAGAAATAATAATTAATATCACAGGTGAATGTATATATTTCAATAAATGTTAGAATATTGGATTGGTTTAGATTACTTGGTTGAATGCAACTTTATTTATTTAATTCTAAGTTCCAATTTCAGCTCAGCAATAACAGAATCCAAATTAGTAATATGTAATTTTAAAATTTGTGTGTTTATTAGCCTACGTTTAATTCGTTTCGACGAAATTAATCCATTAATCATTATTTCATAAACTTGATGCTAAAATAATAAAATCTTTGCTCGGATTTCATTATCTAATAAATTTAAATATCATTGGTTAGTTAGTAGAATTTTCTTGTCCTTTGTGATATACAAAAACGAGAAAAAAATTTTTACACAGAATGATCTGGAATACCCTTCATTGAGTTTCAGTTTCTAATCGAAATAATTCGAAATTGCCATACGAAGTGGCTATTTAATCAGATGAAAGTCAATGTCTAGCACCACCTTTCTAAGAAAGTAAGATAATGGTGAAGGATCAAGTAAACGTCAAGTAATTGTCAAACAATATACAAAAACAAGCTAGAAAACTTGGACCGGCAACCCAATCTATTAGTCATTCGACATAATCTCGATACAATTCAAAATTACCATATAAAGTAGTTATTTAACTAGATGAAAGTCAGTAATAATATCATTATCTAGCACCAGCTCCTTAATAAAGTAAGGTAATGATTAAAGATAATGTACGACCAAAACCTCGTGATAGCGATGGGCCAGTCTGCGCATATTGTATTAGAGTGGGTGGAGTTATGCGATAGCCGGTTTACAGTATCGTACAAAAGTTACAGTATTTTTATAACTCGGTTTTGCTACAATCAATAACCTTCCTTAACACTTTATTCAGGCTTAGGACTGACAGAACTATTCTGGCGTATTTATAACTTGGAAATTGTTTCCTTTGTCATAATTTAATTTAATCTTCGAATTACCGATAATTACTCGTCACATTAAAAGGTGCTTATGGTAATTGTCTATTAATTTTTTAATACAAATTCTTTCATTAAGTAATGAAGCAACGTCAATTCATGGATACAAACTATCAATAAACAAGTTTATAATAAAACTTTCCCATATTAGCCAAAATTACTTGAACTGTAAGCATTACTGGAAAATAAATATATAATAATAACATATTAATAATACGATTAAAGTGTAATTGAGGAATCGATACGTTAATTAAAATACGTTAATTAACGTTTAATATGGCACTGAGCTGTTATTAGTGAGCAACCAATATCAGACCGGCAATTAGGCTTATCTAGCTTTACGCCCGCCCCGTTTATCAGCGCGCCAATACGATGCGAGCAGCTCTATACGTTTTGCTACCGCGCAACTATCACGAGGTTTTGGTCGTGGTGTAATTTATTTTTGCCCAATAGACTAATCCAAATAAAACAACAAAATGTTGACTCTATGTGACAATACAATAATACACAAATAAATTAATTCCATAATTCCTGCACAATATATTAGTTCTTGGTCTTGAAAACACAAAACATTGGTAGTGTCTAGCAGTAATGCGTGGTACCTGTAAATTTACTCGCGCTGACAGGGATGCTGAGTTGATCCTATTATTTAGGAGATTTGTCACCAATAATGCGCTTTTCCTTTGTCTTCGCATCACTAGCATTTCCAATCCATGCCTCAAAATATCAAATCTCCGTAGTCTATATTTCGTTCTGGATAGACACCGTTCAGCCTGCAACTCAAGTGCTTAAAACATTTACCCTGAACACGTTCAATATGATTCACGTGTAGGCCAAACGGTAGACGCATATTCCAACTTACTAACGAAGTATGCGAAATAGGTACCAACATTCGTGAAATTTCGAGACATTCTAATAATAAAACCCAGAGACTTAACAGTAGATCTAGTCATGTTCAAGGTCAACTTACTGTCGAATGTAACACCCATATCCTTTGTAAAGCTTCGTTTTTTTTTATAACACTATTATTGACGCAATAAAGGGAGTTTATATAATTTATTTTCCTTGTCAAAGTCATAACACAGCATTTGGAAAAATTTAAATTAAATTTGTTCATGTGACACCAACTGTGGACGGTATTTAAGTTCTTTTGCAACTTCACAATGTTTCACATGTTCGTAGTAGTGTGACAATTTTAATGTCATCTGCATAAGCCAGTACATTTCAGTCAAATGATGCTATTAGGACGCTGATAAATATATTAAAAATAAGTGGGCCTAAGTTGGAACCTTGAGGAACTCCAGAAGTCGGGTTAAAAATCTAGATTTATAGTAATTGCAGGTAACATACGAGGGATATTTTTTTTCAAGGTCCGATCGGTCGTGAAATTAAAACCACAGTGACAATCAGATGAAGCTTTGCGCAGTGTCTCTAGTATAACAGCAGATCGCGTCATGTTGTACATGTCAGTTACAAGCGCGCAGTGTACACGTACACATGCCGAGAACAATAGCGTCACCCGCCAAATGTGAATTGCGTGCAGTAATTCGATTTCTTCATGCGGAGGGGTGCAACGCAGCTACAATTTACCGACGAATGTGTAATGTGTATGGTGAAACATTCATGAGTGATAGTAAAGTGCGGCAATGGTGCAGGAACTTTGAAGCAGGGCGTACAGACGTTCATGATGCAGGCGGTCAGGGAAGGAAGCGAATGTCAACCAATGAAGATCTCGTTCAGCGAGTGGATCAGGCGATTAGAGAAAATCGTCGCTTCACAATTTCTGTGTTGCATGAGTCGTTTCCCGAAATGTCAAGATCAGCTCTGTACACCATCGTGGGTGGGACACTTCAGTACCGCAAATTGTGTGCGAGTTGGGTTCCCAAGATGCTGTCCGACCATCACAAAACACAGCGAATGGGTGCCGCCTTAACGTTTCTCCAGCGCTACTATGATGAAGGAGAAGATTTTTTGAGCAAAATTGTCACAGGCGACGAGACATTGGTTCTTTACGAAACGGAAGAAACAACAGAGCAATCCAAACAGTAGATGCATTCTTTTTCCCCATCAAAACCAAAGAAGTTTAAGCGAACATTTTCCAACAGAAAGTGTATGGCTACTGTGTTCTGGGACCGAAAAGGAGTTCTCTTGGTGGAATTCATGGAACGCGGTACGACCATCACAGCAGCCTCATACGGCGAGACTCTTCAAAATCTACGAAGGGCAATTCAGAACAAGCGAAGAGGAATGTTGTCATTAGGCTTTGTTCTTCTTCATGACAACGCTCGGCCCCATACTGCAAATGCAACGAAGAACCTCCTGCAGCGTTTTAGATGGGAAGTATTCGATCGCCCTCCATACAGCCCGGACTTAGCTCCTTCCGATTTCCATCTCTTTCCTCGTATGAAAAAGAGCTCAGGAGGACACCATTTTGCTACAGACAATGAGCTGCAGACCAGCGTACAAACTTGGCTGAAAGCACAGGCGGCTACCTTCTATGAAGAGGGGATTGAAAAGTTGATACCACGCTCCGAAAAATGCCTAAATCGGAACGGCGACTATGTAGAGAAGTAGATGGGAGGTGTACCTAAATGTTACAAATAAAACATATTTGAATTTCACTATGGTTTTAATTTCACGACCGATCGGACCTTGAAAAAAAAATAGCCCTCGTAGTTTGCTCTACCTGTCAAATATGACTTCATAGACTTGAGTTGAGAATCATTAAACTCAAAAGATAACATTTTTTTGTAAAAGTAAGATATGGTTGATGGTATCGAATGCGAGACTAAAGTCCGTATAAATAGCATCTAATTGACTAGCGTCGTCTAAAGCTACGGCAATATCTTGGGTTATGCAGTACAAGTTTGTTAAGGGTGGAGAGATTCACAAATCCATGCTGTGAAGGAGAAATAAAGGGCAGCTATTAGAATGAGATAATTTTATGAAGGACGGATTCAAAGATTTTCCAAACACAGAAATAATACCTATTGATCTATAATTATAATTTGAGATGTCAGTGTTATCACATATTTTAAATACAGGATAAATTCTAGCGATTTTCCAAGCTTGTGGGAATAAAGATGTTTGATTGATGAGTGGATGAACAAAAATATGAACGCAGTTCTTAACCAAATACATTATCGCCTTCAGCAGTATGTTTATTCTTCAGTTTCTCAATGGCCTCGATGATATCTAGATCGAGTAAACGTCAAGTAATTATCAAACAATATACAGAAACAAGATAGAAAATTTAGATCTACAAACGAATTCATACTTGGTCATTGCTACCTGAGAAATAATATGGACACTATCAGCCAATTTGCAGCATACTTGACTAGAAGACATTGTTTGAATGAGGTGCTTAGGTTATGGAAAATATATACATGTAGCCCATTCGGTAACTTTAATAAAGCATTCCAATCTAGTCAGTAAGTTGATAACACTGATTAACAGAGTTTTTGGTTACTAAACAAAACTAGATTATCCTTATATAACTTTTCATTTTGAATTCAAATCTGCTTTCAGATTATTTTCTATAACGTATAGTTTTTTAATATATGCATTTGAAGTTTCACTGGAAGATGTAATTATAATTACATTAGGTATTTACAGTATTGGAAATGATGTAATTGCATCATTTCCGTATATATTAGTCTTCCGATAAATATTTATAAATATTATTTTCAACTTTCCATACGTTAGATCAGCGTTAGTACTCTTCCTTTGGAGCGAGAACATTCCTATGCCCCGTTTTTCTCTATCCTTATATAAATACGTATATGCTTAAGTAGGCATGATTATTATTATTATTATATATTATTCTATTTAATATACAATGTAGAAATAAAGTAACGAATGAACTTGTTATCTTCGTTAATATTAAGTTTTTGGAAAAACTCAAAGGGGTATAGCGATTTTAAATAGTAAATATTTTCAGCCTGTCTCCAGTGTTTAATGTCATTTGTTTTTCATTTTAAGACGTCATCGATATTTTTTTTAAATAATAACCTATTTCTTCTTTATTGATTTCGATAGTACTTTTATTCTGTTTCCAACGGTATAATATTTTCAATATGTTATATTCCAACAAAAATTTAAGGAAAAGAGTTTCAAAGCTCAATTATTAAAAATTCATTAGTTACATGTCAAAGTTAAGAGAGGGGCGGAGATACATAGTGATCATTATTTGGTAGTAGCTAGAATCAAAGAACTATAAAATAAACATGACAATGGAATTATTAAGATAAAATAAAACAAATTTTATGAATTTCACTTTTTAATTATTACTGTAACGAATCGTTTCGCACCAACCTGGGCTTCGTCAGACATATAACTGTGTGAAACGATTCGTTACAGTGATAATTAAAAAGTGAAATTCATAAAATTTGTTTTATTTTATCTTAATAGTTATAATGGAATTTCATCAAGTAAAGGCCGAAACAATCATATACAATGGAATTAAAATAAAGAAAATTGAATTTACGTCAATAAAGACATATAAATTAAAGAAATAAGAAATAGCCAGAAAATATGAACTATTAGTTAGAAAAAATATTGAAGAGAAGTCAGAGATAACAAATCTAGACAATTTAGAAGAAAAATGGAATATGTTCAAACATATAGTTGTAGAAGCTGCCCGTGAAATATGCGGAGTATACAAAATATGTAACACAAGGAAGCAGACTGCTTGGTGAACGAACGACATAAAAGAGGAAATCAAAAATAAAAAGAAATTGTGGAGAAAGTACTTAGCAAATAAGAAAACAGAACAATACATAATGTGCCAAAAGCAACGGAAACGGGTAAAAGAATTGGTGTTAAAAGCAAAAGCAAATAAATGGAAAGAATTCGGTGATAGAATGGAGAGAGATAGCACTGGTAATCAGAAACTGTTCTATAAAGTTTTGAAATCGGGCAGAAAAGCAAAATCAATAGATGATGGAAACATATATAATAAACAGCAAGAAATAATCACTGACGAAAGAGAGGTAATGAACAGATGGAAGGAATACTTTGAGGAGCTACTCTGCAGCAATGGACACAAAAATGTGGAGACTGTTATAGAAAGTGAAAATATAACAGATGAGGATACAGAATTTATTCTAGAAGAATTAACTGATGTAATAAAAAAATTGAAAAAGGAAAAGCTCCTGGAAATGACAAAATAGTGGCAGAAATTATTAAGAACATTGGTGAAGTAGGAACAAAGATACTTCTGGAGATCATTAATATGGCGTGGAAATACGAAAATATACCAGAATATTGGAACTAATAACACCGATATACAAAAAGGGAAATTATAGAGATTGTAATAACAATGATAAGTATTTAAAAACAACGTTGTATCTTTTCAATGGACGAGTGAAAATAAATATAATGAGGTGACCAAACAGGAGAAGCATACATAATTTACAAAGGACAAAACTATAATATGTATATACTTTTGAACAAAGACATAGAAGAGACGAATTAGCAGGTATGCAAAACAAAGCCTAGTGTTTTTGAAGCAGCAACACACGTGTTATTGTTATGTGGCACAAAAATTAAAAGAGAATCTAACATAACATCAATGTCCTTTGTGTTATAAACTTTATTAAGAATTGGATCATTTGAAAAATAACTGGAGTTAATAAAATCAACCTTTTTTGTGTAAGAGACGTGCAGCATTTGTTGATGTTCAATCTCAATTTACAAGTAGAGCACCATTGGTCAAATTCCCTTGCAAATGCAAAACATCGTCCTACCTTTGAATGGAGGAATATATTTTTACATCATCTGCATAGGCAAGTACTGGACAAGACAGAGACGATAATAGATCATTTAAAAACAAGATAAATAGGAGAGGACCCAAATGTGAGTGTGTAATTAAATACAATTTAAATTTAATTTCTGTGCTTTTTAGTTTTTGATGCTATTGTTAGAGGGTCTTTCTAGAATGTACTTTCTTTTTAGTTTTTAGCTGTTTTAAAAAAAAAAAAAACTGAGTTTGACCGTTTTGTTTTATACAACAGTAACTATTCATTTGAACTTTGAAACTCTTTTTCTAAATTTTGTTTAAATATAACAGTGAAAATTTTATGCTGGTGGAAACGAAATAAAAAGTACTACCGAAATCTATAAAGACAAATATAGGTTATCATTAAAAAAAATATCGATGACGTCATAATATGAAAATCAAATGACATTAGAAACTGAAGATATGTTGATATATTTGCTATATTAAAAAATACCCCTTTTTTCCAAAAAATTAATATTAACGAAGTTAACGAATTTACTCCTTACTTTATTTCCACACTGTATATGAATATGTATCTGTATATTATTAAATAAAGATATTTTTCGTTAATTCTAATAAAATAATAAAAATTGCAAGCTTATATATTGGAACCTATTGCATTAATATGTAAAATTAAATAAATAAATTCATATATCCTTTAGTTTTCAGATTGAAACAAATTCTAATTTAAGATATCACATAGGGTGCCTTATGTATACGAATGTTTGAAATTTTAGGTAAAAGTTCTTTTGTTTTTCTGTAAAACTTACACGTCACTGCGCTAATATACATAGGTATATTTCGAATTTTCAGTATCAGTTTTTGTTGCCTGTTCATAGACCTTGTATAATTATAATTTCTAAAAAATCAAGGACATCTTTTGCAATTCTAATTTAATTTGTATAATTACTTTCTCTAATACATGGACTGCTCATAAACATTTTTCTCGTCCAATTAGAAGTAATTTTAGGGGTAATGTTTCTGTCTATAAACGCCTTTTAGTGGAAAAAAATCCACAATGAAAGTATATGAACAACACTTTCAATTTGTCATATTGTGTTCGACAAGTTACTAAAATAGATCACGTAAGAAAAAAAAGTGGGTAACAATGTATCAATTTCATTTAACGAAGAAATTATATCGAAGACCGCGACTGCCATATTTTATTATGCAGGTTGAATTTATGGCGAAAGTTATTTCAACGATAACAAAAGCGAAAATATTAGGTCAATTACATCACTTTCTTTGATGTAATAACAAGTAATGTTGCGTTACGGTAATTCGAACATCACATTATCTTGCTTTGCAAAGAAAAACTTAATTAAAAACCGCATGTAATGTTTATTATGTAAGCTTGTGTGTTTGATGAATTATCGTTATTATTTTAGAGATTTCTAATCTTAAAATCAAAGCGAAGATTGCTTAAAATATTTAAAAAAATTTATGAAAGTTATGTTACATTTTTTTTCATACAAATTTCAGAATGCAAAAATTATTTTTATAATATCAGGGGCATATATTTTTTGCTTTACATTGCTTTGTATAAGAAGTTAAAATTATATTATTTTAAATTATATTTTTTTACTATAAAGAGATGGAGAAATGCCTATAGATACAGACTTTCTTATAAATCTTACTGGAAGAGAATTTCATGGTAAAATTGCGATCATCCAAAGGTGCAAGGTTTTTCGTTACTGAGGCAATTTCCTAATTTTCTGCATACATTATAACTTTTTTTCAAATCGTTTAAAAATAAATAACGCAATAATTAACTAGAAGATATATTTATTTAACAAAATAACCTCACAATTTAGAAACCTATCAGTACTTTAAAGAGCACATCATGTACTGCGATTACACTTTCAAGTCTACGCCTCATAGACAGAATTAAAGAAGACATATCGTAATTATTTCGTAAATTTTACCATCGCTCTTGTATACAACCCCACAAATCTTCTGCATTTCTTGGTTGGAAATTTCGGTTATTAATTTTTTTAACAAGGTACTTCCAAATATTTTCAATCGGATTCAAATCCGGACTTTTTGACATCCCTGGTAAGATCTCAATATCATTCTCAGTCATCCATTCTTGCACAACACATGCAATGTGTACACAAATATCGTGTAAGTTATAAAATAAGGCATAAAACAATGAATAATTAGTAACCTGTTGAAAAATCAAATGATTAGGATAAATTTGACGAACTGATGCAGCATTTCCTTCTCTAATACTTTTGAGAGTTAAATCTCCCGTTAATCCATGTACCAAGACCATTTACACTTATACATACCCACACATTAACAGAAAACTGACCACTTCGCATCACAGGCTGAATAAGTTTTCTTGCTGTGGAACAATTTCTCAGTTATGACGCTCTCACCCTATGACGAGCAGTTATCACAGAAAATTTGATTTCTCTTTGGCCCTTATTGCCATATCGAAAAGATTTTCCCAAAAATAATTTACAAGAGCCTCATCTTGTGTAAGAAGATCTTTCCAACATTTCGTCTTGGAGGACGCTTCAGTCGCTGCTGTTCACCCAATTTTTTTTAATTTAACAAATGCAGCTCTTACTAACGTTCAAATCTTCAGCAACTTCTTGCAAAGAGTATCCTTCTTCTAATTTGGTTATTGCTATAGCTCTTTGTTCTAATTATAATTGTCAATTTATATTTGAAGTTAAGTTTCTATAAAATCTAAAATAATGACAGTGCCATTTAAAACAATTGTCATTTTTTACTAAATCTATGATTAAAAGGCAAAATAAAAAAAATTACATGCGCCTTTGTATGATCGTAACTTTACATTGTTTGTTTTTCGATTTACGAATCTTCAAAGTTTCAAAAAGATGTATTCAATTATGTATAAGTACAACTTTGTAATTTATTAATGACTACAAGTTAAATATTTGGACAAAAAAGTTAACAAATTTTTTGATTAACAAAAAAATGGTACCAATCGAAAGTTAAAATATTTGCAATAACTAAGAGACAACAATCAAATACAAGTCGTATTTCTATAAATCTTTTTAATCGAATTTTACGCACAAAATTGTGATAATCTTTATTGTGATATGTGTATATATTATATACCTTCATAGGCGACTCTTAACATACAAATAAAAGAAAGGACTTAAAACATGGATGCTATCGCCACTATTGTTAAATATGTGTTGGGATTATGTGCTCACCACAGCAATAAAATTAAAATGAAATAATGTGGAACCACCTGTTGAGTGAGAAATTGTCAGACATAATATGCAGACAATATATGCCTTATTATACTCCTTCCGTATAGAAATAAGTGTTCGATTTTATATTTGTCTTCGTCCATAAATAAGTGTCCATTTTCTCAAAACAAATTTATTTCTTATAAGTTAAAGTACAAATTTCATAAAACTAATGTTAGTTAAGCTTATTAAACCAGAAATTTAACTAAATCGACCATATTTTGGACTTCTGTCACAAAATCCATGTCACAATTAATAACAAAATGTAGCATCCCATTTCGTAGTGAGTGATCCTTTCCCATATGGGGCAGTCGATAGTATTACAATGATCAATTCTCATAGTTTCTATCGTACACTGCTGGTGAGTCAAGAAGGTTTTACTCAGAGTAAAATTATTTAATTCAGCGTAAGCATTTATAGTGCATTGATTAATTCGTCGATTGTTTTGGAAGCGGTTTTGTGCTGCAACGATTGAATGGCATTGAAAAATACCAGATCGAGAACGTTCATATCAGGACTATTTGATAGCTGACAGAACATTTTTATGTTTAAATTAGTTCTTTGGCAAGCTTCCTTAAAACCTACAGCCTCAGGATCGATATGCGGTTTGGCATTATCTTGTTGATTCCAGATTGTTGAAAAACGATTCGATGTAGGCCATTTCTCTTCAATTGCAAGTAGCAATTTTTCGATTATTATTTTTCTGTAATCTTCTCTAGTCACATTTGAAATTGTACCATTGTACCAGCAGATTTTTGCTGCTTCTCTTAGCAAGTTCTTATAATACGTAATGTCAAATGCCAAGTTTACCATCACAATGCTTATTCTGAGATTGATTGTAACGAGCACGACTAACAGTGGCTAGAAACATTACCTTCATGAGGAAGATTTACTTTTACAAGCTCTATATGGTTTCCGTTCGCCCTCTACTAGGTAACATGTATTGGATGTTTTTGTGATGTAAAATCACTTTTCGTCTACATGGATTTTGAAATGAGGTGTTTCATCAGATATAAGCATTTTTCTGGCTTAAGAATTGATAAGCAGTACTTTAACCGTGCAATTTTATTGACTTGACTATTGACTTATTTGTCCTAATTTTAGTCGATTGTCAACTGTACTTTTACTAATGTCAAAAGAATATGCAAGAGAACAAAAAGTATCGAGCTTATTAAGTGGAACTGCTTTAATTGTTTCTGTGTCAAGCAAATCTGACATTTACATAACAGCAGTCTAAGAAGGCTATAAACAAATCGAAGTATCCTTCCATAAAACCGGAATATTTATGCTGAATCCTCTGCTTTTCAGAATTATAATGAACAGAATACCGAAAAATGCCAGATATACACAATACAACGAAACAGCAACTGTAAATAGGACTATAAGTGGAATACTACGAAGTTCAAAGAACGCAGACAGTATTACATTGACAGAGAGCATAGAACAAAACATGAACAGATAGACAAAAGAAATTAAAAAAATTGGGAAACAAGTAGCCATATCGGTGTTAAAGTAATGCAACGGGCCTTGAAGATCTACATATTTGTAACAGTCTGATACGACTAGAACCGTTCGAATGGCTAGAACCGCTAGAATGGCAATGTGGTTTTTCTAAGCGTGTCTACGCGTCAATCGCCCATCATTGTTATGTACTAATTTTTAACAGCCTGAGAATAGCTGGGGACGAAAAATTCTCACTGATATTCTAGGCGCTCAGGGCAGCGAACCCAAGACGTTCACACTTACTTATCGACTGATCACTATGACCCTATGCAACTGAATAAGGTAAAAAAGCAATTAGTAAGGAATCGAGTAAATAAAGAGAGCATACTAAGTAGGATTAATATTTGATGAACAAGCCATTGAAAATTAGGATAGCAGATACGAGTGAAGGTCTTAAAAAACTTAAGGCAATAACAAAAAAATTACACGACATTGAAGGTATGATGCTGCAGGGGTATATATGTATATGATTATTTTAAAAAGTAATTTAGTTCTTTCAAAGTCGGGTTAGAGCGGTGTTCCTATTTCCTTTAAGATCAAAACCCTAATCACATTTTTCTAGCAAAGGAATGAATAATTATTCTAAAACACATCCTGGCAGACATATTAATTTATTACAGTATTCAGAAACTCAAAATATAAAATCCAAATGAAGTGAGGCTTACTTTAATAGTCAGTTTGCTTGCAACTTGAGATGCACCATGATGACAAGACATTATATGAAACAAGCTACCGCAGTTCCATCAAATTTTAGTCTATTTTATTGTTTAGTTATTATATTATTTTCTTTATTATACGACTTGTTTAATTTTTAAAATAAATGTTAACGTTTCTTAAAATTACACGTATTTTACAGCATTAGGTGAGTCTTATAGTTAGCAAATAATGACGTATACTGATGTCAGCAAGTATATGTATTTTATTTGAAGTTTCACATATAAGTTTAAAATTTTATTATGATTTACTTGTGTTATTATAGTGTTAAGCTTACTTTAACGCAACTCTAATGACCTTCACAATGTCTTGGGTTTGATAATAAATAAAACAATAATTATTGCTGGCTGTGCTTCAATATTTATTGTATTTAATGCTGATATGGGAATAATATTTAATTTGTATAAATAGTTCTCAAATTTGTTTTTAGAATGATATACAAATAAACAGTAATTTTCCAATTAAAAATCTATTTTTAACCGTAAAATTGATACATTGTTTAAATTAAAGCAAAATATTAAGGAATAGCAGCTGGAGCTCTTTTAACATTAATTACTTTAAATCTCAAAACAAATTAATCATTTTATGTTATCTGAATGAATGATCTACATTTGAAATTAAAAAAAAAATATATATACACACGTGTTTATTTTTTAAACATAGATCGCCCTAAAACAGATTATTTTCTGCTTCATTTTTCACGATATTACGCGAAGTAGGTTGATTGGCGGTGGTATCACAAAAGCAGATGCTTGTAAGTTCACTAACCTCTCACACTCACAAACCTGATCTAGACAGAATCGAACAACCTGTTTTTGATAATACACCTTTGTTCGAAGAGACGAACTTAAGTACCTTTCCTATAGAAACACAGCGTTTATTTTCAGTAATGTGACAACAAATTATGCAATAAATGGATATTTAAAAAATGATTTTATAATTAGAGACGATTTTCTAATTGGTAAGGCTATATAAACTGTATGATTCGTAACTTAGGTTTCTATACATTCTTTAATAATTTATTTATAAAGAAATACAAATTCGAAACTTACCAGAATATAAGAAATAAGCAACAAATTATCAATATAATAGATATAAAGCGCGTTTATTTGAAAAAAACGAAAGAAAAAATGTCGAAATTGAAATTTTTAATTATATTATATATTACTAGATACAATTAGTGGCACTTTTCTAGCGGAGTTTGAATGCAGGAAGGAAAATCTATATATATAGAAAAATTAAAATATATAGAAAAATAGATAAAGGAGCTATTAGGAAAGTGGGAATGACTGTAAGAAATTTCCCAAAAAAAGTTAGAGCGGGACTAAAATAGATTAAAACGAATCTAACAGAAGACAGCGAAGAATATAAAAGATAAAATCATAAGAGGGTAAGATGTACAAAAGTTATTACATTAGCATAAATGGCAGAACAAACTAAACTA
This sequence comes from Melolontha melolontha, assembly GCA_935421215.2. NCBI lineage: Eukaryota > Metazoa > Arthropoda > Insecta > Coleoptera > Scarabaeidae > Melolontha > Melolontha melolontha. Next base: position 147,614,443 of record OW285237.1, on the reverse strand, counting down.
TATTGTATAGGGCATATAAATTTGGAAATGGTATTCAATATTCTGTGCTTTTACTGACGATATTGTTATTTATTGTTGGTAACGAAAGATATTAAAAAAAAAATTGATTGTGTTGGAAAAGAATCGAATAAAGATGAAATAAGATAGTACCAAATGAAGAGAATCCGATACAAATTCGATTAGAAGATGAATTAATAGAACAGGTGAACAGCTTTTAATGGGAATTATGAGTTAGGAAACAGGCAGACAATAGATTGAATTAAGTAACAAAATAGGAAAGTCAAACAAAGTTTATTAAGCGTTGAATAAGGTTCTTATAAATAAGAAGGAAATAACAAAGTAGACAAAAATGAAGCTCCAAAAACAGTATACAGACCTATTCTTACGTACGTATGTGAAAAACGAACACAAGCAAGTTTCGAGTGGCGGAAATGCAATTTTTAAGAAGAGTCAGAGAAGTAATTTGAAAGTATAGAATTAGAAATCAAGAAATGAAACACGACTTCGAAATACACTCTATTGAAGAATTTGTAAAACAAATCCAACTTGGATGGTGGGGCATCTACAGAAGATGAGGAACGTAATACCCATTAAAAAGATTTGAATAAAGCATCTGGGGAAAAAAGGAGATAAGAATATCTAAAAAGACATGGGATAGCTTATGGAAAAAGAGAGGAAAAAAGTGGATGGAAGCAAATATGATTGCGCGAAATAGAAAGGGTTGAAATAAATTTTTAATTAGCTAACCTTACATTCTAGTTGTAAAAAAGGATTTGTATATATGTACATACATGAATATATATACGCCAATTAAGTTGGCGCGAGGAGGGGGTGCGCAGAAGCCGTTTTAAAAAACGTCCACCCCCACTACTCAAGTAATTCAGAATACATTTGTCATTGACGATTGACAGAACATAATACCAAATACAAATCTCCCCACTACTTCTAATCCTGCGCGAACTACCCCTCCACGCGCCAACTTAATTGGCGCTTGCTTTACATGATTTATATGGGTTTTGTGTATTTTATTGCATTGGAAAGATATAGATATTTATAGAGTACTTAATATATGCCTTCTAATATTTCCTGTCCACATTAAATAGTATCTTTTTCGTGTGAAATAAAACTGGTGTTGTAATTTTTAAGTAGAAAATAGTATTATCGGAATATCAAAAGAAAATGCTTTTGTTAATGTCCGGATAAAATCTACAGCTGAAAATAGAATATATTATGTGCGTACTATAAGAATTACATGGCCATGGGTTCTACTTCGTTACAAGTTCAAAATCATAAAAATGCAAATATTTTTAAAAAAATATTTGTACAATTCATTTGAGAGAAACTAACTTGATTATATTTTAGTACAATGACATTACAGTTTTATTTGAACTACAAGTTCGCTGGATAGGTGCTTATTACCATTCATTGAAACTTTTCCAATGTGTTTTAATCAAATTGTAAATTGAAACACGTTATACATTTGTAACGTGACATCTAAATAAAAAAATTATGAGTTTCGCTTGAGAATTACAATTGAATGTAGAAATAATTTTTTAGTAGTCTATAATTTGAATTCGTGGGACGTCAATAATTAGATTTCCTTGAAAACATTCCAAGATTCTTTGAATTTGAAGAGGTTATCAATCTGCTGAATAACCAATTATTTCTATACAATTCAGTTTACAACTTTTTTACAATTTTTTATATTGATTAATACCAGATATTTTTTAAGAGATGTTATCGTCTAAAAAAATAAACATTTGCGAAATGTTAAGAAAAAAATGTATAAATACAGCGATCGAAAGATTCAAAGCAACATATATATCAGAATGGAAGATCTGCAAAATGATTTGAGTTTCTTCGATAGTATACTAAAAGATGGGCTTAATATTAGACTATGGGCAACATATAAAATTATGCCCTGAGGAATAAAACTTTCACACACAGACTTTCAAATTTTCACAGATAATTGTCATCTGCAGTCGTTGGGGTTATTGAAAATGGATCGCTATATAAAAGAACAACGTACTGTTTGATATGGTTAAAACACAAATTTGGCGAGCGTTTTGCGGAGAGTATTAAAAAATTGCGTGTAGCTATTGATATGCATAACTCACAGTGCACAGTGAATTCACCGTTCGAAAATTTGAGGAACTGGTTCGACCAAGGAAAAACAAACTCCACCGTCTCTTCGTCCTGTGCGGTCGGCCGAAAATATTGCAGTCGCCAGTGAGAGTATCAATGAGAATCCAGCATCAACACGTCATCGTTCTCAACAATTGAAAATTAGCAGAACCAATTAGCAACGAATTCTCACTAAACATCTTCACCCATATAATGTTCACTCAGGAGCTAAAATCTTGAATCCTTTTGCAACGGAGACAATTCGCTAATTGTATGATGAAAAAACAATGAATGACTTTTTTTAAAACATTATTTTGGGCGATAAAGCTCATTTTAATTTGAATGATTTTGTTTGGATTTGGCCAATGAAAGTCTTTGTGCTATTCAATAGAAACGGATGCACCTTCAAAAATGTAGATTATGGACCAGAGATGTAAGTGGATTATTCTTTTTTGATAATGAATATGGCGAAGTTTTAACTATAAACGGAGTAAGATATCGTGACATAATATCGAACCATTTGTGCAATTAATTAGAAGATGTGGACTTCTAAAAAACGTGGTTTCAACAGGACGGTGCCACATGCCATACAGCAATAGAAATCGTCGATTTGTTAAGACAATGTTTTTTTGGTTGTGTGTCAAGGCGCCTGGATCTTGCGACACGATGCCATGCAATTATTTCGTCTAGAGTTTTGTAAAATCCAAGGTTTATAATCACAAATTATTTATGAACTGCAAACTAAAATTCAACGAATTATTGCTGAAATTTGGCAAACTGACTTAAAAAAAGTTTTAAAAATTACTCAATTAAAATAATAATTTACTGTTTTATTTTAAAATTTAATCTGGTGTACTCGGTGGGCCAGTCTTTAGTATCTCAGAGGTTTGGCTAACCAAAGCAAAACAGGGAGAAAAACTTTTTGGAGGAGAGCGACAAGAAAATCAAGAATGAACGGGATAATCGACAGCCTTTTTTTACACATTTCATTTTATATATTTTGTAGCTCATTTATACAATGATTTGATATATGTATGTAGCGGGTATGTAGTGTAGACAACCTCCAAGATGGTATACCCTGGGTAACGTTTTGTTCAAACAGAACGGCGAAACGTCTACACAAATGGCGACTGCACTAGATATTCCATCTATCAAGTTCCAAATCTACAGAGGCAACAATTCGAAAGTAATAGTTCTTCTAAGCACTCCCAGACTAAAGGTATTGGGTAAGGATCTCAGGTTCGTGTTTTACAATTAAGCATAGAAGACTTACGTAAAGGTAAATGCGAGCATCTTAGTATACTTGCAATGGCCAATAAGATAGATATTATAGTACAATGAACAGATTGAAGCTCGAGGAAATGTAGAATTGTAGCCAGCATTACATCTGATGTATATTGTTAAATTTATTACTTTTGTAGACGCCTTATGATAAATAAATAAATGAATGTAATTCCTAGAATAAAAAAAAATATCAAAGATAAACAACTAACACGTTTGAAAAATGACAAAAACAAGAAGAAAAGAGTGCAAAATTACAGAAAGAGGATCTTTGAAGTGATAGAAATGAAGGATAATTGAAAATTGGAAGATGTAGACTATTGGAACAATGACCTGTGGATTTTATAACATTTGTATTTAAACATAATCGACCAATCGGTTAGACATGCAATTATTGTGATCTGGCATGTATCATTATAAAAAAGAAGTATAAAAAAGCAGCTTGTACTAAATATTATTCTTTTCACAATATGGTATTTAGTGGACTGGTGAACATCATGTGCTCATGAAATTTATAAAAATTATAAATAGAGATAAACCTTTTGATAATTTATTATTTTATATGTTTGATCAGTATCTTTCTTTAGCTGAAATTTTATTGAAAATTTTGAGAAGAAGATATCTACGTAATATTCTTCTTTGTGAATTTGTAATAATTTGTTCCAATCTAAAACCCACTCCAACACTCTTCACTTTAGCGTGAAGAGAATTCATATTCAACAAATAAATACTAGTGCAGAGAAGCAAAAATTTGAATTAAGCGTAAAAAACAAATTAAACAAACAGTTAAGATTGTATAAATGTTTCCACCACCATTTTTCTCAATAATTTGTATATAAATATTCAAACTTGCATTTTAAATATTTAGTATTTGATCCACCTGATGAAGCCATTGTATGGCGAAACAATATTGTAGTAGATTTAAAATAAAATTTTTGAAATTAGAAGTTTAGTACTTATTCTTATCGTTAAACTAAATAGGTATACAAAATAGAAGAAACTAACGATTGGATGAATGGCCATCGTCTGGTTTATTAAATCTTAAATTATAGGGAACTGGTTTAGCTCTGTGCTAATATTAGAGCAGATATAACTATAGAAGAAATTAGTGTTAATTGACACAAAATAGTTAATAATAATTGACGAGGTAGCCAGTGTATTGTGGCAGTAAAGAAATGGAATAACAGTTACCAAAGAATGAGCATACACTAATTTATTAAGCCACCATAGAACTGGTAAAACCTAGGTAGCTGAAACGAAGCGAAAGTATAGATATGGCTTTTGGGTAGATGAAACATACATATTTATGGTCCGATAAAAATAAAAAAGGATAAATTTAGCAGTAATGTACTATGAAATTAGAAAAAAGGAATTAAAAGAGAAGGTAACGTAGTTTGAACATACTCGTATATGAGAAAGAAAGAAAAAAGGAAAGAAAACAAGACGAGAAGTTATTAAAGCACAAAAATTAATAGGTTATGTAAATTAATTATTAATTAATAATAAATAATTTAATAATAATTATAATTATTAAATCTAGTTTGACATTAAGGAATTAGGTTCTTTTGCTTTTAACATCCAAAACTAGTCTGTAGTTTGTTAGAGTACATATATTTTATCAACAATACTTATTTTGGCCACGCTCATATTCTGAAATATGAATGTACCACGATTCATATCTTGGTTTTTATCAAAATTTAATCGATTTAAATACTATATCTCGTGTATTTATATCGAAAAGGTAAAATTATCTTATCTCATCGGTGATTAATAAAAACAGGTTGGTTAACGAAATACTTACACTTATCCATACATTTTTTTTAAACTTATTTTATATATTTAAATTACTTAAGACATACACACAAAAAACGATCACGTGCACATGTTGAAAGAGATATTGTCATCAAGCTGCCTTAACTAGAACGATTGTTTTTTAAAAAGAAAACGATATTTCCTTCAATGGGGGGCGTCAAGGCATTTAAAAACCTATGACAATTGTATCGTAGTATTTATATGTACGTAAATACAAGTAGAATTTGATGTTTTTCTATTATACATAATAATGACATACAAGAAAGTACTTAGTTTTAAGATATTAAGAATAAAACGCAATTAGAAAAAGTGACACTTAATAGTTAAAAGGTAGGTAGGTAGTATATAAATTAGTTATTATCTACATCTATTTATATAATATATAATATATTCATACTTTATTTATATATTAGGATTTCTTATATCTTCATATTTTCGTCTCGTCATGTTAAACGTAGTAATACTTAATTATTTATTTTTATTTATATATTTGTTAAAACGAGGTGGTTAAAATTTTATACAGTTCAGTAAGCATAGTATGCTAACCTTCTGCTTGGATTATTGTTGCTCTAAAGAGTAGTGGCGTGATCTCTTCCAGAAATTCTTGAAAAAACCTTTCTTCTTTTGGTTGTCCTCACCTGAAACAAATAGAATGTTCTATTTATTAACGTTTTTGACAGTAGTGTATACATGGATTGTTTTTAGTGAATATATATACCGCGATATCATAAAGTTTCTGGGTCCAAGATGGCATTGAAATAGAAAATATATGTCTGAACTTTATCCATATTATCATACTGGTAACTTAACCTTAATTTTTGAAAATTATTTTGATAGTGTCATCGTGACATCAATAAATATGTTAAATATGTCATTTGATTTAATAAAGATACAATAAAACAACAAGCTCAGCTTGTATTCAAAAATTTATTAATAAAAAAAGGCAAAATTAAAGCAAATGTTGAAATTGTTGTCCGTTATTTTCAATTCCCAATGTGACACGCCTTTTCATGCTGTTAAAGGCATTTTGCAGCATTGCGGGCGTTATTAATGCACATTCGTCAATAATTCTTTGTTGCATATCTTGCAAATTAGCAACAGGAGTTTTAAATATTCTATTCTTTAGGTGAGGAAACACGAAAAAGTCCATAATTGTCAAACAAGGTGATCGTGGTGGAAACTCAACTTCCATATGTAAACTTATGATCCGATCGTCAAAAAACTCACGAAGAAAAGCAATATTTTCTCGTGTTGTGTGTGCCGTTGCACCATCTTGTTGAAAGTATCCATATTGCAATTCATCATCATGCAACTGTTCAATAAATTCATTCAGAATGTTTCTATACCTCTCAGCATTAATTGTGAAATTAAAAAAAATAGGGCCAACAACTCTGCGGCGAGAAACTGCTAGCCAAACACCAAGTTTCGCATTATGGAGAAACGATTCAATAAAAATATGAGGATTTTCACTACTCCACATTCGAGTATTCTGAGAATTGGCATACCCCGAAAGATGAAACCATGCTTCATCAGAGAAAAATGACAAATTTAGCAGGTCATCATCTTCTATTAAGTTATTTGCAAACCACTGGCAGTACGCACGACGTCTAGGGTAGTCTACCGGCAAAATAGCCTGATGTGATTGCATCTTATACGGATGCATGTGTAAGTTTTTCTTTACAATTTTCTGACATGTTCCATAAGAAAGTCCAATCTCTTGAGAAAGGCGTTTCAAAGGTTTTGTGGGTTCATTTACCATACGTTGACGAACATCATTTATAACTTGTTCCGAACGAAGAGTTGGTCTACCAGTACGTGATTTATGACCCACAGAACCAGTCTCACGAAACACACCAACACAATTGGAAAGGCAATTATAAAAATCTTTGGGAATTACAGCTAACTCTGGAAAGTGCTCTCTAAAATCATCCAAACATGCACGTTGACTGTACACCCAAATTCCATCAATTCGCACTCCACTCCGAAAATAGGCTTCAATCATGTACGCTTTTTGCACTATATTGTAAACCATATTTGAATTTACTCGAATGTGCTATGTTTCAAACTCGACGTTCAAACTTGCTTTCAGCAATTCTAACACATTAATGGATGACAGATAATGTCACTGTCAAAATAATTTACAAAACAGAGTTATAGTTCCTAACTTAAGTTCAGACATACAATTTATATTACAAAGCCATCTTCGTCCTAGAAACTTTATGATATCACGGTACAATGGTTATTAATAAAAATATTAGTATACGGGATATAAGCTAATGTGAATGCCGTAAGAAGAACCAATTTATTTCTTTTGAGAGTTTAGACTTCGCGTCATTATGATGATCATGACCACATGGGAAGTATCGCAAGTAGATATAGCAAAACGCACGAAGCAATCCATTTTCGTCATCAACCAAAAACAATGACGTCTGTATTGCCAGTCTCATAATAACGACAATAATAGCCTTTTATATTACTAAATTTATAATTTTATTAATCTGGAATATATTATATCTATACCGTATGTCCCCGGATTGAGTTTACAAGAGGAAAAAAATTTTTATTTTTGATTTTACAAAAAAGTGCTAAAGGAATAAAAATTTTTGCTTAATTTCAAATGACCAAATCTGTAATTAGAACTTCAGTACCACTTATCTATGTTCTAAAAAATTTTTTTTTAAATTTTTTTCATCGCAGTACATCTATTATTTTTTAATGGTAGAAGCCTTTGACTTGAAAATGTCATACACTAATTTATTTGTCAAAAATAACTTCAAACTGTAATTCTGTAAGTTTTGGTGAAAATGTTAACGTTATCACAAAAAATATATTTAATACAATGTTACGGTATTGGGGAAAAGAGCTATCGTCGTATTGCTGTAGAATTTAATACAAAATTTCCCGAAGTAACTGTTTCGCGTATGGGTATAAGTTGGTGAAAAAATTTTTGGAAACTGGTTCTGTTCTGAATTTAAAGAAAAAGAAAATAGTACGTGATGAAGATGATGCTACTACAGTTTTAATTTTGGATTCGGTGCAAGATAATCCTAAACTTTCATTGCGGAGACGGGCGCTTCAACTGAATATGAGCAAATCCCATATTCAAAGAGTTTTGAAGGAACGTAAATTATACCCCTTTAAACCGAATTTTAATCATACGTTAGAACCGGGAGATGATGAGAAGCGTGTTTATTTTTGCATGTGGATGGGAAATGAAATAATGGAGAACCAAAATTTTCACAAAAGCATTGTACTTTCTGATGAAGCAACTTTTTCTAGCAATGGTACCGATTCGTCACAACATGTTCGTTATTGGAGTGATACTAATCCTCACTTTAGAATTGCATCAAAACGTCAATACTTTGTTAAGGTAAACGTGTGGTGTGCTGTTTCTTATCATGGAATAATAGGGCCATATTTTTTGGATGCTAATACAAATCAGCATAATTATTTGGAAATGTTGAGCAATTTTTTCTGGGATGGTTTAAGTGAACTCCCTCTTGCTTATCGGCAGAGGATGTATTTTCAACAGGATGGTTGTCCGGCCCACCGTTCGCGCATCGTAGCTGCCTGGCTCAATTAAAAATTCGAAAATAATTGGATTGGCTGGAATGATCCTGTTTAGTGGCCTCCAAGAAGCCCTGACTTAACTATTTTAGATTTTTATTTGTGGGGACGGTTAAAGCAACTAGTCTACATGGACAACTTGCCTAACAATGTGGAAGTATTAAAAAATCGCATTAGAGATGCTGTTGCATCCTTGACGCTTGAAGAAATTCGCAACAGTTACAAGGAACTGCGGCTTAGAGTCGAATTGTGTGCTGAAAGGGGTGGCGAATTAATAGAATAGTTTTAAACATTATTGTTTCTAGCCTAATTATTTTTTTATTGTTGTGATTGAAAATAAAAAATAAAAATTTGTAATTCTAAATAGGGGTTTGACAGTTTCGTAATTCTAATTACAGATTTGGTCATTTGAAATTAAGCAAAAAATTTTATTCCTTTAGCACTTTTTTGTAAAATCAAAAATAAAAATTTTTTCCCTCTTGTAAACTCAATCCGGGGACATACGGTATAATAGAAATTGTAGGATTATTTCAATGAATAATATTATTATTATAATTAAAAATTATAATTTTGGCGTCATTTCAACTAGTTTTATAAAAGATATTAACATAAGATGTTGGTCATCACGAAAAATCCATTACATGTAACTGCCGAATCATGTAACGGTATTTGGTTGTTAATAAACTTAACGATGTAGTTTTATTTACTTATAGTCACAAAATACATTAGTTTATCACTTATTTTATTTAATGAGAATGTAATTAATTTTCTTTTAGAAAATTTTGTCAAATTACACATAAATATAACCTAATTTAGATATAAATATAACCTATAAACTTCACCGTAAATTTTGTAAGTCGACACATGGCTCACATACACGTACTACAACTATTACGTCATATATTTTAATGATGTAAATGGATTGCTTCGTGCGTTTTCCTATACTCGTTTAAGTACGTATACATTGCTGCAAGAATTACCCGCTATAATAACAGTATAAATAGAAGTAGCGATGGGAATCGTGCGATACATCTATGCAGATAGGACTCACTAGTAAACCTTATTGCTAATTAGGGAGGACCACTGCAAATTTTACCTTATATTTTATTGGCTGTCAGAATATACTGTTTTTCCTTTCGAATTTCATTTGGCTTCCTTGTTGTTTCTATTGTATTATTTATTTATTACTTTATTTATTTACTTTAAAATAATAGATTTCATTTATTTCTAAAAATTCGTTAAGTAATTTATTCGTATTTGTATGGTGATACCTAATTAAACTGATTGTTATTTCTTATTTATGAACACTCGGATTACATTTAAGTAAAATATTCCTTTTTTATTTTTAAAGAATGATTGTTCGGTTCTGTCAACATGATAAAAATTTCGATACAAGCATATCTTGACGTATAATCGTACTGATGTCTAGCAGTCAACCACTTAGGGTTGCCTAAGGAAACTAAGTGTGGACCTCATAGAAAGCATACGCATATTATAGGTCCGCATAGATAACGTATTACGTATGCCTATTACAGGCGGCAGCTGTGTTGGCCGTATGTATGGAAACAACGATCATCCATATATTCTTATTCTTACCAGAGTAGTATATGATCTACACTATTTGTCTTGACAATTACCGGAATGGCGCTATTTGAATTAAATTGGTAACGCTATCTGTTGGAGCGAGATTAAGTGCCAATAAAAAATAATTGTACGGAACCAAATCGGGTGAGTATGGGGGATGTGGAAGCAAAATATTTAATTTTTGAAGAATGAGAAGGTATGTTATTACCAGAGGCGCCGATCTCGACGTGCGTTCCACTGGCGTACCAGGCAAACACATATGCCTCTCCCCGCGATCTGCAGTTTTTACAATTTCGTGCGATATTCGTATGTATATTAAGAGAGACGCGTTATATAATTATATTTAATAATAATGATAATGTCACAGCTAGGGGTATCGAGAAAAGGATGACCATTGTCCGACCAAGCAAATAACTTAATAAGTGAATATTCTTATTTAATTTACAACGGCGCCAAAGCTAAATGTACAGTTTGCGATATGTTTCTAATGTGTCCGACAAAACCCCACTGCGAACGATATTTAAAAAATATAAAGCATATATAAGAAAAAAACAGGCGTAAAATCGAACAAGGAATTTTTATTTCATTTATTTGTAACAATGATTTTGTGTAATCTACCGTTTACTTTATTATCAAATGAATCATTTTGTTCATTCTGGAATATATACGCGCAATATCCGTTACATAGTCGTTACAAAAGCGTTACAAAATGTTCTATAATTCGTCCGTAAACGTACTGAACATAGGATTAAATCAGAAATGAAGAATAGGAAACTATGGTTATGTGTGGACGAAACAACAGATCGTGAAAAATATGTTGTCAATGTAATGATACGTACAATGGAACTACTTCAATCGTCGTCATCGATTTTACTAGCTTCCAGAAGAGTACAACAATGTACTGCGGAAGTAATTTCAAAGTTGTTGTTAAATACATTGGAAAACTTTGAACTTTCAACAAACTAACTGTTAATGTTTATGAGTGATGGTGCTTCTATAGGCCGGTCTCTATAGAATCAAAGCATAGCAAAATATTGTGCTAACTTGTTACAATGAATATAAATGAAGAAGAAAACGAGATGGAAATAAAGCAACCGAATCCCGAGTTAAAAATCATAACCAATTTAAGAGATATTGAAGAGATTAAAGAAAAAGTAAATTTGAGACAGGAAAGTTTAAGTGGAAAGTTAATTAAAATATTGCATGAAAATATGAAATTGATAAACGGCGAAATAGTTTTTGCTAAGAATTATAAACATTCAATAAAAATAGATGATAACACACCGTTAAGTTTCAAGAATTACCCAATACCATATCACTACCAAGCAAGAGTAAATGCCGAGTTGCAACGTTTAGAAGAGGCCAATTAATCGAAAAATCGAATACCTATTTCATCAACCCAACTGTAATCGTGCAGAAGAAGGATTCTACGTTAAGGATATGTTTAGATGCCAGAGCTCTCAACCAAAGGATAAAACCCGAATTTGAATTACCCCCAAATATAGAAGTTTTGCTATCAAAATGTGGAAGAAAAACTTGGTGCAGTAAATTAGACTTGAAGAATGCATTTTGGCTCATTAAGTTGGACGAAGGATCAAAGAAGTACTGTAGATTCTGCGTTAAGTACATAGTATGGAATTTCCTAGTATGTCCATTTGAAGTAAAAACATCTCCTGCAGCTGCGATTCGTTTTCTACATAAAATCTTAGATAAATATGATATTTGCGTTACATTATCTAGACGATATTATCATTTTTGCCGATACAATAGAAGAATATTTAGAACATATAAATATAATCTTAACAACACTGAGAAAAGAAGGAATGAAGTTAAATATGGCGAAATGCCAATTCTTTTAAAAAGAGGTAAATTATTTAGGTTACGTGGTAAATCAAAAATGTATATAATTAGATTCACAAAGATTAGACGAAATTAAAAATTTTCGGAGATCCACCAAACAGAAGGCTTTACGAAGATGGTTAGGCTTATTGAACTATTACAGGAAGTTCATTTCCAACTACAGCGAACGAACATTACCGTTATTACAATTATTGAAGAAGAACAAAAAATGGAAATGGAGCTGGACCAATGAACACGAACAGGCATTCATACAGTTAAAAGAAATTTAAGACTCCATCACCCAAATTTTCTACTACCGTTTATTGTAAGAACTGATGTATCCAACAACACCATTGTTGCTGAACTGGTACAATTGCAAGAAGATATCGAAGTTCCCATACATTTAATAGCTAGAACATTAAAACCAACTGAAATAAAATACAAAGGTATTTTTAATAATATAAAATATTATTAAATATCTGGTGTGAAGAACACATTACTAATTAGTGAACCTGTATTTGTGTTCTTCACACCAGATTTTTAATAATATTCTATATTATTAAAAATACCTTTGTATTATACAAAACTGGCGGGGTTTACCTACTCATCTATGTTTCAATTATTCTGAAATAAAATATTCCATATCTGAAAAGGAAATGTTAGCTATTGTTTTTGCTATAACAAAACTCAAGTATTATTTAATTGGGAAGAAATTTATTCTTGAAACTGACCAGAAAGAATTAATTAACATCATGCATACTAAATTAAACAATAATCGCATATACCGTAAATATACAGTATGAAATGGAAATTCGATATAAAAAAGGGAAAGACATGATCACAGCGGATGTGTTAAATATAAAAGATGGGCAAAACAAAAAACAATGTTTCATGGTTTTAGTCTTATGGCGAAAACTATTCGATTGTGTCAACCTGAGGTAGACGCTTTAATAGCGCATATAAAAGCAGTCCTTGTCAAATCCCCAAAACCGTGTCCGCGGACTATGTCCGGTATCCCTGAACCACCAGAGCCGATTTTTTACACGTTGGGGAACATGGTTTTACTTTTTTAAATATTTTAAGGATATAAAGAACGTGGTTTTTAATTTCGATCCGAAAGCCGCTCTCAAGCAAAGTCAGTCCAAATTTAAAGATAGTCTGGTTAAAACAGGTTTAAAAAGTATTCAGAACAATTGGCAGACAATCGGACAATGTCCTTCGCTGCTGTTGGTGGAATCTGTCAAAATAGTGAAATCTTTGCGCGGTAGAATACGTACAAAATTCTTGTGTTCAGGCCAATCAATTGAAACAATAGCCCATCGTGTGTTAGAGTGATACATGGGAATGGAACTTGGAATGCCAAAGATAATACATGTAACGCATTTTAGCCCATGAACTCAAAACTTTAAGAGACAAATACTTCTCAAAAACGATTATATCTGAAAAAAAGAAATTACTTATTCGTAAAGAGTTTGCTCTAAGTGGTACATTGGTTAATTCTATCATCTTAAAGAATCTAAGCATTTGGTAGGCCGCATTCGTCATGCTAGCGTTGAATATCGACAACCAGGCAATTGGCGATTATTGGACGATAATGCACCTTCTCAGGATTTGCCAATTTTCGCCGTTTTATTCCAAAAATTAGATCTTTTTTGCTCCCACATGCTTCGTACTCACCCGATTTGGCTCTGCACAATTATATTTTATCCCATTAGTCATGTTTGAAAAAGGAAACTGTTTTGCGGCAATTTAAAACAATCAACGATCAACGAGGAGCAATCACGACATAGAAAATCATTTGATGTTTCTTTGAACGAGCAAATAATTGTTTTTCTGTTGCTCTTTCCTAAACATTTTTGAATTTTTTAAAACATTATGATTACTTTGGCTACAAAATGTATGCATGTAATATAAAAATGAATTATTATATTATAAACGAGGATGAGCGTGTGGTTAAATAGTTTTAGAGATGGAATTCTAGGCGTACTATTCCTGGTTTATTTACAAAGAAATTTCCGAATAGACCAATACCTAGCAAATCTTTAAGACTATTTTATTAAACCATTTTAAATGTTTTGCGTAACGTAGTTAATAATAAAGTACCGGGAATAGCAAATGTGAGCAATGAATTATCAGTATGTACTTATAGAAACTACTACTTTATCGCTTCCTGAAAACGATTAGTTAAGCGAACATGATAATTAAATATATGTTTGTGCATTAACAAAAGCAGCTTTTACAATACGAGTCAATATATTTTTACATGACCGTTCAAATAACAAAATTTCTATATTGCTATATTTGATTGCGAGAAAATTAAGATTTTCAGTAGTTACATCTCGAGTGCATGCCAAATACGCGAATATTTTTAAGAGTGCACGAAGTGCACGAGTAAAAATGTTCAAGGATGGTATGCAAGAGGGATATATCGATGATTATTTCTCGCAGAAAATTTCACGCAATTTTGATAGTAAGAATTTCACAATAGAAATAATAAAAAACAAAAAAAAATACTTTTGGATGAATTAGGATAAAAAAATAGAGATTGTAAAAGTATCGTAAATATGAGATTTCAAACGTAAAAAAAAATAAATTCACAAGACACGCTAATTATTGAAACAATTTAATTTTAAATTTAAATGTGTTCTATTCCTTTTGGTCAATCAAACTCAAATCAAATAGATGAAGAAATTCGTACGTTAACGTCTGTAAATACAATAAAAGCGAATACTTGTGGATGGAAGCAGTTTGAAATATTCTGCAAGGAAAGAACTTACTTATTTAATGGAGATATATTCTATAACCCAGGTAGCAGAAATCCTTAAAGATTTTGCCTTTAATATGTAAACGCAAGACGGGTCCAAATACAAAAAAAGATCAGTGGAACAGAATCTCCAAACTGCTACCCGAAAAATTTTACAAAAAATTTGGAACAACTTTCGATTCATTTAAAGGTATTTAAAACCGCAAGAAATGCACGAGATGCAAAACGAAGAAAACTGCAAGCCTTTGACGAGAAAAGAAAAAAATAGTGCTTCAATTTTAAGTGAAGACGAACAGAACCAAATCATAGTTTTATTAGGCGAAGATACTTCCCAGTGGTTGCGAAGTAAGTTTTATGACATAGTGACATTGGAACTAGCTTAGCGTGGTGGTGAAGCGAGTGTCTGATAACTTTTTTAAAATATAAAAAGATAGTTTTGGATACTGTTAAAATTCGCGGAAGTACTCTTGAATTTCGGGAATTCCATAATTATCATATTCGTAAAATTTGACATTTTTAACCTATAATTACGTTGCCAGTTCGATTGAAAACCGAAGAGTTTTGTCTCAACAGAATTTAACAAAGTAATAGTTTTGTCAAAAATGGAAACCTTGAATCGTGATTTTCAAGTTATGATTTGACGATTTTAGATACGATTTGACACCAAAGCAATGTGTGGAAAAGCTTAGTTCGGTATTTGGGAATGAAGCACCATCCAAAACTATGGTTTACAAATGGTTCCCAGAATTCAAGCGTGGAAGATCAACGTTTTGTGAAGGGTATCCATGCACCTCTGTTGTTGCGAAAAATATCGATGCTGTGCGTGAGCGTGAAATGATTTTATCAGATCAACATGAGATATACAGTGAGATAGAGGCGTCATTAGGTATTGCGGCGAAACAAATACTTACGATTTTGCACGATCATTCACATGTCAGGAAGCTTTGCAGTCGTTGAATCCCTCAAAATTTAAAAGACGAACAAAAACGTTTGACAGTTCAAGTGGTGCAATGAAATGTTAAAAAAAATTGATTGTGGTCGTTCAAATTCTGTATATAACATTGTAACAGGTGACTGGATATATTTATATGAGCCTCAAACTAAACAGCAATCGACTGGGTGTTTACCTAAACCAACGAAAGTGGTGCGGTCACGAAGCGTTTCGAAAGGAATGATTGCTTGTTTCTTCGGAAAAATGTTGCAACTGTTGCATTAGAGGATCAACGAACAGTAAATGCTGACTGGTATACGTCAATTTGTTCGCCGGCAGTTATCGATGAAGTCAGAAAAAAAAAACCTAAACCGACGAATCATTGTTCATCATGACAATGCAGCGCTCACTCAGCACAACAAACTATCGAGTTTTTGACCAACAGGAACATCAAATTAATGACTCATTGCCCATATTCGCCAGATTTAGTGCCCAATGACTTCTTCTTATTATTCCGAAACATCCAAAATAAAATGCATGGGAAGCGGTTTTCATCGCCTGAAGAGGCTGTTGAAGAATTTAAATCACTGGTTTTGGAGATACCTCGCTCATAATGGAAAAAGTGTTTTAAAGATTGGTTTTATAGGATGCAAAAGTGTATACATCTTAAAGGGGAGTATTTTGAGAAACAGTAAAGCGATTTACATAGCGTAATTTGTTTTATTTCACAATTTTCCGCGAATTTTAGCAGTGGCCCTCATATAACCCAATATTTAGTAAAACCTGTCAAGCAGGTGGAAAGCCGCTAACACAAAAGAAATAGTTGGTTGAAAATAAAATCAACCCGGATCGGTGTCTAATTTGTTAATTTTTATACAGTCATTTAATACTTGTGACAGACTGCCGCTGAAAAGATTGGAATAAATGTAAGACGTAATAAAATAACAAACCATTCTAATCGATCAACAGCTGTAACCAATCTTGCAAAACATGGTGTAGCAGAACATGAAATTATTAAAATAACAGGTCCTTCAAATATATCTTCCTTAAACTCACCACGGGAATATAATTTGAAAGCTACGAGAAGCATCCAAAAAAGAAAATGTTAACAATGTTTTAACAAACACTGGTTCCAGTACAGGGAGTAATTCATATAGCAATTGTACTTTAAATAATAACTATAACTATTATTGTTCAAATAATAGTTATAATATAAATATCAATATAGTATATTAAGAAACAAGTTTCATAAGGCACTATTTTGCCGCACGAGATCAGTTTAGAAAACGAGCCGCGATAGCGGCGAGTTTTCTAAAGAGGGAGTGCGGCAAAAGGCCTTATGAAACGAGTTTTTTATAATATTTTTTCTATTTTGCATTTTTTACATTAATAAATTGGAATTATTTAATTTGAAAGTTCAGAGTTTTATTTTTATATAAAGCATGCTGTTGGTCACATTGATACTTGACATTTTCAAATTTAAATTTTGCTATCCGCGAAGTACATTATATTACATATTATTTATTAATTTTCGTTAACATTAGTTCATATTTTATTTAAAAATATAAACATGAGTGACATAGAAACTAACATATTTTGTTGTCGATTGGATACAATAATATACGTTGTTTGTGCAAAGTACGTAGACAATCATATCTGTCAAAAGTACTTAAATTCTTAAAATCTAATGACAGCAATGATATTTATTTCTGTGTTCGAACAACGCCAACATTGAAAAATGAAAAAAAGCGTATCGAAATGAAGCTCATTTCGATACTGTTTTGGGTGTCATAATGAGTTCATTTCGAACGTAAAATAGAAAAAATAAATTTTGATAATTAAAAGCCGAAATGTTTTTAAAATGTCAAAAAATATTCACTTTATGCACATGTGCGAATACCAGGATATTTTCATGGTGCATCAAATACTCGGTGATATTCGCCCGTTACTAGGTTTTTCTGTAATTTGCATTAATATAATTGGTTGAAACTTTCTGAGGGAAATAGTCACAAATAAGCCTGTGTGTAGCTATAATATCAACAAGATAATAAGTTTTGGGAAGGCAGCGTAATAGAACACATTTATACAATCTTATGGACGCATTGGGACGAAGCAGCGAAGAATTGTCGGTAAAGTACGTTTTTGTTAGATTATTATTAATTATTGTAAAAAAAGGAATATAACTCCGCCTGTGCACCACGATGTGTGGATTGAGGAGTTCGTCGGTACACTGCCAGTTCCAAGGCCGGATAAAGGAGGAAGGTTGAGGCGATAGGCTGGCTCCCTATCATCCTGAAAACAGTTTTCTCTGCTAAAAAACTTAACAAAATTAAAAATTAAAATTAAAAAAATTATACATAAGATGGTTCATATAATATTTGGCATCACTTGGTAGCATTCGATGATGCCAAATATTATATGGATCATCTTTTGTATAAGAAATTGTTTAATTAAATTGCTCATTCAAAAGTTGCAAGGGATATACAGTACTTTTCCCCAAGCCGATATATGCATGATTTTGCTCTGTCGACACTTTTTCGCGAATATCTCGAGAACCGGAGGAGATATCGGATCGTTGTATTGTTATTCATAATTAGCGCACACGAATACATAAAATACTGTAATCGACATTGAAAATCGACATTTTTCTTTGCCAAATTTTCCAACCGCTTGTTTTAAAACGCCTGTACATTGTGTTTACGTAGAGCAAATTGATCGGTATGGCAACTTCAATTTTCGCAAAATTGACGTTGTCATTTTGGAAAATTTCGATTTTTCTAAAGTAAGTGGAAAACCGAGGGTTTTGGTTAGGACCACTCGATTCTGGCCGTTGAATCCGCATCTGGCGATTTCACAGAGGCATCTAGACGATTTCGAAAAACTTTGATATTTATAACTTTGTAAAAAAATTGTTCTTTTTCTCACTTCAGAATACAATCCAGATTTCTAGTTGTAACTCATGATATTGTAGTTATTTTAGTTGTCGATAAAGAAAACAAACTAGAATTTTTCAATATGAAATTTCATATTTACATTGTATAAAAGTTTGGCAGTAACAAAACCTATCAAATTACATCTTTTTTATTAATTGAACGTTTTATGAAATTGTTATTTCCATTATTTTTATTTGAGTTTTATTAAGTAGATTTTTTAACGACAAAATTATCGTTATTTAAAAAAAAAGCGTAACCGACAACTAATATGTAATGTATATTTGTTTGCGGTTCGTCTCACCGCATTATCCTGTTTCAGAATTAAATCGCGTATTTTATCTACCACATTTTATACACTTTAATTTATAAGAAAGCAACTACTTGAAGTTTTAATTAAAAAACTTTCCATTAAATATAATTGTTTCCTTAGACAAATTACGATAGAAATTTCTGTTATATGTTGCAAATGGATCCTAATTTTCATGCCATTAACGACATTCCTCATTAATGGTTCGGTTATACACAATTGTTTATTATTTTTTTCTACAAATCTTTCAAATATTCAGATTAAGTGCTATGTTTATAATTATTAGTTTAAATTTTCTATCAACAATATTCCTATTTAAGTAATAATAGTATACGGAAGCTATTATTACGATATTTTATACCTATATATTTTCACTAATTAAGAATTTATTGTGTTAATTTAATACTATTATTATTTTTACTATTTATACCTGCATGTTCGATTTAAATCTTTTGTATTTTCAATATACATGGTTGAAATATTTCTAGCAAACTTATAATAACATTTCGAGCTGTCTGGAAAAGAGGTGAATTCTTCCACTGAGTCTTTAAGTTCGACACCAGTAAGTCTGGAACTTGAGCACAATACTCTTTATACCACCCTCAATATCCTGCTCAGGAAAAATTTAAGTAGACTCGTCAGATCTAATATATCTTTACCGAAATGTTTCTGTCCCGTCAGCTCTTCACAAGTACATATTACCTGAAGGCTAGTTTCTTTCTATTTTTCACATCTCCTACAATAAGGCTCGCTACCAAGCCCATGCTCTTAAAGAAGAATATCCGGTTAAGCCGGTGATAGTCTTAATTTATTTTTTGTTACTTCTAATTAAGTTGGCTGAAAGCCTAGATCCAACTTTCTTAGTAGTTTCTTAGTTGGGATTGTAGTAGACCGTTAACCTTTATTTCTTTATTTTCCCTTTCTAGCCATAACCAGATCTCCCTTCTGACGAAATCTTTAGCGTTTCCATAAACAGGTGCTACTATGAAATTTCCCTTTGAGCCATCCTTGGCTAGTTAAGTAGTGAATTGTAGTACGTGTAGCTTTTTTTGTAGTGTTTGTATAACGCCTCAATGTCTTAAGCTGGAAGCTTAATTGATATATGAGTACATAAATAAATTATTGACCCACCTATTGACGAGTGTTATTCTATTTCTAATGAGCCTAGTAAAGTAAAATACACAAATTTTTGAAAAATCATATTTATTTACAATTTTTCTAAATGTACCTCGCCACATTCAATGCATTTTTGTATCGGTGAAAACTAATTTTTAAACATTTTCTTCAATCTTTCCGCGTTAGGTTGTTTATTAATTTTAAATACGTCAACCGCTTCTTCTCTCGATGTTAAACGTAAACCCCGTGACTTACATGTGGAGATAGAATCACTAGGTGTCAGGTCGGGATTATATGGCGATTGATCCATATATACTTAAAACAACTTTTGATGGAGCCGCCTTATTTTGTAAGATTCAAGCTGTCAATTGTGTTTTTCTTTCAGGATCATGCAGTATATCAAAATTTAATCACCTGTAATGATATTATACACTCGATCAAACGAATCATTGACAAAACGATCTAGTGTAGATCTGCAGCATATCACATGAACTTCTCTCTGAACCGAAGTAAAATTTTGAGAAATCCTGGGAATAAAGTTTAAGATTCAAATGTTTATGTGAGATAATGTTACCTTCACACCAATAGTTAGGGTTGTTTGAATACTTCTTACAACTTGCCGGTTCTCTTACATTACGTTCTGAAGAATACCTACATTACTTTCACTAACAGCCCTATTTAGCTTAGGAACTCCAAACGTGTCCTTTCAGGAAAGTCGAACATGTTGAAGTACGAAGGTGGGTCAATAAGTCCTTGAAAATTGAGATAAGAAACACTCTATTCGGCAAAAATATGTTTTCCTTTTTAACGTAATCTCCTTTCGTTTCTCCAATTATTTTATGCCCTCTAAATAATACCATTTCTCGAGACCTTCAAAATGGGCGTTTATTTCATAGTTGACCTCTTCATTCGATCCATATCTCTTACCTCCGAGGCATTTCTTCATATTTGGAAACAAGAAATAGTCGCACGAGCGAGCAATTTTGTCATTGGGACTGCGGACTTGTGCGCCGGTGCATTGTCCTGGTGAAAGAGAACTTTTTTCTCACCAAATGCGGTCGTATCGGATCAATCGATCCAATAGCTCTGCATAATATGTACAGGTGATCGTTTTACGTTTTTCAAGGTAATCGATGTGAATGATACCGCGCGTATTCCAAAAAAAACTATCGCCATGATCTTATTGGCCGACACACCCACACCTTGGCTTTCTTTGGCTTCGATTCACCACGAGAAGTCCACTGTCTTGACTGTTCCTTATTCTCTGGTGTGTTGTGATGAATCCGTGTTTCGTCCACTGTTACGAAACGGCGCAAAAACTCTTTCGGATTGCGATTGAACATCGCCAAACTTTCTTTTGAAGTTGTCAAACGATGGCGATTGTTGTCAATTGTGAGCAAACGCGGATTTATTCATATCCAAATATTTATAGAAAATTGAAATCACTGATCCATGTGATATCCCTGTAGTCTCTTCAAGTTCGCCGTCATTTAATACCGGAGATTTTATCGACCATTTCTGGTGTGGTGACCTGTTTTGGGCGACTAGAACGTTCGCCCTCACTTGTGTTGATAGGAACGCACCGAAATTCAGTAAACCAGTGGCGTGTGGTTCCAATCGATGGTGAAGAGTCGCCATAATATTTTTCAAGCTTTTTTTAATTTGAATAATGGTTTTTTCGCGCAAAAAAATAGTGTTGAACGAGCACACAAAATTTTTACGAAAATGCTTGTAGACGTGTGTTTGAAATGGCTGTCATAACAAAACTGCTTGACAGAACAATCTGAAAATTAGGGTGCGTTCTTTAGAAAGATGTGTCTTGACAAGCACAATGTTGGATTTCAAGTGGCAGCGCCATCTGTTCTAATTTTCTGGTACTTCTTGACACACCCTTGTACATTGTACCACCTATGAAAATGTCAAAATTAATGCTGTTTGTTCAATTCCATGATTTCTCCTGGAGATAATTACTTTAAATCTTTGCAGTTAAGAACTACTCTAGCATATTTTTCTAGTGTCACTGTCATTAAGGTTGCAAAAATAATTGGGATAATATGTTAAACAAAATTTGTAGTAAAATATAGTATTTAAATGAGTATTTAAATAAATCTCATAGTGAAACAAGCCAAGTGTTTTAATTTATTTTTATTATTTACTGTATGAAGTTAAAATGTTTCACCAAGAAGTATCTGCAACAACAGCCGAGAATAAAATATAATGGCCTAATAGAGAGGCTCAGCGAAAACAGAAATGCCATCGTATTTATCAGAATATGTATATATAATAATTTAATACAGTAATGTGGAAATTTGAACTGGTCATGATCGAAATATTTATATATACAAAAATATCATCAAACCGAGTAATCTCTTGTCAGCACCTTTGCTGTCCGACTTCCTTTTCTGGGTTGACTATGGAAATATTGCCCGATGGCTTCCTTCTTATTTAAAGATCTTGTGCAATACAACCTTCCGTGACAATATTTTTATAAATTCATGCCTAACATTTGCCACAAATTTTCAATCGAGCTTTAGATCTGTGAGGAAGCGTATTAGACACTACAGTATTCATTCTTTGATGATCTGAGGGTAGTCCTTAGGTAGTCCTTGTGCTGCTAGACGGAGTAATCACTTCGTTGTTATTTATTTAATTTATCTACACTTCTCTATAATTCTTGCATCTTGCAATATCTTAAGGTATTTTCGAACATTTAAAGTACCATCGATGAATCATAACTGCATCTTATTACAGGTAATGGAGCTTCAAACCATCACGTGACCTTCTACATGCTACACAGTAAATATAAAGTTGAACTTGAAAGACAGAAATCATCAATGAAAAAAAATGTGACGGCATAAATAACTTAACATTTTAGTTTGGCGGAGTAGTGTATAAATAGAGTTGTATAATAATATATGGTACATTTTTACTGTTCAAAAATTCTGTTACAATAGCTACTTGAGTGCAAGCGTTATTAGATTCCACTTTCCAATCAACTCAGGTCGTTTGCTGGGAATGTAATCCTTGATTAACTAACAAAAAACTAGTCCAACACCAGCTGCTTAGAAGAAGGATCTCTTGTATTGGTGAAAAAGGTTAATTTATGAAAATTGAGTAGTATCGTACAAGTATTCCAAAGAAAGGATGAAGTCAATAGAGTGACAGAAGTAAATACCGCATACGGAATTATTAAAAGTGTTTCTACAAAACTACGTCATCTGCCAGTACAAGACAAAACATAGTTATATTTGTTGAAAGGCTTGTTTCTTTTAAGGCCAGGGCCATATTGTGACAATTATGTCCAGTTTAAGTTCATATACTTTACCGCGTCAGAAGTGAGAGTAAAAAATGTAGTTTTTTTTTGCTGTAAGTAAAGGTGAGTTCTGATACATAACACCTACATACAATCTGTCCTTGAAATAAAAGACAACATATGAAAATGGAAAGATGTAATTATATAGAATATAAATCCAAAATATTTTCCCAAAATTCCCTCTTATAAGGAGAAAAAAATTACAAAGATATTTAAAAAATATTTATCACCCCACTGTGCAGTTATAAAAAATATCAGAGACGATATCTTAAAGTTGACCGGCAATAACAAAAATAATCGTTTTGTTATTGTGTATATGATCCAGCTGTTACCTATGTAAACATACGCTATAGCGTATGTGTGTGTAAGGAATTTATTATTTATATATATATTCTGAGTGTTTTGAATTCATAGGCGTCACGTAATACAATTTTCGGTGTGTTTTAATATCGCGATTCGCGTCGTAATTGAGTCACAATATTTTGATTTACATTCTATATAATTACATCTTTCCATTTATCATATGTTGTCTCTTTATTTCAAGGACATCCTATATATGTAATGTATATATTAAAGTTACTCTTAAGTTATAAAGAAAATAGTTCAAGTAATTATAACAAGCGTTTTCTTGAAATGAAATAAGGACCAGTAATAAACCCCAACATAAATGTCATTTATATCATAAATATTAATTGCACCTACTACAAATAATATTAAATACCGTGATATGCATTTGGGCAAGGAGCTCATTTGACGTACTAACATCTGGAAGAAATGCAAACAACTAGGCATTCAATGCCTAAAGTTCAGTTAACGGTCGGGACGAAGATACCAACTTCAACATTGAAACAAGCTACATCAGCTTCAAGTCATTATGAATCTTTTTTTGTAGGTTTGAAGAATGGTATTGAAATAAAACATCAGCATTATCAAAAGATTGCTGTGTAAAGTGTTGGACGTTATCACCAATGCTCCTTGGTTGGTTACAAATAAAGGAATATATAGTGATTTGGGGTAGCCACTTTAAGTGAAATGCTGTGTAAAATAGCTACGGCGGCTATAAAATCATCCTATCATGTTAGCAATAAATCTGGTGGACAACGGTCAACAAACAAAGCGATTGAAGTATAGTACAGATTTTGTTGAGGATACATTTAATATCCTTTTGCAATATTTTAATTTTAAACATTTCAAACATACGCATTTCCAATTTTATAAATATTTAACGTTCATTTTCGAATTTAAACTACTGTATAACATAATTTTTATCACTACATTCAAATTGTAAAACTTTTTTTAAGTTCTAATTTTATTTATTTATTACCTACTTTATAATTTAGACCACTCGTTTTATTACCTAGGGTTGATTTATTGCTCTATACATCAGACGGCTTGCTTTATTACCTTGGATTATAGTGAAGACTATTGTAAACCTTGGATATTATTGCTTCTAGGCACAATTTCCACGAAGTAATAATACAAAAATTCCCCGTTACGATTTCAAACAATACACCGTACAAGTAATCCGCGTATGTTAATATATAATAGTGTAGGGGTAGTGGTATATTTTTACCTATTAAAACAGTAGAGAATAGATCTGTATGAACTCAACGTCAGTACAAGACACATCGTCTTAAGACAACAGTCACACATTTAACATCATAATAAGTAACCGCACAAGTCACACAGTCTTACTTTAAACATCAACATAACAATAATATTTTTAACAAACAACAGGGTTTTATATTAGTATAAGTCATTGTCGATCCAAAATCAATGTATATAGTGTAAATAAATATATTTAAATAAAATTGCATTTATTCATTTAACAAACAGTCACCCAAGATTTTAATAGTGTATGCAGCCTTACAGCCTGTGCACATTGACGTCGTGATTCTAGTAACTGGATACAACTATAACATTGGTCCTTCACAAACCGTAGTCACCGCAACAATTTGGTTACAAGAATAATCAAGCCCGTACAGATTTAAAAAATACGAACTGTGAAGTACTATGAACTTTAAAAACTAGTACGTAGTTACTTCGGTTCAGTGTAAAATAATAATATATAGAGACAGCTGCTTATTAGATCAGATCCCTTTCATGTCAAAACTAGTATTCCATATAAATGCTTATCATTAATTTAGTAATAGATTGCATTGTAACTAGGCAGCAAAAAATTTAATAAACAGAATCGTATTTAATCGTCTGTATACTTTTTGTATCACTGTATCTCGTATTGTGTAGTATGAAAAATTTATCATGCATTTACTGCATTACCAAATATGCATGCACGTATTATGTCATCACAGTCATCACTCATCACAGATGCGACAATGTTCAATGGTGTTCGTGAGATGGCTCGACTCGACGTTGCATTATGAAGTATACCGTCACGTGAATAAGCCAGTCAGCGCAAAACAAGGTACAAATACGTTGATGTTAAAAAGAAAGTGATTAGAGATAGTAAAACTTATTTAGTTAAAATGTGTAATTAAATGAGAGCATAGCTCTGTGCATGATTTGAGAGTGCTGTTAGGAAAAGAGCGCATATTGGCGACGCACCTTCGTAACAACAATGGAGGGATGGATATTTCCCTCGAATTGGAGAAGAGGCGTGTGCTTGGATATTAGCCTGTAATAATATTGAAACAGTAATTACAATGCCATGACAATATTTTAAAAAAATAAGATAAAATACAAAATACAAATTTAAGTAAATATAATCATAATAATATTCTTTATCGCCCAACAGGCCAAAGCCTAATTACAGAATAATATTCATAAATTAGGTGAATACAACATAAAAAGTGAAAAAATAAGTAATTTAAATAAAGTGTTTCAAAATATTAATTATATGAAATGAAAAATATACAATTATTAAAAAATAATAATATTGATAACAGAAAACCAAAAGAAAGGTAATATTATTATTAACGAAGTATATCCAGATGTTTATTTCCAATCCTCGAGAGAGCGTAAACTGTTGGGTCTCGTAAATGGAACCACAAAAATACTGAAATGCATGGAGTTGACCAGAGACACAAAAAACACATTCTAAGGGACACTAAATGATGTTATTGATTAGTTTTAGTAGGAATTTTTCACATATAGCATCCCTTCGTGCACTGTTGGATATGTGATGGCCACATAATAATTTATCTTGAGGAGTGCCTCTCTTCGACTAACTTCCATCGAGCATGAAAGACATGAATTTGAGGAATCTGCGATTAATACGGATAAACGTTGATCATTTTTGACTAAAAATCCATTAGAATGGAAATTAGCAAACAAATTTTGACACTGTCGTTCCCTTAAAGCTTTAACACCATACACAGCACAGAATTGCTCACTTTTTGTAATCTCGCGATATGTTTTTTCTTTATGAAAGAAGAAAAGCAAAATATGAAGATTTTCCATTTTTCAACCGACGATAAATAAGAACTACACAACCTATAGATACATGTTTTTAGAATGGCAATTGAAGTTCCAACTATGAAAGAACAACATGGGTTTACGGAGTGACTATAAATGATTGAAGCAAATATTTAATTTGGCAATCCTTAAAAAATAGCTAGCTTGATCGCTTATATTTATATTTTTGGATTTTAGTTATTTATTGTACAAGTGTGTTATGTTACAAATAAGTCACGCGAGAAAATGTTTAGCTCACGAGTCCGCTAGGACGAGTGAGCTACTTTTCTCAAGTGACTTATTTGTAATTAACACACGTGTGCAATACAAAACTTTATCCAACACCTCTTAAGATCCGTTCAAAATGGCTTTTAATGTTTTATAAATTTGACGTTCCATGTCAAATTTAAATTATAAATTTGACGTTCCATGTCAAATTTAAATTATAAACGACTAATGCAAAAAGTTCATATACAGTAATGCAGTTACTATGGAGAATAAATAATGCAAATCAACAAGCAAACAAAATTAGTGATTGATTAATAATACTGCAGTTAAAAGTTGATGGTAATGGAAGAGTTGCAAGAGGCTGTTTTCATTCCGCTAGAAGTTAAGAAAGAAGCTCAAGCAGCATGTTATAAATTACTGCCAAAAAAATCGAAGGATAATTATGACAAAGAATTTCGTCATTTTGAAGAATGGAGAAAACAGCAAAGTATCGCTGGAATTAACGAAGAAGTTATGCTGGCGTATTTCCATATTTATAGAAGGAAAATAGCACCTTCTTCATTGTGGACGCAGTATTCCATGTTAAGAAGTACTTTGAAAGTGTATATGAATAGTGACATATCGAAATACGGAAAACTGATTTCCTATTTGAAGAGTGAGGCAAGAACCCACAAGTCCAAAAAGGCGAAAATCTTGGAGAGGCTACATATAGAGAAGTTTCTGAATGAGGCTCCTAACAATAAATATTTGATGATGAAGGTATTATTTATTTTCTTATATTTAATTCAAAGTATTTATTCATTATTCGTTCGTGTATTATATGCAGGTGGCCTTAATAATGGGTATATCAGGTGCGTGTCGTTGTGATGAAATAACTAAGCTGAAAGTTGACGATATAGAAGATAAAGGAGGATACTTGTATGTTTCGATACCTGACACAAAGACAAACGTATCTAGAAGTTTCACTGTTATGGCAGAAGGATTTACAACAGATATTCTTGACCTCTACCGAAAATATGTCTGTATGAGACCAAAAGGTATTCCACATGGCAGATTCTTCCTAAATTACAAGAAAGAAAAATGCACTATCCAGCCAGTTGGAATTAACACCATTTCTAAGATACCTCAGAAAGTTGCATCTTTCCTGAACCTACCAGAAGCTCAATTATATACAGGACATAGTCTGAGACGTTCGTCAGCATCTCTTCTGGCAAACGCAGGAGCTGATATTACAACAGTTAAAACGACATGGTGGGTGGAAATCGTCCATTGTGGCAGAAGGTTATACAAGATTCAATATCCAACAAGATTGATATAGCCAGAAACATACAAGGTCCAGACAGTCTAACGTCCTCGACTTCTGGTCATCAAATTTCTGTTCAGGATACTTCAAATACGTCTTCTAGTATAACTCTAAATTCGAATAACCTGAATGCAGAGTCAGATACAAAGAGGATTTCCTTCAACTTTAATATTAATGTAAATGTTAATTAGTTGCTATTGTTTACCCTTTAGAATTAATATAAATGTGTTAATACTATAGGAGTTTGAATGTCTCTATGCAATCTAAATTTCACCTTGTTTTATCTCACTAGTGAGATAAATTATGTTTTTAACTCACTAGTGAGTTATAAGCTACATAATTGATTTAAAATCGCCATAGTTATAGGTTATTATTAGGAGGTGTTGGATAAAAATATTTTATGCAAATATGAATGAAAACACAATTTATTTACAAAAAACATTTATTTATAATTTTTAAAGTATACTCTTCCACAGTCAATGCATTTTTGCATCAGTGAAAACTATTCTTGAAAACATTTTCTCCAATCTTCTGGCCGTAGTTTGTTTATTTCATCTTTAAAGGCATCGACCGCTTCTTCGGTCGATGTAAAACGTAAACCCTGTGATTTATCCTTTATCCGCGCAAATAAGAAGAAGTTATTATGTGCTAGGTCTGAACTATACGGTGAATGGACCCATTATTTCTACGTTTTGGGCATTTAAATACTCAGTTGTTTGAGCGGCAGTGTGGGCCCGAGCGTTATCTTGATGCAAGATGATCTTTCCTCTTGGACGTTCTTCGTGAACATTTTGAAGAATCTGAGACTAACAAACTGTAGTATACCATTCTGAATTAAAAGTATGTCTATCCTCTAGTGCTACAGTGGAAACATGCCCAGTAATTCAAAAAAATGTGGCGACCATCTTCTTGTTTCGGCTTTTTTTCACGTTGGAGCGGACTCATTCTCAAAGACCCACACTGACGATTGTTGCTTTTTTTTCGGGATCATAGCAGTATACCCATGCTCCATCACTTGTGATGATGTTGTACACCAAATAAGACGATCCACGGTTAAAGTGATCTAGTGTTGATCTGCACCATCTCACACGGTTTTCGTGTTGAATCGAACACCAATCTTTAAAATTGCTTGAATGCATTCTGACAGTAGTAGGCCGGTGCTCTTCAATCATATTCCGAATAAGACCAATATTTTTTTCTGTAACTGCTATTTTTGGTTTAGGAGCTCGAAAACTGCCATCTAAGGAAAGTCGAGACCGCGTTGATAGTCATTGTACCACCGCTTTACGGTGGCGAAGGAGCATGACTTGTCACCAAACACCTGATTCATTTCCTCAAAACATTCTTTACGGCATAAGCCACGCTTGAAATTGTAAAAATCGCAGCTCGATAATGCTGCTTGTTCAGTTCCATGGCTTATTGGCGAAAAGATTACTTTAAACTTATGTAACTTATAAACAATCAGGTATATTTGACAACTGTCACTGTAACTAAACTTGTAAACAATTAGATTGAAATTGTCAAACGAAATTTGTTGCAAAATATCACCGCCTACTAGATAGGCTCAACGGGAAGAGAACATCCCTCGTATACAGCTAGAATTACTAGTAAATCAACCAGAAGTGAGATTTATAAAATGATAGTTGAAACAAATTTTACGAACCTATATTAGAAATAATACAATTATATACAAAGAAAATTATTTTAAAAAATGCGGAAATGTTGGTCGTCTTTTTGTAAACAACATTGAAATCGTCAGAAATTGCACATTTGCAATTGCCTCTCAATTGCGTACCGTACATCTGGCTAATTGTTTATGAGCTTTCGGAATATTACGTTTTTTAAATAAGAGAATAACTAAAACTCCAGAAACGAATCAGTTGATTTACTTGTCTATAAACCCACACTTATGAAACGGTTTGGCAAAAATTAGTGCAAGTAATTCATAGTTGTATAACATGTGGTCCCAAAATGTCTTCGGAAAAAATTTAGATGATTCGTAGTTGCACTAAATGACATTTGATTAAGTTGTCGCTGAAAGTCATATGTCATAATTAACTCGTTTGAATTAAGACAAATTTAGTTTTTGTGATCTGGTTTAGCAAAATGTCTTATAAGCTAGAAACATATTCGTAAAGGAATTTACAATCTAGTTGGGCAAATGTCCCTGCGTGATATTGTTGTCGACATTTATCGTGAACAAAATATTTCTTTATCAACAATTTATCAAACCATAAAGGAATGTGAAGAGGGAATACACTGTGTTAATTTGCCCAAACGTGGTCGATCAAGAATTTCGAGCCAAGTGAGCGAACAAATAATGCTTAAAGCTATTAAGGGCAGAGTTGGAGTTTCACAGCGAAAAATAGGTCGAAGATTCGGCATTTCAAAGAAATGTGTGAAATAATGTGTTGTTTCGAAAACGGAGTAAAGCACTAAAATATACCACGGCCCAGTTAGAAAAAATACCCAAGTGTTGTCGTGCGCTAAAGCGCATCTATTTTGGCAATAAACTGATTCTAATGGATGATGAGAAATATTTCACCTTGTCCCATTCAGAGATGAAGGGAAACGATGGTTTTTATACTGACGACATGGAAAACACATTAGACAATGTCAAATTCAAAGGAAAATCCAAATTTGAGGACAAAATTTTAGTGTGGTGTGCCATTTCTGAGGCCAGATTTATCTTGCAGCCGTTCATTGGTCGTGTACATTCAAAGATGCCTTTCTAAACTGCTTCAGTTTTTTAAATACACATCATGGCAATGACGATACCATGTTTTGGTCTGGACTAGCTTCATGCCATTATGCTAAAGGTACTAGGGACTGGTATAACGCAAACAACATAAACATCGTTCCTAAATTATAAAATCATCCCAATGTACCTCAGGCTTAGCTAATAGAGGAATTT
Source organism: Melolontha melolontha (assembly GCA_935421215.2). NCBI lineage: Eukaryota > Metazoa > Arthropoda > Insecta > Coleoptera > Scarabaeidae > Melolontha > Melolontha melolontha. The sequence goes on along the minus strand of OW285237.1, from coordinate 147,583,013 downwards.
TGGTCAATACTGACTAGAAAAGTGAATGAAAATGGATGGAAATAAAGACCCGATTACGACGTCGAATTTTTCAAAAAATGCGAAAAATTGATCCTGCTGCTGTCCAGAGGATGATGGGACAAGTCAGAAGAAAACTGAGGGTCATCGAAGATAATGACCCACCATCAATAATTTAAAGATTAAGTATTTGTTGTTGTATTTATTATTAATTATTGTAATATATAGTTTGTGAAGCAAAAAAGTTTTGAGAAAATTGACGCATTTAAAATTTTTCGGAAAACTTTGACCATACGTAATAGTGGTGGGGTGTGGCAGAATTCCGTTGAAAATAACCATTATTTAATTCTATATTATCCACCTAATTTATAAATTATTCTAAAATAATGATTTCGTATCTTTGGGCGTTAATTGTTTCTTGAAAGAATATTTACAGCAATTTTTTCCAGATCGTTTAATAAGTGTAGCTTTACGGGAAAGTAGAACGTCTGATTCATCTCTGGATTTATTTTTATTCCCTTAATTAGAAATCGTTATGTCTGGAATCATGTAAAGAATTTGCAAGAACTACGGCACCGAATTAGAGAGGCAATTGCAAATGTGCAATTTATCACGAGTTCTGTACAAGTAGGTGGCCAGCATTTTCTTTGTACGCAATTATATTATTTTCAATATAAGTTCGTAAAATTTGTTTCAACTATCATTTTGTATAAATTTCACTTCTAATATCATGTATTGATTTATTAATAATTCTAACCATGTCATCTGTATTTATATACAAAATATTTTAACCCAGAAAGATATATGTATCTGTGTCCTTGAAATAAAAAGACAACGTATGAAAAATGGAAAGATGTAATTATACATACAAAATATTTTCCCAAGAATATCTCTCATAAGCGAGAAAAACCGTGACAAAGATATTTAAAAAATTTTTGTCACGCCAATGTGCGATCGACTATATTATAAAGGATATACACTATAGCGGATGTATGTGAGATATTTATTATTTACATATATTCTCAATATTTTGAATTCATAGGCGTACGTAATACAATTTTCGGGGTGTTTTTAATATCGGGTTTTGCGTCGTATTTTAGATTTATGTTCTATACAAGGTGTGTATAAATTGGCGTACTAACTACACATGGCGATAACATCGTTAAAATCGGAGTCTAAAATCTTGAAACCAAAATGTTGTACCATGCTACATACCTCTGCACGAGGTTCCTAAAGTTCGCTTTTCAGCCTTTAAATAAGCGTTATTAACCGATATGTTTTGAAAGAAAGAGATACAATTTAGAATAATGAAGAATTATTATTATTGTTTTGTTAAAGTTTTGTTTTTGATTTTAAAGTTTGTTTTTAATATTTATGAAAAACAAATCTGACAACATTGTAAAACAATAAGTAGCCATAAGTAGGTAGCTTAATGTTGTTCCAGTCAAATGCATTACTACTGTCAAATTTTGACATTTATGTACCTACCTACTTCATTCGACTTGCTTATTTTTCTGTAATCTCCAGTTTTTTGGCGTCTATTTGTATAGTTTTGATTAGTGTTCGTACTTTCATCTTTACTTGTTGTTTTGTTTGCTCATCATGATACGGATACGGAAATGATAACCTATTTCGAATCTCAATTTTTGCAATACAATCTTAAATAGGATTTAGGAAGAAGGTGGCTTAAGATTCTTTGGAGTAATAAGTGCATGTTTACCAGAGATGGTGTGTTTAATACTAATAATTTTCGTCATTGGACAGATGGAAATCCACATGAATTTCGCGAATATGGTCACCAAAGACGGTTTTCCGTTAACGTTTGGCTGAGTATAATGAACCACATAGTTGGACAAATTTACTTACCAAATTGTCTAAATGCCAGTGAATATTTAAATGTTTTAGAACAAGTTATTGATGAGATACCGCTGAACATACGAGGTAATAAGATTTTTATGCATGATGGAGCCTCTGCGTAGTTTTCTCATAATGTAAAAGACCGGTTGCATGAACACTTCCCAAACAGATGGATTTGCCGTGGCGGTTCCATATTATGGTCATTGAGATCCCCCGATCTCAATCCATTAGATTTTTTTGTTTGGGGTTTCATTAAAGGAAAAGTTTATTCTACAGCTCCTCAAAATGCTGACGTATTTAGAGCCTGAATTGACGCCGCAATATTACAAATCACACCAGAAAGACTTGAACGAGTAGTACAAATAGTACGATACCACATAGATTGCAGCTATGTCTACGAACCCATGGATTTCAATTCGAACAATTATGTAGGTAATAATGACATTGATTTCTGTCAAAGAGATCTACAAAAATAACTCAATACTATCACAAAATTTTAAAACTGTAATATTTTCACAATAAATATGTAATTTCAAGAGCTAATTTTATTTTTTTTGCTTCATGTGCACGAATTAAAACGTAAGGATCACAAACATTGCCAAATGTATAGCAAATGCCAATTAAGTTGGCGCGAGAAGTGGTAAGTTCGCGCAGGATTAGAAGTAGTGGGGAGATTTGTATTTGGTTTTACATCAAATGTCAGATAATTCTAACCTCTGAGCGTGTATCACTTTATGATCCCTTAGCAAAGACATTATGTTCCGTCAAACGTCAATGACAAATGTATTCTGACAATTACTTGAGTAGTGGGGGTGGACGTTTTTCAAATCGGCTTCTGCGCATCCCCTCCTCGCGCCAACTTAATTGGCGCTTGCTATACGTTTCTTTCAAATTTATTTCTGAAAACAAAGGAAGCACGAGACACCGTTTTCACCTAAGACTTTTAACTCCAAATTTGACCAAGAACGTCGTCACGTACAGTTAGTATGCTATTTATACACACCTTGTATAATTACGTCTTTTCATTTATCATACGTTGTCTCTTGACTCCTGTATAAAGCTAATGATCAGGCAAGCCAATTTCTGAGACTTGCCAAATTAATTATTTGCTTTAATCGTTTATCATCGCTCGGTATTACGTTTTAAAATTCAATACCTACAAACTGCATATTCATTTGCTAAATTTATTAAGCTTGCACATTAGTTCATTTGAACATTTTGCTCTTTTAGCCACGAATTTTATTGCGCCATCTGCTAGCCAGATAAACTCAACACTAATCGTGTCAATACGATTGCTTTGTTTGCCAACAAGTATTTACACTGAAACAGTCGAACAAAGAACAAATGTAAATGGCAGTAATCGAACATAACGTCCTAGCCATAAAACAATCAATATATTTTTGTTTACATCTGTCAGTTGTGTATGTTGTTTTGAATTTCCGACTAAGTGTGCTATCCCTTTGGATAGAGAAAAGCCAACTTTATGACAGACGTTAACAACGGATGTCCCACACTGTACAATGAACAAAGCCAAGGATGTTTTCCTTTTTCGAATGTCACGTTTATGTGATAAGATGCGTTTCGATGGCGTGCATGAAGGCTGACGTATTCGTAGCTTAAAAATTCCACATTCAACGACTAACATATGATAAAATAATTATTTTATATTTCGTACAATATACAATACTCTTTTTTGCTATTCGCGTTGAGGTCGATTGTGAATCATGTTTTACAGCGACATAAAATTAATGTTATTTATGTTATTATTCAGAGGAAAGCTGTTATCATCTTTTTCGAATTGATAAGAATATCTGAGTTATTTTTCTACATGCATAAATAGTAACGAGAGCAATGAATTGTTACAGTAGTTACATTGTGTATGTCCACAGACTATTAATGGTAAAATAAACGATAATCAATATAATTTAAATAATTTTAATAGTTATCACTTAATTTTATTTATTTATTGATTACATTTGAACAATATTCAATTCAAACAATATGAATTTACTTAATTATATGTCTCTGTGAATAGAATAAACTTAAATATATTTACGCATTTTAGTATTAAATATGATTAGTTATCACAACTTATCACTCTTTAAATTCGATTATTATTATCATGGAGTGATATAAACTTAGTCACCAAGTCCATAAAACTTATGGAAAACAATATATGTACAGTGTCGGGCAAATGTGTGGAACCATGTCAATATTCATTAAATTAAAAAAGAAACTGCAATAAAATTTTAGACAGAGAAATTAGGGATGACTAGCCATCATTTGAAATTTGTTTTAATATACAAACTGTTCAAAAAAATGTTAACGTATTAAAGTTATACTCTTTTAAATTCAACTTTTTTTACATTTTAGAATTCTCCTCGATAACACGATTTCAACAAACTATAATTCTTGGGGTCAAAGTATTTAGCTTGAGATTTACATTTAAACAAAAATCATAATTTTTAGGATAGTTATATCTCGATATTTTCAAAATCAAGTATTGCTTGATACTTAGGTATGATCATTTAAATAAACACTTTTACAATTTGAAATGTAAGTACTACAATTTATTTTATTTCTTCTTTTGTTGTTGCGATTAAAAAAAATGTTTTTTCTTTGTCGAATAATAAGTTAACGTGAATATTACAATCTCTACATTTTATCACAAGATCTAGTAGTTTGTGGCATTTAAAAGTATCATTAAATAATTGTTGTTTGTCAATAATGATTGAATTAAATGAATGCGAAATACTAGCATTAATTATGATCGGTTTTGGTGAAAGGACAAGATCTCATTAAAAAGTATGTAACCTTTTTAATACTATATATTAGGGTGGAGCGATAATATATGAATAAAAAAAAATGTTTGTTTTTTAAAATGGTATAGCGATATAAAGTTGCATTTCAATGAGTAAATTAAACGTACGAAATATTACCTATTTGTAATGATGTTTTGAGGTGCCCCAAAACAATTGAAAATTTAAAAAAAATTACCTATTCTTCATATTGTGATCAAACTATATATTTTATTTGTTAGGTCAATATCTTATATTTTTTATACAGATTTAAAGAAGCGAGATACAAGAAATAATGGTAAACTAGATAATTATTCAGAAATACAATAATTATATATTAAATTGTTTTTTTGTAACAAAAGTAGGCATTTGTTGACGTGATAGTAGCCTTGCCCTGATGAAACCGTCTCGTTTATTTTTTCCACAAACTGCACTTGAAGCTTCTTTCACCACTTTGATGCAGCGCTCAACGGCTTGAGTATGGCATGGAAAATCTTTAATTTTTTGACATGTGCCGAGACCGTCTTTGACAATGGCTTTCAAGTCGTCATTAGATAAATTTAAAGTCAGAGGTGGCTCAGTTATCTCACAGTCTCGCCACGTTATAATGTCGGTATAATCTTCAGCATCGAAATTAAATGAAGGCAGTTTAAACGTTCGAAGTCCTGGAGCTTTCTCACTTCTTGCTTTTAAAATTCGTCGATATGCTAGATCTCGTATGATTTCCCTTTCATCTCCAAGCATAGAAATAAGAACATTTTCTGAGTGACCAAAAAATCAATTTCGTTGGATTACCTTGTCAATGACCTTCTTCATATCGGCGTTCAAATAGCGACTCAGACTAATTGTTTGCCACTGGTGCTTAGCTCCGTTTATACACGAGGGATTACATTTTATTCTAAACCACATCGGACCATAAACTCTTATCACGTACGTGGCTAATATCACCAATTTTTCTTCGGGGTCCGGTTTAGTAGCATATAATCTTAGAATTCGATTTGCTGTTGTAAGCCATCTATAGTGGTTGAGAGATCCAGGTTCAATGTTAGCTAAATCTGAAGAAAAACACCAGTGCTGATAGCGATCATAATATCGTACAGATATTTTTGGTCGGTACTCAAATCACCCCTAGAAATTTGAGGTAATATTGTAGGAATGGCGTTGAATTCGACTATTGGCATTGTTTCACATTTTGGTAACTGATATCCAATGGCACCTGAAAAGCACATAGGCCCTGTAGTTTTTCCGTCCAAATGTAACAACAGATGTCGCAGTGGTAATTCATTGGAATGCAACTGGCAGATAAACCACTGTAATGGTTTATTCAGTTCTTCTTCCATCAAACGAATAATACCAGCTTTAAAACCTGTGTTTACTACTGTTCCATCGCAACCAACAACAACTATTTCAATGAGTTTCACCGATTTGGATTTCAAGTGAGTTAATATAGTATCTTTAATACATTTAGCAGCTCCAAACTCACATGTGACATGCCCGAAATAGTCGCTTGCTGGCTCTAATAAAATCACATAATGGTCTTCTAGTACCCTTTTTCTGTAAATTTTTTTTTTCCGAATACTAATCAACGTTTTATCCTTTTTCCCATCAAAATACATACCGCGTAGGGTTTTCTTGCGATCTGAATCCTGTAAAGCTGTTCTGACTTTAGTTCTTTCACGGCGCAACTTTGAACGATCAATAACACCACTTGGATCCTTTGGTGAAATCTTTTAGCACAGAAGAAGCTATAATGGCAGCGGCTCTGTCAGAAACTCCAGTACGATCGCAGGCAAGAGCTAATGATGGTAAATTTAATCTCCTTTTTTTTGGTGGCGGATCAACTGTTTTTTTTGGTGCTTCAAGGTAAGGACTAGAAGCTACGCTATCGCTTGAACTGTCGCTTTCGATTGCCAAGTCTTCAGGTAAAGAACGCGAACAACACGGTTTCTCAAAATCAATTATCTCTCTGTTACGCGATAAACTTTTTTGTTTTCTTTCTTCTTTTTTCTTATTTTTTATAGTTTCAAAAAAATTTATTTCTTCCTTGGGAACGCGACTGCCTTTTAAACCATTACAATTTGAGAAAAGTTTACATTTGCAACTGCAAACATCAAATAATCTGTGGGACTCAGTTATAAATCTATTGATCTTTTCTTCATAATTTTTATTTGTTTGACGACCTTTATAAGGTTTCATTAAGATTCTATATTTGTCATGGTAGGAACGAATAAGTTGTAGAATTCTCTTAACACTAACAGTTGGCAGCGAAGCTTTTTGCCAAATTTCTAAAACTTCTTGAGCCAATATTTCGGATATGTCATGAACGGTTGGCTTTTTTACTGTTTTATTGGGCTTTAATTCATTTTCAATGAATAGGTAATTTTTCATAACGTCATTATAAGTTGGTAATTGAGATACTGGTAACTTTTCTGGTAATCCGAACACAGCACAGGTCATCATTTGTCGTGTTTTGACTTGAGACATTTTACTGTAATAAAGATATATAATATGTGCTAAAGTATTACAATAATATCTGAAACCTAAATAGGAAATTGAAAATACTACTTACATGAGTCTTATTTCTTGATCTCAGACGTAAAATTCAAAGGGTATCACAAGTGAAATAGTACTCACGCGAGTTGACTGTAGCGTTCGAATACCGTTTTAGGAGAGTTGCGAAATCGTCTCCACGTGCTTCAACACCCACGCGTGTTAATACGCTCGCTTCGTATTATATTTTTCTATCTTATACTAACTGCGCAACACCCAGTGTGTAATTTAGCGTTCATTAAATATTTTTGATTTTTCGACTAAATTCATGAATTTTGTCAAACTTAATAATGTCGGGGGCACCTCTAAATATATCATGTGCGAAATGAAATTTTCTATGTATATTTGGGAGATAATAGAGCAACTTTTTACAGGTATTCCAAAGCTATTGCTAAATAAAAAAAAATCGCTCCACCCTACTATACATCCCAATCGGCAGCCAATTTTGCGTTCTGTTGTTACTAAAACATTAAGAAGATATAACATAAATGGCGGTGTTAGCAATTTGCCAAAAATTTGTCGTCCAAGTTTTGCTGCAAATGATATTAAAGTACAAGATATTGCCATATCTGTAGAGGAAAATCCCCATTTATCTACAAACGAACTGGCGCAAAGGCATGATATTAGTTGTCGTTCAGTCGCCGTCTCGTTCAAGTATTCGCTGATGATGATTTCGACAAAAGGCAAGAGTTTGTAAATCAATGATAAACATTTGTAATCGTGATAACAATTTTTTAAATAATATAGTATTTTCGGATGAGGCAACCTTTTATTTTCACAGACGTAACTGTCGCCATTAGGTACACAGTAATCCTTACTGGATACAAGAGGCGCATACGTAACACCCTAGAAAGTTTAACACTTGGGCTGGTATCTGTTGAAACAGAATAATAGGACCTTTTTTAAGAAGAAACTCTAAATGGTCAAAGGCAATATAAAAAGTAATTGACAAACAGTCGAATATTTTTATTGCATCTAAATATCGAGTGTGTTTTAGTGCCAATTTGTCGGGACGTCATTTTGACATTAATAATCTGATTAAAGCCCGTAAGCTTTAGCTTAAGGTCTTTAATCTTTGTTTATTAATGTCAAAATGACGTTGAAACAAATTGTGAAACACACGAGAAAGTTAGTAGTAATAGTAGCTAATTTATCGAGGTCGTGTTATATGTAGTAATATTATTTCCCGAGTTTACAACATGTTTAGTCAAAAATATGTCACATTTAATTTGACAACTAAGAGTCAGTCAAAGTGAATATTAACTACCGTGCTAAATAGTCGACTATTTACCACGGTGGTCAATAGTCACTTTATTCTATCTTGATTGGTAATTTCGAACAGTTTCCAAACATGTTATTGGTTAAAAATTCGCATTTGTTAGACAAGGAAAATAATCAAAGATATTTAGAACTTTGAAATAACCAGATAATTCCTGCATTAAATGAAAATGGCCAACTTCCACAAAACATCTGGTTTCAGAAGGATAACACCCTCTCACTAATCAGTATTCGTTCGAGATCGATTAGATCGAACTTTTGCCTACAGATGCATTGGAAGGAGAAGCGAAATCGAATTAAAGGAGAAGCGTATTCTCCCGTTATTAATCCACTAGATTACTTCTTGTTGGGCTATCTAAAACAGAAAGTGTATCTCACCCGACCTAGAAATTTGCAAGATTTGGCTGAAAGAATTAATGGAGAGTTACGAAGCATTTCACCAGACATCATATCAAGGGTTACAAGAGAATTTGTAAACAGATTGGCTTACTGTTAGGAAGTAGGTGGTAACTTTGTTTGCATGACCAGTTTATTTTCTTTTCCTTACCAATTAATAAATAAAAAATACTTTAGACTACAAGTGTTATAGTTTGTTGAAATCTTATTATTCAGGAGAATCCCAATTCAATTAAAAAAGGTATAACTTTAACATATTACATTCTTTTGAACACTCTGTATATTAAAAAAAAATACTTCAAATGATATGGCTGTTCATTTGCGTGTCTAATGTTTTATTGCAATATCTTTCTTAATTTAACGGATATTTACATGCTTCCAGACATTTGCCCGTCACTGTATATTTTACAATTGAATAAGTTGTACAATGAAAACAATTTTGTAAAACAAAATTTGTAGATTGAATGTGATAAATGGTATATTTAAACGGTGAGCAAATTCAATGTTGTCTAATGAAGGCAGTTGGTAATAAACAAAAATTAAGTTAGACACTCAAGGAATGGTGTTACTATCTTAAGCATTTATTTCGTTATCAACTTTAAAAATACAAAAATCGAATAAACTTAGTTAGAATTGTGAATAATTATCTTTTTCTACGTTCATGCAAAAAACAAAACTTTATTGAACTATATTTAGTGAAAAAACTGGTTCTTTATTGCACTAGTGCAATAAAATTTTTATTGCACTTATCTGTCATTCTACTACAGGGTTTTGTGATCATGACAAACATAAACGTTCAAATCGACACCATATTTAGTCCATTTTCTGTGAGATTGTATTGCGTTATAAATAATTGCATATTTTATATTATTTTCAATCATATTTATTACACGGCCGAGTTGGACAACACGTCGAGTGCAATAAATACTTACTTTTTGCATATTTTATATTGTTTTCAATCATATTTATTACGCTTTTTTTTCCTACACTTAGGGCCGCTATTATAAACGATAAAAATCTGCAGATTTGGTTTAGTAAAAGTAAATTTAATTTATTCTATAGATTGGGTATTATAAGTAGCGAATAAGGAAACTAAGCAAGTAAATCTACCAATTTATTTACACCCTAGAAAATCGTGGTATTAAATGTTATTCATTGGTTAAATGCGATCAACTGTTTGCTCCACTGTGCTTCAAATAAACATAACCCTATTTTTAAAAGTTTATATTTTGTGAATTATGATAATGTCAGATTTATCGGTTTCATCAGTGTCTTCGGTATCATCAGTTTCAGGGGTAATTGAATTATCAGGCGATGTAAGTCAACAGTATGAATATCGTCAATATCTACAACATTGCCGTCTGCCAAGGATGTTTCGCGAAAGGACCGATCCATTCGAAATGTATTCAAATAATGAATTTAAAGCAAAATTTCGTTTAACAAAACATACATTTCAATATGTTTTAAATATTATTGAAAATAATTTGAAACCTTATACAAATAGGTATAATTTCTGGAACGTTCCCTTTTTTATCTTCAAACATTTTATAAATACAATAAAATATAATATATGCAATAGCAAAACGAATCTAATATCACAAGCAAGTGCCCAACCACGGAGGAAACTTACACAACCTACTACAAACAAAAAGAAATCATAAAGAATTAGGTATTTTCGTATTTTTTCATTTTATTCAGTTGTTCCATTGTTTATCGAAGCGCCAAACTAGAAAATACATAGCTGTTCAGAGTTATTCTACAGATACTTATTTTACTTGCATGCATTTGTTATATTATGTACCAGATTTTATTCGTTCAATAACTTTATTCGTCATGTTGGTATTCAGAGATTTATTCACTGTTTATAATACCGGCCCTTAGTGCCACCTAAATTCCAAAATTTTTTGCATGAACGTAGAAAAAATATTGTATGCAACTCGTGCAAAATGTGTCTATTCACGTTGCGTGGAATAAATAATTACTTTTTGCACTTGTTGCATAAATAACTATTATTTGTATAAGTAATAATTATACAGTACGAAAATTAATGAAGGTGCACGTCCTTTTAGTCTAAATTTTCTAACAAGTTTTTAATACTGCAACACTTTGAGTTCCGTTTTAAATTATTATTGATTTCCAAAATATTATGCCGAGCTAACGAGTGACTATAAATGATTGAAGTAAATATTTAATTTGGCAACCCTGAGAAATTGGCTTGCCTGGCCATTCGTTTTATATTTATCTTTTTGGATTAGAATATTTTATATAAATATGGACGACATGGTTGGAATTACTAGTAAATCAATATTAACTGATATGAGAAATAAGATTTATACAAAAATCATAGTTGAATTGAAACAAGTTTTACGAATCTACATTACAAATAATACAATTATGTGCAAATAAAATGCTCAAAATGTTGACTTTCTACTTGTAAACAACACTGAACTAGTCATGATAAATTGCATATTTGCAATTGTTTTTCAATTGCGTACTGCAGTTCCTCCAGTGACCAGTGACAAATTAAGTCGCTGTTATAAAACAGTCTGGGAAGAATTTCTGTAAACAATTCATAGTTGTATGTGGAATGTGTGGTATGGCTTTTATTTATTTTACTATAGAAACAGAAATAAATAAAAGCATTAATTTTCTAGATTTAACCATATCACACAAAACTAATAAACACGAGTTCGCTCTATACTATAAACCAACACATACAGATACCACAATACACGCTAATTCTTTTCATCCTATAACACACAAATTATCAGCATAAAAGCAATGGTATATAGATTAATTCATGTACCTATGAGTAAAAGTAATTTCGACCTTGAACTAAATAGAATATACACATACACAATAGCATTAAACAATGGTTACTCTATAAGTATTGTCAATAACATCCTAAATAGCCAACAAAAATCTAAAACCCTTTCCTTAGTTTATCCAAAATTGAAATACAAGATAATTAATTCCTATAATTCAATCACTTACTTAGGAAAAATTTCGGAAAAAATTGGTACTTTCATTAAAAAACTTAATATGGAACATATATCATTTAAAACAGACAATACTATACAGAACATTATTAAAAACAACAAAGATAAAATAGACAAAGAATCAAACTCTGGGGTATATAAGTTAACATGCGAAGATTGTAATAAGGTATACATAGGACAAACGGGGAGGACATTCAAAATTAGGATGAAAGAACACGACAGAAGCCATAAAGAAAAGAAAACAGATTCAACTTTCGCAAGTCATTGTATAGATATCATATCATAGATTTAATATAGATTTCAAAATTTTACACATTCAAGAAAAAAGTAAAAAACTTAACCTGTTAGAAAACTTAGAAATTAATAGATGCAATAGTTTAGGATTAGCTTTAAATGACCAACTAGATTTAAACAACTCCCCTCTACTAAATTTAAGATTGTAAAAGTTTTTCCACCACCATTTCCCCAATAATTTTCACATAAATATTCAAACTTGTATTGTACATATTCAGTATTTCATCCACCTGATGAAGCCATTGTATGGCGAAACAATATTGTAGTGGTATTTACAATAAAAGAATTTTTGAAACTAGAAGTTTAATTACTTATTTCTTAGCGATATACAGTTAATTTCAATGAAATCGAGTACACCTAATTTTGTATGGTTTAAGTCGATCTTATTAATCACTTTTGTTTGACTGACCTGTCACTGTGAAATTTTGTGAAAATGGTAAAGTTTTAATTCTCGCCAAATTAAAAGACGGTTGGTCGAAACGGACAATAGCTCAGCATTGCTAAAAGCACTGTGTAGAGAAAAAAATAGATGGGATCAAGAAGGAGCAATTACTAGAAAGGAAGAATCGAGGCGTTTGAAGATATTCATTGCCTGAGCAGACGAAGCTCTTTTGAACCATTTGAGACAAAACCCATTTGAATTAGCGAGGCAAGCGGCTTTTTTAACAAATTTACCTGGCTCATCGTCGACAATATACTGAAGAATTCAAAATTCCGAATTATGAGACTCAGCTAGCACTAGAAAACCATTTTTGACAGAAGAGCAAAAGCTGGCTCGTAACCTTTTTTTGTTTAAATTATTTATATCGTCAACCAAATTTTTGGGAAAATGTTACTTTTTCTGACGAAATTTTCAATCTACACATTCTGGCCGCATAAGAGTCTATCGACGAAGAAATTCACAATTTCAGGAGAAATATTTTAATCCCGTCAAAATATTAGCACCATTTTCCGTCAACGTATGAGCCTGGATTTATGTAGAAGGCTCAGGAACAGCATGGCGCATTGAAGGCCGTTTTAACGTCCAGTAATATTTGAATATCTTGGAGAATGTTGTGCATCCCGGAGTATCGCAATTATACGGGAATAATTCTATTTTTCAACAAGATAATTGTCCGGTGCATATGGCAGACGTTGTGAGACAGTGGTTTGCCATGGCCAACAAAAAATGCCGATTTGAACCCACTAAAAAACATTTGAGGCTTGTCAAGAAAATATATAAGAGAAATTTTAGACCCCAAAATCAAAATGAACTTTGGCCCGCAATAAAAGATGGCTGGGAGGAGTTAACTCAAGATGGAAATCTGTGATAGAATGTCATTTCTCCGGTGGCCCGAAGGTTACACAAAATTCTTGAAGAAAATGGTGGCGTAACAAAATCTTAATTTTCATATTATAAAGTTATTCATTGTATATTAAAAAAAAAATCTAATTTGATAAGTACTAATATTTTAAATATGTATTTTGTAAGTAATAATAATGAAATTTTGACTGTCATGGATAACCTCTTTGAAGAATTAGACATTTAGACTCCACGAAAGTCAAATTTAAATGAACTCAAATTTCTAAAAAAAAATGGGTATATTGATTTTTATGTTGTACTCGATTTCATTGAAATGAACTGTACCTGTTTTTCAGGTTCTTACGAGAAGATAGGAAAGTTCTAGAATGGATGTAGAAAAGGTTAAGAAACAGATTAATTGTTGAATGGAGCTTACCTATTGGTTGGAATAGACGACGTACAAGAAATATGAGAATTTTCTTCAACAATACGATTCACATTTTCAATAATATCGGGTGTAACACCATGGGACGACACATTCCATAGACCATTTTATAACTTCAGATTGAGCAAGTAGATTGCCTGATTCGTTTTTAGATTTCCTATTTAAAAAACATAATATTCCGGAATCCCATAATAATTTCCAAGAACTACGGTATGCAATCGAAGAGGCAATTACAAATGTGCAATTTGTCACTGCTCACAAGTTGCAAGTCAGCATTTAGAGCATTTTCTTTGAATAATTTTCTTTGTACATAATTGTATTAATTATAATATAGGATTGTAAAATTTGTTTGAACTATCATTTTGTCTCATTTCTGATATCAGTTAATATTGATTTACTAGTAATTCTAACTATATGTTATCCGTATTTATATAAAATATTCTAACCCAAAAATATAAATATAAAAAAAGCGGATGATCAGGCAAGTCAATTTCTCAGGTTGGCCAAAATAATACTTGCTTGAATAATTTAGAGTCACTCGGTAAATATAAAATATAAAAATTCTTTTAACAAGGAAAATAGATTTAGTAATGTTCAGTGCACTTTACTAGAATTGTTAATAGTTTTAGTTCCCGTTAATACATCCAAAATTGTAGAAAAAGAAAATACTTATCTAATTATAAAACCGAAATTTAAAAATGAAAAGAATTACACACACCGATAATTATGTTGACAGTTGATCGGGGAAAAACCTATATTTGTTAAATACTTTGGACTGAACTGTTCACGATTTATGAATCTATGTTTATTATACAACTTATCAACAAGTAGCAACACGTGTCCTTGCTACTTTATAAATATAATATACAGGGTTAGGCAAATGTATAGATCCATTCGAATATCTTTGATATGGCTACTTAGATTTTAATAAGACTTTTCACAATTAATGAAATGCAAATCGGGGATTCGATGAGTATATTTATATCCGAGTCAGACTTCCGGTTTAGCCGGAAACGATTTTAACTTTTTCATTTTTAATAAAACACCCTGTATATTTTTACGAATTTCAATAGAGCTCTGCTTTGGCAGTTCAGCAATAATAAGGTTTGGCACCCTTTTATTCAACAACGACAAAGATATTAAATTAAGACTGATATTTTAACATCATGGTAATGTTTAGTAAGCCATGGAGTTAAAATTCAGTATTTGACTTAAACTGTCAGAATTAACTTTGTTGCCGTCCAAATATTAATAATGGTTCAATTAAATGAAAAAGAAGGTATTGAAATTCTTGATAGAATTTACAGACAAACATACACTGCAATGTTTATAAAGACTAAAAGATAACATTGTTTAAACGGCTGTCCATGTTATGATTTTATATATGTAAAGCTCTACAAGACAGCAACTTTCTATGCTTAGGGTTCAATAACCTCAATATGATTACGTGCGAATATATCAACTGTGAATGATTTATAAACTCATTTTATGTTTAAATGTAAAAATTGTAAATCATATCGAACAGTTCTTGCGTTATGTAAACATAATTGAAATGTACACATGCAACGATCGAAATTGACTGAGTCACAGACAAAATTGCTTCACTAGTTATAGTCGAAACAAAACGCAGTGTTTATAAAAACTCTAGAAGATAACATTGTTTAGACACCTTTGTATGGTACGGGTTCGATATCCTGATACGAAACGCCAGCTGTTAAAAATTTATAGTCGTGTGTGAATTTTTTAAAGAAGATGAATTAGAAGATGTTAGATGCGTGCTCTACGGGCATTTCACGTGTAATTTGGTACAAATTTATCTTTAATCGAAGAGGTAAATGTAAATCATATCGAACGTACACATATACACATGCAACGATCGACAACTGACTAATTCAGAGACGATACTTAAAGCGAGACCGACAATAACAAAACTACTCTTTTGGTTATTGTCGGTCAGCTTTAAAATATCGTCTCCGATACATTTTATGATATAGTCCGTGGCACAGTGATGTGCCGAAATTTTTGTAAATATCTTTATCATTTTTTTTTCTCGCTTGTGAGAGGAAATTTTGGAAAAATATTTTGGATTTGTATTCTATATAATAACGACTTTTCATTTTTTCATACGTTGTCTCTTTATTTTAAGGATACCTTCTTCAATTTGTCCTATTATTGTTTTTTCCGCTATTACTATTATTGCTATTATCATAATTCTCTATCCAACATTAACCCATTAGTGGACAGCGTCCGTTTAAAGGGACGGCGTTGTTTGTTGTATTTATTTTATTGGGAGGGGGTATATACGGACTTGCGCACTGTAGTAGCACTATCACAACCGAGGTCAACAAACTTCATTTGCAGTTTGTGCTAGAAAGGTGACAGTGTGTCTTCAAATTCAAAATGGATCCTGCACTCTACTCCACACGGAATAACGGGTAAGTATTTACTTATTTTATATAAGACTGGCCTACTAGTGCTGATTGTTTTATATTGATGTCTTAAAAATGACTGTAATAAATAGACCTGGCTGTGTAAATCAGTGTTAGAATGTATGTGTTTTCCAAAACACTTGAAAACATGTGATGTCCCTTATAGGGGACGTCGCTTATTGTAACTTGATGTCTTACACGTTTACAGGTTGACTCTCGCGCAATTCATGGACATTATAAAGGATGATGATATCAACTCGCCCGATGTATTTATTCTCCCTCCCGACAATTCTAATGAGACAGATGTTGATAGTGATGAGTCAGATGATGACCATGTAGGAAATGTGAATCACTTACCTCGAGGGATTCTTAGTCAGCCCTGTGAACTGGTGCATGATGACGATGACGACGAGTACGAAGCAGAAGATTTGATGAGTTTAGCAGAGTTGAGGAGGAGCATGAAAGGTAACGACAAACTAATATACAAACTAGTTTATTACTGAAAATATATCATTCTTCAAACAGACGATGAAGGTGAACAATCATATGAGAAATCTAAATGGACAAAGAATCCCACAGTAATAGCAGATGGAACACGCAGAGAGTGTGATCCGGAGCAGCCATCTACTGACAGCAGAAATGCCAAAACTCCATTGGACTATTTCAAGCTTTTCTTTGACATGGAGCTGTTAAGCACTATAGTAGAGCAATCTAACAAATATGCATTGCAAAAGAATACCAGTTTAGACTTGTCTACAGATGAGTTACATGTATTTTTGGGAATTCTTTTATTTTCGGGATATGGAAAATATCCGAACAGAAGAATTTATTGGTCTAATGAAGACGATGTACCGAAAATTGTGCAAGATAGCATGCGATTGAAAAGATTCGAAAAAATAAAAAATATTGAAACATATTCACTTCAGTGACAACGCTACACTCGTGCAGGAAGACCGGTTATACAAAATCAGGCCGCTCATTGATAAACTTGCCAAAAATTTCAGACAACATGGAGGTTTGCAGGAACATCTTTCAATCGATGAAAGTATGGTTCCTTATTACGGGAAACATTACGCTAAGCAATATATCCGTGGGAAACCTATACGCTTCGGATTTAAAAATTGGGCTTTATGTACTAATGAAGGGTATATATACACAGGAAAGAATAGCAGTCTTGAAAAACGTTTTTGAGTTGGTGGTGATATTGTTTTGGCTTTACTTCAGCAAACTGAGGTGCCTAAAAATCAAGGCTACAAAATATATTTCGACAATTATTTTACGAGTTTACCATTGCTAGCTCACCTATCTGCACAAAAATATTACGCTACAGGAACTATTCGCGAGAATAGACTTGAACAGTGTTCTTTTCCAAGTAAAAAAAGTTGAAACAAAGAAAGTAGAGGCAGCTACAAGTTTTATGCTAATCAACACTCTACACTTTTAGTGCAATGGAAGAACAAGGTGGTGTCCATAGCTTCAAATTTTGGGGACAATTCAATTGGAAATGTTACTCGTTGGGATAGAGTTTCCAAATGTAGGAAAAATCTCCCACAGCCAAAAATTGTGGCTGGATACAATAAAGGAATGGGCGGCGTTGATAAGTTGGATGGTTTGGTAGCTGTTTATAGAACTAGAATACGGCAAAGGAAGTGGTACTGGCCGTTAGTAGTGTACTTATTAGACGTTTCAGTTGTCAATGGATGGCTTTTGATGAAACGGCTGAAGCCAGATGGAAATAATGCATAGTCTTTCTTAGCATTTCGCCGATATATAGCGTTGACACTCTTGAAAATTTTTTGGTTCAAAACCACACCAGGGACGTGTCTCCAATCCACTCACTGATGTAAGGTTTGACAATACTGTTATTTATCTTACCTTGCAACTTTCATATAATTAATTTAACATTGACCCAACATAATAAAGATCCAATTATATTAAAAACTAATGTCAGAGAGGACGGCGTCCCCTATAAGGGACAGCCTACATTTTGCAAATTCTCAAATGGATTTAGAAACCCAGCTTATTTATAGCATTTTTAATGTCATATCATCATGAATATTGAACAAAATAATAAAATTTCCAGAAAAAATAACTTTGTCCACTAATGGGTTAAGCAAACAAATATTTTTTAGCTATAATCATACACATTCGCGGATATATTGTCTGTGTTAACAAAGGTTAATTGAAATGTAATTACAGATTTTTTTTTGTTTATCATGTATTGTATATATGTAAATTACTACGTACGTAATTTGTAGAAATTGCATATATGTATTACAAAAACAATATATTTTAATATTTTTAAAAGTTACACACCACTCAGCTGTTTTGTATGCATGTGTGGGTGTGCGCGTCTATTTTGGATTATTTCCAGCTGTAATCACTCTCGACTTGTCCAACGGAGGGTTGCACCCTCATTTCAAAACAAGATAGCTATCTGTTCAACCGAATATGGTAGCATACAGGCACATACACACAGAGCACTCAGCAATAAATGTCTGCCGCAATATGATATTCCAATGCTGCATTATACCTCTTAGGCGGTCGCCCGGAATGGTTGGTATTTTTAGTCGTCACTCGTTGGTCGCGTCTTAGTTTCAACAGATTACCATATCTGCATAACTACATATACATATATAAAACATAATTCTTTTTTGTTACTCGGAAGCAAGCGAGCACGTAGACAGTGGAAGATAATAAACATACAAACAATGCCACGACGTAAAGTTCTTGAATAAGCGTTAAAATATGTCAATTATTCTAAAATTAAACCGATACCAGCAGTCCTGCTGAACTACATATATGTGTGTTTGAACGGTAGAAATAATTAAGAAGAGAATTATTTTGTATTGAGATATACTCGTAAACTGCACCATAAAACCATAAAACACAGAGGCTAAAGATTGGATATTACTTATTTTCATTCTTTACGCATCTCATTTTTCGTTATTATTTCTGATTCACGTCATGGTTTTCCGCTTATTTCTGAAAACTTTCTTAAAGCCG
Source organism: Melolontha melolontha (assembly GCA_935421215.2). NCBI lineage: Eukaryota > Metazoa > Arthropoda > Insecta > Coleoptera > Scarabaeidae > Melolontha > Melolontha melolontha. The sequence goes on along the minus strand of OW285237.1, from coordinate 147,563,682 downwards.
CTTTACAGTTTGCAATTTTCGTTGCATGTAATTATTTTTCTTGCAGCAATTTTTATTGCACGCATGCGCAATCCAACCAATTTCGTCGGCTGACTGCAATTTTTCTTGTATTGCAAGTAATAGAACATATTCTATTTTTATTGCACGCTAGCTGCAATTCTAGTGTTTTTTAGAGATTTTATCATAGCCAGGACATGATGAAAATTCCCGTCTTTTTACATATACGAGGGTCACCTTTTATATTTTTACGAAATCTGGGAAGAAAACAAAATTTTTGGGAACAAACTATTTTATTGTGTTTCAAACTATTCGCCTTTATGGTCTATACACTTTTGCATGCGTACGAACCAGTTGTCAAAACATTTTTTCCACTTTGAAGTTGTATTTCAGAAACATGGTTTTCAAAGGATTCAACTGCTTCTTGAGGTGTTAAAAATCGCTGTCCACGCATTTTTATTTCACAGTTAGGAACAAAAAGAAATCATTCGGCGTGAATATGGACAATGAGATATTATTTCAACACTTTTCTCCTTCAAATAGTCAACTGTTAGATGTGCTGTATGCGAACCCGCATTGTCGTGATGAAGAATAATGCGAAGTTTTCGGTTGTTCTTCCTGATTTCGTCTATAACTTTTGGCAAACAAATTACTTTATACCATTCAGCGTTAACAGTTTTTCGATCCTCTAAAGGAATTGTTGCGATGTGTCCTGTACAAACGAAGAAACAAGCGATATTTTCTTGGAAGTGCTCCTTGCACAAACAACTTTTGTGGGGTTCAGTTCGTCTTGGAACACCCATACAATAGATTCTTGCTTGGTTTCCGGCTCATACGCACATATCCATGTTTCGTCACCTGTGACGATGTTGTATACGGATTTTGCGGTCCCTTCGTCGAATCTTTTGCGCATCTCTTTGGACCAATTGACACGAGCTGCTTTCTGTGCTTCGGTCAAGTTATGTGGAATCCATCTGGAACATACTTTTTTTACAAACAAATGTTCTTGTAAAATCGAATGAATTGCAGTCTGCGATATGCCAAGAGATGCCTCTACCTCACTGTAAGTAACATGTCGATCGTGTTCTATCATTTTCCGCACAGCATCGATGTATTTTGGAATCACAACAGTTTTTGGTCGACCTTTACGTGATTCATCACTCACTGAGGCACGACCATGACGAAATTCTGCAAACCAATTGTAATTATTTTGAACACGGTAATGTGTTACACGTAATAATTACAGTGAACAGAAAGAATCAAAATATTTTACATTCTCTAACACATAAATAAGGTCGTGAAAAAAATAAAAATCGCTGACATTTTTAATAGCTACGTGAAGTACTTGCCATTAGTTATTGAAAAGATACACTCTAAAAACGAAAGATAAAATACTAAATTGCTTAATAAAAAATTTTGCTTTGAAATGTCGCATATTTGTAAAGTAAGTCTTTGTTTTGTTTGGAAAAAATAATGTAATGTTGCCATGTGCTTCGTCTTTATGACGACAAACTAATCGAGTCAATTGTATTATAAATGGTGATGGAAATTTAATGATGGACAATGATTACTTAAATTTGTTTCAAAGCCTTATTCAGCAGAAATATACTCATATATGAAAAGAGTAAAATAAAAAATTATAAATGCTTTAGAGGTGAGATTCCTTAGGAAAATTGAACGAAAATTTAAATAACGTATGGTCTCAAAGTTTTCGGAAAAATTTTAGATGATTTGTAGTTGTACTAAATGACATTTGGTTAAGTTGTCGCTGGAAGTCATATGTCACAATTAACTTGTTGTAATTGTGACAGTTTAGTTTTTGTTATCCGATTCAGCAAAATATCTTATAGGCTAGATATTGGTAAAGGAATTTATAATCTAGTTGAGCGAATGCCCAAGTTCCATTTATCGTGAACAAGATATCTCTTTATCAACAATTTATCAAACCATAAAGGAATGTAAAGAGGAAATACCCTGCGTCAATTTGCCCAAAAGTGGTCGACCAAGAATTTTGAGCCAAGTGAGAGAACAAAGAAAGCTTAAAGCCGTTAAGGGAAGAGTTGGAGTTTCACATCGAAAAATAGGTCGAAGATTCAAAGACCACTGTTTTTCGAACAATTTCCCGAAATAACCTGGTGTTTCGAAAACCAAGAAAAGCACCAAAATATACCTCAACCCAGTTAGAAAAAATACCCAGGTGTTGTTGTGCGCATCCACTTTGGCAATAAACTGATTGTAATGAATGATGAGAAATATTTCACCTTGTCCCATTCAGAGATAAAGGAAAACCACGGTTTTTATACCGACGACATAGAAAACACACAAGACAATGTCAAATTTAAGGGTAAATATAAATTTGAGGACAAAATTTTAGTATGGTATGCCATTTCTGAGGTCGGATTTATCTCGCAGCCGTACATTGGTCGTGTTCGAGGAGAAGCTTCAACTGCACAACTTTTCATTCAAAGAAGCCTTTCCAAACTGCTTCAGGTTTTAAATACACATCATGGTAATGATGATATCATGTTTTGACCTGATCTAGCTTCATGCTATTATGCTAGCGTTACTAAAGACTGGTATAACGCAAACAACATAAACGTTGTTCCTAAATTAGACAATCTTCCCAATGTACTGCAGGATTGGTCCATAAAGGAATTTTAGTCAATCGTTACTAGAAAAGTGTATGAAAATTGATAGGAAGCTGCAAATGAAGAGATCGACGTCGAATTTCAAAAAAAAAGGGAGAAATTGATCCTGCTGTTGTCCAGAGGGACAAGTAAGAAGAAAACTGAGGACCATCAAAGATTCATTCATTATCAATACTAGATTAAGAAGTACCTACATTTGTAGAACACAATTATAGACGAAAGTAATTGATACAAGAATACAAGAACAGTTGGCATGGCTGGCGCTCGTTTTCAAAATATCAGAGAGAAGACAAGCGAGTTTTCAAAACAAGACATCAGAGAAGGAATGGTATAGTGAAGCCCATAGAAAATTGGCAAGAAGACGTGAAACAAGGAGGAGGAGGAGGAAACAAGGAATCTAGTGACTGGAACTCAACACGGAAGTTCTACACCTAACTGCAGATGTACTTAGGAAAGATTAAGATATCTTTCCTTTAATAAATCTAAGAAATTGATATGTTTCTAATATGTAAATAATGACCTAATTTCTTTATTTGAGATTTATATTTTCACAAGTATTGTCACCATGTCACCATTAAATAGTTAAACTATCATGTCGATTTAAAAGAAACTTCATTTGATGCATTCTTTACAGTGGAGGAAATGAAATAAATGTATATAACTATAATTCCTTCACTCAGTACTGGTGGCAATAACAAAAAAGTCTTAGTCAGCTTGGGTCTATAACTCAACTATTTCTGACATATAGTCGATTTTCTGTTTTAAAATTTAAAAAAAAATGATATATAATATTACTAGCATGGCAAAAGGGTTTATACTGGCGGACATAAGGATATGACTGGCGAGTTATCTTCTGGAGTCAGTGAAACTCATTACCTTGTCTGTATTGTTATGTATTTTATTTGTTATTCATTTGTAAATAAATGAAAATATATTAGATAGATATTCAAATTTCGAATACAATAAAATCCTCAATCATATGTCGTAAGCTTTGAAAGCATTACAGTGACTATGTTTGTTGTTTATTTCACTGTTTATTTATTTTGATGAAAATAAATGTACCCAAAGCAATTATTAAGGAAGCCATCAGCGTATCTTCTAGTTTATTTCCAGAAAAATCATATTCAAGGTACGAACGTGAATATAGCGACTTTAAAAACTGTCAGAGAAAAAAGAGTGATTGTGGTAACAGACGATGTTCTGTTTAATGTAATCTATTAGATTCAGTCCTAATATTTATGGGCAAAACGGTCTATGCTAAAAAGTCAAGGAAAATGTTCAAGTTCGCAAGTGCGCTTTTTAATGAAAACTAGCTGACCTGGCAGAGGTTGTTTAGCCTTAAGTCGATTGATTGTATTTTAATACTTTGAAATTCAACGTTGGGTTTGTTATTTTTTCAATTTTCTTTTTTTTAAAATACTTCGGATACTGTATAGCTAACGAACCATAAAAGAAATAACAAAATCCAATGAATCTAAACGTGAGTTGTTGTCGAAAATGTTCGTTACGTGAAATTGCCATACAAAATTCCCATTCAAAAGTTTTGATATTTTATGATTTTCCATAAATGTTCCTCAATTTTTCTAAAATTCCATTTGACAAAAACAACAAAACAAACTAAAAATGTAGCATATCTGCCGAGCCGTTCGCGAGTTAGGACCTGAAATGTATTTCCCATGCAAATCTCCAGGGTCGATTTTCCAAACTTTTTTCTCAATTTTCCCAAAATATCCTTCCGTAAAAACCAGTCACGGACTATTTCGCACACAATGATTAAACAATCATGTAAATTGGGCGAGCGTTTATCGAGTTATGGGATTTCCAACAATCACCAATCCATTTTTGTATACCGATATATTCCAGAAATAGGAAATTTAAAGCTTCGACTGGGATTATACCCCCACCAATGCTGCAGAAAACGTTTAGCGTGACAGTGACTGTCAGATTTGTCAGCTCTTGATTTCTGCCTTTGGGGATGTATTAAAAGTGAATTTATAAGAATAAGAGACCAACAACTTTACCAGAGCTGCAACAATAACTTGTTTATTATTTCACGTTATAAGAGTTTTTTACTATACTATTGGATTTTGTTTGTTACAAAGACAAACTTTTGAATATTTAATATAATTCAGAATTTTATTTTATTAGGTAAGAAAGTAATGTCTAGAATGAATTTTATTTTGTTTTAAAGAATTTATCTCTCATTTTTATTTTGACAATAAACAAGTTTATTAAGAATAATACCAATTGCCTTTTGGTTTAGACCCAACCTAACTCATAGTAACAAAAAAGAAATTAAAATAATTACCGGCTTAATAATCGGACATTGTCCTTTGAGGAAGCATCTCTACAGCATGGCTTGGTTAGCGAGCCCTGGTGTAGGAGATGTGAAAAACATGAGGAAACTAGCCTTCATGTAATATGCACGTGTGAGGAACTGAAGGGACTCCTGCGAGAATCCTGCGAGGGTACTCAAACGGAGTGAAACTGAGATATCTATTGGGGATAGTACAAAGAGCAGTGTGCTCATGTGCCTGGACGTGCTGTTGTCCAGCCCAAAATAGAAGAAAAAGCAGAAGAGATGCTACAATCTGTAAGCCAGATTCATGATAATGACTTCATATTTCAGCACGTCAATTCACTAATCGATACCGCATATATTGTTAGAGAATGGTTTGAAAACAACAATCTCAACGTTTTGTCATGGCCTGCAAATAGTCGTGATTTAAATCCGATGGAGAATATTTGAAAAAAATGTATGAAAATAATTTCGTTGCTCGAAATAAAAACGATCTTTCGCTAGCAATAGAGAATATCTGGGAAGATCCAGCTGATTACGATACACCATCTCTCATATTTTCGATGAGAAATCGTCTTCAAATGGTAATTGCAGTGAATCATGAACAAAATATTAATTTAATTTATGGAATTTGCTATAACCAGTATTTATTAATTTGATTAAGCTTTTGTATTCACGATTTACTCAATGAAATTTATTAAACTGACACTTTTAGTACACATACGTCAAAACATTAACTATTCAAAAGTACAGTTTACATTAGTCAATTACGTATTTGAAATTCCGACATACCAACATAAAACGTGTCCACTTTCAATCGCTCCAGATAGCACATTGTCATCAGAATTTTTTTCAAATTTTTATCACAGTAAAACTATAATAAATCAACTGTATATTGGCTAAGATCTTCTTGTTTGTTTCCATCAGAAATATTGTGTAAAATATTAGACAATTTTTTTTCAACACCCGGTATATTTTCCTGATACCCTATTTTATTTAATTATTTTTTTCTGTAACGACGATACTCAAATAATGTATGAAATACTTCACTACTCTATAATGAGCGTATACTTATAATCTATTCTAGATAAATTTTAAAATATTTTGTCGATAGGTGTTAAGTAAATCTATTTTCCTCTCTATAAAATCGATAATTGCCTAGTTAGATGTAAAACAAACAAGTTTATTTTGATATCAACCTATATTTTACAGGAAGTAGATTAGTCAGTATGGAATTTTGTTGCAAAACTTCATCGAAATGATTGCAAAGAAATTTCAACACTCCAACAAGAATATTGTTTATAGATAAAACATAAAATGTTGTGTCTATAAATAAACAATTGAACGTTCTTTTGTAATAGTTACATTAAGTATTTTTAGCTTTTTTTCTAGGTAGACGTCATAGTGCAGATATTTCAACTAAGCAACGGTATTTTAAAATCTAAAGAACGTAATTAATAATATAATTATTTATGAAATATAGACATGTGATGTGACAATTCAAATTTTAAATTCTGCTGCTGAGAAAATGGAGGTCGTTATGTTATTATTAGAGCTGAGGATGTTTGCGGTACGGCAGGACCGTATGTAGTGCATCCCCACATTTAACTATTTATCTAAATATTCTCTGAAATGATTTGCCGGATCTCATAAATTAATAGAGTGATATTTTAGTATGCACTGGATATTGTTATTATACAAAATCATAATAGCCATTTGTATTTATGGATAATAAATAATAATACGCATGTATTTGTATTTGGTTGTGAATTCAATTTAAACTTAAAACGAATCGTAATATTTTAACGACAAGCCGTCCTTACAATACATGCATTCGAGACAAAGTGTGCAACTCTACGAATAACTTCCATAATTGATCGAAAATGGACATTTTGGAGCTGAAGTAAAGCCCCTATTCTTAGAAAATTTTATTACTGTCGTTAAGAACTATTATTATAAACAACAAAGGCCTTTTATTAGTGTTGAAGTTTTAGTTTCATTGAATTTCCATGTTGTAAGTAGTCAATTGTAAAGTGTTCATTCACAATATTCTAAAACAAGGTGTAAATTTAACTAAAATCCAGAAAACACATTCTGATAATATATTACTAGATTAGAAGCTGTGTTTATTACTATTTATTATATTATTTTTATAACCAAATGCAATAAAAGCTACGAAAACAAAAGAAACCTCGATTTATTAAAATCTTGTCACACAGCCTTTCAAAGCCTGGCAGCACATATTTTGCATATATTTTTATATACTACCTACTTGAACTAGGTGAATGAAGTTAGAAGTTAGAAGTTATAAGTTATAACTTCTAACTTCATTCACCTAGTTCAAGTAGGTAGTATATATAAAATATATGCAAAATATGTGCTGCCAGGCTTTGAAAGGCTGTGTGACAAGATTTTAATAAATCGAGGTTTCTTTTGTTTTCGTAGCTTTTATTGCATTTGGTTATAAAAATAATATAATAAATAGTAATAAACACAGCTTCTAATCTAGTAATATATTATCAGAATGTGTTTTCTGGATTTTAGTTAAATTTACACCTTGTTTTAGAATATTGTGAATGAACACTTTACAATTGACTACTTACAACATGGAAATTCAATGAAACTAAAACTTCAACACTAATAAAAGGCCTTTGTTGTTTATAATAATAGTTCTTAACGACAGTAATAAAATTTTCTAAGAATAGGGGCTTTACTTCAGCTCCAAAATGTCCATTTTCGATCAATTATGGAAGTTATTCGTAGAGTTGCACACTTTGTCTCGAATGCATGTATTGTAAGGATGGCTTGTCGTTAAAATATTACGATTCGTTTTAAGTTTAAATTGAATTCACAACCAAATACAAATACATGCGTATTATTATTTATGATCCATAAATACAAATGGCTATTATGATTTTGTATAATAACAATATCCAGTGCATACTAAAATATCATTCTATTAATTTATGAGATCCGGCAAATCATTTCAGAGAATATTTAGATAAATAGTTAAATGTGGGGATGCACTACATACGGTCCTGCCGTACCGCAAACATCCTCAGCTCTAGTTATTATAGTGGACCAATTTTACCTTATCGATGATACTTTAAATTTTAAACGTTATTTCAAGGTATGTATTACAAAATGAATAACGGAAAAGAAAAGAACTCAATCGGCTGAGTAGTTTCGGAGTATATTAAGGACGCACAAACAAACAAAAGTTCATTTTTATATGCGTGCATACCCCACTTATGGGGGTAGATAAACTGTAGAAATACGACGGATGTTTCCAAAGTTCTGGAAATTGTGCTCTAATATTACCCAGAACTTATAGGCAATGCTATTGATGGCAAAGAAGTCTTGACATGTTTATTCAGCTATCCAGTGCAATATCGACGAGTTTGATTCAGGTGTTCAACAGATATAGACGCATTGTCGTAGCACTGTTTGTGTATAACCATGGAAGACGCGGCTAAATCTCAAAGAGCAATAATTTTCTTTTTGTGAAAAGAGGGTGTGAAAACAGAAATTATTAAACGTCTGCATAGAGTGTTTGGTGAGTCTGCAGAATCTAAAATTACTGTATATCGGTGAATTGATCGTTTTAAAAGTGGTAGAACATCATTAGAAGATGATCCATGATCGTCCGAGCACGTCGGTTAATGAAAGAAACATTACTGCCGTGGATAACCTACTGAAAGAGGACAGACGAATGACTATTTCTCAAATTAGTGTAAGGCCTAAGGAATAGGTACACGACAAGTTCATGAGATCTTACATGAATGATTGTTTGGGGGTAAGCAAGGCAGAGATGGTCGAAATCGTTCCTTTTGTGTACTCGTTCCTTCTCGTTGCATTCTGCAGATGGAACGAGTCCAGAGGATTGGATTCGTTCCGTGGATATTAAATGCCGATCGGAGTTGTAAAGTCCGACAAGTGATATATTCATTTAGATCTATCGGAATGATTGCCTGTTTGTTTTATTTATTTATTTAAGAGCTGCATGAACTATATAATATTTATGTAGGAAAAGAATTTATATGCAGGTACTTATTTTATATTTACTTGTACACTGACATGTTTTCATGTGAATCTTACTGTAACAAACAATAAATATAAATCTATAATACTGGTGTACAAAAATTACATTAATACAAGTTATGCGACTTTAGATTATAATTAAGAAAGATTATCTTTTCTACCTTTGAAACAGATAATCTACTTCTTCAATATGTTATTATTAATAGATGTAACCTGAATACATATATAAGTATATATAAATTTATATAAACGTTTTTCCTGTCTTCCCACCATTTAAGAGGATTTTGATTCCTGGCTAATAAGGGTTCTTTCTTGCTTCTGCAGTAAGGTTGAATGTTGTTTTTATTTCCGAAATCTCATTATCAAAGTTACTCCATATGTTATCGTGTGCTGTATCTACGCTTTTTTCTATTACATTAGACTAACCCCGGTTTGTATTTATCTTTTCAATTAAAGCGGCTATTTTCTGTATGATTGTTTGATAGGTATTATTATATGCTGACTCTTTACTGAAACCATACTTTTTAAATCGCGTGTCGAAGAATGAGGACTCGCTGTAAATTTTATTATCTTCTGTATGTTTAAATCTTTTAAGTAATTCAGCTAAAACAATTTCGCACATCTTATGTGCGTCACGTGCTTCGACCGTGACCAACTACATTTTCATTTTGGAAATATAATTCACTAACATTTTACGAAACACTAAAATTTTTGAAATTGTCACCACTGTTTCACCACCTAGTCCTTCTGTTACATTTTTGAAAGGTTTTAAGATTTTGCAGCACATAGAAAGAACCTCGAAACCGTGATCAAACAAAGAAATATTGCAGCTTGAAATACCTAACGCTGATTGCAAAGGATCTTTCATTTTAATAATTCTATCAAACATATCATAAGTAGAATTCCACCTTGTGCTTACATGAAGTTGAGGAAAATCCATTTGTTTTTGCTAATTTTGAAGTTTTGCTGTTGCAAGTGGGCTCCGTTTGAAAAATTCGACAACGGCTTTCACTTTATGCTGAATGTCCCGAATTTCATGAAACCCTTTCTGTACTATTAAGTTAAGAGCATGGGCAAAACATGATATATGCTGGTGCTGCCATCCTGAAATGCGAACTGCTACTGTAATATTTGCTGCATTATCAGTAACAACAGCACAAACTTTGTGTGACACTTCCCATGTGTCTAAAAGGCTTTTAATATTATGAGACAAATTTTGAGCTGTATGACTTCTTTCGATACAGCAGCATCCCAATAAAGCTGATGTTAATTTACCATCATCGTTGAAGAAATGGGCAGTTAGCGCATGATAAGACTAATAGAAGTCCATTCGTCAGTGGTGGTAGCAATATACAGCAATATAATGACAAACATTTTTTTACAATTTCATGTACATTTGTATGCAGTTGGAGTAAAATTATAGAACATTGTAATTGGATTTAGCATTTTAACAAATTTTCGAAATTCAGTATCTTTTACCAAACTAAGTGGCTGGTATACAGCAACAATCATAATACACAGTTGTTTATCTAGCTTTTTTGAAGTTTGTACGGATAATGATTTTTTTTCAAAACTTGTCAACGTTTATTGGTACACTTTCCTTTTCTTTACAAGTTCGGTATTCACCTCAGTATTTGCTCTTGTTGCGGCAGATGCAATTTCTGCAGTAGCAGAAGCAACACTTTCACCGACCGTGGATGTAGAAGGTTCGTTTGAATCGGTATGCGTATGCGATGTATATTTTTCAAGTTCTTCTACTAGGGAAAAAGGATGCTTCCTTTTCAAATGTCGGGTTAGATTTGCGATTGCCGTTCCTTTATGTGAAAATATTGAATTGCAGAAATTGCATTTAGCTGAATAATCATTCGCGACACTAAGAAATTTCCAAACTTCACTGCGCTTTTTTTTTATCCATCGCGTTACTTTTTACAAACTTGAATAGCAATATGAACTTGATACTACTGAAATCTAAACTGAACTATTAAAACAAAAACATAGAACCTCCTACTCATTTTAGACCAAAACCATTAATTGTTTGTTATATCTTTGTCTTCAAATTCTAATAAATGCAGACACTACAAACCTATAAATTCAAAATTCAAAATATACAACGTATATTTATATAACGTATTTTTCATTACTAATTTTTACTACCAAAATAAGCGACAATTGACGGAGTAGATAAGGGCCAAAAGTTAAAATAAACAGAAATAAGGAGCCTCTTGCATTAATTGTTGGGATCGGAACAGAAACTCAATAGGTCTGACACTGACACTTCAAGAGCTGTTAGCCCGTTACGGTGATATTTTGGCAACAGATAATAGTAACTGACGAAACGTGGATTCCTTATTTCGATCCTGAGACCTGAGTCAATCCAAGGAATGGCGTAAACCCGAAAAAGGGCCTCCACTTAAGGCCCGTGCATCTCCGTCTGTTGGAAAGGTATTGCTTACTGTATTCTGGGATTACGAAGGGATTATTTTTATGGATTATCTGGCGAAAGGTACTACAATTAACGCAGAATATTATTCGAACTTATTATCCGGACCACTGCGGCAGGCACTTATCAGAAAACGGCCTGGGAAGTTACATAAGCGTTCGTTATTGCAACAGGATAATCCCAAGACAAACGAAGGATGTTTCGAACGATTTACGATGGGAATTGCTTCCGCATTCACTTTATTCACTAGATCATGCGAAAAAACCTTTACGGGCTGTTCGTTTTGAGAGTTTAACTGACATAAAACGTGCCATAAATAGGTGGATTGAGGAGACACCGAAAAAGTTTTTTGAAGACAGCTTAAAAAAATTAATTTATTATTAGGATAAATGTATTCAATTAAATTACGATTATGTTGAAAAACTACATAGTAATATTGATGAAAATTGACAAAATAATAAAATTATAGCTAAATTCCCAGAACTTTGGAAACATCCCTCGTACTTAGACGTACGAGGGACACCTTTTATATTTTTACAATGGACCATTAGATGGTGCTTTTGACATATGTAATCACTATATCCTTAAAGTTTGACATTTGTCAATGAAAAATTCGCGATAGCTTAAAAATTGAGTCAGAAGTTTGTTGACAGTGACAGTTTTAAGACAGTGAGTTTGTAAAATAATGGATATTACTCGTGAAGATTTTCGTTGGATGATTTTTTACGATTATAAAAAAGGCCGAACTCCACAAGAATGCATTATATCGCTTCGGTCAACTTTTGGTAATGAAGTACCATCTCAATGAGTGATGAATCACGTAAAGGTCGACCAAAAACTATTGTGATTCCAAAAAACATCGATGCTGTGCGGAAAATGATAGAACACGATCGACATGTGACTTACAGTGAGGTAGAGGCATCTTTTGGCATATCGCAGACTGCAATTCATTCGATTTTACATGAACATTTATTTGTAAAAAAAAATATGTTCCAGATGGATTCCACATAACTTGATTGAAGTATAGAGAGCAGCTCATGTCAATTGGTGTAAAGAGATGCGCAAAAAATTCAATGTAGAAACCGCGAAATCCGTATACAACATCGTCACAGGTGACGAAACATGAATATATGTGTGTGAGCCGGAAGCAAAAGTATGGGTATTTCAAGACAAACCGAACCTCACAAAATTTATTCGTGCAAGGAGCACTTCCAAGAAAATGATCGCTTATTTTTTCGGCTGTACAGGACACATCGCAACAATTCCTTTAGAGGATCGAAAAATTGTTAACGCTGAATGGTATACAGCAATTTGTTTGCCAAAAGTTATAGACGAAATCAGGAAGAACAACCGAAAGCGTCGCATTATTCTTCATCACGACAATGCGAGTTCCCATACAGTACGTCTAACAGTTGACTACTTGAAGGAGAAATGTGTAGAAATAATCTCTCATTGTCCATATTAACCTGACTTGTCGCCGAATGATTTCTTTATGTTCTCAACTGTGTAACAAAAAATGCGTGGACAGCGATTTTCAACACCTCAAGAAGCAGTCGAAGCCTTTGAAAACCATGTTTTTGAGATACAACTTTCAGAGTGTAAAAAATGTTTTGAGAACTGGTTCGTACGCATGTAGAAGTGTATAGACCATAAAGGCGAATATTTTCAAAAACAATAAAATATTTTATTCCCAAAAATGTTGTTTTCTTCCCAGATTTTGTAAAAATATAAAAGGTGACAATAATTTAATGTGTCGCAATTCGATTTAGACATCGTGATATGTAACCATAATTATCTGGCGAAATTGTTGTCTTAATAAACATAATTAAATGAAAAATATTCATATGGAAAAAGAAGAACGATAAAATAACTATATATTTGAAATGTTAAACTTAACGACTGGGCGACTACCAATGAAAAAAAAATAAAGGAAGAGTAAAAAACTAACATAACAAAAGTAAATTGTCTAGACACAATTTATTGGACATCGTTCATTTATATATACATATTCCTATAGCGAAATGCTGAAATAGATCCTAATGGGAATGTATAATATTCACACAGTGAAATATTCAATTTAATGTAATACTTTGTGTTATTATATGCGTATTATTATATGATATCCTTTGTGATGTTATACATTACTGACGAAGCGAAGAAACACTTTTCATATAACATGGTCTTTAATGTTTCGATGTTCTAAAATGTCAAACCTATAAATTTAACAATAATCATTAAAATGTCCTACCTATGTAGTAAAAAAAAAGTTATAGCCCATATACTCAAACATTAAATCAACAGAAATAATTGCACGACAAAATATTTAGTTTTAACTTCTTGTCTGGAAAAAATAAGCAAACAAAGCATGGCGCATCGATATACATACACCACTGGGCCGGCCTCTTGCGCCATAACCTTTTCAAATCGTGACCGTATTATTTCTTAGCCAGTCCGCTTTCTTCTTTATTTTTATGGCGTTTATTTATTGCTTGTATACACACGTAGAAACATAAAAGAGAAACTGGCACGGCCACTCCGCAAATAAATATTTGTCTGACCCAAAGACCAAGAAAATTGTGCGAATATCTATGTTAAATAATAATCATAATAATAGGCTGTCTTTTATTGGTAAATTGAGGAAACTCATGTACATTGATGTGTACAGACTCAATGAAGGTAGAATGAAATTGATTTCTCAGAAGTAACTAGTAAAACGAAATTCCTTTCTAGAGTTAACTTTACGATTAGGAATTTGAAGATCTATCCTCAACATTTACTTACATATGAGACCACTAGATGCAAAACTGTGTATACGCAGAAAATTAAAAAAAAAGATTATTATAGCGTCATAGTCGTTATAGTTTCTTTTATATAATTTGATATAGTTTAGAGGTGCAAAACTCTGTATTTGTTTTGGCAATTTGTATGCAAAAGTGCGTATGCGAAATTCAACTAATGATAAATAAAGACGGCAGACTATGTGCCCCAGCAGTGGCGTTGCGTGGAGAGTTTAGCAGAATTACAGTGCGCTTATTTAAAAATAAATATATCGAATCCCTATACAAAACGTTAAGAAAAAACATAAATAACTTACCCAACATGTTTACATTGTTGCAAAAAAATGCGGATGTGCGCGATGAAAAAACTGCACCATAATATATGATTCTGTATTAGTCTCGGAAAGGTTCGTACGTAGCGACGTATATATATGTTTATATACAGAGAAGGATTGTTCGACGTTGAGAGATGTTATATTTGCATAGGTAAAGCGCTCTTTGTATCTGGACAACGGATCTTCAGTATTGGTAAAAAGTTGCCCTAATTTTGTAAAATCTACATTTTTATCTAATACACTGTTAATTTTTTCACGGACACAATCACTTTTTTCATCTTCAAGGATATGCAGCACTACTTTTACGTGGTCAATAATTGCTAATGAGTCCGATAAGGACAGCGTAGTGTTCTGTAAATTTTTTATTGCGTCCAGTATTGGAACGTAACTGTTGTAAATAATTTTTAAATTTGCTGCAACTTGAGGATTGTTGTACGACTCTACTCGATCCCTCCACATCACGCTACTGTTCGGGCACATAGTCTGCCGTCTTTAATGATAACGCCTGATGTGTCACGTGATTTCTAAGAATAACGTGATTGCAATGTGCTGCAGTCCTTTTGTAATAATTTACTTACTTATGATAAGACTGGACACTACGTGCTATTCAGTCATATTTTATGGATTTAAGTACAATTAGTAACCCTTGTGAGAATGGAAAATTCCGAATGAGAAAAAGAAAAATGGAAGAGAAACGTAAGCCTGTTTTTTGGTCTGTTCGCTATTGGTCAATCAACACAATTACCAGATTATCCCAAATGCTCTCATAGAGGATAAAACGAATCTTGCATGTGCAGAACACTAACTATGCAACAGGTGAAAAGGTTTCATGAAATTTTATTTCAAACATCTGAATCAAACAAGATATTCTTATTTTAAGGTATTGCGTTGGAAGGAAACCCAAACGAAATAAAACCACACGTCATTCTGTTAGTAGTAGGTATCATGTTTCTATTGGAAATAGATGTTTAATTAGAGTATGCAAGAAATCTTTTTGGGGTTCAACTTCCTTAAGCGCTAACCGAATTGAAAGAGTGGTGAGAAAATTTGAATGTTACTTCTCTAACTCCACAAGAGAGGAGGGGTGGTGACTGCATACTCACTAAAAATAATGATCGAAAAGAAGCAATCAAAAAGTTCATAGAGAGCTTAAATTGTGTTGAAAGTCATTATTATAGAAGCAAGAGCTCCATAAGAATGTATCTCCCGTGTACTTTCACTTTTTTGATTTTTGGACACCCAAGGCCCACGTATACTCCACTTGTCTTCGGGCAAAAGAACTTATTCAGAAATCAACTAAAACTACAGAGCAACAACGAACTCAGATTCTAACAGAGCAGAAAGTCCATACACTCAAGGCTAAAACTTTTGATGATCTACTGAAAAGCGAAGATGATACTACACAAACTTTTTCTGTTGATTGCCAGAAAAATTTGAGTCTACCAAAGCTTCCCGATCAAACAGTATATGTTAGCCAACAAATTAACTACCTCAATTTAACAGTAGTAAAAGGAAACTCCAAAACTAGCCTTACCTCGAATAATGTGTTTTCATACCTCTGGGCGGAAACAGATTCGCTAAAAGATTAAAATTCGATTGCCTCTGCTATCCATAACCTTTTAACAAATTGTACCTTAAAAAGTCTTTCTTTGGAGACTGCAAGTAAGTAAAAACTCAAAAAAGGAATAAAACCCCTTACCACAATTAATAATCGTACCATAGATACGATTTCGACAACTAAGTTGTCATCATCAGTAGGTAAAACCACTAATCAAACCATCGCGCATGGGGCACAGTAAAGCTAACACATGTAAACGCGCCACAACTTTACACAGCGTCCACGTATACACTAACTATAAAATAAAATTCACAGACTAAAAATTACGACAAACTTACCTTTCTTAAGAAACGGCATCACATGTGTTTAATATCATCTGAGAACTTTAGCAAAGTAGAAATAGACTTGTTAAACATAAGGTTTAAACTACTGCTTGCCAAGCCGTCAGATTCCTATAGAACAGGTGATTGCAAGTATCGAAACCTCGATTAAGAATTTGGAACAAGGGCCAAAAAACTTCATTCGAGAAGCTTATAAAATCCAAATTGATAAGAATTTACAGCAGAACAAACAGAAGTCAGTTAATAAAGAATGGAATACCATTAAAACTCTTAGATCAAAAGACTGTTTTTACCTAAAAGTAGAAAGAGGGAACACGTTAGTAATTATGGACAAAATCGACTATTTTCAAAGAGTTAAAAATTTAATTGCCGAGGGTCCGTATGTAGAAATTAAGAGAAATCCGTTACCTAAAATGATTAAAAAACCTAAAAGACACGTTAAAAAATGTCCAATTTTAGTAACTTCTACCCAAAAATATAAATTAAATCTAGTAATCCTTTAAAACCAAGAATGTATTGTTTTTCGAAGATACATAAACCAGGTAACTCGATGAGAGCTATCGTTTCAGGTATTAACTCACCGACTTACATAATTTCCAAATGGTTAGTGTATGAATTTAAAAATTTACCCTTGAAACCAGAAAGTTTGTCAGTTAGTAATTTCTTAGAATTTGTTCAATTAATTAAAGGTTATGAACTGGAAGACGGGGAAATTTTAGTTTCATTCAATGTAACATTATTTCCTTCGGTACCTATTTCAAGAACCCTTGAAATATTTAGAAGACTTGCTGCATAAGAATAACATTGAACCTTAAAAAATAAAGGAATACATGAGATTGACAAATCTTTGCAGAATTGTAGAAAATTTTTATGAACAGAACAAGGTACAACAATAGGTACAACAATCTTCTCTCATAGCTAATTTATTTATGAGTCAATTTGAAGTAGAATTTAAAAATAACGCGAAATACTTTCCAAGAATCTGGATCAAGTACGTAGATGACATTTTCGCGATTTTTGATACGCTGAAATGTGAATTGGACATGTTCGTTAAACAATTAAATTTAAAATTTCCGACTATTAAATTTACGCGAAATACTTTCCAAGAATCTGGATCAGGTACGTAGATGACATTTTCGCGATTTTTGATACGCTGAAATGTGAATTGGACATGTTCGTTAAACAATTAAATTTAAAATTTCCGACTATTAAATTTACGGTCGAAAAGGAAAACAATGATAGGATACCATTTTTAAATACGTTAGTAATTAGAAATAAGCATAAAATAAAAATAGATATTTTCCGGAAAGAAACTAATGTCAATAGATTCATCACCGCGGATTCAAATCATAGTTTTCAACATAAGACAACTTCTTTTAATTTCTTAGTCAATCGGTTACTAAACTTTCCGTTAACAAAAGAGAAATATGAAATAGAACTAGGTTTCATTAAAAACTTCGCGAGATATAATGGCTTTCACATAGAAATAATTAATAAATTAATTAGAAAAACGAATTTAAAAAACACCATCCGCGAATCTACAAGTTAGATATTTCAACGTAACCAGGAGAAAAAGTACATGTATTTACCATACCATCCAAACACGAAAAACATTAATAGAGTTGTTAAAGAACGAGGTCTCCAGGTTGCTTTTCGGTGCGAAAACACCATCAAAAGCCTCCTAGGTAATACCAAAGATAAGGTTAATTTGGATTTGAAATCAGGTATATACGAAATTAATTGCAACGATTGTAATTTAAAATATATAGGTCAAACGAAACGCTCAATAATATTCCGTTATGAAGAACATATATTACATATCAGATTTAATAGACCATAAAAATCTATGGTAGCTCATCATGCCGTACACACAGATCACAGCGTGTCGGTTAAAGGATTAAAACTTGTCAAAGCCATCAATAACACCAGAGATCTAGACGTATACGAAAGTATTAATATCGATAAAAATAAAAGTTATTCGTTGAACGCGGACAACGGTAATATTACATATAGTTGTCGTTTTTCATTCTAAGAAAAGACGCAGACAAGGTCGAGGGCGCAGAATGGATATTAAATATATGTGATGCTGTTTTCTTAAGAGAGGTAAGTTTGTCGTAATTTTTAGACTGTGAATTTTATTTTAAAGTTAGTGTATACGTGGACGTCGTGTAAAGTTGTGGCGCGTTTATATGTGTTAGCTTTACAGTGCCCCATGTGCGACACTTTGACTAGTAGTTTTACCTACTGATGATGACAACTAAGTTGTCGAATAACGTATTTAGCATACGATTATTAATTGTGGTATTGAGAAATTGTACCTTCTCGGAAACTATAGAAACAGTGCGACTGTTTGCAGACGATTGTAGAGGGCAAAACAATGGATGATGATGTCTATACTATGGTATTGGTTAGCTCAGGAAGCATCTAAACATATCAAAACTGTGCAAATTATCTTCCTGATAGTTGGACTTTCTTTTCTTTTTACCATCAGATCGACTTTTTAGACTTCTTGAAAAGTAGATAAGAAAAATCAATATAATCATAAGCAAAGAAGAATACGAAGCCATTATCAAAAATAATTCGACAATTAAGAAAGTGGGAGAAGATTGGAACATTTTCGATTGGAAAGAGGAAACCACGAAATTTATAAAAAAATCCAGGCCAATGGAATTTCAAATTTAATCCTTCAAAAAGATTAATATTCACTAAAAGCAATGATTTGGTTAAGGTAAGCGGTGAGGTACATTACCTTTCAGATCTTAAGGTTATTTTGAAAACGAACAAAAAGTTCGATCAGTTCAAATCAAAACTATCACCTATTCAAAATGAACATAAAGGAAATAAGTCGACAATAGACTCTCTGTTGAAGGAGCATTATGCTGATGATTGGAGGTAAAATCGAAAGCTGGCATTTTATAAGATTATCGATCAACGTACTTCAAAAATTACTGAAGAAGCAATTGAAGAAGATGAAGTGTAGAAGTGCGACAATAACATAGACTTACAAATTTAATATCTTATTACCATATTTTTGTTCTACCTTCTATTAATGTACAATAAAATGTTTAGTAAATGAATTATGTTGATTTTTTAATCATATTACTTATATAAAAACGTAATGTTGGCTGCAAAACTTTGTATATGTTATTTTTAAAGTGAAATTATTTCCTTTTTACTTCATAAAACTGGACACTATTTTACGTTTTGGTTCGGAGACGCAGCTCTATCTATTAATAAAAAGGCTCTTACAGAATTATATTTATTATACTCCAAAACAGTTATCTCTGAATGAGTTGGACGTCATATACAAGTTTTGCATCTAGTGGCCTCATATAACACTTACACAGCAACTGTCGGAGTTTGAAAATATGATACGTTTGACTTTATTCTGTGGTTTGACATACGCGGAGATTTAAAATAACAATTTATAATAATCTCTATTCCAATGTTTATACATATTACGAATATGTGTATCGAAATGTTTAAATTTAGGATACGCGACTGAATAATCCAACAAGTATTGTAAAACCACATTACGATACAGATATCGTACAACATTTTATCTACTTTCATACATACAAATATTTTTTGCGTTTAGTTTTAAAATTGCGTTTGTAAAAAAAATAATAGGAGGGCTACGTACAAGCCTAGTTATGAAATTGTTTATTTTCTTCGCAAGCGTTTCGGTGACAGTAAGATGCAAAGATGTGTGATTCAGAAGAAAGTTTGCCTTCCGATGTAGCATTGGCTGTTAACTATAAAACTTGCTTTTATGGAATTAAAAACACGGAGCTTCTGGTAAACAAAAAATCTAAACAATATGAAACAGACATGTAAATAATTTACATATCTGTAACTGTACACATGGACAATACACCTCGTATTTTCAGCATTTACTTCTGCTTAAGACATATGTTTCTGCCATCTAGGCGTCTTCAGTCAAGCTAGTGAAGCAATGTATACACATTGATACAAATCAATTAAACAAATGATTTGTATCTGTATTTACATTTTACTGAAATCACCCAACAAAGCCAACAGTGTCACCTTATAGGACGAAACTTGCTCTATCTTTGTTGGGTGATTTCAGTAAAATGTAAATACAGATACAAATCATTTGTTTAATTGATTTGTATCAATGTGTATACATTGCTTCACTAGCTTGACTGAAGACGCCTAGATGGCAGAAACATATGTCTTAAGCAGAAGTAAATGCTGAAAATACGAGGTGTATTGTCCATGTGTACAGTTACAGACATGTAAATTATTTACATGTCTGTTTCATATTGTAACAATGCTTTATACGTGCATAACGTATTGTCATACATAAACGCAAGCTTTTTGTATATTTACCGTCATCTGGCACGTTGTTAATGGACTACACCGACATACGTATTTTTTTGTTCTTGTAATAGCATAGCTATTCGAACAAAAGGTCGCCTTCCGACATAGTCTCTTTCGTGTCGTAAGATGGCACTTATTAAACAGTGTCACCTAATAGGACGAAACTTGCTTTATCTTTGTTGGGTGATTTCAGTAAAATGTAAATACAGATACAAATCATTTGTTTAATTGATTTGTATCAATGTGTATACATTGCTTCACTAGCTTGACTGAAGACGCCTAGATGGCAGAAACATATGTCTTAAGCAGAAGTAAATTCTGAATATACGAGGTGTATTGTCCATGTGTACAGTTACAGATATGTAAATTATTTACATGTCTGTTTCATATTGTAACAATGCTTTATACGTGCATAACGTATTGTCATACATAAACACAAGCTTTTTGTATAAAAAATCTAAAGGTGAAAATATCTTGAGTTAAATGATCTTAATTTTAATGCCTAAAGTAGATTCTAGCTTAGCATTCTTTTCTTATTACAGATGAATGAGTAAAAAGTGTATTTAAAATAATATATTATTTTTGTTTTCATCTAAAGAGCTAGAAGATGAAAACAACAGCGGTAGTCGAAGAGTACGAAAGTAGATTAATGAGTATAAGCGTAAATATGTTGTTGGCCAAGGTAGATTGCGCGCAAGAACACTGCAACGAGATAAAGACTTCTTAATTTATTTAAAAGTAACTTCGAATTAGCATTGAGACAAGTATTATCTAAGCTGTTATAAATAAATTCAATGCTCAGTTTGACGACATACTGTGATTAATTAGAACGAAAGTGGCTTACCGCAGCATAATCGCCAACCGATAAGAATAAGGTAAATGCAGAAAAAAAATTATAGTGATTTGTCATATATTGTATTTAATGATCTTTAATTATGTTTAATTTCTTCTTATACTTGAATACTTGGGAAGAAAATAACATTTTTTACGAAAGCTCTCGAAGAATTATTAGATTATACAGAATAGGTCTTTTCAGGAAAATTCAAGAGATAAGCTGTTGCAAGAAGACGATTTCAAATACCGGAGCAAGATTTGTGCAACATGGAAGGAAGATAAATCATATTACAACAGTACATAGGTCTTAATCGCCGACTCCCAATTCAAATCAAAACAATTAGGTAAAAAATAAGCATTGAGGTAACTATGAAGCAGAAACTTTATCGTAGTTTAACAATAAAATAATTAAATTTAATAGCAAGTATCAACAACCTTTGTTGAGACATTGTAAACAGTAATAGTGATTAGGCATTTTACTAGGTCGAGTAGGCATTAGCTTTTACCATTGCATGCTTTGATAAAATAAAATTTTTGTATATACAGGTATCCCAGAACTCACGCGCCGGAAACTGATAAATGCCGATGACAATCTAGATCCTAAAAATGAAAACGAAGAAAAATTAATTGCTTGCATGACAGAGTTTTGAGATATTTAAGATCCACCACTTCCAAAAAGGGGACTCCAGGTGTTAATGTGAATATAATCGGTTGCTAAGCTTATATTTTCACACTGTCAGAATGACATGCCTACCAAAATGTCAACATCAACATATTAGGTTAAGGCAGATGTCATTGAAGATATTACCCTCACCATCATATTAATCTATTTTTACTTTTTTTTAATAAAACAACAAATGGTGGTTCTGAAAAGAAACTTGTTTATTCAAATACCACCCGAGCCACAAAATTTGTATCCTAGGTAAGCCAGGAACGACTGAGATAGACATATAAGTCTCGTCTGAGCTTAGAGAATTGACGAAGTGTCATTTGTAAATAATCATAAGTCAAATTGACAAGTTGGAAGATACCTTTGCAATTGATTAGTTATTTAATAATGGCTTTTGTATTTAACGGACAACAGAAACGGCCCATGATTTAAATTTATTTTAGAAATGGTAGTGAATGGGTTTATTCCATCCGGGATCCAAATCAGGATTTTTTAGAAGAATTTCCAGATACTGCTATTATGATCAGTTTACCACATGCATTCGTCAGTTTGCGCAATTATTCAGGGGAACAGGAAACGTGGATCGCAAAAAGGGCAGTGGTAGGCTAACAGTTATAAATGAGGAAAATCTCGAAGCGGCAAGGCAATTAGTAGAAAAACGTCCTCAGCTTTCTCTGCGACATTTACACCAAGAATTAGATCTTTCTTATAGCACTTGCAGACGTATCCTTAAGCATGATCTACATTCACACCCCCACCGCTTGCAAGCGACTCATGAAATACTTCCTGTGGACAGACCGTAACGGCAGGAATTTGATCAAAGATTTATTGACCATTTTGTTGTTAATGATGGAGGCATTTAAAAGGTTATGTTTACTGATGAATCCTGGTTTCATCTCTCTGGCTACATAAATACAATTACACAATGATGAATTACAGGAAGGCTACTTCCAACAAGATGGGGCTCGTGTACATACTACCAATGGAAACATTGCTTTTCTGGGAGAATTTTTTGGAGATCGAATTATTAGTTTAAATACAAATACAATTTGGCCACCTTGTTCCTCAGATTTAACACCGTACGATTTCTTTTTTTTACCGTATACAAAAAATTTTATTTTTGTAGCACCTGTTTTTGATTTAATGACCTGCAACATAGGATCACTAATAAGATCATATACATTAATAATTCCCCTGGGATCCTAGAAAATGTTATTAACTCTGTTAAACGAAGAACTTTACGCAGTAGAGATGAAGGCGGTGGCCATATTACGCACTTTATTTAATGAAAATTGTTACGTAATAGATTGTGTTTTGTTCTCCTTTTGATTTAAACAATAGGGTAAACGGATCATCAAAACTCCACAAACGACAAACTCCAATGGATGACTTCACAGATGAAGAAGATTAATTTTTCCAATAAAAAAAGTTTCTTTCCAGAACCAACACATTTGTGTTAAAAGAAAAAATTCATGATAACTTCAATGTCACACTTGCTTGTTTTGTATACTGCATTAATAAATTGCTGTGCTTACTTTATTAATTTTTAATTTTTTGATGTTAGTATTAAAATTTTATTTTTTGGTTTTTGCATTTTAAAACAGGCAGCACTCAAAAAAAACTATATTTTTTTATAATAAATCATTGTAATTTACAAAATTCCACAACCTAAACTTTCAAATAACCTTCTTTTCCATGCAATTATTTTTTTCGTAGACTTAAATAATTAGGTTAACTTGAATGTCACTTGGCAACTCTTATTTAAAGATTTAACCTATTACTAATAGTACGACATGCAGGTTAAATCACTTAATCAATCTAAGATATAACTGATTTAATCCATGACATACTCTGAAAATGTTTCTTGTGGCTCACTCAATACCTACACGTGAACTTATAATAAAAAACAGGAGAAAAGGTATAGCATAATAACAATAATAACTGGAACAACATAGCCAAAAGGGATCATGAAACTAAAAATAAATTCAATCAGAGCAAGTACTCAAAGTAGCCACTACACATTTGCAAACATAACCATGAACGCCGCAAATGACTCGGTTTGGAATTCGTAACCATTTCAAGAGGAATCGTAGCAAAGGCTTCCTGAACGCGACCTCTGAGTTGTTCTTCTGAAGCAATAGGGTGCCTGTATGCAACATTTTTAACGTGGTCCCAAAGAAAGAAATCCAGAGGATTTAAATCGTAGGATCGCGCAGGCCAGTATCGTGGACCACCACGCTCTATTCATCGATAAGGATACTGTTGATATAGAATTTCCCGAACGTCCCTACTGAAGTGTGGTGGTGCGCCATCGTGTTGAAGCTAGTTGTCAACACGAAAAATAATTGTTTTCTTCTTGATAAAAGGCATGTACAGAATTCCCGTCTGGCAGGGTAACCTATGCTACACACCTGTATAATGATACGGTTGTCGTCATTCAGCCTTCATCAGTCAATGTACAGAAGTTTTCGAAATATTCAATCCTGTGCAACTTCTTTAATGCTTTCAGTACCTTCTTCAAAGGCATCTGAAATAGCCTCTTCGTTTTCAGGGCGCACCACCAATCCCTTTCTATTATGTAAAATTTGGCCTGTCTCGATTGTTTTGGTAATAGTCTTGACTCAAGACTATTACACACAAACAATTACAATTTCTAGGTTTTAACACAGTTTTTAGACAGTTTGGTTTTAAACAATTGGTTTTAGACAGAACCAATAAAGTTTATCAATAAACAAAATCACTTTATCAATAACTTTCAATCAGTTTATTTATCTTTCAATCACTTTATTTTAATTTTCAATCACTTTATTTATAAGACACACATCGGCAAGTGACTATTATGCCCGGATACTCGCAGTGTAATGATCAATAAAGAATTGAGCCGGGGAATCACCGATACCGGGATTTCCCGTGATTATAGTAGGGCGGCTGCTTTTAAATACCAAAATTTGTCCCGACGGCGTCGTTACAATTCGCGACGTCGGACTGTCGCATTTGCACCGACTATCCAGATTAGTAAGTGGAATTTAGTTGTGCCGTTAAATTTTTATTACTTTTTTTATGTTACTTCCTTGAATGTTATAAAAAAAGCTCGTAACTTTCGCGGAACCCCGGGGTTCGGCGGAACACGTTTAAGAAACGCTGGTCTTGAGGATCATATTGTGATCGAAATGACTCTTGGTCGGAAAGTACTGGGCATAAATGATTGCTGCCTCTCTAGCATTCCGTCCATATTCTCCATAAATTATCAACATTTCCACATAAGCCGCGGCAATATACATAATAAAAGAGCACGGTTACGCACTATGGCGGTACTAAAGCGATTTGAAGGGATTTGAAAGAAACTTTGACACTGACGTTCCTCAAAAGTTCAATAGTCGACCAGTTTATTGACAACGTAATAAAATTTTAGCAACAACTATACAAGATCGTCCTAGATAGCTTACAACGCTCGGATTTGTTGAATTACAATACAATACTCTAAAATACTTGTCTTTTTGGGTCCTTAAATAAAACTAACGGTAATTTAAACACACACTATATTAACAATAAAAACAGAATATACTAAATAACAACTTAAAAACTAATAACTAATAATAATAATATTTATTTTCACAATAAATATTTATTTGCATTTATTTATCGCACGACGACGTTTATTCGTTGAATGAATTAAATCCCTCTTGAGTGCTATTTATATTCAAGGGAAAACTCTCGCATGTTCGATTTTCTCGATCGAATCGTATCATCGGATGACTCATCACAATACAATCACTTTATTTATCCCAAAAAAATACATACAGCATACGATAAATCACAAAAGGAAAATAGAAATATTGAAGGTATTAATAACAAATTCAAAATCTCGAAATTAAAAGTATAAAATAAACTATCTACGTGGTATAATATGGCAAAATATTCATCGAGCCTATATAACGGCTGTTTGGGTAAAATAGCTGTCACTTGCTTCTTAAACTGCCTAGTGGGCAATTTGTTTATTACTTCAGGGAGGTGGTTGTATAATCTCAAACCCATTACCTTAGATCCAGAGCTAGCTATAGATAATTTATGTTCTGGTAAACGAATTTTATTGCTTCGAGTATCATAATCGTGTACATACGAGCCAAAACCCTCTGTGTTGATATCAGCATAGGTAGTGGCTTCCAATATGTATAAACCGATTACCGTTAAAATACCTAAATCCCTAAATAGCGGTCTACAATGTGCTTTATAGGGCACGGGCGCCATAGATCTAATAATGCGCTTTTGAGCAATCATGCATACAGTCGAGGAAGCTCCCCAAAATATTATTCCGAATTTCAACCCAGATTCGATCTCACTGCAATAAACATTCTTCAGCCAATGCCTAATGTGTCAGAAAGTTTATAATCTCTATCTAGAGTCTTCTATCGAGGGTGGAATTCAAGAAAATTGGTTTTACTTGTATTTAAAAAAAAGTTTGTTAGAGTTGAACCAAGCACTAAGAATTTTTAAACAATCAGACGCCGTATTTTGAATGTGTTGTTCGTTATCCGAAATGATAATAGAAGTACGTCAGCATACATCACTATACTTTAAAATTAAGTCGAAAGGTCGTTTATGTACAACGAAAACAGAATTGGTCCCAGTGTAATGTGGGGACGTGGGCAGCGTCGCCACGTGACCTGTGACGTCAGATCACTTAACTAGTTCAGGATCGCCATGTAATGTAGCCCGGTCCTGCGGGGCTACATCGCTGCCTTGGTACGCAGATGCGTTGATGTATTAAATAATAGGCAGGTAAAGTTGGTATAACATCGTATAATTAAATAACACTTATAACGATATAACATTTACTATTTACATAATTAATAATAGGACGGTAGTCAAAAGGAGAGTTCTAACTCACACTCGCTATGTCGTACTGTCTATCTAACTATATCTGATCCCTCATTCTCTGATAGAACGTCTTATATACATTAGCGTGCCCTGCTTTTGACTATGTCCTTACTTAACTATCAACAAGAGGTGCAAGTGTGCAACTTCTAATTGAGAACGCTTGTGTCTATAAATCAGATGGACCGAGGTCATGTTTTTGAATACAATACAAATAAGACCAGGGCCGCACCTTGACTACATCAAGTAATACAAAACATTACCCAATCAGGTTATCACACCAGGACAGAACCCTGGGGCACACCAAAACGCAACTCCGTCTGCTGAGATCTAACCCAATCAACAGCATGATCATCGTTGACTGGTATTTCAACGCATTGTTGGCGACTTAGTAAGTATGATTCCAGTCAAGAAGCAGCCACTCCTTGAATACCATAAGTGTTTAATTTTGACATTACAATCTCGTGATCCACGCATTCGAAGGCGCGGCTTAGAGAATGTTAGCTGCCTCTCTAGCATTTCGTCAACATTCTCCGTAAATTATCACCATTTCCACATAATCCGCGGCAGTATATAATAAAAGGCATTGACGTTTCGCAAAACTTCAATTGTCGACCAGTTTATTGACAACGTAATAAAATTTTAGCAACAACTATACAAGATCGTCCTACAACGCTCGGATTTATTGAATTACAATACAATACTCTAAAATACTTGTCTTTTTGGGTCCTTAAATACAACTAACGGTAATTTAAACACACACTATATTAACAATAAAAACAGAATACCCTAAATAACAACTTAAAAACTAATAACTAATAATAATAATATTTATTTTCACAATAAATATTTATTTGCATTTATTTATCTAACCTAGCAAAAATTATGAAAAATCTTCCTGGATGGCTTGCAACGCTCTGATTTGTTGAATTTTAATGTTCGTTTCTTGAATGTCGTCATTTTATGCTGATTTCTCTTTTTTTTTCTAGGGCGCGTGTTCCGGGAAACCCTATATAATTTCGCGTGTGAAATATCACCTGTTATTAATTTTTCTACAGACTTTACATCAATTTAGTTTCATATTCATACTAAATTTTAAGGCAATTGGGGTGTAAAGCTAGTTCGCGTCCGTAGTAGAATACTACACGTGCAGCCTGGATAATGCTAAATGAACTAGCACAAAGGGCAGCCAGATAGTCCTGAACTACTCGAATCTACTGGCTATAAACACATTATCAGTGGCTGTAAACGCGATATAAACAGAAACAACGGCTCTTCTAAGAACTAATTGACTAGAATATTTGGACCAGTGGTTCATGTATGCCATTTAGACGTTGAGGACGTCAGTAAATGTGAATGTTTTCAGAGGATACTTATTTAAAATAACATTGACGTAGTCGCTAGCGAAGGATCGCATGTAGAAAGCGAAGAGGAACATTTCTCCAAGAGGAAGAATACATGGCTACGACTTATTGGGCTCTACTTATCATCGAACCTACCTTTAGATGCCATACGTTAAATAAAAATATCAAGGCAATTGATTAACTATTTCAGAAATGATCACATGTTTCTATATTTATAACACGCACAGTTTGTATACGAGGACTGCGTCTTATATTTCGGGAATGGGCGATCCTGGTGCTGCCATCTGACAATGTCTCTTTCCTGATGTTCGACATTTTTGACAGAACGTTTTGACGTACAGGTGCTATTTGTGTTGTTTACAGTGACTTAAAAAAATCATCTCGGCCTAAAAATGGAATTAACTCGTGAAGATTTCTGTGCAATTATTTTTTACAACTTTTGACGTGAATTATCACAATAACAGTGCATTGATGAACTTAATTCGACTTTTGGCGATGAATAATTATCAAAAACCAGCGTATATCGGTGATATATTGAATACACCGTGGCCGCGCTTCGCTCACTGACGAATTTCGTGAAGATCGTCCAAAATCGATTGTTGTTCCGAAAAACATTGCTGGTGTGTGTGAACTGATATTGCAAGATTGTCATATGACTTATCGTAAGATAGAGGTATCCTTAGGTATTAGTGGGACCAGCATACATTCAATTTTGCATGAGCATTTGGCCGTCATAAAAATTTGTTCGCGTTCGATTTTACATAATTTGACAGTCGCTCAAAAAAGGCTCGCGTCGCTTGGTTAAAAGAAATCCTTAAAAAATACGATCGGGGTGCTTCGAAACACGTCTATGACATCGTAACAGGTAACGAATCGTGGATCTACGTGTATGAGCCGAAAGTCAAAAGCAGTCGACCGCAAATGCTCGTTTTTTTCTTCGGAAAAACCGGACAACTATATATACCATTAGTGCAACATCGGGCGGTCAAATCTGAATAGTACACAAGCAAATGCTTGCCAGAAGTATTCGGAAAGATAAGGGAAACCAACCGTCAAAGACGGATCATTCTCCATCAGGACAATGCGAGCTCATATATCTCTCACATATCGGCTCAATTGACAACTGAAAAAGCGGAACCGATAGGTCATCCGCCGGACAGCCCTGATTTGACTTCTTTCTATTTTTGCAAATCAAAATTATATTACGAGGTCAATGTTTTTTGACACCTGAAGAAGTTGTTGATGCTTTTAAAATGCATGTTTTGGAGGTATCTCAATCGGAGTGGAAAAAGTGCTTCGAAAATTAGTTCAAGCGTATGCAAAAGTGTATTAATCTCAATCGAGAATATTTTGAAAAACCATAAAGCCATGTACGGTAATTACTTTTAGTTCCTAATCTTATTCCCGAAATATAAAAGGCGTCCTTCGTATATTGAATATTCGAGAAAAAAGTAAAATATTTTGTCGCTGTATGACATCTTCATGTAATATTTTATATTTTTTATGAAAATCCTTAGAAAAATGCCTTTGGTTAGGTTTAACATGTTTTACATCTTCAAATTAAATGAACATTAGATTACAAAAACATGTTGATTTTTTTATCCGAACGCCAACCTCTGTAACTAAAAACTGTACGTGTTCCCCTATTTAGTTTAAGACCACAAACTACTTCATATACACCTACTTTCATCAAGGTCACTTGCAAAAAGTTAAAATTTGTCGAACATTGTTATCACATGTTGCACTCGCTCACGAAGGAAACAAAAAATGCTGACCGAGTTGCACAAAACCAATCGTTTAGCCCCAGTGCTTCGACTTTTCTTGAGAGGTACAGTGTCGAAAGGCATCTATTTTTGACCCAAATTGTCAGTGGTACCGAAAAGCTTCACGGCAGTGGTCGTCCACGCGTGGCTTATCGAACCAACGATCATGTCGTGTCATATAACTGGGGAGAACTTGATCACTCTCCGTATAGTGCAGACCTAGTGCCCAGTAACTATCGTTCCTGCACTTAGAAAAAATCTTGGCGGTCAGTGCTACAAGGGCGGTTCCAAGGTGAAAACGGCCATGCTGCGGTGGCTAGCAAAAAATCAGGAGGCAAATTTATATAAGGCCGGGAAGCTGGTCATACGATACAATAACTGCTTTAACCCTTTTATTCCTATAGTTGCGTTAACGTAGCATAACCAAAAAGGATTAAAAAGATTATAAATTTATAATTTGACTGCGCTGTCAGTGGCATGTTGATAAAAATTTTCTGAATGCGTAATCGCATTTACAATTGGGAATAAAAATAAAACTAATGAATTTTCAAGAAAAAAAACTTGTGTATCTAAGTATTAAATTTAATAACATATGGTTTACTTTTTTATCATTTATTTATCATTAAGAGGTTCCATATAAAAGATACTTCACGTAACAATATTTTGAAAAAAAATCAAATTTTCTGGAAATAGTTCTCAAACGGCTTTGAAACATAGCATTGGTGTAATTGTAGTAATGAGTAATATTTCTGTCTGAACATTATTTTTCACGTCTGGGGGAAGTTTATTGTGTAGTGCGATTTTATGCAGTTCATTATAATTTACGCTGTATTACAGAAAAGTTGAAGAGGTTAGAGTTCAGAAATAGCTTCATCATGAGGATTAGAAAAATATTATTCAATGGTAAGTACAATCATTTCTGAAGAATACGTGGGTCTTTGATTGTGATAATAAAATTGTTTTAGAGTCATGAAATATCACGATGATCCTAGCAGACAGTTGGCTGTATAGGAACTTGAAGCAATTGTTGAAGATCTTGATCTGAATGAGGAAAGTGATGTTTGTTATATACCGCCCGACGTCGATGATATAACGGACGAGGAGGACATTGATGATAATGTTATAGGTGGAGTAGAAAATTTGGATGTACAGTGTATCCGGATTTATACTGCTGACTATATATGCTGACTATATAAGCGGCGAATAGTTTAAGCCAACCCAAGTACCTGGAATTTCATCTGTAGGTAGTGGACATACAGATAACACACATAAACATAAACATACATATTACCACTATTTTATAAAATTTAAGGCTACAAAATAGGGATATTGAATGGTATATTCAATATCCCTATGGGTGTCCTTGAAATAAAAAGACAATGTATGAAAAATGGAAAGATATAATTATATAGAATATAGATCCAACATATTTTTCCAAAAGTCCCTCTCATAAGCGAGAAAAAAATGACAGGGATATTTAAAAAAAATTTGTCACGCCACTGTGCGATTATAAAAAGTATCAGAGACGATATCTTAAAGTTGACACACAATTACAAAAAGAATAGTTTTGTTATTGTCCATCTCGTCCAGCTGTCGTGTATGTAAATAAACCCTATAACGTATGTGTGCGTAAGGTATTTATTATTTATACAAATTCTGAATATTTTGAATTCATAGCCGTCACGTAATACAATTTTTAAGGTATTTTTAATTTCGGGGTTCGTGTCGTAATTGACACAATATTTTCGATTTATGTTCTATATAATTACAACTTTCCATTTATATGTTGTCCCTTTATTTCAAGGACACTTGTCTAATTTTCATGATATCCACTAATCATTTCAAAAATATTCTTGGAATTTTATTATGTGCAGGTACACTCTGCATTAGAATTTTATTAACTGAAACTTTTACTTAATGACTTTCTAATACATATAAATTTAAACTAAGACTAACTCTGGTACACCAATGTCTCTTTCTGTTAGGGTTAGACATCATGCTGTGTTAATTACGGTGCAATGAATAGGATTTAAATTTTACTTAAAAGTCAACGGTATATATCTGGATACACTATAGATATAGCGAGAACTTTTGAGACAAAGCAGTTGCAAAATACCGAATTCCTGGAAATAAAATGTAGAAGAAATTCAAATAATTAGCGTCATAAAATATAGAAAGCAATATTTACACTCACATTACTTCGCAAAAATGCAATTAATTTGCAACAAAGCGCCGACTACGAATATAGAAAGCAATATTTACATATGTTAGACCCTGCTGTAGTGAATGCTTGGAAATTGCACAGGCTTGCATACACAGAAAACTCCATTCGCAGGTGGATTTAAGGTCTGACAAATGTAAAACACTGCATGTTTAGATAATGTGGATCACATAATTGGAAGAAATTATGAAAACTGGAGGAAATGTAGCAGAGTATGCAAAAGTGCAGCCATATTCATGTACAATAAATGTGAATTCCATTACATTCACACTGCTTCAAAGACTACCAAAACTGATAATTATAATATTTTTTGTGCATACAATCCCAATGTTGCGTTAACGCAACGCAAAATCAATGTTTCGTCTTTATTTTTTAATTTGAGGGATGTTCATGAATACCTAAAATAAACGATTACTCTTTAAAAAAATTACGTTTTTCTTGATATTTTTAATAGTGGTCCTAAATGGATTAATATAGGTGGAAATTATGTTGAAAAATAAATTAAGTTATTCATGTAAAAATAAAATTGTTTAACAAACATAGCCTTGTATTTTTTACCATTGAAACGGTTCTCAAAACCACGCCTCGCATAATAAAACTAAATCGTACTTTATCTTTCCCAATAATTGCTATTGAGATTTGCCTCCCGGTAATAAACAATAAATTTAAATTTTACACTATAAATATAGTATATGTTGAAATTAAAACAAAAGCTGCAAGTTTGCAGTATAGCGACTTTAGGTCGATTAGTCGATTGTAAAATTTATAAATTAGAAAAAATATTGTAGCTGTAAGTAAACCGAGATAAGACAAACTTTACGTTCAAATTTCTAGATAGAAACAACAAAGGCGTGTTCACTATATAATCTGCTTCCTATTTACTTAACTCTGTCGTCGCCGAATATTCACCATTAATACAAAATAAATGATTAAAAACACATTTTCTTGTTATCTATGCTGATGGAATATTTATGGATTTAATACACTATAAGGTAGGAACTAACTGAAAGCATGATAAAGAAACAAACTAGAAATTGTATCCACAATACAAATGCCAAATATAAATTTATTTTTGAGTTTCTTTTTAATAACATATTGTTTCATCAATAAATTTCCCGTGGAAATGCTTTCTAGTGCACTTTTTATTAAATTTTTTATTTAATATGAACTTCAATATCATACTAGAAACTCACATCTTATGAAATTTCATTCAGTATTAAATTAAAATTATACTTAAATATTTATCTTTTTACAAGTAGGTATAAAAGTAAATATTATAGGAGAGTGACACTGAAAATTTTTAGAAAATCAAGCATGGATTGGTTAAAAAAATTAGATGATTTTATTGTTTTTCAAAATACGAGGATTGGAACTACGTGACCTAACACAGAGACAGCGCGAATTCGCAGAAATCTTCTTTACTATATGTAGAATCATCTTTTAATAGGTTAAATATGGCAATACAGAGTGATCTGTCAATTAGTCTGTTTTTGACAGTACGCTAAAGTGAACGTCTCGTGTGATTTTGTAATAATGGAAAAAACTGAGTTGAGAGCAGTGATAAAGTACTTTCATTTGAAAGGCTTAACATCAACCGAAATCAAAGCAGAGCTGGATTCAACATTATTGGAGTCCGCTCCTTCGTTTTCAATGGTTAAAAACTGGGTCGCCGAATTTAAGCGAGCGTGGTCGTATGAGCACAAATGATGAATCCCGTAGTGGACGTCTAAAAACTGATATAATTGAAAAAATCCACCGTATCGCCTTAGATGACTGTCAAGATAAAGTGCATGAGATAGCGGACATTAAAGATATTTCAAATAACGGTGTGCACAGAATTTTAACCGAAGAATTGGAAATGAAAAAATATTCGGCGCGTTGGGTGCCGCGGTTACTAACACCGGAGCACAAAACCGAATCGTTTGAGTGTTTCTCGCTACCTTTTGGCACGTTTTCGTCGCAATCAGAAGGACTTTGCATGCCGTTTCATTACCGTCGACGAAACCTAGGTCCACCATTACCCCCGAAACCAAAGAACAATCCAAACAATGGACAAAAAAAGGTTCTCCGCCACTACAGAACGCAAAAATGGTTTTGTCAGCAGGAAAGGTTATGACAACTGTTTTTTAGGATTCTCATGGATTGGATTGGTGGTAGAAACAATGAATGGGGAGTATTACGCCAATTTGTTGCAACAATTAAGCGACAAAATCAAAGCGAAACGGCCTCATGTGACAAAGAAGAAAGTACTTTTCCATCAGCATAACGCACTTACCTATACAAGTCTGCGACTGCAATGATAAAAATTCATGAATTGGGATTTTAATTAGTGCCTCATTCACCCTACTTCCCAGATTTGGCTCCCAGCGATTATCATCTCTTTCCAAACCTGAAAAAATGTCTCGGCGGTAAGAGATTTTCGTCTAATTTCGAGATAATGGCTGTTGTAAATAGCTATTTCGAGGACTTGCATTCATCGACCTATTATAATAAAGGCATTACTAAATCTGACTATCGTTGGAATAAGTGTGTTGAGCGAGCAGGAGACTGTATTGAAAAATAAATAGTTATTTAAGTAATAAGGGAGGTAGTAACATTTACTAGTCGAGGACTAGTTTGCGTCCGAGGACTTGCAATAGAGTTCGAGACTGGTAAATGTTACCTCCCGAATTGCTTATAACATTTTTCCCACTCCCCAGACAATAAAATCCTCAAAAATTAAATGTAATCATGATAAACAGTAACGGTGAACAACCTCGGAATTTAATAAATTAGACACATCTGAAACGTTACTAGGCAGTTCCTACATACAATTGTTTATAAACACAAATAAAACGAAATTTGACAATTCAGTTGTGTTAATTGTGGTTTAAAAATGAGTGTTCCCAATGTAGAAGACGAAGCGAAAGAGGCTTGTTTGGATTTGCTTCCGGAGAAGTCGATAAAACGCTACGAGTTAACATACAAATTGTTCAAGAAATGGTGTCAAATTAAGGATACCACCATCGTTTCGGAGTCCCTGCTGTTAGCGTATTTTCTGGAGAAATCTAAAAAATTCAAGGCTCCATCCAGTTTGTGGTGTGAATACTCGATGCTCAACTGTACATTATTTATAAATGAAAATATTGACATATCAAAGTATCCCAAATTACGTGCGTTTTTGAAAAGAAAAAATGATGGATACAGGCCTAAAAAGTCATGTGTGTTCACAAGGGAAGAGATAAATTTATTTCTTGAAAGCGCTCCGGATGATATGTACTTACTTATGAAGGTATGCTAAACTTTTAATTGTAATCTCTTCTAAATTGAACATTTCAGGTAGTGATGTTGATGGGAATTGCTGGAGCATGTCGCGGCCAGGAGTTATGCGAAATGAAATTGATGGATGTGAAAGAAATAAATGAAATAATTATTGTTACAATACCAGATTCGAAAAATGGAATGCCGCGTACATTTACAATTACAGCCTCTAAAGGAAATAACTATTGCTATTTGCAAATTGTCAAAGAATATATCAACATTAGATCCAAAATTGCAAATGTACGTTTTTTCATGCGTTATCATGGAGGGAGATGTTATAATCAACCTGTCGGTAAAAATACAATCGCGGAAATACCTTGTAAGATAGCAAAATATCTGAATTTAGACAACCCCAAACTCTATACAGGTCATTCGTTCAGAAGAACGTCAACAACATTATTAGCGAATACTGGAGTAGAAGTTCTCACACTAAAGAGGCACGGGGGGGGGGGGGGGGGTTGGAAGTCTAGTAGTATTGCGGAAACCTACGTAGCCGATTCTATTGCTAACAAAAAAGCGATTGCTAATAAGGTTTTATATGATAATCAGGGTACAAATTATACTGAAGCATCTTCGGTGATGATAGTGTCAAATGAAACCACGGAATTAATTGTTGCTGATAAAGTAGGTGATAAGAACATTGAATTATCAAGAAATATAAATAAATATCCCAAATTTTGTTATTAATGTTACTAATTGTACAAACTGTAATACATATTACCATAAATATAAATTAATAGAACACGTGTTTTGATGCACTCTTTTTCCCTAAAGGACGTAAGTAAATTACTTACGCCACCGTTGTCATAACACACAGTCACAGTCATTTCAGTAAAACCAACTTACGTCTATAGAAACAATGTATTAATGGTATGCTTACTATAAGGGGAGTGGGAAAATGTTTTTTTATCAAAAAAACTTGCATTTTCTTTGTTAGGCCACGTAGTTTCCGAACTACCCTCGTATTCTCCTTTAACATCAATATGGTTTTGCATTCGGTGAAACCAGTTCTTAAAGCAACGATGCCGCTCGCCCTGAGACGCTTCACAAGCCAGCTTTTTATAATGTTCCACTGCTTCGTTTGCTGACGTAAAAGTGATTTCACGCATTTTATTTTAAATATTTAGAAACAAAAAGAAATCACTAGGTGCTAGGTCAGGTACTGTGAAGGGTCTACGATATTGATATTTAGGGCATCCAGATGTCAAGCTGTTAGTTTTGCTTTATGGGATGATGCGTTGTCATCGACGACAAAGTTTCATCACATCTAACTATTGATGTAAAATGTTTTGGATTCGACTCATACCAATACCCAATGTCGCCCGAATAAATTTATATGATGTTCGTCGATGTTTCTTCAGCCTAGCTCGAACAGCGAAAACATTCTCATCAGCAACAGGTTCTTGGACGTCCTTCGCGAAATTCATCACTAAGAAAAAACAATCTCTTTTCAATTCGTTTTACAATTGCTTCTTGGGGCTTCTTCTTCAAATGCATTGCTAAGTCGATCTTTGCATTATTTAATGTTCTCTAGCCAAATGTATTTTTGGGTGAAAACGTAATTTTTACATTTTGATAATTAACAAACTGTCAACTCGCCAAACATTAGAGAGTAACTGTCAAATAAAAGCAAATTTAATTTTTTTAGGAACATGGCCATTCTAGGTTTTTTTAGTGCTCCCCTCGTACATAAGAGAAGTCCTAATAATCTTGAATCAACTACAATAAAATACAATATTTTTTCTTGACTTTTTTACATTTTCTCAATTAATGCACTTTATATTAGCACCAAAGATTATAGACGTAACAACTTCAACTATTACGATGAATTTTTTAAACTTAGAAGAGTTATTAAAAATCAAATTTCTTCGGCTTATAAAGGTTATGTGTTACAAATGGAAGATAACATAAAATCTAATCCTAGGGAATTGTGGAGACATGTTCACCAGAAGGAAAGTAAATCACGTATTCCAATAAACAAGCTCATTGAGAAAAGGAATTTAATGACCCGCAAACAATTGTTAATAAATTTGCAGAAAATGTTGCCAATGTCTTTACTAAAACTTCTGTGTCTGGATTTCCTAGTTTAAATTTCGGTCATGCTTGTTAAATTGTGTATTTCTTGTATTTATTATTGAATATATTGCAGATACAAAATTAGCGCAACATTTTTCTGAAAGAAAAACCTAAGATATTGATTTATACCGGCTGTCTTTTATAAAATAAAAAGACGACATGTGAAAAATTGAAAGATGTAATTACATATATAGAATATACATCAAAATATTTATCCAAATTCCCTCTCATACGCGAGAAAACAAATAACTAAGATATTTAAAAAAGTTTTGTCACGCCACTATGCGATCGACTGCATTATAGAAAGTTCAGAGACAATATCTTAAAGTTGACAGACTATAACAAAAAGAATAATTTTGTTATTACCGATCTCGTTTTAAGTATCGTAAGTTCGATATGTTTTACATTTACATTTCGATTAAAAGATAGATTGTTACCAAATAGGACGTGAAGCACGCACGTACATGTTCCTATAATACACTGCTTTAAAAATTCACAAGTATAATTTTTTAACAGCTGACTTTCGTACTAGGTTATCGAACCCTTACCATAACAAAACTTAGACACAATGTTATTTTCTAGCGCTTTTATAAACATAAACATTGCTGCCTTTAAATTCAATAGCGGCATTCTATTTTTTACCTCTCCCAAAAAAACATGAAAGGATGTCAGTTCTAAAAGTCCACAAATTACTTTTAGCATGATTTTTTAAATGGATTTGTAAATTAATGTAACACACATCTTAATTTTTAATAATTCACTTGAATGTATAAAAAGGTGATTTTGTACGAAGTATTGACCTTAGCATACAGAATATTATAGTTTTTATAACATCGACAGCTGTTTCGTATGTAAACATACGGTGTTTGTGTAACTTCAATAGACGTACACATTAATTATTGATACACATTCTAAATATTTTGAATTGATAGGCGGAACATGACACAATTTTCGGGGGGTTTTTAATTTTGGGGTTCCCGTCGTAATTTCTATATAATTACATCTTTCTATTTTTCATACGTTGTCTTTTTATTTTATATATCTTGTGTGTCAAAATTTATCTCTTGATTAAACAGTATAAGTTTTTATACTGTTTTTCAAAAAGCATATATAACGTGATTCAAAAAGAATTACATCTAGTTGTCCATTAATTTTTCCTATAAATTATGATGGTCTGCATTCTTGAAACGCGGATATAGATTAAATGGTATGAAGGCTCAATAATTATAAAAAAGAGACATTAACCAGGGTCCCAGGGTACAAAAGCCATAGGTCTCAACGAGCCCCATCTAACTTTCATAGCAGGGTTCTATGAAAGTTAGCATTTTAGCATTGCAAAAATAAATATCAAAACAGCTAAGAAAAGTTGACTGAAAATAGATCTAGGGAAAGGTGAAAAAACTCCCCAGATCAAAAACAAGCAAAGCAGTTCTTTAGGGAACATCCAATCAAGTTTACAACGGGTCTATTGAATTGAGACAGAAAATCTATTAAGGTGATAGTAGGCCTATTAACGTGGCATTATAAATTCAACAAACATATGGATGATATGGACTTGACAGAAGAAACGGTATGTTGATTCTGCCAAGAGGAAGAGGAAATCGCGATTCGTGTATTATGCC
The DNA here is from genome assembly GCA_935421215.2 of Melolontha melolontha. NCBI lineage: Eukaryota > Metazoa > Arthropoda > Insecta > Coleoptera > Scarabaeidae > Melolontha > Melolontha melolontha. The sequence goes on along the minus strand of OW285237.1, from coordinate 147,524,177 downwards.
AATGCAAAGGTTTGTTAAGAACGCGGTTGTTACAAATTGGAGATCAATATCCTAAAGTGGAACCATATTTTCAACAATCGCTCTCGAAGCTGCTAAGCTTAAAATTAAAAGAACAAGGCCAGAGAAAGTACACCAACAAGACATGAGGACCACTATAAACCTAGAAAGGCAGCAATGGAATAGGCTCAAGTAATTGAATATAATCTAGAGTTATTAAATGTCAAAACTGTATTAGAATCTTTATGATTCATTCTAGCGCCTTCTATGGAAAGCTGACTGTTCAATTACTATATAAAAGTAATAACAGATATAAATTGTTAAATTGTTTTTATAAAATATAATTAACTTCTGACGCTTTGGGCCTTTTGTGATTCAAATTGTAATTAATTTAATGCGATTAAAACTTGTGATAAAATTTATTATTAATTGACATATTTTAATTAATTTTATTGTTTAAATGTTAATGAACATGGTGTTTTGCATTTCAATGTGGCTAAATGAATGACACTCTTGCAAAAGCTGATAATTTAATACTTTCGAAACTAGATGCGTGGGCGGTTTTCAAAGGGGACGTTTCACTTATCTACTTCTAGTTATGCAGGGCGTTATTCATGGTCTGTGAAACTTATTGATTTCTAAACCCTCTGGCTTTCTAAATTCAACCACTACGCTGTTCAACTACAATACGTTATTCATATTCAATGCCGCAAAACATAATTTTGTAGGTAAGTAAAAGGCATCGACAAACCCATATTCATTTAATGACAATTTATCTAATATTAATGATAATACGTCTGCGTGTTAAATATTACATCAACGGACTTATCGTTTGAATTACCTAGTTCGTCTTTAATGCTAATAAATAAATCCTTAATTTGTTTTAATTTCTCATGCAGTAGCCTGTATATTTTTCAGTTCTTTTGCTGTAAGAATGTTTAAATAAATTATTATAAAAAATGAATAATAGGGCGCTTAGGGCAGATTTCTTATACCAAATATACATTTAAAATTTCGCAGAAATGAACCTAAGTACACTGTTCCCGGATGGAGTTGACAAGAGGGAAAAAATTATTTTCGATTTTATGACAAAAAGTCATTCTTTATAAAAAGTTAGTTCTGCTTGTTGAATAAATAAGTTTACCATTAGAAAATCTAATATTAAATGCACAGAATGTCCATAAATTAAGATAACATGAAATTGCTTCAAGAGAGAAGTACCATTTATTGCATTTTTTTAGTTTAAATACAAAATTTCAATCATTAAGAAAGCCGACATACATTTCTCCATTCTTTTAATAAATTCACCATAGACTTTACGTTTGGTTTGTGGTTCATTTATTTCAATCACCGCGTCCCGTATTTGTGCTTTTAGTATTTCTCGATCAGACGACAGGTCATCTGCGTAAACTTTTTGTTCTAAAGTACCCCACAAGAAAATCAACAGGTGTAAGGTCAAGCGATCTAGGAGGAAATTCATTTGGTCCAAATCTTCTCATCCATCTTTTATCGAATTGATTTGTCAACCAGAGCCGTACCAAAAGCGTCGAATGTGCAGGGCACCCGTCTTGTTGCCAAAAATATCAACAGGTGTAAGGTCAAGCGATCTAGGAGGAAATTCATTTGGCCCAAATCTTCTCATCCATCGTTTATCGAATTGATTTGTCAACCACTGCCGTACCAAAAGCGTCGAATGTGCAGAGCACCCGTCTTGTTGCCAAAAAATGTTACGCCTTATTTCGAGCGGTCAATTATCTAGAAACGGTAATAGATAAGTTTCCAAAAGACGCACATAAAAACATGTTGATTCAAATTATCGTCAATAAAATATGGATTAATGATTATATCGTAAAAAAATCCGCATCAAACGTTCACGTTTTTATAACATTGACTTCGTTTTTCAATGACGTAATTTAGATTTTGAAAAGCCAAATAGCGACTGTTTTGTGATGAAACGTGACCATTAGTGCAGAAGGTTGATTTATGAGTAAAAAAGATCATTCTGTAAAAAATTGTATCTACGAGGTAATTCTCGCCAACCCACAAACAAAAATCCAATCGCTCCTCTTCATCTCATCTTCATTTTCAAGTGTATGTTGGAGCTTTGGTTTAAACGGCCGAACTTTGTTTTCTCTATAAATTCTTTGCAGATGAGTTTTACTAATATTCAGTCTTTGTGATCGTTTCCGTAAAGATAACTTTAGTGTTTCTATCACTGAATCTAACGCCGAAAGTGTAGCTGTATAATCTTCGTTGTATTTTTTCATGGGTTTCTTAACAGTCACTACAGATACCACGATACCACAGTGTTTGGGAATTTTTCATGAAACATGTCTATAGCATATCGGTAAGATTTCCAATGCCATAACATTAAATCAAATAAATACGTTCTTCAATTGTTAACATTTTATAAAACGGACAGGAAATAAGTGAAGTGAAAAATCTACACTTAATGTCGTTCGACAGTTCAATATAATACCAAGCAGAACTTTTTATAAAGAATGACTTTTTGTCGTAAAATAAAAAAAAAATCAAAATTTTTTATTCCTCTTGCCAACTCCATCCAGGGATACAGTGCATATTATGTATAATATAGCCAAAAGCTGCCTTAGTGTGTTTCAACAGGATTACTAAAACTTCATGTATTTTTTTGTCTTGATACCCAAAACATTACAAAACTGTAGATGAAGACATACAATTGTGAGTAAAATATCAGGAGTGATATAATAAAGGCATAGTTTTGTATAATACAAAGGTATTTTTAATAATATAAAATATTATTAAAAATCTGGTGTGAAGAACACAAATACAGGTTCACTATTAATATTTTTTTGTGAACGTGTCCGAACATATCCCTCCCCAGAGACGTAGATACGTATTCGCCTTTCTACAGGCTCGTTGGTACGCCCCTGCTGGAGAAAGGATATTCTCAGACACATTCACAAAAAAGAACCACATCACCGAAATTATCCAGACCGGGCGTAGAAGTAAATTCAGCGCTGCCTGTTGTCAGACAGCCGAAGTACCTCGCCCCGTCCACATAACCAATGTGAAGTAACGACGCTCTTCCAAAGGTGGCACAGCCAATCTCTCTAGAAACTGCATTTTGTTTGTGTCTTCACTCATACTACGGACTAACCGCATGTGTAATGTATCAGAATAATTGAAACATACATGAGTAGGTAAACCCCACCAGTTTTTTATAATATTTTATATTATTAAAAATACGTTTGTATTATACAAAACTGGTGGGATTTACCTACTCATGTATGTTTCAATTATTCTGTATAAAAGCATAGTCCTTATGGTATACTAATTAAGAAAGGACAATACTTAGAGTAAATGTTACTAATACTTAGAAGGTATAAGAAAATAGAAAGTTGTGAAAAAGTGTGTAAAATAAAAACAATATTAGGAAACTAAAATTTTGACATACAAATTTAAAAAAAAACAATTCTTGTATAAAAACAATTATTAACTAATACTTTAGCGCATCTTTTGTTTTCAACAAATGCACTCATTCGACCAGGCATAACTTCGTCTTTCCGTAATAGCAAAATTAATTGTCTCAGTATGGGATTAGATTCACATCTTGCTACAATGCACGTGCAGGAACAGTCTTGACGTAATGAAGAAGCTCGGAAAATTTCGAGATCGGTAATCGTAACGCACAATTTAAAATGCAGCCTCTATTTATTGTGTACGCCCTTAGTCAGTGGAGACGGTCGTGGATTGACTAAACAGATGGTAGGTAGCGCCACTTAGTTTTACGTACGGAGACTCGAGACTCAAAACTAAGAAAAGTGTTGCGCGCTCGTAGGTGCATGCGCTTACAAACTACTAAAAATGAAACAAAACGACGAGGTACCCCTCCTTTAGTTTAGCTAAAGGAGGGATACCTAAATTCAAAATAAGAAATCGAAAATAGTTAATTCGTATGTTGACAAACAAAAAAAAAACAAGATTAACAGAGTGGCTTTCAAGCCACAAACAAATTCACATAGTAATACATTGACAAATGAAAATTAATACTCCGTATATAATGACATTAAAATAATAATATAATTCAAAAATTTTACATAAAATAGTATTGAATCGGCAAATTGTTCCAAAAATAAAATAAAAATAAAGTGAATTAAATATCAATTATATTATTATATGATATTAAATATCAATTGATATCAAATCAATCACATCAATGAATCAAATCAATCACCTACAATCAAAAATCTAGTTCTACCTCAGATCTGTAGCCGAACCTTAAAATGGAATTACACACAGTATATTACGTAAGTATTAGTTAAATGGTATCAAGAAAAGTTACGAAAAAGCTGGTTCATGAGGTTCCGCTACACGTACTATAACATGTAGAATGGAATTTTCTTTTCGATCTGTCGTTTCGTCGACACATAACCACAGTTGTTTATCCTTTACCTCGGCTTCGATCTTGTTTATGATGTCTTGGTGTATAGTACGTATGTACGCTATTAACGTACCTCGAGAAGGTAGCTTCCAGTTCCAATTGTATTTATTCCAGAAGTCGCGAAACTGTTGTTTATACAGCAGGTGAAGTGGCAAATCACAACTGAGAAACATAAATAGCAATTGGAACATAAATTCTTCCTTCGATAACGCGCCACTTTTTTATTTGTGTATTTCTGGTTATTCACATGCTCTCTACAGTCGCGTCTGCGCCTACACATCAACGGTTTATCGCAAACTTTGCATATAATTTAAGCACCATTACAATATAAATCGGGAAATTCCCCGATAAACTTTTTCACTGTGTCAAACATTGGTTGTGTTACATTTTCTTTCGTTCGACATACTGATATATGTGTTTATAACATTACAAGTTCAACCGCCTCGCGTCGAGATCTACGCTTAACTGACATATAAACATCTGGCTGATATACACGACCTAACACAATGCATTCAATGAACCTGCTTATCTTCGAATTCGTAATCTTTCTTTTGTAACTGAGTGCGTCTCGTAAAAAAAAACGTTTCGTAAAGATCTCCTACAATAAGTAATTTCTTTGTTAATACTTAAATCTCATCGGATTGTATATATTAACAAAAATGCTGAGTTGTAATTTCATACGAATAAGTGTTCTTTATAAAACCCGATGTGTTGTGAAAACGCTCATACGTCTATAGTCACAAAATAACAACTCCTAATTTTCAGAAATGATAGAGGGCACCTAAATAAACATTCTTATTAATAAACTAGTGTCTGGAAATTTTTCAGTATCGAGATAAAATGAAAAAATCGGCTGCCACACCAGGACTTTCCCGGAGGTATACAAAGTAAAAATTGAATCGCAGCCTTTGAAAAACAACAACCATTTTAGTAGTTGTCATTTTACGTCTGTCGCAAATTATTCCTTATTAGAGAAGTGTGTTTAATTGTCATTTTACGTGTCACAAATTAATCTTTATTAGATGAATTAGTGTCTAAGTGAAAATGCATTAAATTAAAAATATTGCATTTACAGACATACATTTTGCCTACGGAGCAGCTTACGGTAATGCTAACAAAGCAATGCGAATTTATACTGAGCAGCATTCTCAGCGTCACATTCCCTGTCATATATCATTTTCAAGATTAGATAAGCGTATTACAGATATTGGTGAATTGCAAGTGAAGAAAATACGTTCGGGAGCCAATCGTGCTGTCCGAAATGGTGACTTTGAGGACCTGTAACAATTTAAAAATAACCCGAAAACCAGCATTCGTGCCATTACCCATGCGATGTATACAAGTCACACGTCTGTATGGAGGGTATTGACGGAATACCAGAAGCATCCGTTTCACATTCAAAAAGTGCAAACGTTAATTCAAGCTGATTATCCCAACAGAGTTCAAATTGCCGAATGGTACTTGAATAAAATTAACGACGTACCAAGATTTCCTAGGAGTGTATTATGGACAGACGAAGCATGTTTTACAAGAGATGGCTCTTTTAATACACACAATAGTAACATTTGGAACGAAGCTTACGCCGTTCAGAGGTTACATCATCAATCGAAGGTTTCTGTTAATATTTGGGCTGGGATTGTTGACTTTTATGTAGTTAGACCATATTTACTTCCTGCACGGTTAGATGGTCATGAGTATAGGATTTTTCTGGAACATACTTTACCAGAATTGCTTGAAAATGTCCCATTTAATATTCGAAGAAATATTGTTTTCCAGCATGATGGTGCACCACCACACTTTGGATTAAATTGCCGAAATTATCTAAATGCACAATTTCCAAATGGATGGATGGGAAGAGTACGGCCGATTTATTAGCCTGCATGTTCACCAGATATGACTCCTGCTGATTTTTGTATTTGGGGTCACTGGTTTATGAGACTTGTTAATTAATACAGAAGAAGAGTTAGTGGCTCGAATTACTCTAGCGTTTGATGATTTTCGTGAACGTCCGCAGCTGTTTCGAAGAATTCCGCAGTCGATTGCACATCGCTACAACTTGTGTAACGAAAATGGTTGTCGCAACTTCGAACATTTTTTATAAAGTTTGATACACTATTATTTCTAATAAAATGTTCTTTAACTTAACTTTTTCCTGTTGAAATTGAGATTGTTTCTAAAAATTTCTAGTTTATCTTGACACCGAGAAATTTACATTTCCACTCTAGTTTATTAATAAAAAATGTTTATTTAAGTGCCCTTTATCATTTCTGAAAATTAGGAATACTTATTCTGTGACACCCTATATATTAACTTAACTGAGTAGGATTCTGGAATGTGGGGAAAATCTGATAACTCTAATAATAACTCATGACCTGCCAATGAAATTAGCGTTAAGCTGTTGGAGGATGCTAAAGAATGAATTATTAATACTGAAATATCATTCTTACATTATTTGTTAACCAGAAACATAAAATTTAGAAAGATTAATAAATAGATTTCACAATAATGCTTGAATATTTCGTAAAAGAGGTAATTTTCATAATTGCTCGAAATTATTTATGTTTTTGAATTAGTGTCACAAACCTATATAGATATAAGTATGTATATGCAGGTTTTAAATATTTTCACACATTAACATTGAATTATTTTTTAGTTTGTAAAGCAAACATCTAAATTATATATTAATGCATAAAATAAATATGAATATATATATGAATGTACATTCTGTGACTAACCGCATCAGTATTGCCTAGATCAGAGCGTTTCCGGTTATTCATATCGCATAGACAAACATAAATTCTTAGTCCCGCGTGTCTACAACGCCTTCCTTATCTTTCTCTTTCTACAGTATTACCGTTAGAGACATGTATCCTTATCTCACGCCCAACAGCGGTTTTTGCTGGTCGCGATAAAAATGTGGAGACCAGAATGAAAAGCCGCATAGCCGGAATTGTTTTCTAATTTCTCTTCAGCTCGGAATACCCGTAATGCATAGCAAACAATAGGTATTTCGCTAGATGAATTGAAATAGAGTTTTTCTAAGAAATAAGGAAAAGTATTTTCGCATTATCTTCAAGTAATTGCAAAAACACTTTCAATTATAATTAAAATGTATGTATGCGATGAACTAGCTAATTTCAGTTGTGAATAGTATATATATTGAACTTCTAACCATCGGAAAGATTGTATTCTTTATTTATAAGAAAATATTGGAGTGAAACTTCTAACGTATTAAGAGCAACAAGTTAATATATCGATTCTATTGTTTGAACTAATTTTAGAAATTGATATTGGAGGAATCTTACATGTAGTTGTGAAGTGATTTATTGCAAAATATATTACTATGCCAATTGCGTTTTCACGAATATTTATAAAAAAATATATATTCAGTAAATACGAGGGCGATTCATAAAGTTCCGTTTACGCCTAGTGACCAGAGGAGTGCGGATATCGACGCGATCGCAGCGCTGTGGTGTAGTCTTGTTCAGCGTGAGGCGGTGCTAGTGAGTGAATCGTTCCGACATTCTTTCGTGCTACTTTGGTGGTTTAAAATGGCTGCGGCAATAGAAAATTCCGCCAACTGTGAATTACGTGCTGTTATCTGATTTCTGTGTCTTCTTTTTAATAATTCATTCACAAATTACACATCACTCGTCCCAGGGCATAAAACAAAAAGGGCGGACGAACTGCCCCGTCAGGCCTTGTCTGTGGGCTTCATCGGATTGACGGCCTCCTGTGGCATCGAAAAAATAAAAATAAAACAACTAGGAAAAGGGGGACTGAAAATAGATCTCGGAAAAGGTGGACAACTTCCCGGGTGAGAGACAGACTAAACAGTTTCGAGAGTAGGTCCAGAAAGTCTGTTAAGATGATAGTAAGACTATTAGCGGAGAATTGTAAGCTTAACAAACATAAAAAATATGAACTTGGCCGAAGAAATCGTATTCAGGCTCTCTCAAGTGGAAGAGCGAACCGTGGATCATGTTCTATGCCAATGTCTGATAGGAATGCGTTTTTTTTTCAAATGGAATAGCCACTCTGGAAGCAGGTAAGCTGAATTAAGAGAGTAGGATCAAAGAAGGTACTCTAGAGACATTTTTTATTTGTTGGTTAAAATAATTAGAATGTTATACGAGGTACTACCCAGAAATTCCCGGAATGTGAAAAATAAATTGTTTTACAACTTATTCACTACCATACTCTTCAAAGTACCCTGCTTCCGCATGAATACACCAATCCCAACGACTAGTCCAGAATTGGAAGCAGTGCTCGAAGTCTTCGCGTGTTAACGTGTTCAGCACTGTCTGCTATTCGGTCTGGATCTCCTCAACTGTCTCAAAACGGCGCCCCTTGAGCGTTTGTTTCAGCTTCGGAAATAGGAAGAAGTCACAAGGGACAAGATATGGGGAGTAGAGAGGGTGGGATAGTACTGCCATCTTCATTAAACCTAGAAACTAACGCACAACAGGTGGTGTGTGGGTTGGTGCATTGTCGTGGTGTAGGATCCACGAACTGCTGCTTTGCTTCGGGATCATACCCGTAGACCCATGATTCATTGCCAGTAATTCAGGTACTGAAGTTTACATCCCTTTCGAAGTATTTTTTCAGTTCTGTGCACACATGAACCAGGTGCCGTTTTTTTGTTCAATGCTGAATTACTTTAGCTTAAACTTTGGCGGCAATATGCCGCATGTCGAGCCGACAATGTTACAAATTGCATGGATTGTTCTCCTTCAGTCTTGCAAGATAGCATCATGCATTTATTTTCCGTCAATGGACGACCGGAACGCTCATCATCAACCGACAGGCGTCCATTTTTGAAATGGATCTACCACTCATAAGTTTGCGTCTGGCCTAAAGCACCCCTACCGAACGCTTGTTTAAGCTTGTTTAAGGAGTTTCCGCTGCCGTTTTAGCAAGTTTGAAGCAGAATTTGTTTCGCGTTTTCTGCTCTTTCAAATCAGACATTGTAGTGTCGCAAATTCCGAGAATTACTGATTATCATCTCGTATATAATGTTAGTTTCTATTCTAGATAATAAATTTGCATGTTTCATTCTTTTCTAAGAAATAAAGGATGATTTAGAGGAAATTTAATATTCATATATTATTTATTCTGTGAACACCTTAATTAACTTTGTTATTTTCAATTAAATATTTTATAAAAATTGTTTAATCAAATATTTATAACGGCTAATTATAAACATGCCGTTCTATACTCTTTCGAGATTTAAATAAAAAGAGACTGTGGAAGGAAACGAAGATAGTCTTCATATATTTATAAAGCAATTAGTAAGTATATAAAGGGTATATGAGAACGTTATATGTAAGTTTATAAATTTGCAGAAGCAATTAACTTGAAAAAGCGTAAAATTTTGTTAAGAAATAAAAGGATACGTTAAATAAAAGAAATACATTATTTACGGACAAAGGAACCCAAGTTAAATAAAATAAGATTATTCAAAGTAGAAGAATGCAAGGTCTAATTAGCCTAATATAATTTTCCATCCCGAAATACCTCACTGAAACATGTTAAACACATTTTCAAATCCTTCGTATAATTTGTTTTGAATGTTAAATCAGTTTTAAGTTTTTAATAGCATCCGTCTTAAAAAAGATAAAACTATGGTATGATATACGTAGAGCGTTAAGAAGGTTTTGCCGTTGTTACACTCCGTATACAGGGTCGCTATTATGTATGGAAATTATCAAGTATCTCGAGAACGGTTCGGGAAATTTTGTACACGAACATAAGGATATATATGAATCTTTTTGGCTATATTTTAATTTTTCTTCGTATCGCATATTTGAACTCTAAGGCTAACTTTATTTTTTTTATGACGTCAGCCCTTGAATTTGTTTGTCATCGTTGGAAAGATATTTTTTCTGAATTCAGCGATGTAAATATAGTGTCTATTTTCCATAATACGAGGGATGTTTCGAAAGTTCTGGGAATTTAGCTATAATTTTTTTATTTTGTCAATTTTGATCAATCTTACCATGTAGTTTTTCAACATAAGCGCTATTTAACTGAATACATTTATTCCAACGATAAATTATTTTTTTTAAGCCGTACTTAAAGAACTTCTTCGGTGTCTCCTTAATCCACCAATTTTAAAATTTAGAAATTACTCGGTGCGAGGATCCGGTGAATAAGGTGGATGCAGAAGCAATTCCCATCGTAAATTGTTCAAAAGATCCTTCGTTTTTCTTGCAGTGTGCGGTCTTGCATTATCTTGTTGCAATAACGGACACTTATGCAACTTCCCAGGCCGCTTTCTTCGAATAATAAGTTCGAGTAATATTCTGCCTTAATTGTAGTGCCTTTCGCCAAATAATCCATAAAAATAATCCCTTCGCAATCCTAGTAAGCTTTATCTTTCCAATAGACGAAACTGCACGCGCCTTAAGTGGAGGCCTTTCGGATTTATGCCATTCTTTAGATTGACTTTTGGTCTCAGGATTGAAATAAGGAATCCACGTTTCCTCAGTGGCCATTATCCGCTGCCAAAATTTATCGCCGTAACGGGCTAACAGCTCTTGAAGTGAACGACAAGTATCAGACCGATTGAGTTTCTGTTCTGGTCCAAACAGCCTTGGCACCCAGTCGGCTGAAACCTTGCTTACGCCCAAGCAATCATATTAGATCTCATGAACTAGTCGTGTACCTATTCTTAGGCGTACAGTAATTTGAGAAGTAGTCATTCGTCTGTCCTCTTTCAGTAGATTATCCACAGCAGTAATGTTACTTGAATTTAATGATGTGCTCGGGCGAACACTGCGTGGATCATCTTCTAATGATTTCTAATGATGATGAGTATATATATTGTTGTGATGCAAGTTATCCATATAGAGCTGCATCTAAAATAGGAAGAATAAGACATACAAAGTGAAAAAGGGTTATAATATAATGGTTATATAAATAATATTATTAAGTCTTAGTAGTATCGAAGTGCATATGTATTTTTATAACGATCATTTCATTCTTTAAATTTCTATATTTATTTTCCTTTCATTATTTAATTTTATTATATCATATTCAAATTTTCAAATATTAGCGCGAAAAACATATTCAAATCCATATGCATCTTTGTATTATATCGACACTAGTAAGACACGCCTACAAATTGACATCTCGCTATGCTTACATTTATCATGCGCAGTATGCGATTTGTATCATTCAAATCTATCTTAACCTAACTTGGTAATTTATTATATAATTTTTAAAATAAATTAGATAATCAAAATTAATCAAATTCTTTTTATATAAAATTGTTAAAAGGGTAAATCATCGAGACTTTTGATATCAATAGATAGCGTGTTTGGTAATATTCAGACAAGTGCTGTCGAGATATTCGATCCTTGAATTTAAAAAATAAATAGACGCATCTTTTTAGACCAACACTTAGAAATCTCTTAAAAAAACATAAATCTAAATTATAAATTCATCTAAATGTTATTAAAAGTATCCTGAATATTAATTAACTCGATCGACAAGAGAATTACTACAAGAATTTTCGGTAATAACGAACTTTCAAACAACATAGCGTCACAGACGTAGTTCCACCGAAAACGATAGAAAATCAAAGGAAAAATATTCAAGAATCCATCGCCGAACATCAACAAAATAGTCTAACGTACATCTACAACGATACCTGAAATCCTACAGCCAGAAACGAGCGCAGGGAATAATTAGGCACCGAAGACGAAGTCCGAGGAAAATCTTCGATAGCGTCGGCGTAAGCAGCCACCTACACCGCCATCGTTTTGTACTGCACCCGAACATTTTCGGATCACCGAGAATCTTCCCAATTCACACATACGATCTACAAACATACATCCGGATCATTATTATAACAGGTTTTCAGATAATATTTATCTATTTTCCCAAAAATTAAATTCTTTAAACTTTTATTTAACTATATTCTCGAATTATTTACCTAATCTATCACGTCCTGTCATGATTTTTATATTTAATTAAACAATCTATTTATAACTTAGAGATAGCAATAAAAGGGTACTCACCATTATTGTAATAAGAGTATTCACATTTATATTCATATTATTTATTAGTTTAACACACATAACCTCTTTTCACATTAGTAACACCTTGTTGTTTATGCGTATATGCAGTTTCGTTAATATCTCATTTGTAATACGTTATATTTTTACAGTTTCCTTTAATTTAATAAACATCATATTTTTAATTTTACATGAATCTTTTATTTGTTCATATTTGTTTGTAGGAGTTATTATATTAAGCGTCAACATTAATATTATTCTCTTTTTTGGAAGCAACAACCTAAAATTCACGACGAACCTGAGATCACCCACATTTAGTAAAGTTTTTTTAAAAAAAATAGTTTCTTGCTTTCCGACTAGTTGGCTATTCGAGATAAAGATAGCGCAGTCTGAGGTGAGATTTTATAAATTAAGGCGCCCAACTAATCTTTTCAAATACATAATTATCTTACACTTTTATTTCATTAACATTTCATTATCTCACCAGGGCTTAAAGGGCTTATCAATTGGCTAGCCCAACGTAGAGGCCTATCTCAGCGCAATTTATCAATATATATATATATATATATATATATATATATATATATATAGTACTTTTAGATTTTGCAGACTCACCGACCACTCCTTGCAGACGTTTAATAATTTCTGAAGTTTTCGCACCCTCTTTCCAAAAAATGAAAATTATGGCTCTTTGAGATTTAGTCGCGTTTTCCATGGTTACCCAAACAGTGCTAGAAAAATGCGTCTATATCGGTCGAACACCTGAATCAAATTGAACGATATTGCACTGGATAGCTCCATAAACATGTTATGGCTTGTCTATCACCAATAGCATTGCCAATAAGTTTTGCATAATTTAATTAGAGCACAATTCCCAGAACTTTGAAAACATTCCTCGCAGTTTAAAAGAAAACGGATAAAAAGTGTTTCCGTATCTTTTGGGGCAATAACAATAAAAAAGCGTTTTTTAAATAAGAAACTATTTACAAAAGGTGTTCAAAGTGTCTACTATTAACTTCCTGGCAGTAATGGATACGTCAATGAAGCCTCGAATTGTGTTTTCAAAGGTATATTGCAAATTTCTTTCGAGGTTTTCTGGCTTATTAACGTAAACCCGATTTTCTAAATACCCTCCCCAAAAGAAAATCAGGTCTTGCCAAGTCTAGTAACCTTAACGGCCATTCTATATATTGTCGGCCGATCCATCGGTTTGGGAAAGCAGCGTTAAGAAAATATCTAACGTTAATAGCATAGTGTGCTAGTGCACCATCTTGCTGGATCAATATTTCCTGGTTTTGATTAAGTTGAGGGATGATATTTTCTTCCAATAATTCTAAATACTTATCTACTGTCAAGTTGCCATTAATGAAAAGAGTCCTACAATTGTTACTATTAAATCCCATCCAAACAATTAATTTTGGGGGATACTATGTATGAACCTGACCCATCCAATGCGGATTTGTATCAGCTCAATATTTACAGTTATGTCTGTTGACATGACCATTTAAACAAAATGTTGCTTCATCCGTGAAAATAATATTTGAAACAAAATTTGGGTTGGTATTTATTTTTTCCTAAATTCAATCCTACCATCAAAATCATCTTCACTTAATTCCTGTAGTAATTGTATTTTGTAGGGATAAACATTTTTATTATGGTTCAAAGCTAATAGTTGGACAGAAACCTTACCATTGCCTATTAGATCAATAGAGAAATTCAATGAATTTTTGTCATTAATTTTTGTTTCTTGTCTTTCTAATTTTGGATGATTGTTAACGCTGCTTGTATTCATGTATCTTTTTACCGTTTTAGAAACTGCTGATTTATTGATGTTTCTATTTAGACGTACCTACTTCATTAAATAATCGACAAACTTCAGCATAAGCATATAAGCATATATATATATAAGCATATATATAAGCATATAAGCATATAAGTACGTTTTCTGTCGACGTATCCAACTATTGCTAAGTTTAATATATACTCGAGCTATTTTTTTCTACATGTCGAAATTATACCGATTCCGTATTAATACTGACATATTTTAGTAGCCACAATTAATATTACTATTGTGAACTTCATTCATATGAACGTCTAATATCATTTTAATCATTCTTCGCAAGGAATATTTGAATTATATTTATTTCATCGACATTGCAACTCTTCAGTTAAGATATTGTCTGCTTCGATATAATTGGTTTACCCTCCCTAAGTTGAACCTTTTTTCAACCATGAATGTTCTACTACACAGAACTTCGTCTTCTTCGTTTCCAACTACCATGGGGAAATATCGTTTCTTCATAACACCTCACTCTACACGTACTTGTCCAAGTACCCACCGTAAACCATGTATCCGACCGCGACGTCTCACAAAGGTAAACTCTGCATAGTACGACACAGGGATTTATTTTAATCACATTTACATTCACCTTAATTTAACTTATTTTTCAGTATGTATATTGCGTGTAATTTTTAAATACTTATTCGTCGTACAAGTATATAAACTGCTCGTCAAAAGTTAGGAATATTGCTAGTACTGAAATAAAATATTTCCTATTTAAAATTTTTCGTTGAGTTTGAGATAAAGTGGAAGTAAAAAACCCTAGCATATGCATTTTTTATTAACCAAAAATTGTCTGTAAGTATTGATCACTATAAATTGCAATGTATGCATTGGCAACTGTTTAGTTTGTCTATTAACATCGCAGATCGTACAACGCATCTTTCCTTTTGTTATTTTTTTTATATTTAATAGTGATGCAAACAAGGAAGTTAAATGTAGCGGTATGATTCAGGCTGGAGTTAGACAGGAGGATATGGGAGAACGCTTCGATGTTTCACAAAGTGTAGTTTCTTGGATAGTTAAACGTTACAATGATATTGGAACTGTTGCAGAACGGCCTAGAACTGGAAGGCCGAAAGTTACTACTCCCATCCATGATCGCTATATTACTCTGTTAGCTCGAAGAACGCCACTCGATACCTGTAGAATGCTGAATCGAAAGTTTTATAATGCGACAGGAGTTGCGATTTCATTCTCAACTGTCCGTCGAAGGCTTTCCGAGATGAATTTGAAGTCAAGGCGTCTGTTAAGAAGGGTTCCACTCACGGCAGAGAACAAACGCGCAAGCATGACTTTGGAACAAGAACATCGAAACTGACAGGAAGAATGGAAATCTGTACTCTTCATCGACGGGTCTCATTTTGGAAGATATTCTGATAGTCGACGTGTACGAGTTTGGACCAATCCGTTAATGCCCAGAAATCGTCGACCTGTTCAGGAAATCCATTCATTTCGAGGGGGTTCGATTACAGTGCGGGGAGGAATGGATGAACAGACTTGTTAGTTTTGGATAGGAATATGAGCGGTGAGATTTATAGAGGGCAGAGTCATCAACAATGTGATTTAATATGCTTGGAATCAACTTCAGAGAGCACTAGATGCACATGAACCACACCCTAAAACTGAGTTGAGGATCTACTGCCTCAACTTTGGATGCAAATTAGACAAGATGTGCTGAACAATTTAGTAGAAAGTATGCAGAGACGTTGCCAAGCAGTTATAGAGGCTCGTGGTGGTCACACTACCTATTAAAAGCGTTATCGTCTCATTTTTAAAATCATATACATGCAAGTGGAAATTATGTCACTTTCAATTTATCCTTTTTTTGGAAATCTTTTTAAGTTAACAGATTCATGACAATTTGATTTACTTATGTTAATTTGTTTTGGAATAAAAATTGTTTGCAAATTTTTGTTTTAAAGTCACTTTTTCGCAATATCCCTAACTTTTGACGAGCAGTTTATATTAGTCTAATCTAGTCTAGAATCGTATACTGCTTTTATTTAATTGCCTTAATGTATTTCAAATCGTAATTTATTTCTTGTAAATATTAAAGAAAATTTTAAGGACAACGTTGTTGTGTTTTATTTTATTTTCATCGAAAAAATTCGCCCTCAAGTAGGAATTGAACCCACGACCTCTGGCTTGCCGGACCATTGCTCGACCACAGAGCTGTTGAGGCGTGAATTAGAAACTTTTATGGGGATGCTTTGAGTTACATCAAAGGAAACAGATGAATATATCTTGCCTGTAGTACGGCATTTGTGCAAATTAATTGCGTTTTCGCGAAGTAATGTAATTGTAAATATTCTTTCTACACTTACGACGCTATTTTATTCGAATTTTTCATAGAAAAAATTCGCCCTCAAGTAGGAATCGAACCCACGAAGAAGTTGTAATATATTTATTACACGTCCTGGTCCTTTAATGCTCATCATCACATTATTTTATATTATAAATCATTTACATCATTGTTAGGACGCTACAGCTAGTCCAAACGAATCAACGCAACTCACAACAATCCATCTCCTAACAATTTGGCTCTACCACGTAGTAAAATTACATCATACCTGAACAAGCGTTATAATGTTTCAAAATACTTTCCACAATTTTCAATATATTCTTATGACAAAACTAATTAGTTAAAATAAGTTCACGTTTTTTCTGGACGGCAGTAGCGTAAGTTTCAACCCACATAGCTATTACTTCACAGCGGTTGGCAAAAATAAACTATTTAATTGATTTTTTACCTAAGGGAAAAACCCGGAATCGCAATATGGAAGGCCGGAAAAGATGAGAGAAGATATAATAATTTCACTTATGACACCACTAATCGAACCAGTTAAAAAATTGTCAGTTTGTAATCCTTAAACAAGGACAATTACTACTAAATACATTCAACATAGAAACAGTCTAGGGCTATTACATCATGCTTTAAATGATATACACTAATCGTTACAACCATTTACAACCCTGTAAGGACTAAAGATATATAAATAAAATTCAATTTGAATCATTCAATAGAGTTGACCCTGCAAACGTGCGGTAAAAGCGTGTGCTTCGAAAAAGGGGTTTACAGCTATTACAGCCGGGAAATCTTCCAGCATATACCTCGTTTGTACGATTGTCTTTATCGTATTAGGAGTTTTGTACGGTTCAGTTTAATAATGTCGCAATTACGAACGTCGACAAAACGGTCATTGGTTCATAAAGTATAGAAACGATAGAATTGAAAACAGCATTAAATCAGATCTAAAAAATAAAAAAAAGTCGGGTTATGTTTGAACAAGTCGACTGATCATCGAAAAAATGTTCTTAATGTCATGATATGGACAATGGAACCTCTGAAACCGTCGGTTTCCCTAGTAAAAGACTACAAACATGTACTTGCAAAGGATATGTTAAGCAAAATGAAGAAATTTCAAAAAATTTCCATGGGCCGGTCTCTTGAACAACATTGTGGTAACTTCCATGTAAAATCCATGAATTACGACTTGTTGCAGAAACTATTCGAAGATGCTATACAGAGGTAAACGCTTTAATAGCGATTACAAAAGTAATGTTTCTAAAAATCTCCAAATCGTATTCGCATATTTCACAGACAATGTCTCGACGTTCCCAAATTTCCATGGTGGTTTCTTACACACTAGGATACATGACTAAAGGCACCATTTAATTAATTTCAGCATTTCTAGAAAATTGTGTCTGTGGTTTTACAATTTGATCCTAAGGAAGCAACTGCCATCAAGAATAGTCAAAGGAAGGTGCCCAAGTTGAAGCGGACACACAAATTATTTATAACAATTACAAATGACTGGCTGAGGCACTTGTACAGTCAATGTAAATATTAGACACTCTACAAACACATTTACATGGATTAAGGAACACAAGAAATATTAGTGTTATTGCTCAGATAGATTAGCAAAACGCACGAAGCAATCCACTTTCGTCATTAGAATTCATGACGTAATAGTTGTAGAACTTTTATGTGAGCCTTGTGTCGACTTAAAATAAAATTTATGGTGAAGTTATATTTATAGGTTATAGTTATATCTAAATTGACCTAATTTTGTAAATGCAAATTAAGTACATTCTTATTAAAGAAAATAAGTAATAAACTAATGTATTTTGTGATTATAAGTAAATAAAACTACATTTTTAAGTTCATTATTTTACCGCCAACCTACTGCCAAATGAGTCGGTAGTAATTTGTAAACGATTTTTCATGATGACCATCTAATGTTAATATCCTTGATAAAACTAGTTAAAATGACGCCAAAATTCTAATTTTTAATTAATATTATTCATCGAAATAATCCTACAATTACTATTACATACACATAATATATAATAAAATTGCAAATTTAATAATATATAAGACTATTATTTTCGTTATTATGAGACTGACAATGCAGACGCCATTGTTTTTGGTTGATGACAAAAGTGGCTTACTTTGTGCGTTTTGCTATAGTGTAACGAAAGATTAAGGTTTCACCAGATTAAAACAAATTTTTGGTGATAATGGATCTAGAGATCCATTAAGTATTTACAAAGATTATTTTAATTATGCTAGTATTATATCATTAGGTGTTGAATGGTCGTTCTCTGCATGTAAGAACATTTATTACTCTTGCCAAACACGGTTACATTAAGAAACTGTTGAAACATACCTGATGCTGCAAATATTTAACCGATCTTATCCATTTTGTGCATCTACATACTGTCGCTGGTTAAAAGGGTAAGCGCTTATTTACTTTTATTAGCTGCTAAAGCCCTTGCGCTACGGGCCGAATATTTGCAGTGCCAACTATGATTATCAGGTACGCATTCAGATACAGATAGAATGTTTACTTAATGTATGACAAAACTTTTCTAGCCCCCTACGAATAAGAGTATACAATTCTTACTCTGCAATTTCAATTTGAATTATGAAATATCACAAAAAAAAACAGTAAGGAAAGTGTATATAAATTATATTTGTAATGAACCATAAAATACACACAGTATATATTTGGAGCAGTGAACTGAAACGAAGGAAAACTTGTAAACCTTTAGCAGCATGAGTCATTACACCTATGTATGTGCTTGTTAAAATAATGCATGCTAAGCTACCTTATTTACCGTAAAATTATAGAAAATCTACCAAATGAAAAATGCGTAAAGGTTCCAACCCTCTTTCAATGTTGATGAACAAAGAATGAGCGATCACAGTGAATTTTCGTCTACAATGTAAACATGTGCAGTTAGTTGAAATAATGTTGTTATTTCAATTAGCAAACTATTACTACAAAAACGGGTTCAAGGACTTCAAGAGTAAAATTTATTCATGTAAACTACCTTTTTAACATCATAATCATCATATATGTGATATTAAGATAGGACATGGTTCTAGGTTCAAATAACTGCTATAATGGACTTTTTGTATTTACATATGCATACATAAATAGGAAAAATCAATCTTACCCAGTGTTATTAAACAATAAAAATATTAAAGTCGTAATGGATTATCTTGTGTTATATTTAGAATAAAAAGTTTAAGACTGTTAAATTGAATTTATTCAAGATACAGAGAAATAATTTTTCTTAATTGTACAAAATGTTTTGGAAACAAAAAAAAGAGAAAAAACTTTTTACATTTCTTCCAGAAACTTCCATCACTCTTATCTCTTTCTCTTGATACACTTCGTTTATATTAAGAATTTTTTATATCTCGTTTCAAATTGCATTTTTTACAAATAAGTCAAATTTAAAAACTCGGAAGACCCTTTCTGGCATTTTATTCATATTTTCAAGAGAAGACTTTTCTTTTGTATCAACGCACTAGTCACAAACGACATCTTTCTGAGAATATTTCTTTCAGAATATTCTGACACTTTCGTTTCGAATTTCCATTACATCATTTTAAGTTAGTTATTAATTACACACAATTTCTATTTTAATTATTTCTTAATTAGTAATTTGATTCATTATTGAACTATGCTTTCTATATGTCAAAATTATACCCGTCCGGAATATTTTAATGATATTAATTAAAACTCTTTAACACGCGTCTTTAATTTAATTCTTAGACATCTTCATTTGCAATATGACAGGCTTATTCTTAAACTAGATAAAAAAACGACTCCTTTCTACTACAGGTTCTCTCTCTTATTGTCTAGTCTTCAAGGGATAAACATCTCTTACTGCAAATGCTTATTCAGGCATGGGTATTGGGTTCTTCGCCACGTATCTGTTCGTGAAACCATTCAAAGGTAAACTCTGTATCGATTGATACACATATTACTATTACAATTATTAACACATGAGCAAATGGAACAATTGTTGGTGATTTACTATTATTTGAACTCTGGATATAAACGATAAACATTCAGGATGTATGATATGTTTTATAAACCCTACAATATTCCTTCTGAAGAAGACGTATTTACTCTTACTTGGTAAAGTAGTTGTTTCTCTATACGTATTTTGATTCGCGTGAAAAATGTTAATGTCCATCCGTGGCACTGACGCTATGTACCCTTGACTGCCGATCCCTAATAATCACATACGGTTTCAGATTAAATGTTTACCCTTGGCTGGATTTAAAGAAATATGTTGTGGTTCATTGAGCGAGAGCTCAACAATGTGAAAAAGTATTTCAAAACAGTGACTGAGATTAGTATATAGTAGTCAAGTGCACACATATACCGAGTGTCGTTAAAATTAAAAGACAACGTATGAAAAATGGAAAGATGTAATTATATAGAATATAAATCCAAAATATTTTCCCAAAATTCTTTCTCTTAAGCGAGATAAGAAACTACAAAGATACTTAAAAAAAATTTTGTCACGCCATTGTGATCGACTATATTATAAAAGACGATATCTTAAAGTTGACCGACAATAACAAAAAGAATAGTTTTGTTATGGTCCGTCTCATCCAGCTGTTACGTATTACACATAGGCGTGTGTGTATGAGGCATGTGTGTATGAGGTATTTACTATTTATATACATTCTGAATACTTTGAATTCATAGGCGTCACATAATGCAATTGTCAGGGTGTTTTTAATTTGGGGGTTCGCGTCGTAATTGACTATATAATTGACAATATTTTAGATTTATATATATATATATATATATATATATATATATATACCGCCTAATTCGCAGCAAACGCAACGGCATGAATGTACGAATATTTCTCCCGCTTCGAATACAATTCCCCTGAATGCTGCAGGCGTGTCAACATCAATGCCATATACATATTTACATATTTACATACTTACATATTATGGAGCCGCGTAAGAAAAATTATCTCATTACCAAATTACTATTAAAGGACTATAAATTGTTTAGTCCTGTGTTATGGTAATGAGTAAATTGCAATACGTTATTCTACAAAGCGTAATGAAGTTATTAATAAGCGGTTAAGAAAATTGCAAATAAAGCATCAAGAGATTTAATAAATTAAATTTTAATAATAAAGGTCACAAAAACTGTTCATAGTAAACTAAATAAACTTCAGAAATAAATAAAAACTAAATTAAATTCTAGTAATGTTAAGAAAAATTTACTCTTACAGATAATAAAATAAATTGTTCATAATGAGAAATTAATTATATAATAACGGAAATTCATCCGTTTAAACTCATCACCGTAAAATAATCGATGATGTTTGGAATATTTATAATTACGAAAACCATTTAATTTTAGTATGCGGTTAACGGAAGAGCAGCATATGCCTAAATCGTTGAAAATATCGCTAACTGTCAAATTTGAATTTAGTTCTATTGCAGCGCATACTAAAATGAACGTATCATTAGGAGTTCTGCGATTTGGGAATAATGGTTTTAAATTTTGTACAGAACCAGTAATGTCTATTTTCTTTTCTTATTTTCTTATTTTCACTATTCAAACGCTTAAGAGACTCCGTATAGGGTGACAGTGGTGACACTAATTTGTGACATTAGTTGTTAAATGGTTGCGCGACAGACTGGTTTGTGATTGGCTAAACGCGTTCAGGGGAATTGTATTCGAAGCGGGAAAAATATTCATACGTTCGGATCGTTGCGTTTGCTCAGAATCAGGCAGTATATATATATATATATATATATATATATATATATATATATATATATAATATAATATTTTCGTGACCTTGGTATGATATGGTAAATTCAATCAGTCGGCGATTAAAGGTCTGGTTTACTTCAAAGTATAGATATTTAAAACAACCCTAGATGTTTCGGCAATGATGCCTTTATCAAGGATGTAAAATATAAATGACAGAATATAAATGTCAAATAATTCAAATTATTTGACATTTATTATGACACATATTCTGTCATTTATATTTTATATCCTTGATAAAGGCATCATTGCCGAAACATGTAGGGTTGTTTTAAATATATATACTTTGAAGTAAACCAGACCTTTAATCGCCGACTGATTGAATTTACTATACATATATATATATATATATATATATATATATATATATATATATAAATGGCATGCCTCTTAAATATGGAAAAAAGTATTGTAATTTAGAACTGATTGCGAAAACATCTTCTGTACTAGGTTCAACATTAAGAGAAGTTTCTTTGCAGTATTTTTTTATGTTTTATTACAATGTGTACTTTAAAATACTCCATGATTTCGCATTTTCACATAATCATCTTTATTAAGTCATATAATGCATCATTCTAAGTACATATATAAAAGTTATACGAATTTGTTCATTTTGTTTCAAGTGAACATGTTTATTCATCTCCGGCCTTCCCTAAAATCAATGTTGTAGACATATTGCTATCGAAAAGACATAATTGTATTTTTATAACAAAATATTAAGAACACCTCCCTTATAGCGTTTTTCACCTGTTTTATATAGAACACTGGGACTGCAGAATTTTATGAAAGCGTTAGATAAGATGGAAAACTTTTAAGTAATTAGCTTAGATATTTTCGTAATTAACTTCCAGGAAGAAAGATTTTTATAGTCAGAACATTGCTGCATGACTGTGCTAATAAATTGAATCTTACGGAATTAGCAGTATGGATATTATTCAAATGAATTGTTCAAGAATGTCTTGAAAATAAAAATCTAAAATAGCGAACTGTCAGTAAAAATTATAAAATTCCAAAACTTAGCCTGTAAGAGGTCGGTGAATTTTTAGATTTGAGTTTTTCCTTCCAAATTAGGGGCTGTAAATGGCCAACATGAATTGTGATGTAAATTGTAAATAAAAGGTAAATGGGAAGAATTTATCATAAATGAAAATTGCTGATTTTTATAAAGAATATTAAAGAACAATTGTTTGAAATTCAGTCGTTTAATAAGTATAATATAAATTAATGCAATAAATGTCGTAACGATATTAAATATTTACACAGGCGTTCTGTTCAAAGAATATTTAATAGCACAAGTTTTTATCGTACTTAATTACTTTAATCCCACCTTTAACAGTAATACCAAATCACAAAGCATCAACTTCCAAGGAATTTATGTATAAGATCATATGGCATCAAAATAAAGTATGTTTTAATTGAAAGCAAATATTATATATGCTTAGACGCTTTTGTTATTGTTTTCTCTGCCTTACATTCGTTTTAATTCCTAAATGTTTGACATTAAATACGGTAATCTGTTTTCATTTAATTCTATTCGTATATGATTATTTGAAACCTACGGTGAATATGAATTAGATAAATTTTGTATTTCGCAGAAAATGTGAATGTAATTTACTCGAACCACCTTATCTCTGGTTTAGGTAGATACATGCATAGATATGTATATATGTACATGCGCAACTATATTAATTGAAAATAATCTCAGAAATCGTTTTCGATTACAGGAAGTTTTCAATTTCATTTGAACTGATAAAATTCTAATCTAAGTAAATTGCAATACAAAGCGCCTGTTAGTATTTAATATTAAGTGCAAGAAATATTTATATATAAACGTAAACATCTAATAAATAAATTAACTATTCATTTAAGAAACCCTGTACAGTCCTTGTCAATTAATTAGGAACTCAGAGAAATCAGTGTATCAAGCAACCAGAGAGTGAGACATTAAATCTAACACATTAAAAAATTAGAAATATAGACACGTTATTTAATATTTTGTGTGATCATCGCGAATCAATTGATGATCATTAATGATTGGCCTCGCAAACCTTTCACTTCAAAAACTAACTAAACATCGCTGAAATTCGCGATTTAGTGCGCTCTGATCGTCGATTTACAATTAGGGAAGTGGCTGATGAATTTAAGATTTTAAGCAATTCAGTAAATTTTAACTAAAGATTTGAACATGAGTCGAGTGTCCACGAAATTTATTCCGAAATTACTATCAGACGAGCAGAAAGAACACCGACTTCTAGTGTCCGAATAATTGCGTAATCGGGCCGGAATTCAGATTTCTTAAATAGAGTTATTACAGGCGACAGATCATGGGGTATGGGTATGACTCAGAAAAAAAGCATAATAATTTTACGGTTATTTTGCATTATGAATATGTTCCTAGGGGACGTACACTTAATCAGATATAACGAGCGATCATTAAAATTTTCACTCGTAGCTGGCCGTGTATATAAAAATTATGTCGTAGCTTTAGTCATTAAGATGTTATTTCAAACATCTGTCAGTGTCAAATATATATTTTAAAGTTTCATCAAAAGAAAAAGTAATGGCCATTAATGATATGCATAAAGCGGGTAGAATGTTACTTCCTGACATCTCAAAAAATTGATGGTATTTGGCAGCATTAAATAGAAAATTGCCTTGCGGAGTTTGAGGAGAGATATCCAAATACTGTTCCTAGCTATAAAACTTTCCGTGATACGCTAATGCATTGTGTAAATCTTTTTCGTCAAACAGGCAGTATTTTAAGGAAAAAAGGAAGCGGTCCTCCTCTCAACAGAAGTCGCGGCGTAATTGAAAATGTCAGACAAATTATTAACGAATCTCCTCAAACATCTATTCGCAGAGTTTCGCAACAAGTAGGGCTTTCGTATGGAACATGTCAAAAAATTTTAAAATATAAATTAACTTCTGTACAAAATCTATTACCTACGGATTATGAAAAAAGAACACAATTTTGCCAATGGTTTATTCAAACAATGACAGACAATATTATAAATCATACTTTTTCACCGATGAAGCTTGGTTTTATTTGAAAGATTATGTTAATTCGCAAAATATGCGTATGTGGTCCAGTGAAAATCCTCATTTCTACAGAGAAGTTCCTCTACATCCAGAAAAAATAGGCGTATGGGTAGGTATGAGTCGTCACCGATTAATAGGACCAATATTCTTTGAGGGCACGATAACATCGGAGAACTATCGTAACGAAATTTACTAATCAATTGACTAATGATGAACTCCAGTTCGGATATTTTCAACAGGATGGGGCCACATCTCACGTTACACTTGAAAATATTCAGTTTTTGCAACAATTTTATGGCGATAGGATAATAAGTAGAAATACAGCGATTCCATATCCACCACGATCGTGTGATTTAACAGTCATGGATTTCATTGTGTGGCCATATATAAAGAATATTATTTATGAAACACCAATTAATAATCTACAAGAGTTAAGACATAAAATCATTGAAAAATGTGAACACATCAATAACTCACCGCAAATACTGATCAATGTTTTCAATGCTCTACGAAATAGAGTGCGATTATGCTTGGTGGAGAATGGTCAGCATTTTACACATTTTTTATAATATTCTATTACTTTGTATAAAAATTATAAATATATTTAATATAAAAGTCAGCATTTCAAATTATTTTTTAACAATCATGACGTTTGAAATTATAATGCCAGATCTCCTCTAATAACTTAAGTTAGGACATACTTTTTGTGTACATGGCTTACTTGAGCGAAAATTTTAATGATCAGTCGTTACTATAAAACGTTGCTAAACGTTTGCGCGAAATTTTAGGAAGAAAAGGCCTAGATTCTGGCGAGACAAGAATTGGATTATTCACCACGATAACACACCCACTCGTGCATTTTCCATCAGAGACATTTTTTGCAAAATTCAATATTCCTGTGCTACTGCAACCTCCCCTGTTCTCCTAATCTAGCCCGTGCTGACTTCTACTTGTTCCCTAAATTGAAAACTTCCCTGAAAGAGAAGTGATTTGACTCAATTGAAAACATCCAGGCGAATACGGGGATGGTTCTTAACACTCTTAAGAAAGAAAATTTCTAAGAATGTGTGCAAAAGAGGAAATACCTCTAAAATCAGAAGGGGACTACTATTAAAGAGATCCATCGCAATAGCCAGTATGTGCTGCAATTTTGAAATTACAAGCCGGGTCTTAAGACTTTTCAATGCATCTTATATATTAAAATAAGCAGTTAGTGAAACATTTATTATGCGTAGTACATTTAAAATGTTATGTAGCCAGTTTTACATTTAACTACTATTACACCCACACTACTCAAGTAATTGTCAGAATACATTTGTCATTGACGTGTGACGGAACATGTCTTTGCTAGGGGATCATAAAGTGATACACGCTCAGAGGTTAGAATTATCCGACATTTGATGTAAAACCAAATACAAATCTCCCCACTACTTTTAATCCTCGCGTCAACTTAATTGGCGTTCGCCATATTTAGTTCACCATCAAATTATGTGTCCTAAACAAACATACGCCTCTTTTACATGCGCTGCTTTGCTGAAATGATGCAACAAAACTTTTATTTCAAAATAACGAGTATAAAACTTATATATTGTGATGAATAGGTGTAAGTTGCACAACATTTGATACAAAAATAATAACTAATATACTCAGGGTCTAAAATTCTTTTATTCTTCGGAATTATATTCCTTAAACTACTGCAATTGAAATCTTAATTCTATTTAAAAAAAGATATCAAATTTATTATCTATACAGGTTTCCCCATATTAGATTATCCATTTTGATATGCGATTTAAATCTAAACGAAGTATGTGATTATTTTTTCTTTAGTAGGTCAAGTTCAGTAGGCTTCGGGACTACATTTTATCGAGTAGGCATCTGTCCCAAACCAATTGAATCAGCAACACAAACAAAGCGTTTACAATTTGTGTTAAATTTTATAAAATTTTTCAGTAGTATGGATTATTCAGTGCAACAACGTACGTTTTCCGTGGAAATTTACATTAGAACTGGTTCAGCAAAAGAAGTTCGGCGTGCATTTCGACGGAGGTTTGGTGATAATAATAGGGGTAATGCGTCAACGCGCAAAACAGTTATGGCATGGGTTCGTCAAGGGCATGAAAATGGTTCAGAACATTAAAAAACCTGAACGTCGAAGAACGGTTTATACGCTTGCAAATATTGAACGAGTGAGAGCTGCTTTCACAAGAAGTCCTACCTGATCTGCTAATCAGCAATTATTTGCTTTACGAATATCCAAGGGAAGTCTTTACAAAATCATTCACAACGATTTAAAATTTCATCCGTACAAATACCAAAAGGCACAGCAGAATTTTTAAATCGGTATCGGGAATCAATACATAATTTGTTAATGATAGATGAAGCAAATTTTCATTTAGATGGCGTTGTTAACAAACAGAATTTTAGATATTGGGGAGCTGTAAATCCTCGCGAATTGTTTGTAAAGAATCTCCATAGTCCAAAGGCCGTTGTTTGGTGTGGTGTAGGTTCATTTGATATTATTGGTCCTTATTTTTTTTAGGATGAAAATAACCGTTCTGTAACGATCAATTCCGAGCGTTACCTAAACATGTTACAAACGTTTCTCAACTTAGAACTGATTAGACGGAGATTACTAAATGATGCTCTGTTATTCCAACAAGATGGAGTAACAGCTCACACAGCCAGAAACTCTATGAGCATTCTGCGAGAATGTTTTAATGACGGTATAATTTTGCGATTTGGAAATTTGAGTTGGCCACCTAGGTCGATTTTTTTCTATGGGGGTATTTGAAGATAAAGCTCTATGCAAGTCGTCCTGCAACAATTGAGAAACTAAAAGACTACAATCGAGAAGAAATAACAGGAATAAATGGAGATTTGCTACGCCGGGTGATGCGCAATTTTGCATTCAGAATTGAAAATTGTATTCAAGTTGATGGAGGGCATTTAGAAGGCATGCTTTTTAAATAATGAAGAAATGTTTAAGTTAATTATAAATCCAAGAGAATTACTTGTACATTAGTGTACTAAAATATTTTTTTACTCTACTTAGAAGGATTTTATTCGTAAAATGGGTAGTCTAATATGGGGAACCCTGTATCTTCTTTATGAAAAATTAATTGACTAAGTATAAATTGCCTTATTTTTTTAGAATTAATTAACAATATTTAACATAACTTCTTAGAAACTATGTAACTTGTTGTTTTTAATAATGTTTCTGTCACTTAGCTCTTGTCCTTTCAAATATCTCGGTATTGCTTAAACCTTTTTTTAATGTACGAGGCATGTTTTTTAAGTAAGTACCGTTTTGAAATTAAAAAAGACGTGCAAAGATATCTCAATAATTTTATTTTTACATGAAAGCCTGTACCTTAATCTACTTTTCTACATAATTTCCTTCAATATTGAGGCACTTGTCATAACGTTGTACCAGTTTATGAATACCCTCCTCATGAAGTCTGCCGTCTGACTTGTTAACCACTGCATCACAACTGTTTTGACTTGGTCATCGTCTTGAAGACGCTGGCCGCCAGGTGATTCTTCAAGTGCAGGAACAGATGGTAGTCACTGGGCGCCAGATCAGGGCTGTACGGAGGATGATCTAGAGTTTCCCATTTAAAAGATGTGATGAGATCTTTGCTCTGATTAGCCACATGCGGACGGGCACTGTCATGCAGCAAAACGATGCCCTTGCTCAACTTGCCTCGTCTTTTGTTCTGGATTGAACGGCGCAAATTTTTCAAGATCTCACAATAAGCTGCTGCATTGATTGTCTCATTACGAGGCAGAAATTCCACAAGCAATACTCCTTTTCTGTCCCAAAAAACTGTGCACATGATTTTCCGGGTAGAAATTGTTTGCTTAAACTTCACTTTTCCGGGTGAATCTGAATGCCGCCATTCCATGGACTGTTGCTTTGATTCAGGTGTGACGTAGGCCACCCATGTTTCATCGCCCGTAACAATTTGGCTTAAGAAATCATCACCGTCGTTGCGGTACCGCTCAAGGAAAGTCAATGCACTGCCTAAACGTTTGGTTTTGTGCACATCCGTCAACATTTTCGGTACCCAACGTGAACACAATTTTCGGTAATTCAAGCGCTAGCTCACAATGCCATACAAAACACTCTGCAAAACATTAGGAAAGCCATCACACAAGGAGGACATCGTAAAGCGTCTGTTTTCTCTCACCTTATTGTCCACTTCCTGCACCAAACTTTCATTAACGACCGAAGGACGCCCACTCCGTTGTTCATCATGCACATTTGTGCGGCCATCTTTAAATGCTCTCACCCACTTTCTTACCATTCCATCACTCATAATGTTTTGTCCGTAAACTGCACAAATCTCACGATGGATATCGATCGGTTTAAGATCTTTAGCACTAAGAAATCTTATAACAACCCGTACTTCACAGTCGGCGGGACTCACGATTATCGGAGGCATCTTAAACACTCAGTAAACAACGTAAACAAGGTAGAATCAGACTGTAATGGCGTCAGTGCGTAGGCAAGAGATGTAGGTCCCCGGTGCGCATACGCAGAACGCCGACCGCAGCGCTGCGGTCGCGGTGTGGAAAAACGGTATTAACTTAAAAAACATGCCTCGTCTCTTATGTATTAGTGTGGCTTTTATTTTAGAAGTATGTGAAAGTCAACGAGACAACCCGGAACCTTGTTCGTATAGATAAAAAAACTAATAACTGTAAATTTCGAGCTATATGAAGTGGTGATTTCAAATTTGCAACACTATGTACTGCCACACAGCACTTTTACATCATTTTACATTTGTGTTTGGTGTACCGAGCATTTTGTTTGGAGATTTTTATACATTTTCAAATTTCAACAACAGCGAATCTTTCAAGTCTTCCAACATAATCAGCCATTTTTAATTATACTGTATCGAACATTATGTAACCGAGCCCTAGCCCTCTAAAGTTTGTAAAACTCAGTTTATTCCTTTATTTTCCATTTTAGTCCACCCCAATATTAAACGGTCCACCCTAACGGCCAAATTATACATACATTAGGTCGATAAAGGATGTTAATATGAATCGAAAAGGTGTTTATTTGTTGAATTCGGACTAAAAGTACTTGCATATTTAGAAGTTTCGTACATTTTTTAAATTCGAAACTCCCCATACATGCTAAAACCACTATACTATATATTCTCCTTTTTGATTCTTCAATCCTATCTTAAATATATACAATAGTGTTGTATTCTCTTTAATATTTTATCTTCTTTTTCGTGATCCTTTACTTTTGGATTTTATATCATTTTATTTTAACTTCTTTCCATAATAATTTTTCTATTCTAGATACCCAATATTTTTAATTTTCCATACACTTGTTACTATATTCCTTTTACCAATACTATTTTCATTCCAATTGTAAATTTTCGATTGATAATTTAATACAAATATATGTTTAACATGGATATTAGCAATCTTATTAATACTTTCTTTTTCTCATTTAATACTATTAAATGATTAAGATAATATCTTTTATATGCTCTTTGCGCAACTATTACTTTCTTTCACAAAATTTTTCTCATTGCTATCAAAAATCAATAATTTTACCTCCCTCTTTTTTTCTTTAAAAATCCCAGCTTCTTGTTTCAAATATAAATATGTATCATTAATATTTTCACCATCAAAATTTGCCAATTGTGTGTTTGATTTTTTTTTTAAATAACGTCTTCCTGACATCTAACAACTTTACATCTAACCTAAACCTAAAAATTAGTTTTACTTTTTATATACTACAATTCATTCAAGATTAAATCAAAGTTATTTTCCTTTTTATAATAAAGATTTCATAACAATATATATATATATATATATATATATATATATATATATATATATATATAATATAATATAATACGTAATTGTATTCAATACACAACAAAAGGACATGAATGACAAGTGTATTGGTCATGAACGGCATTAATATTCAACCAATGGCCGGATTTACAATCCATTTTTAGCTTAAAATTAATTAATATTTATAAGTACAAGACATTGACGTATAGTCTGATGGTGATAATATCAATAGTTTTTATTTTCTATATTAATATTTTTATGCTATTCACTTACTAGTTAAAAAGGAACCTCAAATAGTATATTAAAAAACAAGTTTCATAAGGTACCATTTTGCCGCACGAGATCAGTTTAGAAAACGAGCCGCGATAGCGGCGAGTTTTCTAAAGAGCGAGTGCGGCAAAAGGCCTTATGAAAAGAGTTTTTTATACTATTTTTTCTATTTTGCGCTTTTTACATTAATAAATTGCTTAAATTGGAATTATTTAATTTGAAAGTTCAGAGTTTAATTTTTATATAAAGCATGCAGTTGGGCACATTGATACTTAACATTTTCAAATTTAAATCTTGCTATCCGCGAAGTATATTATATTACATATTATTTATTAATTTTCGTTAACATTACTTGATATTTCATTTAAAAATATAAACATGAGTGACATAGAAACATATATATGTTGTTGTCAATTGTATACAACATACGTTGTTTGTGTAAAATACGGACATATATCATATCTGTAAAATGTACATAAATTCTTAAAATCAAATGACAGCAATGATATTTATTTCTGTATTCGAACAACGCCAACATTGAAAAACGAAAAAAAAAGCGTATCGAAATGAAGCTCATTTCGATACTGTTTTGGGTTTCATAATGAGTTCATTTCGAACGCAAAATAGAAAAAAGCAGTTTAAACTCTTGATTCTTTATTAAACTTGATATAACTGTGGTCACATAATAAAATATTTAGTTTTTTGTCTACAAATTTTAATCCGAAGAAAACAGAACAGAGTTTATATAATATTAATATTTCGAAAATAAGTTAAAACATAAAAATTACAGAGGACAGTTAGTACAGTGAAACCTTGGTAATCCGGATAGTTGCGAACCAGGACGGTTTCGGATTACCAATTTTTTCGAATTATCGCGACAGTAAAAAATAATAAGCGTACCTAACGAAAATAACTTTTATTCTGGGAAATAAACTGCATAATATAAAACATAGAGTGCATGTAAATACGAATAAAAAACTGTAATTGCACTTTATCTCAAATTTTGAAGCGCAAATTCACCGCTTTTCTTGTAATTGGCGTAAAATCAAAACTTTTGGGCCGCTTGTACCATTTTCCATCGCTCACTGAAGAGATGTACCATGCCATCGAACATCTTGGTGCCTTATAATGGGCGAAACACTGATTTCATCGACGGTTGTATCAGAACCGACATCTGCTATTATTTCTTAGTCTATAAATCCGATTCTTTCTTATTCTGTAGCATGTCCCGAAACCATTCTTTGGTATCGTCCACTGTTAGTTTTTCCCCTTTAGAGACGACATTCACCAGTACCTTAATTTCCTGGAAATCTTGCTCGGTTGCTCTTAGACTTTTTCTGATCTCCGCTAAAGGTATCATATCCTCTTCGTTATAATCAATCATCTAAACTTTTTTGAAATATGGGCCGGCCACAATTTGTTAATGACTTTTGTATTAACTCAGAGCTCATAGATTCCCACGAAGAGTGAAGGTTGAAAATGGCGTTCTTTAAATTGAAAGCCTTCGCGAGTCCGAAGGACCATTTTCTTCCGAAACCAAGTGGGGGAGAAGTTGCTTTCTGTAGTGCATTTTTATTGCCTGGATTCACGTGCTGGTCCATTGATGTAGCAATGCCTACAATTCGGCGGCAAATATAACACGGAAATTAGTCCATTTTCACTTCGTAGTTCTTCTCCTGGGGGGGGGGGGGTGACTTGGCGCATTGTCTAGTAACAGGAGTGCTTTGGGAGCTAGACCAAGTTCTTTTAAATGCGCTTGCACTGGGAGAATAAAGTCATCATGAAACTACTGTTTGAAGATATCTTGCGTCATCCAAGAACTTCCGTGATTTTTGTATCCTACAGGCAAAGATTAACAGCAATCTTTAAATGGTCTGGGATGTGCAGCCTTGCCAATCACTAACAATTTTAGCTTATGGAATCCTGCATGGCATAAAGGTGATACGATCCTTGCTTATTTTTCGGCCCGGCGTTGAATCTTCATCCTTTTGCACCAAAGTTCTTGTTGGCAAAATGCGCCAAAATAGTTCACTTTCATCCGCATTATAAATTTGGTGAGCATTAAAATTCATTGCTCGCACTTTTTCCAAAAACAGCTTTTGAAATGGATCGACTGACGCTCGAAAATCTTTCACCGGTAATAGTTAACTGTCGAATTTTAAGCCTTTTTTAAATCTAGCCATTAGTACTGAAGTCCAGGTTATTTTATTTGAAAAAAAACTTGCCTTTAATGCAGGATTTCTCCCGATATTGATAGATTACGGTTTCTTTGCTGCAAGAACCATGTGTTTACCGCAGATTCTACTTCTGGGTACTCAGCTTTCTTTAATGTCAGGCACTGTGTTGATTACTCGTCATGCGATTTTACGTATGATTTAATTTCTTCTTTATTGTGTTTGATGTCCGTAATAGTCGATTTTTCCTACTCCATATTCCGCACCAAGTTGTAAAGGTGGCCGGCCGCCATCTAGCTTATTAATTATTTCATATTTTGTCCAAGAGATAAAATTTTCTGCTTTCGTTTAGACATTGTAACAAACACTGTTGACTTAGTATACGTAATCACAGAGCGGGAATATCAGGCAGCAACACGACTGTTTACGCTGTGCCTGAACACAGAACGCTGGAACGCTGTAGACAGGTATGTGCACGATTTTCGGATTTTCGAGGTCTGACGCAATTGAATTTGGGATTAGCATGATTCGACATCATTTCGGATTATCGTGATTTCGGAATACTACATGTACGGATTACCAAGATTGCA
Source organism: Melolontha melolontha (assembly GCA_935421215.2). Lineage (NCBI taxonomy): Eukaryota > Metazoa > Arthropoda > Insecta > Coleoptera > Scarabaeidae > Melolontha > Melolontha melolontha. The sequence goes on along the minus strand of OW285237.1, from coordinate 147,489,886 downwards.
CTGTAATGGCTTAATGAAAGCATGTATAATTTGACGGCTTTTTAGTGTTACATATAGCCTCATAGAGAGCGCCTTTAATAAAACGTCAGATGTCAAAATTAATCTAAATCTTTCGTTAATTTAAATCCAAAGTTTCATCAAGATACGACAAGTGATTTAGTTGCAGTGAATTTTTGAAATTTATAAGTTGGTCGAAAATTGGAATTGAGCCGGGAAAATTTTCACGGAATAATTTCTTACAACTTTCGGAGCTGATTAACTCGACAATAATGTCTTGCTGAGTTGGTTTCTGTTTTTCAAGATGAAGCACTACATCAATCGACAATTTCACTTTGGGACTGTGAACTCCAACGTTTACGCACTGGTTAGGGACGATCCCAGTACATGTCCGTCAAGAACAGCAGTCACACGGAAAAACAGTCACACAGGAAAACATCGTGACTGAAGCTAAATCATGGATTTATTCCTATGAACCCGAAAATAAACGTCAGTCCGCTGTTTGGGTGTTTCAAGATGAAGAGAATCCGACAAAACTTATGCGTTGGTGAAGTGTGTTGAAAAAGATGGTCGCAACGTTCGCCTCAAAATCAGGTCACTCCTTTGCAAGATCGAAGAACTGCTAATGCGCCGTTTGTTTGCCAGAAATAATCGCCATTCTCCGACAAACCAACCCACAACGGCGAATCATCCAGCATCATGGCAATGCGAGTTCGCACACAGCTCGGAAAACAATTGAATTTTTGGAACAGCAACATATCGAATTATTTGATCATCCTCCCTATAGTCCCCTCCTAAATCCCAACGATTTTTTACTTTCCCTAAAATCAAGAATGGAATCAGTGGTCGACGATTTCAATCGCCGGAAGAAGCAGTAGATGCCTACAAAACGGCAATTTCGAGTGTCCCAACTGAAGACTAGAATAATTACTTTTAAATGTATTAATTTTTGTGAAAAATATTTTGAAAAGCAATAAAGGCTAAAGAGGCGATCCACTATTTGATTTTATGACTAAATACAACCCTAAAAAGACATCCCTCGTAATAGCAATGTCGACGATCAAACACATAATAAGTCGGTTTGGTGAATATGAATGTCGATTTTTCATTTTGAGCTGAAATAATGCATAACATTCATAATATTTGTGATAGCAAGAGGAATTTGCCATAATAATTATGAAGGCGTTGATTATCCATTTACTTATCTACACTTACGATATTTATATATCCGGAACAGGCAATACTAGTGTTGCTAGGCGCCATTTTGAAAGTTTGCTCTACCTTTTTCTAGCTTAGTTATGATTTTTTAAATCTAGATAACAACGGGAGATGGATAGGACAGGGTAGCCCAATTGTATGGGCTCCTAGGTCATCTGACCGGACACCTTTCAACTTTTATGTTTGGGGACATCTAAAACAATTAGTCTATGCACGACCTATAAAAAATTTGTAAAAACTCAGGTAATGAGTTGTAAATTGTTGTGCAAATTCGGAGGAGTTCAGAAATTTTCGAAAGGCTGTCATAGGGAGGTATCAAGTGTGCTTAGAAAAAAACGGTGGACATGTAGACTAATTTATTTTACCAGAATAATTGAAACATACATGAGTAGGTAAACCCCACCAGTTTTGTATAATACAAAGGTATTTCTAATAATATAAAATATTATTAAAAATCTGATGTGAAGAACACAAATACAGGTTCACTATTAATATTTTTTGTGAACGTGTCCGAACATATCTCTCCCCAGAGACGTAGATACGTATTTCGCCTTTCTACAGGCTCGTTGGTACGCCCCTGCTGGAGAAAGGATATTCTCAGACACATTCACAAAAAAGAACCACATCGCCACATCACAGAAATTATCCAGACCGGGCGTAGAAGTAAATTCAGCGCTATCTGTTGTCAGACAGCCGAAGTACCTCGCCCCGTCCACATAACCAATGTGAAGTAAGGACGCCCTTCCAAAGGTGGCACAGCCAATCTCTCTAGAAACTGCATTTTGTTTGCTTCACTCATACTACGGACTAACCGCATGTGTAATGTATCAGAATAATTGAAACATACATGAGTAGGTAAACCCCACCAGTTTTGTATAATACAAAGGTATTTTTAATTATATAAAATATTATTTAAAATCTGGTGTGAAGAACACAAATACAGGTTCACTATTAATATTTTTGTGAACGTGTCCGAACATATCCCTCCCAGAGACGTAGATACGTAGATACGCGGTTAGTCCGTAGTATCAGTGAAGACACATGTACGAGGGTTGTCTTTTATATTTTCCATATAAAGCTGGAATAATAAAATAGTAGATAGCTTTTAAAAAACTTTATTGTTTATCGAAGTATTATCCACGAAGATTAATGCACTTTTACATGCGCTCGAACCAACTCTGGAAGCAGTTATTCCATTCGTTTGTTAGTACAGTCAAAATTGCATTTTCGAACAAATCGACTGCTCCTTTCGACGACTGCAACCGTTGACCATGCAGTCTTTCTTGATATTCGGAAAGGTAAACAAATTGTTGAGAGTTAGGTCGGGACTGTACAGAAGATAGTCGTTCGGGAATTCGACGTTTTGTTGCGTTATATATAATTGTCTTGTGAGCTGTGTGCGAACTTGTATTGTCTTGGTGGAAGATAATTCGTCGTTGTGAGTTAGTTTGCCGGAGCTCAGTGATGACTTGCGACAAACAAACAGTTGCATACCAAACGGCAGTAACAGTTCTTTGATAATGTAGAGAAATTGCTGCAATACGACCTGCTTTCGACAAAAATGTCGCGACCATCTTTTTGGAGACACTTCGAGAACGGATGACTTTTATCGGCTTTTCTTCAACTTGGAACACCCAAACAGACGACTGGCACTTATTTTCTGGCTTGTATGAGTAAATCTAAGATTCATCACCGGACACGTGTTTAGAGTTTCCCGCGTTGAAGTGGTATAACAGTTTCCTGATACCAATTCACCCACCCTAGCTGTTTTCTGTTCTTTGGTCAACAGTCGCGGTATCCAACGGGAAACTATTTTTTTACGCACAATTCTTCATGCAAAATTTTTGAATTGAGATCTTTGAAATCACCAACGTTGCCTCAATTTTGCGATATCTCAAATGTCGAACTTCGTTGATGAGCTTGCGCACAGCATTGACATTTTCCTGAGCGACTGCCTTTTTTGGTGTACCTGCTCTTGTATCGTCACTAAGACTAATCTGTCCACGTTTGAATTCTCCGTACCAACGAGAAATTGTTGACTGATGTGGTGCTTCATTACAGAAAGCAGAAACCAACTCGGCGTGGCATTCTTGTTGAGACAATTGTCTTCGAAAATTATACAAAATTATTTCACAAAAACATTCAGGGTTTAATTCAATTTTTCGACTAATTTGTTAACTTTGACAATTCGATGTAGCGACAACACTACGCGCGTATTCCACTGAAAACTTTGGATTTAGGCTAGCTAAAGATGGAGGTTAGTGTTCAGTACTGGCATTTGATTAGTGTCGCCCTCGGTGTCCCAGTATGCAAAACATAAAAGACATCCCTCGTTCATCCGAAATTCTTTATAAATTTTATCCTAATAGAACAATATTAAATAGACTATATTTCAGAAACAGTTGAATTACTGACCTATGTTGACTTTTTGTTTGTTTCCAACCAGTACTATAATTGGGTAAAATATCTTGCAAACTCTTTTAACACCCAGTATACACGACGCCTATTAACCCACAGGAATAATTTCTTAATTCTTTGGGATTATAAAAAAAAGTAAATGTGTAATGAATATGTACTAAAGGACAAGAAAATTTCAAAATGGTCTTAAAAGCATTTGTGGGCAGGAATAGCTAATTTTTTTCTAGCAGCGCTTTATTTTTTGTTTGCATTCATTTCTCTAAAATCTTAATAAAGTTGTTCAACAAGAATTTTTCGTTTAAGTGGGTGCCGAATATTCTGGCCCATTGCCAAGTTTGTAGAAAATTGGACGATACTAATTCTGTATTAACTCTATTTAATATTTAACTTACTTTTTGTACAAAAAAAATTAAATTAACGTCTAAGAATTCAATTTAAGCAGTAAGTTTACTAAAATGGATAACGAGCGTGTGAAGTAGAGCATAGTAAAACGAAAGTTCAGTCTGGTTCCATTTACGTTTTAAAATTTAAATTTTCCTAAATAAATATCGAATGATACATTAATACACTGCCAATTTAGTTTACTTACAATATCTTTTTCAACAGATACGTCACATATTTTGAACAAAAATGTCATAGAATAAAAAACGCACTTCTATAAAAACTGAATAGTGAGTTTAAAATTTGTGTTCGTCACTAATTAAAATCGTCTGTCATTGTGAAACATGGAATTATTGATCGGATCAACTTTAATTTACGCAGACAATCACCCTGCGTTCCCTGAAACTTGATGCATAATTGTAACAATACCTATCTATCATGTTTGTCACGGCATTAAAATTTTATAAACCAACTGAAATTAACGTAAACTTGTTTTCCTTTACAAATACCGGGTGACTATAAATGATTGAAGCAAATATTAGCAAAGTTTGGCAACTCTGAGAAATTGGCTTGCCTGGTTATTCGCTTTATAATTATATTTTTTGGTGAGAATATTTTATATAGATGTGGATGATATACGATTAGAATTACCAGTCAATCAATATTAACCCCTACACATTCAGGTGCATTTTAAAAAGACACTCTGACATACCAGACAAAAAATAAAAAATTGGGAATTATGATTACATGATGGCTTACATCTTTAACCAGAGTTAAATTATTTTATAAAACTCAAAAACAAAATGGCGGCATGCATTTATATTTTAGGCTTATACCAGTGGCAAATTAACCATAACATGTTCATTTTCTTTTGAAGTCAAAGGACGATTATCCCTTGAAGAAGCATCCGTCATGTTGCGATAACCTTCACTGTATTTATGCAGAATACAATTACAACACAATTTTATGTAATCATACATTGGAATATGAAAATCGTTTTTTGCATTACAATATAAAACCTTAGAGTTTAGAAGCATCTGTAACATTAGTTGAAAGCCCACTTTTGTAAACCAAGTGTAGCTTTTTCGTAAAGAATTGTATGGTTCCAAATCTTGATCAACGGCGTCAACAGAACCCATATTCTGATTATAAAATTCAATATGGGCAGGTTTTTTAAACTGAACTAACTTGCCGCCTACCATGTAACGTGATTTTTCGCAAAACCCTGCAGTATGCTTACTTGTCAACAAGTATACGTCCGTCTTGTCTTTATACCTAACAAGCAGTTGCATGTCTTTCCGCACAAAGCATGATACCATGGTACCTTTCCAATGGAATTCTAGTTAACTGAGCAGGAACTCCACGATTGCTTCTTATAGTTCCAGTCAAATAGGTTCCTTGAGTCAGTAGAAATTGCGAAAGCCGCACGGAAGTATACCAATTGTCCAAAATAATTTCTCGGCCACTATTCAGTACGGTTTGGGCTAAATGCACGACAATTCTTTCGGTCGTCGAAAGGTTTTCGGTGCCTTGAATATGAGATACATCGAAATTGTCTTTTCCTATGTACAAACAGAAGTTCCAAGTATATCCTCGCAAATGTGGAGCGCTTGGGCACATTGCAAAAAGTTTTATGCCAAATCTACTTTTTTTGTTTTAATAAATTGGCGAAAGTGCAATCTGCCTTTGTAAAGCATCAAATGTTCATAGATAGCAGACACTGGTCCTGGGTCAACTAACGTCATGCAGTTCTCTTTGAGCATAGTCATGTAAACTCCAAGTCTGGTCAGTGGAGCATTTTTTCTTATTGCTTCGGGTGGAGAAAACCGAATGAACTTAAGTATAGAAAGGTATCTGTTTCGACTCATAATAGACTTATTGAAAACTTTTGGCCCAGCGCACAAAATGTTACTACTCCAGTAATCTGTAATGCGAGGGCACTTTACTAATCCAGTAAGAAAATGAAGTGCGAGGAAAACATACATCTCCTCTTTTTCGAGAATCTTCCACTGAAAGCCATAAACTGTTAATGTATTTGTATTTTGTTGAAAATACATTTCAGCTCTTCTGTTTGTCCACTTACATAATTTTGCTACGATATTTGGGCTTACAAAACATTCAAAAGAATTGACTGGATCTTTGCATTCTTCAAAATCAATGACAGGGTGAAAATCATATTCAGAAGAAAAATTTAGTAATGGTCTAGGAACTTGATCGGAATAAGGATCACTTAAAACTACCCAATCGTCCATGGTCACGTTCTCACCAAATTCGTCATCATCGGATTCTGAATACGTTTCATCTGTGTCACTATTTATTGAATTATCACTCAATACGTACTCCGGATCATCACTACTGTCTGTAGAAAAATCCTGGTCATTCATCATATTTAGGATTTTACAATACAACAGCCGAGTCGAAAAAACACTCAAAAATACCATAAAACACACTTTCCCGCCAAAACTCAATTTAGAGACGTATACGACCGTATACCAGCTTGGTTAACTAGGTACTAACAGTTAAAATATTCCTGCGAAATTATTTTGGGTCTCGAAAAATTTTTGGTGGGGATGGCTTGTGTGCCATAACAGTCGGATAATATCATTACAGCCTATATACCAGTTCCCTGCTAGATGATATAAGCCCATAATAATGATATCCATATGTGGATATTATGGTACCCAGCGAGCATATTTAAAATATCCACATGTGGAGTACTGGATGTGAAGGGGTTAAGATTATTAAGTGATCAAAAGTGAGATTTACACAAAATCATAGTTGAAGCAAACTTTAGGAACATATTTTACAAATTACAATTATGTATACTTCGCTTCAAATTAAGTGCGATGAATAATACCATTAAGGATCTCTTGCGCTAATCCACCCATAATCCGGCAATGGTAAACACAAATTTTAAGTACCTGGAAATTATATCGGCTGGCTTAAGGGTATTAAGAAAATAAAGTAATTAACATAAATCAATAAATTTTAACATTTTAATACTGTCACTTTTTACAGAATAAATTAGCGTGCAAATTGTATTCTTGTATTTCACAAAGCGTAGGTAACATTTCGTATAAATATACATTCACATTATAATACACGTATACTTTTATTATTAATAATCAAATATTGATAATACGTTCCTGTAACGTGTTTCTCATATCGATTACTTTTCTTGCATACCAACTGTCGTGTTCAAGCAACTTTTGAAGCTTGTCATTCGCACTATAACTTGAAACAGGGTAAACAAGGAAAATGCCAAAAATGTTGACCTCCTACTTGTAAACAATACTGAACTTGTTGTGACAAATTGCAAGTTTGCAATTGCCTCTTCAATTGCATTCCGGAATATTACGCTTTCTAATTAAGGGAATAATAAATCTACACTTACAAAACGGTCTGGGAAAATTGCTATATATTATTCGTAGTATGTATAGAGGGTGTGATGTGGCAGAATCCTGTTGGAAATAACCAATAGTTAATTCAACTTTATCAAACTAATTTATAAATGATTTCTCTAAAGTAATGATTTCGTACATTTTGGGCGTTAATGGTTTCTTGAAAGAATGTTGGCCGAATAATTCGTTGTCTTCACATTGCCAGCCAAACACCAATTTTAACTGGAGGCAATGGTACTTGAATAAATTATTTGGATTCTTTGCTGACCAAGTGCTATAATTCTGCGAATTAACATAATCAGAAAGGTGAAACCATGTTTTTTCATGAGAATAGAAAGTAATATTTTGCCGGTCAATGTTATTATGTAGATGATCATTAACCACTGATATAACTTGATTCGTTGTAAAAAATTAGGTGGATGAATTTGATGGACAATTGAAAATGTATATGGCTATAAATGTAGCTGTATTTTCAGATTCTTATAAGAGGACTCATAGAAAAGTTGTAGCATGGAAGTAGGAAATGACAGATTAACTCTTAAGTAGAGCTACCTATTAGTTGAAATAGACGACATATGAGGAACAATATGAGGATTTTGTCCAATAATTGATTCACATTTTCCAAAATATCGGGTGTAACAATAGCGATGCGACCAGAAGATTTACCTTTAGCTATATTACCAGTGTTTAAAAAGGGTTCGATTATTGTAACACTGGGTTGTGAAAAGTAACGATATTTAATTCAAATTGTTCTTCTGGATATATTTCGATAAATTGATTATAAGTCAACTTACTTGCAATATATTCGATTACCATTTTCATTTTGCAAGCCACTTCCAAAATAGGCCAGTCTTATCTTATATAAGTGAGGTCTAACTAAACCATTGCAGAGAGCGGTTCTACATTTTATCCGAATAGTTTTTCTTCAAGTACAGTTAGTTCTCCGCAGGTGTTCATCATTCATATTATAATTTCTTAACGTTAGATAGTTTAAATTTAGAGTTAAGGGTACAATAAAATAATTTAGGATTTCCTTTAAGTATTTATACTAGAGCAAAGTCATAGCGTATAGAGTAGGGTGGCCCTTATTAAGTATTTATAATTTTTCTCGGGCTCCAATTCGGTTACATTCTGTTCAAAAAAGAGCTGTGTGAAATTTGGGCTCAATCGAGTGAGAGGAGCAGGTATCCTTAGCCTCTAAAATTGAAAAATCTATTAAAAAGGGAAATCGTCGAATTTCTTACTCAACTTCGCAAAATATTACTTCTATGTGACAAATTCATACATTTACTAATGTAGGTAGATACTAAGTTGTTTACATTAATCCCCTTAATTGAATGCATTTTATATTATGTACATTGTTCACCATTGTTCATTAGTACGCACAATAGATCCAAAGGTCGCATTACCTTCAAGTATTAACTAGTAAGTCCAGACGTCAAGCAGTAATGACTCCCAACCCTACCCTGCCTCGGACAAATGTAAAATCAGTGACAGGGAAGCAGTTCACATCCTAATAGTTACTTTCGAAGTGCTAGGTCAATATGCCGAAGATTTCATAGTCCACAGGTCTTCTATTTGAAATCAAGAACCAATTTGAGAATACGAAATTGTAGGCTGCTACAGTGTTTTGGGATGGTAAATGACTTCCAGCATTAACAGGTAAAGAAACGATCGAAAGGCTCTATGATTTATTCAAATGGTGGTATTCAGGAACTTCTTGGAGTACTTTCATTACAATCTGGAACTGGAAAAAAGATTGACCCCGAATTGATCTTAGTAAGTTCCAACCTGAAATTGAGCACGAAAAGGTCAAGAAACATTTGGATCAGGTTCAGGTATCTCCGATCCACGATTTTATTCGAGATATTTCGAGAGAGCAACAGCTTAGAGAGGATTATAAAGAATTTTTGGACCTAACTGGGATCTTTCTTGTTGAAGTACCATTTCGTGGAGTGAAACTCGGCTATTGAAATCAAGAACCAATTTAGGGATACGAAATTGTAGGCTACTACAGTGTATTGGGTTGGTAAATTACTTTCAGCATTAATAGGTAAAGAAACGGTCGAAAGGTTCTGTGATTTCTTCAAATGGTGGTAGTAAGGAACTTCTTGGAGTACTTTCATTACAATCTGGAACTGGAAAAGAGCTTGACCCGGAATTGATATTAGAAAGTTCCAACCTAAAATTGAGCACGAACAGGTCAAGAAATATTTGGATTAGTTTCAGGTACTTGCAATCCTCGATTTTATTCGAGATACTTCAAGAGAGCAATAGCCTAGAGAGGATTATAGAGACCTAACTAAGATTTTGGAGAAGCACCATTTCGTGGAGTATTTTTGCATGCCCCGGAGGCTGTCCATCATCCAAGGTGGATGGTGAAAAAGCTATGTATTGCTTGAAAATGTTTATATTACATGTTTGAATTGCCGTTACAAGAAGAGAAAACAGCAATTCGCGATACTTGTATTTTCCTTGTCAGTGTTTATGTTGAAGCATGGTTTTGTACTCCTTCTATAACAAACGCGCCATATTTGGATTTTAGGATTTTCTCGAAGGTTTACAAATACCAAGTTATCGATATTGATATATCACGTGTGGCTTTAGAAAAACTAAAAAATAATTTGTGGCACCTGTCTAAACCCACTGTCTTAACATTCTTCCATCTTAATATGCTTTCTGAATCAATTAAATTATTGAGGCAGTAGCATCAAAAGAAAATATTAAAAGGGTTCAAATAGGAATTGATCAAATTCCGGAAATGATCAATAATAGAATTGACCAGTTTGTTTCTAGTAAAACCAAACAATTTTTTACCAGATTTGATCTGAGTTGTGAGTTCTTGAAGACAGATTTATCACAGCGGCAAGAAAATGTTCTATAGCTGGTGAGTAAACTTAACGTTGAGAACGTCTGGCTGAAAGGGGCAAAAAACGAAAAACAGATTGTGTATGTGCTTCAGGTTGTGTCTGAGTATCGTCATAAACTTCTAGGGCATTAAAAAGAGATTTTATCCAAGAGTAAGGATTTTTAAAAGAAAAAGTAATTTTCTCGTAACGAATTTTGTACTTTGGTTTATAAATTGTTTTATTAAAAGTTAATAGCAAGAATATTAAAAATTAATTTGGAAATAATTAATTTGTTATCTACTACTTCAGTGCTATATTTTTATGTTAAAAAATAAATTCGATATTTTATGTGATTCTTCAATTTTTTTTCTATTCAAATGTAAGGACCAAGCCCCCCCCCCCCCCCCCCCCATGATCCTATTTAGCTCAAATTTCATATAGCTCATTTTTTCGTGTAATGGAACCAAACCGAGGGTGGTACCAGAAAAAAAACAAACTTGAAAAATAAGAACCACCCTAGTATACAGTCTAACACCTGTAGATTTCGTTTTCTTTCTGGCAAATAAATATTGAAAGTATACTATTTTTCTTAATTTTCTTTTTCTATGCATTTTTATTAATTAAAATGTATTATCTTCATATTTTAACGGATTTGAAAAATATTTAAAAATTCGTTGGATTAAAATATTGCTTCGAATATTAAGATAATAGCATTGTAACATGAAACGTATTTAGGACCGTATGTGTACATATCCATATATACATATTAATTCCGATGTCACCAACCGCAAAGCAAACTGACTTTTTTGCTGCGCCACATGATCTATATATAGATTCATATGCAGAAGTATTAGACACAACGGACATATTCTTGGATACGATTTTTCATTTCAATAAGAAAATAACACAGGAGCGGACAGGGTAAAATAATCACAAAGACGAAAATCCTTTCGGTTAAATATAGATCACCAACAATGTAGTGGGTATTATTCATGTTAAGACGATTCATCTGCATGTCTAGACGTATAAAAAATTTGGAAAATTGTGTGGATAAAATTGAGGTTTTGCAAAGGGAAAATTAGTAGGTGAGAAGCTTATAAAATCTTGTTTATGGAAATCCTTGCGCATACAAATTGAAAAATTATCTTAGAAATGTTCTAAAGTACGGAAGATGTAGTTTTAAGTTAGATGTGTGGTTAAAAATAAACTTCAAGCTCAAATTATAAGAATAAATCCCTTGCCTACTGAAAAGTGGTGCTCTAATTTCTTTAATTGATTTTATCAAAGTATATGTTAAAGCAGATGTTTTCATAATTGTAAAAATGTTCTAGAAATAAATAAAATAAAATCAAGATAATAAAATGAAATAATGTAAATACACAACACATTTATTATTTAAAATATTTTCAAAGAACTCTATCGTTTAAAAAAGGTATATAACCCCTTACCACAATTATTAATCGTATCCTAAATACGTATTTCGACAACTAAGTTGTCATCATCAGTAGGTAAAAACTACTAATTAAAAGTCGCACATGGGGCACAGTAAAGCAAGAGAAACGCACAACTACTATACACCGCGTCCCCGTATACACTAAATTTAACATGCCAATCTAAACTACGAGGGAGGTCGAGCCAAACACTTACATACTTAAAGAAAAAGGGTCTAAACATGGTTAAAAAGCATGCAAATAATCGGAAAGTACGGTCGTATATTGTTAAAACTAAACTCTATTGAAATTCTAAGAAGGGCAAATTTGGGAAGGATCGCTACATATGAAAAAAAAAACAAGACATCTGACTGTGTTGAGTTATATTAAATAACAATAAAGTAACGTGAAAAGGATCTATGAATTATTAGATATAGTTGGTATATAATTTAAAAGTTATATACAATTATATATATATATATTATCCATATATATACACACATATTTAGTGTTTATAAGAATTATATTTTTCTTATTTATTTTATTGGCCATGTCTTAATATTAAAAATAATAGACTTTTTATTGGTTTAGCGACCTTTTATTGAATTTTGTTGTTTTATTCTACGACGTTTCGACGTGGGTAACAGCAGAAATTTAGACATGTGGGAAGCCATACATAGAAAAAAATACAATAATTACCTCCTTAACAATGACATGTCACCTATTAATAATAAACTTTTAAATTGTATGCAATTGTATATGTGGTTGTATATATATATATATATATATATATATATATATATATATATATATATGTATATAATTATATATAATATATATATATATATATATATATACATATATATATATATATATATATATATATATATATATATGAAACCGGTGAGTTTTATTATCATTCATTGTTCATTCATTGTTTATTTCTGTAATTTTCTTTCTTTCTGTAAGTGTAGTTTAATTCAAATTTTCAATTCATTTATACAGATTTAACCACTTTAATTTTTCCTTACTCACTATTAATCTAAGTTTAAATTTTAACTTTAATTGTTAATATAATTGTTAATTCAGTCTTTAATCCAATTTTAATTCTAATGGTTAATTTAATTGTTAATTCAGCCTCACAAAAGCAAACACAGCTCTCACGTTTTCATTGTACGTTTTCACTGTAGTAATTCTTGTTTCTAGTTACCTTACTGTATTGTATTTTAATTCAAATCTTCAATTCATTTATACAGATGTAACCACTTTAATTGTCCTTACTCATTATTAATCTAATTTTAAATTTTAACCTTAATAGTTAATCTAATTGGCAATTCAGTCTTTAATCTAAGTTTAATTTTAATTGTTAATTTAATTGTTAATTCAATCTCACAAAAACAAACACAGTTCTCATGTTTTCATTGTATTAATTCTTGTTTCTAGTTACTTGAAAAAGACTGAATAATAATAAAAGTCGAAACGTCGTAGAATAAAACAACAAAATTCAATAAAAGGTCGCTAAACCAATAAAAAGTCTATTATTTTTAATATTAAGACACGGCCAATAAAATAAATAAGAAAAATGTAATTCTTATAAACACTAAATATGTGTGTATATATATGTATAATATATATATATATATATATATATATATATAATTGTATATAACTTTTAAATTATATACCAACTATATCTAATAATTCATAGATCCTTTTCACGTTACTTTATTGTTATTTAATATAACAACACAGTCAGATGTCTTGTTTTTTTTTTTCATATGTAGCGATCCTTCCCAAATTTGCCCTTCTTAGAATTTCAATAGAGCCTAGTTTTTACAATATACGACCGTACTTTCCGATTATTTGCATGCTTTTTAACCATGTTTAGACCCTTTTCCTTTAAGTATGTAAGTGTTTGGCTTGACCTCCCTCGTAGTTTAGATTGGCATGTTAAATTTAGTGTATACGGGGACGGTGTATAGTAGTTGTGCGTAAGCGTTTCTCTTGCTTTACTGTGCCCCATGTGCGACTTTTAATTAGTAGTTTTTACCTAGTGATGATGACAACTTAGTTGTCGAAATACGGATTTAGGATACGATTAATAATTGTGGTAAGGGCTTTTTTTAATTTTTATTTAACCACAGTCTCCATTGAAAGAACTCTATTGTTGTGGAACAAAAGGTTGCCAAACCTTATTATCACTTAACTTCCAGAGCAGAGCTCTATTGAAATTTATATTAATATATAGGGCTTCATTTAAAATAACAAAGTTAACATCGTTTCCAGCTAAACCGGAAGTCTGATTCGGATATAAATATGCTCTTCGGATTTCCTATTTGCATTAACTTAAATGTGGAAAATTTTATTAATATCTAAGTAGCCGTATCAAAAATATTCGAATGGATCCATACATTTACCTAGTTTTAAAATATAAAATTATTCAAAATGTCCGCCCTTTGCTTTCATACACTGCTTCAAAGTAAGTAAGGTCCGGTCAGTAGTCGCACCCACCACTTCTAGAGATATTAAAGCCGCTGCCTTTATCAAATCTGCTTTTAGTGCCTCGACGTTCCAGTGAGGTTTGAAGCAGGCCTTCTCTTCTAAAACATCTCACAGATGGTAGTCCAACGGATTGAGATCCGGACTTTCAGAAGGCCAATCTTCAGGAGCGATGAATTCGGGCAAATTCGCCTCTAACCAACGCTGCGTGGACCTTGCTTTATGGGCCAGTGCGAAATCTTGCTGGAAGATCCAGTGCCTTCCTGTGAATAAGATGTCATTATCAGTTTAGTAGTTCGCTGCACGTTTTTTGACTCCTTGCTCGCAGAAATGCAGTTGAGTGACACCGTTATACGCAACTCCCCACCAAACCATCACCATGACTGAAGCAGGATGATGACCTCTTGCTACTATTTTTTTCTGCAGCTTCTCGGGATCTGCGAGCATACACTGATTACATCATTTTGCAGATTATATTTCTGTTCAACAGTGAAAATATTTTCATCAGTGAAAAGGATTTGCCTATGCATTCCGTTTGCGTTTCGCTGAACTAACTTTTTTAATATCATATCCCTGATGTTACCTAGAGTTGCCGTCAATTGCTATCCAGTGGTTCTCCGATAAGCTTCAAGACCTTGTTTAATAATGCGAGACATAGTTCTAGGAGGTATTTTCATCTCACGGGTTATAACTTTCTGTTTTCGAAGCGGATTTCTGCGAATTCTTGCAGCAATTGCTTTTACGACTGCTGGGGTCCTAGTTTCGCGTGGCCAACCATATCTTGCTTTGCCGTCGACAGAGTCTCAAGAGATGTCTCAATGTATCGTTTCACTCCAGTTAAATGAATTTTTTTTAAATATTTTTAAGGGCTGATAAGTTGAAAATCTCCGTTGCAGAGTTATTACATTTGTGCAAAACAATAATGGCGATACGGTTTTCTTTTTTATCCTACTCCATGTTTAATGCTCAAAATATATACTGATTTCTTTTCGTAGTATGGATGCTCACTTATAACTGCGTCACAGAACAATAACTTGTCGATATTTGCGAACATTCCAGTGGCGCATCAAAATTAGAGTTATGAGAGGACTATGTACGTAGTGATAAAATTCCCAATGGGTATATATACGCTCAAAAATAAGTAAAGGTCTCTTCTTTCCTGTACCATTTAATACTGTATTCAATTAAAAGATACATTCTTTCACACAAAAAAGGTCTCCAGTAGAGCATGTTAGACAGTACGTGACAAAAAAACAAATAACCCAGTAAAAGTATATATTTTTAAACCAAATTTTATACGAATTTTTACATTATTGTGAATAATAAATGATAAGAAATTAACAACAATGTGTAATGCTCAAGCAGATTGTAACGAATAGTGATTCTCGAAGAATATTGATCAGTGCTGCTTGAAGAATAGTCCGAGGTTGAACATAGGAAAGAGCTGCTTTGTGTCTTTCACAACGAGATCAGGTAGAGTTAATTACAGTTACTCTATTAACAACTTCTGTCAACGATTTAGGAATCGTTTTCAATGAGAAACTTAGCTTTTTGGACCATATCTCATTAATTATTGCATACGCTTATTGTGAATAATAAATGATAAAAAATTAACAACAATGTGTAATGCTCAAGCAGATTATAACGAATAGTGATTCTCGAAGAATATTGATCAGTGCTGCTTGAAGAATAGTCCGAGGTTGAACATAGGAAAGAGCTGTTTTGTGTCTTTCACAACAAGATCAAGTAGAGTTAATTACAGTTACTCTATTAACAACTTCTGTCAACGATTTAGGAATCGTTTTCAATGAGAAACTTAGCTTTTTGGACCATATCTCATTAATTACTGCATACGCTTATCGAACTATGGGATTTATTATCCGAGTTTGTGAAGATTTGAATAGCAGGATACGTAAATGCATTTTTTTTTACATTAGGAAGCTATGTGTTGAAGTAGTCGATATACTCTTTACTATCTCTATACACATACTATTGCTTCGAGTGATAGGAGAGATTAAGAGAGCTGTTCAATACATAAATAAAATCATCAGATGTGCAGTTGCACGTCTGTTTATTGCAGTGCAGTAATAGGAAGTATGCCATTTCACGCCTACTAACTTAGACAAATAGAAAAACCTATTTTATTCTGATAAATTGGATAATTTCAATGTCAAGATTTAAATTTACGTACCCTAGTATATGATACATATATTAATGAGGTTGACAAAATTCAGCGAAAATCCCTAAAGTATTTATCCATTAAGACTGATGAACAAGGTTTATGTTACACCTTGCTCCTTGACCAGCACCGGTTTGAATCTTTTGTCAAAAAGGGACAGATGCTTAGTTAGAATTTTATGATAAATATCAATAATAATAAAATTGATTCTCCCTCGTTGTTATCTCTTCGGTGTATCACGATTGACGTCAAGGTTAACAGAAGCAGTTATTACAGCTACGTCAAATGAATTTGCTTCTGAAGGCTTCTTTAGTGCATTTTGCCAGAAACTTGAACTTGTCGGGTGAGGTTGTGTTTTCTGATTGGTTATTTAAAGAAACGTTACACTTTATTATTGACTGAAAAATCGGAGACTGTGTTTTATTTATTATTGTTTAGTTTTTATTATTCTTATTATAGGCCAAAGATATTGGCGCAAGATCGAAGAAGCCGTAAATTACGATCCTGGGATCCTTGGTTTCCGACTATATTCAAGACCAAGACTAATCATGAATTGTTTCGACGAGACCGTGAACTAGTTTACATCAGCCATTCTTCATGATAGAATTTGAAGAACCGAGAGGACAGAAGTTTGTTCAAGTGGAAGGTGGATCGCGGTGGAATTCTGCATCCGACCATCGACTGTTGAAAGTCTGTGCATTCTTGTATTTAGTCTACCTGTAGAAATTTATATGCGATTGACGAAATGAAACAAATCCATTACAAAAATATAGAGGGTTTTCAAATACAGACCATGAACTACTTTACATCAACCACTCCTCATGATTGGATTTGAGGACCGGAGATAATATAAAAAAGTTTGTCCAAGTTCGGGTGGCCGGAAAGCCGGCAAAATTCTGGCAAGAACAGATGAGATTTAGAAATTTACTCCTGAAACTCTGGATCCGAAGATAGGCCTATCTTCGGATTTATAAGGAAAAATATGTCATTGTTGTATTTAATCTACCTCAGAAATTTATTTGGGATTGGTGAAATGCAATACACCCATTACAAAAATGTAGAGGGTTTTAAAATACAGACTGTTTAGTAGAACTCCCTTCATCTTCACTGACAATATTTATAGATTAGTTCTTTGTTTAGTGTATGTTTGGAACAAAGGGACAATGGGATTACAAATAATTGAGATATCGAAAACCAAAGTTTTGATCAGTTATAACTTTACATATCATATATAGAGTATTAAAAAAGGTTGCCGGATATTTTACCCATTTATAGTATTGGTGAAATCAAACAAAAAAAGTCAACATGGATCCGTAACTCAACTATTTCTGACATATAGTCATATTGTTTTATTACGATAAAAATTATAAAGAATTTCTTTTGACAATGTACATCAAACAAAAGATAATTTAAAATAAAACTCAGGAAATTGCTCCACATGTCTACCGTTCATTAATAACCACGCTTCACACCTCTTTACGAAAAATCGGCCCACCCTTTCGAAAGTTCCTGGAGTCCTACGAATTTCCCCACAGCAATTTACGATTCGTTTGCGTTCTGCCAGATTGTTTACAGGCCATGCGCACAAGGTGAAGCAATGTCGGCAAAAATCTATCTCCCCCCCCCTTCTTAGAAAAATTAATGTGTTTGTAGTCAAGATTCAAAAAGAAATAAATAGTGACTACGGTTAAAACTTATCATTAGTGAAATTACAGGAGGATATATTTCTTGAACATAAGTTCAATTCTTGTATTATTTAAGTCGGCAAACTTATCAATAATATCATCCTTTTTTATGATGATATTATTGATAAGTTTGCCGACTTAAATAATAGAAGAATTTAACTTATGTTCAAGAAATAGATCCACCTGTAATTTCACCAATGGCAACTTTTAAGTTGTTTATCCAACAATTCATTCAGCAGTTCTTTTTCATTTGAAATTTTCGACAAATTTGTAAGCCTGTCTTCTGCAGAGGTACTGTGCAAATATGTCTTTATTCTTTTCAAACACAAAAAGCTACGCTCTGCAGAAGCACTAGTAGAGGGAATAGAGGGAGTTTACCGCAGTTTGTATGCCTATTTAAAAACGTCACTATCTCCACAGATGATTGGGGTTCAGCTTTTCGATATTGTTCGGTAATATAAAGTAATTGTAATTAAGCTTTTAACTTTTGCATTTGCACATCATTAAATTTAGTAGGGTAGTATTCTTATAAATTGTTTAAAGCATCTATCGGAAACTCTTTGGAAAAATTTTCAAATTTTGAAGCATCTATTAATCTAACAAATTTTATTCTATTTATATCTTCAAAACGGATATTAATTTGCATTAAAATTATATCTAATATTTCGAAGTACAAAACTTTGTATTTTTAAAAAACTTGATATTGTGTAAGTGTGACTCTACTGCGACTCTCGTGGTGATCAGTGGGAAGCGTTGTTCATGCTAAAGCTCTCAAACAATTTCAACGCATTTCTATTTCTTTTACTATCTAAAAGTTTCTTAACATTTATATATCCACAACGAAAAAGGTTTTTCAAATAAAACGCACGGAATCGTACAGTGGTAATGGCATTTTACACGGTAATGCAAAACACGGCTAGAGATACATAACACACACAGACCGAACGAGTGTCAGACGCAGACTGATCGAGTGAAGCAACATACTGTGTTGCTTCACTGGGATGACTTAATGCGATCCCCTCTTGGTTACGGCCATCGCATAAACAGAGGAATCAAGTTGCAGGGAATTATGAATTGATTCGTTTTGTCGAGTTTGTCGTTTTGTTTAAGGGAGGGGCGTTTCACTCTCGTTTAATATATAAAATATGAACATATTAATAATATTGTAATATTATTAGTATAAATAATACAATTTTTCTTATACGAAAGAAACTAGTTTTAATTTATTTTTTTAGCAAAAAATTTAAGAAACATGGAATAAAATATTCACTATTTGAACAGAAATTTATGGTTAATCAGTGCTTCACTTGATGCATCAAGAACGTCGCCACTGACACTAATTGTTTCAGATGTCCCCAAACATAGAAATCGAGAAGTGTGAGGCCAGGTGACCTAGGAGACTATATCCCGTCCTATCCATATCTCCTGTTGTAATTTTATTAAAAAGATTCTAACTGTGATGGAAAAATGTGTAGGAGCTGCATCGTGCATAAACTACATGTTTAATCTGTTAAGAAGTGACGCGTTTTAAAATAATACAGTCATTTCTTAAAAAAAAAATAAAAAGTGTAGTTGTCCCGTTGAATGATTATTGCTAAATACTGGGCCAATTAAACAGTCTCCAAAAATAGCCAGCGAAACATTTAGCGAAAAACAATTTTGGTGATATAGTTCAACAATAGTATGGGAATTTTCATTTGCTCATACGAAAATTGAATATCCCGTCTCTTATAAAAACCCAGCCTCGTTATTAAATAAAATCCGGGCCGCAAAAGTGGCACTTTCCGGCAGTTTTCGTAAAACTCATTTACAAAAATACCTGGGTGCATCATAATCGAGGGCAGCAAGAACTTGCACGTATTGAATGTGGTGGGGATATAGCTGAAGACTTCTCCAAATCAGTGGATGACTGACGTTCAGTGCTAGGACAAGTCTTCAAGTGCTAATATTAGGATTGCCTTCTACCCGTCTCAAAATATCTAGTTCTGTTGCGGGATGTCTTCCAGAATCTCCATTAATGAACCAGTTTCGGACAGCTGCTTATGAAGTCTTGAGAAAATTTTATCACTCGGTAACAATCGATTTCAAAATGCTTCGGCATACACACGTCCTGTTTCAGCAGCACTACCATTCGCACGACCGTACATAAAATGCATGGCGACCATTTCTGCGTTTGCGACCTCAGATTTAATTTGGGAATAGATAGACAGAACTTTAAGTCGATAAGTGACTTAAAATTTTTTGCAAAACGGACCACCCTCAAAACCCAAAAATGTTTTTTCTTTTATTTTAAAACCGAAAATTTACTGTGTCAGAAACAGTTCAATTGCTTGATCCATATTGACCAAGACTTGTTTGTTTCCACCAGTACTATAATTGCGTAACATCCCCACACACTTTTTTCAATAGATGGTAGGTATAACAATTATTTTCTATAGAACAATTTTGCAAGGACGCGTTTAGAAATATCTTTTTAATTAGAATATTTCCAACACGAGAATATAGAATAAAGCTTTCACTGACATTTTTCCATCGAACATGATTATGTTAACTGCTTAAAATATAAGTCTTATCTATATGATTTCTAATTACATATAACAAAAATAAAATATTAATTTAATTTAAATATTTAACAAAACTTATTTATGAATTTTCATTACTTTTAAGGCCAGAATTATTTATTATTATTTTCTATTTGTACTTCGTTTTGCAATTGTATTCATAATACTATTGAAACAGTATTTAAAAATCACAGTTTAATAAGTCGTAATTTAAACTAAAGTTTACAGTATATACAGTTACGGATTCATAGAATGCATTTATATATAAAAACTTAATTAAATTATTTTATGCAATCTCTATGAATCCACACTGCTGACGTAACTCTATATACTTTGTGGTTAACATGTTTTAAATTAATTTCCTAAAGTTAGAACTAAAAGTGTGGGTTAATATATAACACAGTCATAGGTTAGAGACAATGTGATACCATATGGCACACATATGGTGTCACTGACATTCAAACGTAAATACACGGCATTTGGTGTTGAGACACGAATGTTATTTAAATTTTCAATTTATTTCTACTTATAACTTATCATCTATCGTTGCCACAAGTATTAACGATAACTACATCGGATTATAATTTTATCTATAAATGTTACAGTAGTTGTTGCATAATAGTTATCGTATTATTTGAAAATGGAATAATAATTATGAAATGTTTTCATAATAAGATCGAAAGTTTATTTTCGTTGTAATATTTGTATACAAGTTGCATATGAAAATATAATATTAAATTTGTATCTGACGTACTAGTACGAGAGAATATTTTTGCTATGCTTACATTATTTTTGCTCAAACACTCTCATATTTTCTAATTTTGTTTAAATATCTAAGATTAAATT
This sequence comes from Melolontha melolontha, assembly GCA_935421215.2. Taxonomy (NCBI): domain Eukaryota; kingdom Metazoa; phylum Arthropoda; class Insecta; order Coleoptera; family Scarabaeidae; genus Melolontha; species Melolontha melolontha. The sequence continues at coordinate 147,468,422 of OW285237.1, read as the reverse complement.
TAATTAATTTTAAAATTTTTTTTCAAAATATTCTTAAATAGGCGTCATAGGCTTTCATGGTTGTTGTCTATAGTATCATTTCAATATTAGGACTGAAACTGCGTTCGTAGTAGTGATGCCAGATTAAGGAATTATTCCCTAGTTCTAGGGATATTTCTACCAAACAGGAAAAAAGCGAATTTTTGAAATTATCTAAGGAATTTTGATCCAACTTTAAAGCATGTCTAATACAGCATCCGCAAAAACAATAATATTGTATCAGGCTTGCAATGTTGAACTAAAATGCGGGAAATCTGAACTGGAGAAACATGCATCAACAGCTAAACCATAAAAAACTATTAGCAAAATACAAGATTTGCAAACTGAAAACACTTAAAAAAAAAATACGGAGGTTAATAAAACAGTTACAGAAACAGGAATAAAAATATCGAATTTTGTTGGTCACTATAATGTAGTATTGCAGATTATTGAATATTTAGTACCTGTTTTAAAAGACTGGTTTCCTAATTCTTCAATTTTGAAAGATGTTCAATTCGGTCGCACAAAGACTGTCAGCATTATAAAAAATGTTATTGCTCAGAAAGGAATTCAAGATTTAGCAAATCGACTAAACAAACACGTTTTAAGTATTTTAGTAGACGAAAGTACTGAAATATCAGTTAATAAACTTCTTTGTGTGGTCATAAAGTATATAGACGATTTAGGCAATATTTCTGATAAACTTTTAGAATTAATCAAAATTAATGCCAAAAGTTGTACTGCTGAAAATTTGTTTCTTGCATTAAGAAATTGTTTACATTCAAGAAATATTCCTTTTAAAAATATTATTGGTTTTGCTTCTGATTCTGCCAGTGTAATGTTAGGAAAAAATAATTCCTTGATGACTAGAATACAAGCTAAAACTGATGCGTTGATAGTTTTGTCTTGTATATGTCACTCAGCGCCTTTAATTGCAAATAAGGCATACTAAAAATTACCGCGAACACCTGAAGAATTTGTCAGAAGCGTTGCTAGTTATTTTTCAGTTTCTGTAAAAAGTATGTCAGAACTAGCACAAATGCAAGTGTTTTTTAACTTTTAATGCCTTGTTTCAAGGAAAAAAACTAATAATTCATAATCTATCAACTGAAAGTAGAAAAATATTTAAATGTATTATCATGCATTTTATTAAACCTGAGAACATACACGATTTTCATATCAACTGCAGAAATCCTAGAGTGTTTTTAGACTTAAAGGCAATAGACTTAAGATATGAATGCAATACGATAATTTTAGACTTGCTTGAGGAAATTCAATTATCGATTTGAAAATCATGTTTAGAATTTCTCATAACTGCAGCAACAGACACACAGACGCGGCTGCCTTACAGATATTTTTTTAGATTACTTAATTTTTTTGAAACCAAAAATTGCGCTAAATATAGCTAAACTTACCAATTCCATATCGCTTGGACAATTTTGGAAGCTTAATTGCATATATTGCAAGAAAATTCATTACAAATGGAAAAAAAATGCAACTTATTTTAGTGAAGGAAACAGCGAACAACAACTTGCATTCAGTAGAAAAACTATAAAAATTTTCAGGACGAATATGAATTTTCGAATATTGCTAAATTAGATCACATATGTACGGCCCTTCCACACAGCAATTCAGAAAATGGACGAGTGTTTTCAACTGTAATAGATTAGTAAATTAGGTGGTGAAGCTTTAAATGCAGTCGCTCAAATTCGTTTTTCCAATAAAGATAATTACTGCCAATTGTTTAATGTTCCTCATGAACATATGATGTCTTCAAAAAATTTGTACAAATGGGATAGATAGGTAACAATATCAATACCCCATATATATAAGCTGATCCAAATTGAGTGTTCACCATTGCTATCTTCGTTATTGCAGGAGCTACTTCTCTTGTATTCAAAAAAATCCCGTACACCAGTTATACCAAGTAAACATTTTTTATTAGTTTTTTTTTATCGTTTAAAAACGAACTTTCTGTCATTTAGACAAAAGTTATTTTCAAGGTTATGTGTTTTTAGAATTTTCCTGTTCCCATCTTCTTTTAATTCTTAAAATTGTGCTCTTATTGTAATGGAAATGAAGTGCAATATCTCCAGTTGACCAACCTTCTTCAGCTTTTGCTATAATAAAATATTTTTCTTGTTCGGAAATTTTTGGTATTTGCATGTTTAATTAACTTAATTGTCACGGTATGACGTTAATAAACGTCAGAAAAATACGAAATTCAACGGAAAAAAATAGATGTACGCGATTTTTTTGAATACAAGAGCACTCGGTTAAACTAGCGAAGTTGTATTGTCTTTTTCCGCTGATTACGATAGTGAAAATAGAAAATAAACAATTAAACATGTAGGTTCCCAGTTATTTTTAAAAGTGTATATTTTTTAATGGAAACCCAATATAATATTATACCAATATATGAATTTTTCACAAAAGTTGAAAATAACCGAGGTAATTCAAAAACAAAGTGTCTATCCTTTAATAAAGGTATTGAGCTAAATATCTAAGAAGTCATGGAGATTAACAAAATAAAATGCTTAAGCACCCTATTAATGACAGTTTTTCTGTACAAGTCACAGAATGATAGAGTTTCTCAAAGTACTTCCGATTGCGTGTGAAAATAATAAACTGTGTGCTTAATAGCAACAATTTATTATTAATTGTCTTGAAATAGTATATTATACTATAAGGGAGAGAAATGCGTTATTTTGGCAGAGGTGCAATTTTAAATTGTGTATTTCTTGTATTTATTATTGAATATACTGCAGATACAAAATTAGCGCAACATTTTTCTGAAAGAAAAACCTAAGATATTGATTTATACCGGCTGTCTTATATAAAATAAAAAGACGACATGTGAAAAATTGAAAGATGTAATTACATATATAGAATATACATCAAAATATTTATCGAAATTCCACGCGAGAAAACAAATAACTAAGATATTTAAAAAAGTTTTGTCACACCACTATGCGATCGACTGCATTATAGAAAGTTCAGAGACAATATCTTAAAGTTGACAGACTATAACAAAAAGAATAATTTTGTTATTACCGATCTCGCTTTAAGTATCGTAAGTTCGATATGTTTTACATTTACATTTCGATTAAAAGATAGATTAATACCAAAGAGGTGAAGCACGCACGTATATGTTCCTATAATATACTGCTTAAAAAATTCACAAGTATACATTTTAACAGCTGACTTTCGTACTAGGTTATCGAACCCTTACCATAACAAAACTTAGACACAATGTTATTTTCTAGCGCTTTTATAAACATAAACATTGCTGCCTTTAAATTCAATAGCGGCATTCTATTTTTTACCTCTCCCAAAAAAAACATGAAAGGATGTCAGTTCTAAAAGTCCACAAATTACTTTTAGCATAATTTTTTAAATGGATTTGTAAATTAATGTAACACACATCTTAATTTTTAATAATTCACTTGAATGTATAAAAAGGTGATTTTGTACGTGGTGTTGACCTTAGCATACAGAATGTTATAGTTTTTATAACATCGACAGCTGTTTCGTATGTAAACATACGGTGTTTGTGTAACTTCAATAGATGTACACATTAATTATTGATACACATTCTAAATATTTTGAATTGATAGGTGGAACATGACACAATTTTCGGGGATTTTTTAATTTTGGAGTTCCCGTTGTAATTTCTATATAATTACATCTTTCCATTATTTATACGTTGTCTTTTTATTTGAAGGACATCCTGTATATCTTGTGTGTCAAAATTTATCTCTTGATTAAACAGTATAAGTTTTTATACTGTTTTTCAAAAAGCATATATAACGTGATTCAAAAAGAATTACATCTAGTTGTCCATTCATTTCTCCTATAAATTATGATATTCTGCATTCTTGAAACGCGGATATAGATTAAATGGTACGAAGGTTATCTACCTGCCACTGCCAAAATTTGTCATCGAGAGATATGCTGATAATAGTATATTATACTATAAGGGAGAGAAATGCGTTATATTGGCAGAGGTGCAATTTGAATTACAATGCACCGAGGACAAAATAGCATCTCTCCCGAATGGTATATACTATTTTCTCCACGGTCTCATTAACTTAAAAACACATATTTTGTCATTATGAAGTAAGTAGCACCAGAATTATTGTATTCGGATTTGAGCATTTATTTAGTAGTCGTTGAGTTATTGTCATAACTACAAAATAAACAAACAAAAAGAATTGTCAAATTAAGGTGCTAGTTTGGTTTAGTTTAAAGTTTGTTTAGTGCACAATGAATAATTGTGAGTCGGAAGAGATTGTGGAGGTTGCATATATTGCAATAAGCAATTTGCTGCCTACGAAGTCAAGATCTTTATACGATATAGCCTACAATCCGTTCAAAAAGTGGTGCGCCGAGAAAAATGTTCAAGTATACAGCGAGAATGTTTTGTTGGCATACTTCAGTGAAAATGCAAAGAATTACAAGTCTTCCACATTATGGGCGCAATATTCTATGGTTAAGTCATGCTTGATAATTTACGACAACATAGATATAAGCAAATTCCCCAAGCTGATCGCATTTTTGAAAAGAACCGGTGACGGATATCAAGCGAAAAAATCGAAAATATTGAGAAAGGGTGAAAAAATCAACGACAGTCGTTGAGGGTTATGTCGAGAACTCCATTGAAAATAAGACCAAAATTGCTAATCAGGTTTTAGTAGGTACCACTACTAGGGCAATCACAAAAACTGTAAATGTAAGCGAAAGTAATATTCCTTCTAATATTAATTTTGAAAATTGTACAAATGTAACATTTAATTTAAATGTCAATAAATAATTTCAATGTTATCTTTTTTTTTGCATGAATCACAAACGTTCTCCATAATGTAAACTCCCTTGGGAGCATTATACTCCCTTGGGAATAATCGACTACTTCTGTTTTAATTTTGATGTCATAGAAACTGATTTCTACTCCCGACCGTGTAAAAATGCCTTTCTCACATATTGAAAAATGCTGGCACATGCTGGAAACATATTTGATGTGTCAAAAAAATTGCGAAAGAGCAGTTCAACGATACAGTGAATTATTTCCTGGGCGACAAGTGCCATACCGGCATTACTTTTTAAGACTTTATCGATAATTTCGAAGTAACGAAAATATTTTTGACAAGAAAAGGACAAAGAAGACAAATTTCATTTCAGAAGAAATGTTGACGTATTTTGAAGTGTATCCTAGAAATTCGATAAGACAGTTCTTCAGAGAAGCCGGCATTTCTTTTACAAATATTCAAAGAATTTTGAAGAAACAAAAATTGCCACCGTATAAATTTCAACCAGATCAGATGTTAGAAGACGGTGACTGCGGTAGAAGATTAGAGTTTTGCCTATGGTTTATTCGTAAATGTACTGAAGACCGAAACTTTTCCCGACAAGTATTGTGGAGTGACGAGGAGGTAAATTTTTCAAATAGCGGTATGTATAATAGAAAGAATAATCATTACTGGAGTAGAGAAAATCCTCTATTAGTTCAACAGCGTTATCTACAGAGACGTTTTAGTATTCATGTTTGGTGTGGTTTGATTGGATCCACAATTCTATTCACATTCCAACGCCCTGCAGGCACTCTTTGGAGATCGGTGGATAGCCACACATGGGCCCGTCATTTTCCCCCTCGTTTATTTGACATAACACCCCTAGACTTTTATTTTGGGGGATATGTAAAAAAACGAGACATACAAAGCGAGATACAACAATACCGAAAATGAACTCCAACACGCTATCCGCAATGTCATTAATTCTATTGATTGTAAAGCTATTTTTAATGCAACACGAAGTGTTGAAAAATGTGAAAATTCAATTTAGAATTTTTTTTTATATACTACAATTTTACTTTATAATAAATTATCTTCATTAAAGTTCACTACATTTTGTGTTTGAATTATCTCGGTTATTTTCAACTTTTGTGAAAAAGTCATATAAACACTTTTCTTAAGCAATTGATTTTGCATCGACTGGTATAATATTATATAGGGTATTCCATTAGAAAAATATACATTTTCAAAAGTAACTGGTGTAACGCCTAGCGTATAGAAGTTTAATTAATTTATTTAAATACACATATATTCGTTTTTAAATATCTCATATTAATTATATTTTAACTTAAGACATTTCTTCTGTATATTCGTTTCCAAAGAGAAAGTATTTTCTTTTGTTATATATCTTGAACTGACCGCCGACGACCCTTCCTTCTACCTGGACCGTCAACCGATAACAGTAACGGTCGAATTTCTTCTAGAACATTCCTATTTTTTTAAATTCTTTTAATTAATATTATTTACATCTTCTTTTATGTGTCGTGTTTGATATCGTTAGGAAGCTTATGTCACAAGGGTTACTCTAAGAATAATTCTGACATCGACAGACCAAGTCTTCAGGTCGCGCGTTTAATTAACTATTATTCGAGATATCGACCCCCTCTTCGATACATCATAAACCAACCGTTCTAGACTTCTCTATCGACACGAAAACTAATAGTTCTTCTTCTCTTGCGAACCTTTCGTGAGAAAACACACATCGCTCATCGTGCTGTTCAAGCACACAATGGAACTCACCACGCTGTCCAGCCTCTTTCGCTTCTAAGGTAATTCTGTATTGTTCTATATATATTATTCTTTTAAGCGAATCCATATTAATTTAACTAATTTCTTATTCCTCCGGTAAAACATCGCTCTGCATATACTTGACCAAGGTATATCTTCGAAGACCACGTGGCCACCATCGCCGCAAATCAAAAGGTCAGCTCTGTATTCTTCGATACAGAGGTTATTTTATATACATATTAATTAACCCTTAATTTACTACCCCATTTAACGTTCGTTTCAGAGTATTTTTTGTGTTGATTTTAGTCTACTTATCCACCGCTCCACGTGTACATATTACCTTGTTTTAATTGCTTTTAAATATACGAGTTTCAATTTCATATTATGTAAATATAAATACAAAATTTAAGGACGCCGCTGTGTTTTATTTTATGTATTAAGTTGTTGTATATTTATTTTAATTAACCAATACCACGCACGTCCTGGACCTTTGAAGGAACTTCACCAGCATCCGTAATTATTTTATTATCTATCAAATAATTTTATTATTATAAATAGCCGAGCCCTTGTATTTGTAATACTGGGAACCTACACGTTAAATTGTTTTTCTGTATTCACTGTTACAATCAACGCAAAAAACCATACAAGTTTCCTAATTTAACCGACTACGTAACTCCTATAATAACGAAGATAGCAAAGGTGAACACCTAATTTGGATCAGCCTGTATGTACCTAATGTAAACCTAATGTAATGTTATTTGTTTTTATATATTTTATTGTTTATTGTCTAATAAATATTTCATAAAAAAAGCGTTTTTCATCTTTGTCTTGTTTGGGGAATAACTACGAAATGTTCTAGGGAATTCTAGAGATAACGGTAAGAAATAAGTAATTAAACTTCTAGTTTCAAAAATTCTTTTATTGTAAATACCACTACAATATTGTTTCGCCATACAGTGGCTTCATCAGGTGGATGAAATAGTATTTCATCCACCTGATGAAGCCATTGTATGGCGAAACAATATTGTAGTGGTATTTACAATAAAATAATTTTTGAAACTAGAAGTTTAATTACTTATTTCTTAGCGTTATAATGAAGTTTCAACAAGTATCTCCTTCGTCAATTAACAATTCTAGAGATTTTCATGCGTCAATTTAGTTATTTTGAAATACAGTCATCTGGCATTACTGGTCCTTTCTTCCTTTTCCGACGTTTCGTTCAGTCTTATAAAGAACAGCTGTTGACAGCAGTAGCACTGAAACAGTTTAGTGCAGCAACGCCAATAGTTGTAACAGCCCTGAGAATGTGTATCAAATGTAAAGAAATAGAAGTTACGATATTTATACTTCAGGTGATACATACACATTAGACATTAGAATGCCATTTGCGATATAACGAGATACATTTCATTATTATGACCCACACTAAAAACAAAAATGGGACACGGACTTATTCAGACAGAATATTCTGATCAGGACTTAGCCCTTGACACATTTGCATGTCATTAACATAGACTGGTTCAACATTTTTTGAAAGCGATAGCATTTTGGAACGAAAATCCGAAAAACGACCACAAAAGTTCGTCCAAAGAATTATCTACTCAGACAAATATAATATTGGATACAAAAATATGGTTTTGGAATATTTTTTACTTTTTTTAAGTGCCTCTTATGGAAATCTTCAGACTGCATTGAACAACGACAAAGTTACTGTCACTTATTTGATGATAATTTAAATAATGTAAATTTAGATGAGGCTATGTCAACTCTCATAACTAAAGACGGCAGACTATGTGCCCGAACAGTAGCGTGATGTGGAGGGATCGAGTAGAGGCGTACGACGATCAATTCAGTTGCCGTTGAGACGTTGTAAGCGATACATTGTTAACACAATCGTGATGAAAATGTCGGGAGTGCGTAGAAACAATGTATCGACTCGGTTGCATGCTAACGTAGTAAAGAAATTTTTACATCGGTTTCCCGATTTAATATATGACGGTATCGTAGTGAAATGTTTAGTTTGTGAAACAACTTTATTAACTTGGAAAACAAGTCAGTGCCAAGGACATATAAATAGTGACAAACATAAATCGAATAATAGTGGACGCAGATCATATAACAAATTTGTGTGTGATTTAACAATGATGTTAATTGCGACCAATATACCAATGCAGAAAGTGGAACACCCAATGTTTCGTCAGTTTTGGAAGAAATACAATTCTACGTGGAAATTACCAGCAAGAAGTACGCTACGGAATTACGTACCGTCAGTGCGTGAGAGAATTGTAAATTGTACGAAAAATACGGTAAAAAGATTCCTGTGATTAACAATAGACGAAACTACAGATATTAAAAAACAGTCCATCCTAGCCATTCTAGTACGGACGCTGACTCCGCAAGGACCTTCTCCTCCTTATTTACTAACCTGTAAACGAATGCAAGGGCGTACTGCCAGAGCGATATATGATGTATTATGATGACAGGCTTATAAATCTTGCTTTATAGTCAACCAATTCACCAGGATTTGACATCTTTGGATTTATTCCTGTTTGTAGATTTAAAGCAAACTGTTTTTCAAACCCGATTTCATAATTTAGTTGCCATAAATAATATCCCTGTAGAAATGTTGGTACGTTTTCAATGATATGAGAAGTTGATTCTACAATATAGTTGTGATTTCTAGTACACCTTAAGTTTAGTATAAATCTCTGTCTAATTGAATGGAGGTCTCCTTGTATAGCGCATAATATCTAGCTAGATGTACAGTATATTGGGTTTTTTAAATCTTTGTGTCAAGTAAGGTGTAATCGGAATATTCTGTTACAATACTACAATAATACAATCCTAGAAAAAGACAACATATGAAAATGTAAAGATGCAATTACCTATAATATGAATCCAAAAAATTGTAGAGCCAATTACGACGCGAACCTCAAAATTAAAAACCCCTTGAAAATTGTATTATGTGCCGCCTATGAATTCAAAATATTCAGAATGTGTACAAATAATAAATATCTCTATTGAAGTTACACACACGCGCACACACATATATAAGCTACAGCGTATGTTTCCATACGTAGCAGTTGTTGACGAAAACTATAACATTGTTGTATGTATGTATCTAAGATCAATAACCTCAATACATTTACGTACAAAATCAGCTGTTTATACATTTAAGTGAATTATTAAGAATAGAAATGTGTGTTCTACGGGGCGTTTCACGTTTTTCTGCTGAACAATTACTTTCACGAGATTATTTTATTATTCTGTTTAGTTTCACAAGTTTCTTTTTGCTCTTAATAAATACTATACACAAACTTAGCATTAATTTACAAACCTATTTTAAAAATCATACTAAGAATAATTTCTGGACGAAAACTTTTAGAACTGACCTAAATCAACTTTATTTCATGTATATTACGTGAGTGTTTTTTTTGTTACGAAAAGTAACAAATATAAAATTCAGAATGTCTTTAAAAATGCAGCTATTGAATTTGCTGTACACACGCTGTAATGTTTATGTTTATAAAACTCTAGAAGATAACATTGTTTAGAGGAGCTTTGTGTTAGAGATGATATAACCTACTCCTTGAGCGGAGTAGGTGCACCTACCCGGATTCCAGTTCCGAACTAGGTGCGGCAAACTAGGTGCACAAATCAGTTCCGACACCGACTGATTGTGAGTCATATTTTGCGTCCGATCAGTCAGGGTAATCTTTATGTTTACTTAGGCACACAGCTTGGATATACAAATAGCAGTTAAATTATTACATTTTAAATGAGGTCAGATTGCAATTTATAGATTTTTTTTTAAATTAAAGTGCATACGATATACATACATACATAGGTTTGAAATAATTTTTGTATGCTTTTCAATGCAACACTAGAAAATCCCATGTCTTTTAATATGCAACGTGTTGAATGTATTTAATTTATTGACGGCGGCGGTTAGAAAGAATGTTTAAAGTTAGACAAAAAGAAACATTCGTTAGACTAATCACAAAAATAATACCATAAATATAGTATTATCGCCTATTTCTTATACAAAAAATATAATGTCTGGTCGAGAGACATAATGTTACTGTTCAAAAAAGTGAAGTCTAGAAATGTATGATGTATTAAAATAAACACATCACTTGGTTTATTTGTATTTTCTCTACCTTCCTTTACCAAATAGGATATATTTCGATTAGTTGCATAATAAGTATTGTCGTTGTCGGTTGTAGTTTTGTGGAATTTAATTTAAATTTTATAAATATTTAAGAATGAGTTCTAATAGGGAAACCAGTATTGTATGGAATTTTTTTTCTGTAGTTGATAAAGACTTTGCTAAATGTAATTTATGTGGCCAAAGAATGTGTTACAAAAGTTCTACTTCGAATATGAAAAGACATATTAACCGCAAACATCCAACAGTCAATATAACTATAGAACAAGAAAATATTGAAACACAAAGTATACCATCGGTCCCTATCCATAAGTTATATATGTATTTTAAAAATTTTCTAAGTTTCTACTATTATATTATTAATAGGATAGTCAAGAACAAACTCCTATACAAGTAAGAGAAACATCTGCGAAAGATCTTTCAAAGGCGAGTTCATCATTAGTTACTTCTGATGCTATTAGTACTACTTCAACATCAACAATTTTCCCAAAAAGGATTTGTAAACCCCGTCAAACCAACGTGTCTTCATTCTTTTCTCCTAAAAATATGCCGATGAATGTGAAAAAAAACATAGATGATCAATTGTTCAAACTCTTTACTCTCGATTATCAACCGTTTCGAATCATAGAAGACAAAGGTTTTCGTCAATTTGTGAACGCCTTAAATCCTGCGCATAACTTGCCAAATAGGCAAACTATTTCAAAAACTCTAATTCCTGCTTTGTACGAGAGATGTTTAAAAAATGCAAAGATGAAATAAAAACTGTATCAAGTGTTTGTATAACAACCGATTGCTGGACTTCAGTAAATAATGATAGTTTTATGGGTATCACAGCTCATTATTTAAGTAAAAATTTTGAGATGAAGTCCATGCTTTTACAATGTGCTCTTTTTAATGAAAGTCACACAAGCAAGAATTTGTCAGAAAATTTGAAAAAATGTATATTAGAGTGGGATTTAGAAAAAAAAAATTATTAGCTGTAAGCGATAATGCAGCTAATATGTTAAGAGCAATAATACAAGAGTTACAATGGAGCCACTTTAGTTGTTATGCCCATTCTCTCAACATAATTGTTCAAAATTCTTTAAAAGAAGATACAATAGCAAATATTATAACAAAAGTTAAACAAATCGTTAGCCATTTTAAAAGAAGCTCTGTTGCAACCTCGAAATTAATTTCTCAACAAAAAAGTGCTGGTATCGAAACACCGAAAAAAGTTATACAAAACGTAGAGACTCGTTGGAATTTCACATTTTATATGTTACAACGATTTGTTGAATTGGAAGATTCAATACGGATGACAATTGCACTTTTAAATACATCCTTACCACAAATATGTTTAGATGAATTGGACCTTATAAAAGATTTAATTAAAATTTTATTTCCATTTGAAAATGTCACAAAAGTTGTGAGTGGTGAGCGTTACATGACTGCTTCTCAGGTTATTGTATTTACTGCTAGTTTGTTCAATATTATGGACGACTTATTGAAAAACAAGGAAACCTTATTAAGAAGTAAGCAGTCACTACAAGTTATACGTAGTTTAAAGGAGGGACTAGAATTCAGATTTAAGAATATCGAATTTAATGCAATATTATCAGCTTGCACTTTTTTGGATCCGAGATATAAAATATATGCCTTTAAGGAGCAATCGACAGTAGAGAGAGTTAAGAAACAATTGATAAATAAAATTTCAGTGTTAATATTGGAAAAATCAAAAACATCCACTGCTCCTCAACCCATGCCATCAGCCTCAAAGGCAGAAGATTTTTTTAATATTTGGACCTCAATAGATAAAATGTTATCTAATGTTGAACTGCCAGGGTCTGCAAATTCTCGCGCAATAATGGAAGTGCAACGATATTTAGAATGTTAAATGGCTGATCGAAATCAGGATCCATTTCAGTGGTGGAAGGACAGTGAATATTTATTCCCGAATCTAAGTATCGTTGTAAAGGAAATTTGTTGTGCAATGGCTACTTCAGTTCCATGCGAGAGACTTTTTTCTAAAGCGGGGTATATTTTAAATGAAAGAAGAACACGGTTAAGTGCGAGTAAAGTAGAAAAACTAGTTTTCCTGAATATGAACGATGACTTCATTTAGATTTAAATACAAAAATTAAAACTATTTTTTATGTATTAGTTCTTATTATTTTTACTTTTTATTATATATTTTTTGTGTAGCTAAAAATTTAGTTTTTCTTATGACTAGAAATCATACTAATTATTAAAAAAATAAATATATTTGGTTGCACAATTGCTATATACAATTATTCGGAATCGCAGCAACTACAATTGCCAGTTGTATTTATTTATACATATAGGAGTAGTTGCGTCGTTTATTTCTCACATTTCGCTTCGCTTAGTCGGACTCGTTCCAGGCGGACCTACTCTTTTACATAATACGATGCGAATATGTAGGTGCAACTGCGAGATCAACTCTCGGACGCTCCGACTTGAACGATCGGAATCAGAATTGTACGACTCGGAATCGTTTCAATCGGATCTACTCTTTTGGAAAATGCGAACTAGGTGCACCTGCTCCGGCACGCGAACTAGGTTCAAAGGAACAGGTTCGGTTCAGAGCAACCATCTCTACTTTGTATGCTAAGGATTCGATAACCTGGTACGAAAAGTCAGCTATTACAAATTTATACTTGCATGTGAATTTTTAAAAGAACATGTAAGATGGGGCATTTGACGTCCAATTTGGTAACAATCTACCTTTAATCGAAGATATAAATGTTAATCACATCGAACGTACACATGTAACGATCGACAACTGACTGAATCGGAGACAATCCTTAAAACTGACTGACGATAACAAAACTACTCTTTTTGTTATTGTTGGTCACCTTTAAGTATCGTCTTCGATAGTCTTTATGATGTAGTCGGTCGCCCAGTGGCGTGACAATTTTTTTTCATATCTTTTCATTTCTTTTCTCGCTAATAAGAGGAAATTTTGGGAAAATATTTTCCATTTATATTCTATATAACTACATCTGTCCATTTCTCATAAGTTGTCTCTTTCTTTCAAAGACACCTATATTATATGAATTATTTCTTGTAAAAGTATATAATATAAAATGCCTTGTGTCAATGTAGCAAATTATAAACATTTTTATAACAGGTTAATGTCATCAGCAGTTTAAGAAGCAAATTGGTGTTTCATTTCAGCAAAAAATATTTAAATTTAAAGTCTGGCCTGCCCAATGATCATTAGCCCAATAATCATTAGTTTTTTAATAAATAAATAAAAAATATACATTAATATAAATAATATTCAATGTCGCAGTCTACAAACTTTTCTAAATTACTTTTCGTTAATGAGAATTGCGTAAAAATAAGGATACTTCGTAAATTTAATAGCATTAATTTTAACAGCGAGTAACGCAATATTTTGTGAATTACGTTAATTTGTTATCGGCACTTTGTGGCAACAGCAAAGATTTAAGCCACACCACGTTTTCAATCTAAAATTTTATCAAAATGTTTAATGTAAAAACTTTTTTGTTTGCAGAACTTTAACGCGTTATAGTCAGAAAGCTCTCCTGTTTATCGATCGTCCATACGCCACGCGCCTGTGTATGTCTGTGAATGTGACTGTTCAAGAGCGAAATTTGGGGAGCAATTCGTTGAAGAAGAAAAAAAAATACATCCCATGTCATTGCTAACATAATATTGGACAGTTCGAGACTCTTAAAGGGTCGACGGCGTCCGCAATAAAAGGGCCAAGCAAGATAAAATAATCAATTTGACCTACCGTTTGTATTCTCGTGTATTGTTGGCGATACGATTTCCTTATCTTTTCTGGTTTCCTTGCCGTTGTTACCTGAAATTAGAATAACATTGAGAATTTTATGCTGGTGAAATGACAAATTGTTTTATTTTTGCTTAATTAAATTCCGATTTTCATAGACATTTTAAGATTATATTCTATATTTATAATGCAATAGATATAATTCAATTAACTTCAGAAAATAGAGGAGAGATAGCTGTAAAATATTATCAAATTTACGCAATAAGTATGCAAATGTGGAATAATAAAGTGTTCTACATTTAAAATTATGAATATACCGGATGTCCTTGAAATAAAAAGACAACGTATTAAAAATAACAGCTGACTTCTTTCGAATGCTTAACATACAAAGCAGTCTAAAGAATCTTATCTTCAAAAGTTATAAATATAACAGTTTTTGTTTGCCTGAAAATATTTTTTATAGACATTCTGAATCCATATTATTTTCTATTTTCCACAAAATCTTCGCAAACGCCATAAAAAAGATATTTAGAACATATTTTTCGCCCACTTTTCTTTGGACTATAACCAGCGATTGACTCAATCAATTTCGATCGTTGCATGTGTACATTTCGACTATGCCTTACACAACGCATGAACTATTCAATATTATTTTATATTTAAGGTGAAACCGGTGTAAACGCGTAGGCCCGGCACAGTTAAACGTCATTGTAATATGCTGTGGAAATCGGTAGCATTTAGAAACGAAAAGCAATATAGAGAGATGATATTGTGGAAGATATTTGAAATAGAATAGAGATTAGTCTAAACTAGTCCCTTAAAAAATTATTTATTCAAACAGGTACGATTTATAGGAAATAAAAATATGGTTTGGCATTATTTTTTTTAGGTGTCTCTTATGGAAGTGTTCGGACTGCTTTCAAAAAGTGATTGCATCCGTACAAAGTATCTGTTCTAGATCACTTACGTGAACAAGTCTTTGAACGACAACAAAGTTATTGTCATTGGTTTAATTGATAATAAAATTGTTTTTATGATGAAGCGTGGTTTCACATATCAGTTTATGCGAACTCATAGAACTACCGCACTTGGCCAATATACAATCATGATTTTGTTGAGACAGACCCTCATCCGATCAAAGCTGATATTTCGATTGCAATTGGAGGAAGACAGATTATAGGACCAATTTTCTTTGCTGATACGATAAATAAACAAATAGCAATTAACTATTTGGAACAATTTATGATGATATGCGTATAATTATAAGTACATATTGGTTTGGGGACACCTAATTCACCAGTCTTGACACCTTTGAATTTTTTCTTGTTTTGCTATTTAAGGAATATTTCAAAAATGACTTCATTAAATGATTTGGAAGCTGCGACTAAAACAGCCGTAAATAATATCTCTACAGAGATGTTAAGTTTTCAATTGAACAACTTACTACATATACATATACATACACATATACATATACATATACATATACATACATATATATATATATACATATACATGTACATATATATTTAGATAATTTTTTAGCTGCTCATTTAATATATTAATTGATAAATTCTTGGAGTTTTGCGGCTTTTATATGAAATATTTATAAATATTATCAAATTAGTATATAATTGTGAAGTAAATGTGAATGTAAACATTGCTGTCTACAAATTACAACGCAAGTCATACGAAATTTAATTGAAAAATTTTGTCTACGTTGGGAGTTGAACGGTTTCCCGGATCGTCGCTTTAACCAATTAAGCCATTAGCTAATCATCAAGCTAATTAGAAACGTATTATAAGGTGACAATGTTAATGATTCAGATGTCAGTTATTGAAAATAGATGTCAGTTTTGAAAGCAGAAGTCAGTTTTGAAAGCAGATGTCAGTTTTGAAAGCAGATGTCACTTATTGAAAGAAAATGTCAGTTATTGAAAGCAAATGTCAGTTAGTGAAAGCAAACGTCAGTTTTGAAAGCAGATATCAGTTTTGAAAGCAAATGTCATTTTTTTTAAAACATATGTCAGTATTGAAAAAAGATGTCAATTATTGAAAACAGATGTTAGTTGTTGAAAGCAGATATCAGTTTTGAAAGCAGATGTCAGTTTTGAAGGTTTGAAATTGCTAATTACTACTCCATAGCTATAGTATATTTAGATAATTTCTTAGCCGTTCATTTAATATATTAATTGATAAATTCTTGGAGTTTTTCGGCTTTTATATGAAATAGTTATAAATATTATCAAATTGGTATGTAATTGTGAAATAACTGTGAATGTAAACATTGCTGTCTACAAATTGCAACGCAAGTCATACGAAATTTAATTGAAAAATTTTGTCTACATTGGGACATGAACCCAAGTCTACGGTTTGCCGTATAACTACTTTGATTGTCGTGCAGGATACATTTTATTGCGCCGATGTAAGCGAGATATCGAGTCTATTAGTCGAGATATACCATCAATCGTATCCTGTTCTTCGTACACCACGTGTGCTTTTGTTTAAGGGCATAATTATTGTTTTCTTACTACGTATTTTTATTTATAGTCCCTCCTGAACAAGGGATTTGTTAAAGTAACACGTAAATTTTGGTAGTACCAATACCCGAAACGGGGATTTCTTACAGTGACGAAGAGGATACAATTCCCTGTAACGACATATCAGTTCTGTAAAACAAAAAAAAAACACGAGAATCTTATTCAGGCGGTTTTAATCTGGGGCTATTGTACTTAGCGCAGTTTTTTTGTTGAGGCCTGCGACAATCAATTCCATCGATTCCCGGCTGTATCAGCCCACTAATCTGCGCAAAATCCGGATCAACGGCTTTCGACACTACCGGATTCAAGCTAAGACATCCTATCTTTATTTTGTTTTAATTTTTCTTTTTTTTATTTTGTAATATTAAGGGCTTACTTAGCTTTTTTAATTGAAAACACCTTGAGTGTGGAATTATTGTTTAATTCATTTATTAGAGTCAAAATTCTGCGAGAACACGCTCATTAAATTTACTTTTCTTTCTAACTGCGTACTTTTAAATTATTATTATCCTTTTATAATTAATTTAATGCCATAAGATTTATTTTCTCTTGAAAAGTTTTAAATTATTCCATGGATAGGAATTTAACGAAAATTTTTGTTCATGTATTTTGTTTGGCATACAAAGAAACGACCTTGCCGGTCTATCTAAAGAGTTTTTCGTAAAGTTTAGTTTTTTTTTGCGCAAATGTCTACGACGTGATTCTTACAGCTACACTTTAAAAATAAATTTGGGTGTTCTTTAATTTCAAAATGAATGACTTCGAATTTAAATATACATTTTCTCGTTGATTCGCTGGATTTAAAAATAAAGTAATTAAGCCATTTTGGAAGATATTATATTAGTCTCTTTTCGTTTTGTTTAAATTAAATAATCTAATTCATTAACAAGACATTATATTTTCTTGATTCGTCTTGTTTAAAATTTAAATCATTATTTAATTATTTAAAATTATTAAAGAACTTCCAACTTTTTTTCGATTTATTCCTATATTCGAGTTTATTATTTTTATATAGGGTCAGCTCTATAGATATCGAATATATTGTTTTATTTTCATTCATTACGAATTTTATTTGACTTCCATATTATTTCTGTTCTATTATTTCGTTTAATTTTATTTAAAATTTTAGAAGTACCTATCTGTTTGCTTTAGAATTTGATTTACTTTTAAAGATTAACTGTTTATTTACTACAGTTGCAGATTATGCTTTGAATATTTAAGTAACTTCAGTTCAATTTGATCATTTTCGCTATTTATTTTTATACAAAACATATTTCGGATTTAGAAAGCTTATTTATTTACGTTGAAATGACGGATTTAATTTATTTTCTTAATTAAACTGATTGCAAATATTTTTTGTTTGTGAACACTAGTATTACATTTAAGTAAAATATTCACTTTTTTACTTTTAAATAATGATTGTTTGGGTCTGTCAGTAGGATGAAAATTTCGATACAAAACACACCTGTACATATAACCATATTGGCGTCCAGCAGTCAACTACTTACTTAGGGTTGTCTAGGGAAACTAAGTGGGGGAGCCTATCGAAAACATGAGCATATCATTCATAGGCTGCATTACACAAGCGACAATTGTGTTAGGCCGTATGTATGAAAAAAACGATCATTCTTGTTATATTTGCTACATTACCCATAGTTATTATCTGACAAACGAATATTTCTAGAATATAGAAATATTTAATCCAAACCCAATCTTTTAAAAATAATCATAATTTAGCGTTTGTAGTTAAAACAAAGTTATTTACACAAAATACTAATTTACTTAATTATAAGTGTGGGAATTTTGTCTAAATTTAAATAATAGAATAAAAAAATACTCAGAATTACATAATCTGAACGAAAATATCTATGAAAATGAAAGTATGTATTATAAATTACTGTCCACGTCTGCCTTGATAATACTCTCTAATGTTATCGATCCCTTCTAGCTGATGTGTATGATTATGATTACTATAATTAGAAAATGACAATAATCTAGTGTTCGATGATTAAAATATTATCGTTTTTGTATACGTAATGTACAGATTGATGATTTATTATTTATCCCTTCTGGAATAAAAATCGTCAAGGATAAGAGTAGAAAGATAAGGTCAGATGATTCATTCCTACATAGTTACCGTATTGTCCGTTTTAAGCAGCACCGAACAGATGTGAATAACAAAATTTAGTTGAGTTCTGTATCGATAGTGATTCGTGCACAGCGACATCTCTGAATGAGTATCAAGTAGTATATTTTGTAAACGTATACAGAAATTTGTATTTTTTCGGTAAAGTAAACTGTATACAAAACCATTACTTTGTTAGAGCAAGCATTGAATACAGATAAACATAGAGGTCGGCAACAATATAATAAATAAATTGATTTTATATATAAATTTACATTGCATAATTTGCAAAGTAAAATTTTTACAGTGGTTTCAGACCAAGGAGCTCTATTGTTGTATCTTTTAACAACTTCTTGCATCTTTAACAATATCATTAAATATTTATTGATTATATCTTATCAACTTTTATTTTTGTCTTTAAGTACTTTACACTTTTTTCCAAATTTACTTGAGTATTTATTATGTAATTATGTATGGTATTTTCGAATTTCGACAATAATACAAGTATAGAATTAAGAATAAAATATAAAACTGAATAAGAAGGAAAATTCATAAAAATTTAAAGGCAAGAGAAAATAAAGTACTTACAGGCAAAGTTACATAGAATTAGTGTTTTCAAATATAGTACAAAAAAATTATCAAAACGCCTTTAGAGTGATGTTATCTGCAAATTAAAGAATTATTTTCTGAAGTGATATTAATTCTGTATAGTTAGAAATAATTTCGTTACTTATGTTAGTAAATTATGGAAAATTTATTAATTAGTCGATAATGATTCAGGTCAGTAACAAGATGGGATAAAATCCTAAGGATAATATAACGTAGATGAAACTGTTCAGAGCAGAGGGAAAGGCTTAAGTAATATGGTCACATACTTGAGATGAATGGAGAATGGTTACTCCAATAAGTATATAATAAATATATTTGTGAAAGGTCAAAATCTTGAAACGTAGTTCTTTTAATTAATTCTTTTTATGTATTTGTAATATTATTTTGTAAAATGTAAATGTGAAATTTAAAACAAAAACAATTATCTACAGAAAAAAATTTTCAAAGAATTCACTTGCTAATAATAATTTGTAACACTTTTATAAGTTAATCCCGATTAATTTTAAGTTTTTCTTTATATGACCCATGACTTCAAAATGAAGCAATTCTCAAAAAGTCAACTACAAATTATAACATGGTTCTTTTACTCTTAATAAAAAATTTACTGTAGT
Source organism: Melolontha melolontha (assembly GCA_935421215.2). Taxonomy (NCBI): domain Eukaryota; kingdom Metazoa; phylum Arthropoda; class Insecta; order Coleoptera; family Scarabaeidae; genus Melolontha; species Melolontha melolontha. Next base: position 147,448,016 of record OW285237.1, on the reverse strand, counting down.
ATGTGAAAAGTATATAATGTGAAATCTATGTATGATTATCTAACATTGTAATTGTGTTAATTGGTTTAATATTTCATTGATTATAGAAATGCCACTTTCACAAAATTACTTTTCTTTGTAAATATCATCACTAATATTTGGAACTTACTGCAAGTGAGAATTAATGAATATTAAATCTCATTCTTACATGTAAATGTCGACTTATTATCACTAATGTTTTGTTCTGTGATACTATATTTTGCTAATAGCAAAACACTGCTTTAGCTTAACCTATAAAATTGAATGTAAGAATGAGAGTATCAGTGAATCAATTCGCGTACCTATATTGTAAACATAATGTCCATTCGATGATTTTAGCGTTTTTTATACATATGTATAACATGCATAATACTCATATAAATACGTATAAAACAAACTCTCGTTATATTATAGCATGCACATATAAGTATTAAAAGAATTTTATATCTTTTTAAATTTCAGTAAATTACTGATTACAGGTATATTAAAAAATATCAAAAGAATACTCGTTTGTATAGTTCAGAACAAGGATAGAAAGAAATATTTGACACATTATATGTACTTATGTATATTGGAAGTACTATTTCGTATATTTACTTGCCTACCTATATTGCTACCCTACGAAAAGTTTAACTTTCATTGATATTTTAAAATCGTTGATATCCTATCAGTTTCTGAAGAATCACTGTTAAAATCATCTCTACCATTAAATAATTCTTGCAATGTAACGCAAGAAAAGACCTAAAAAGTACTATGAATTACTTTATTTGTTCATAGGCTTTAGACTTTAGTTTGTATGCTTTTCCGTTTCTTCAGTTCGTATCACTGTTCCCTGTGGTTAAGTCGAAAACATTTTCTGTTTCTATTTTTCTTGAAATTCATACTGGTATCAAAGTGTGGAGCAATTTATTGAATAATTTCTAAATTATGAGTTTGATGGACATAATTTTATAAATCGCTTATGAAGAGAAGAATTGAAAATATAAAGGAAATTATTTCAGAAACTATATACTGTGTATATAGTATTCTATTATATTTAAAATATGAAGGGAAGAATTAATTTTCATATCGAGAACAGCGGCCATGATTTCGATGAATATTTGCCTATTCACATGGAATATTTATTAACAACGATTTATAAATACGATTTCTAATATTTCTAATGTATTATAAATAAATAGACGCAGTGAATTATATCTAGGATAAAAATTCTTAGAATGATTTTTATTTAATTATTCATTAAAATTATTCTTTCAAGAAATTGTAAACTGAACGGTAATAATTTCGTGAGCTGTTATTATGGTTGCCTAAAAAAATAAATAGGGAAAATTTATTTCTGTGTTTGGAACTAGTATGTTTAGTTGCATATGTGGCAGTGAAACGATGTTTTTTTAGGTTAAAAGTATGGAGATTCTTGAAAGCAATTAGTAACTGGGATAATTTTTATTAATAAGAAATGGTTCAGGAAATTTAACCAACTTATTATTCCCATATACGTTACACTAAAAATTATGTATTGTTATTTTCAACTTGTATTTTATCTTTATTAATTGAAGTTGTAACTTCGTTTACGATAGAATATTTTTCCCCATAATGGACAATAACACTTTACGACTAGGTGCCCATTTTTCTAATGGACTTTTTTCTACAATTTAGTTAGTCAATCTACATATTTATACATTTGAGATCAGTATATAATTGGCTCTATTTTGCAGTAAATTTTATGATTGCTTAAACTGCAAAAGACCCATTCTCATCGTCGTCTTATATAGTATTATATTGTTTGCCCCTTCTCACTAATTCTGGTCTTAAACTATTTTTATCCTTGTTATTTCTTTTTTTTTTAATTTTATAATTCGTTACAAATGATGGCATTTTGTCAGTTTGGAAAACTCGTATATATAATGTAGATGTTATTAAAAGAAATAAACGCGCATAAACATCGTAAGCATTGTAATTAATACTAATTAATAGCGAGACATTACTCAAAGCTTACGCAAGTTTTTCGTAATCACATCAACTAGAGTTTTACATTAAATAAATTTGAGGAATTGATTTAGTTTAAGTAGTAATTCTGAGGCCAAAGCTAGAATTACTTTACATGTTCTGAATAGGTAGGTACCTAGCTTTAGAGAATCAGTATTTTTCTATGAAGTGTTACATGTTTTAGAATTCACCATTTCATTTATTCATTGACTAACATCTTTAGTACTTAAATTTTGTCTACGAATAAATAAATAATTTGCCATCGTGAATAAATAAAACATTCATCGACATATATGAAAAAGAATCAAAAAATTTTTACTTTAACTTTAAGTTATTCAAATTCGTGTCTGTATTTTGAGCATATTATAAGTTTCAATAAAGTAATACATACCTTTTCGTATCAAAAGACTTGTTACTCTTCTTAAAGCGTCTCTAGGCGATCTTTGGAAGAACTTTGGTGTTAAATTTGGAGGCAGTGTTAATGGTTTTCGAGTTGAATCCCAAGGATTATGTCCTGGTGCTAATCTATCCAAATGTTCTATCGAGGCAGGTCTTCTTTGCCTATGCTTGGGATACCAACCTCTGCCAGGACCGCCCGCTAATCTTAATAATTCGGCTCCAACTATCGCTTGTTCCATCCCTGAGTTACTCATTCCTCGACGATAACCACCCGTCGATAAACTACCTAAGGTATTGATACTACCCATCGTACTACTTTGTCTAGGTGTTGTTAGATTTCCTGGGATGTCGGGTGCGCGTCTATGTGGCGTTCTAGGAATGTCACAACCTCTGGCGAATATTGGTGTTTCAGGTAGACTACATGATGTTTGAAGAAGATGCTCTTCCTGGGGACTGTGTGAAGAGCGCTTTTGAAATGTTCGTCTTTTGTTGTCTTGCAATTCAATTGGTAACGTTCTTCTTTCTGACGGTATATTACGAGTAGAAGTGTTTAGGAAATTAGTTCTTCGTCCTCGTGATGTACTCGCGTCCATAGATCGGGATTTTAAAGAATTCGATAAAGGTTCTCTATGGGGCGGAATTGCTGGAGCATCAGAGGGAAGGGTATCAGCTCTAACTTTTGAACTAGAGGCATGAGGTATTTCTGTGTATTCATCTTCATCTTCTTCAACGGGTGAGGGTGGTAACGGTGGAAATTCGTGTTGAAGAACTTCTACTCTAACAGGAAAATCAGCACTATTAGATGTGGTTATAGGTTTTGCATCTCTATCTCGATGAGCAATTAACATTTCTTTAGCACTTTCGGATTTTTGTATTCCAGATTTTCTAGGACGATAATGGGAACTATTTTCAATTAATAATTGTCGATAGTAATCTTCAGACCTTTGTATTTCATCATGACTGCTAGATTTTTGTAAATCATTAAATTTACGTCCTTCAAACGATTTGGACGGCGTGCGATTTTTTCTCTTTTCGGCACTTAGATTTTCCACTCCGTTCATCTGTAAAACGCATTTGTCGTCTTGTACTATGCTAGAGATTTCAATATCTCTTCTTTCTAGTAACTCGCTTATGTTCTTTTCTATCTTCTTTAAAGGAGAAATTTCAGCACTATTCGTATTTGGACTCTCTCCATCTTCTTCTTCTTCCACAGTTACCGCTAATTCCCGTCTAGGTGTCATTTCTTCAGCGCTCAAGCTAGGTAATGAAACGACACGCACAATCTGTGGTACTAAAGCGTTAAAATCCGAAGCCGTTTCATGTGTGGGAGGAGTATAATGTTCAATGACACCCTCTTTAATTAAAGACTTTATATTATCAAATGTAGTACTGTGCTTTTTGAAATCATTGTAGTATTTACTAGGCGTACTGGACCTGGAACTTGATAAATCTGCACTCAACCTCGATGGAGAGCTACACAGTTCTTGGCTCATATGTCTAGAGTTATTCAAATCTAAACTAAATCTTGATTTTGGAGAATTTAATTCTTGACTGAGCCTAGAATGCGGCGTACTTAGATCTACGCTATACCGAGAATTGGGTGTATTAAGTTCTCTATTAAGTCTAGAACTTAAATCGGTGCTGTATCTCGAATGAGGTATGCTTAGATCGGAACTCAAGCGAGAGTTCAAAGAAGAATTTGAATTAACGGAACTTCCTAACTGAACGAGAGTTTTCCGGTCTTTTTTGCCTCTTCTGATTATGTAGGTACTGGTACCGGATATACTTGAGGAACATAATTCTGCTGGTAATAATATGTGATCATCAGAATCGGAAAATGGTGATGTGACTTCGTCTTCTGTGGTACATGGAGGTGGGTCAGGCCAATCGTCAAATTCTTTTAATCTATTTGGTATCGAACTTGTACTAGAATGTGATCCGGATTTTCTTCTTCTTCTTCCAATCACTTTAGTACTTCCTGGGGTTAATAAAGCTTCGTCATTATCCAATGGAACTTCCCAAGCGATGCTAGCTCTTTTGTTGGTTGCCGGCGGTGGTGGTGGAAGCATTTCTTCTAAAGAATCGTCTGAGAAACGTTCGTCATCCGCCATTTCACTTAGAGGACGCATCATAGTTTCTTCTATATCACTGGATAAATTATCTTCGCTTCCACGCCTTCGAACTTCTCGGTGACGTTCAATTGCAGTAGGTATTGTTCTTGGTGGCACTCTGGTTGGTGATGTTATTGGATATATACCGTGTTGAAATGGTAAACTTCCGTATCTATAACCGGGTGGAGGTGGCGGCGGTTGGAGATTGAAATCATTGTGTTCCCAGCCATAAGGACGTTGATGACGCGTTTTCGGCTGAAACAAAATAAAATTTATTAGTATTGGGGAATATTTCTAATATTCATTTTTTCTCTCAATTTCTCTCAATATTAAATCACCATTGTGCGTGATAAAGGAGTTAAGCCTAATTTTGTAAAAAATGGGATTAAGTCAAATTTAGAATCTACGTGTGTCTATGGTTCTTTATGTGTAAAGGAAATTATGTCAATAGGATCTCTTTTTAAATACTTTCATGAATGTATTATGGGGTTAAGTCACCAATACTGCGTGCCTGTTCACAAATCAAGATCGAGACAGAACGTTTGCAACTATCGTCCAATATCTATCCTGTCGCACTTCAGGAAAATTTTAGAATCAATTGTATCGGACGAATTATCTTTTCAAGTACGGAATTTCATCAGTCCGTCCCAGCATGACTTTTTGAGTGGTAGATCTGTGGTCACCAACTTGACTGAGTATGTTTCTTATCTGCACGAATCGATGGACAGCAGATGTCAAGTGGATGCAGTGTACACCGGCTTTTCCAAGGCTTTTGACAAAGTTCATCATAAAACCTTAATTACTAAGCTGGGGAACTTCGGTGTGCACGGATCATTGCTGAGGTGGATTGAATTCTATTTAGTCTTCAGGACGCAGTCAACTATGCTATTCACAATTCAAAGTCTGATATGATACGTGTTACATAGGGTGTTCCACAGGGCAGTCATCTTGGACCGCTCTTGTTTGTAATCTTCATTAACGACATCTGCAACTATGTTCACAATTGTCGCGACTTACTATATGCTGACGATGCTAAATTTTATTGCAGGGTGAGGTTTATTGATGACTGCATTGCATTTCAAAATGACTTAGACAACTTGTTTAATTACTGCAACGTTAATAGACTATTTTTAAATATTAGCAAATGCCAGTCTTTGACTTTTACTCGCAACTTTAATGTTACTGAATATTTATATAAACTCTCAGATCTCGATTTATCTGAAGTTGATAACATTAAAGACCTAGGCATATTAATCGATAACAAACTTTTGTTCTACTGTCACATAGATTTTGTGTGTCAGAAATGCCTAAGAATGCTGGGAATTTTATTTCGTGTTTCTTATGACTTCAAACGCACTAAGTCATTGATATCTTTATATTCATCACTTGTGCGTAGCCATTTGAATTACGCATCTCTTATCTGGGCCCCGTGTTATGATGTTCATATTAATAGAATTGAGCGTGTTCAAGAGAATATTCATCAAGCATCTTAACTTCAAATTCAATCCTGGTAGAAATTTTTTGCATTATGAAGAATGTCTAAAAATCTATGCTCTACCTTCTTTAAAGAATCTTAGATTAATATCAGAATTTGGTTTTTTATACAAAATTGTCAATAATCTGATTGATAGTCACTATTGCGTTCAATATGTAAATTATCACAGTGTTCGACTTCCCCACTTTTTTATCTGCCTCATTAGAATACCAGCGCTTGCATGAATTCACCGATGTACCGCTTATGTAATAATTATATAAAGTATTTTCAGTCCGTTAAATTGTTTCACCTAAAATATCCTAATGCTATTCTTTGTGCAATTACTAACTTATATTTAATTATTGATTATATGTATGTAATTACTTGGTTGTATATGTATATATCCACTAGGGCTGGGCGAAGTATCGATACATCGTCCAATACCCGATACCATAACTGGTATCGATTCCCCGATACCTCATATAACGAAGGTATCGATTCTAAGGTATCGATTCCAAAGCATCGATACCTATCGATACTTTACCGATTCCAGTACTCGCTAAGTATCGATGTATCGGCTAGCGATGTATCGGGTAGCGAGGTATCGATTCCAAAGCATCGATACCTATCGATACTTTACCGATTCCAGTACTCAACAAGTATCGATGTATCGGGTAGCGACGTATCGGTTAGCCATGTATCGGGTAGCTTACCTTTGTACATTTTTTTAAATGTACATAAAAGATGCAATAACTTTTAAGTAAAGAATTTTTAAGTATATATAGCAGTATATATATTATACCGATAGGACCAGCTCTCAACGGGCCATACCCGGCAATAAGTGGCAACAGCGAATCCCCTCTACGCGCAGTAGCTTACATTACCATACATTGCAGAGTTATGAATTTAGTAAGACTTAAACCGCAAGGATATAGTCGTTTGCATATTCGTTCTGTATACGTAATTTGCCCATTTGTTTCAGATATAATAAGGTCGTTATATCTCCAAGTTATTATTATTGTATTCTTAGCTGCTACGGAAAAGTAATTTTAAGTAATAAAAAAAAATAACGTTTTCTAAAAGATAAAAGTAAAAAAATCAATAATTCTGCAAACTAAATTTTAATTCTAAGAAAGTCACTAAATATAGGATTCGAAAATACCGCCCTCTCTCCCAAACAATAGCCGAGCCTATTGTAAAACTCCCGCCTCACTCCCTCGAGATTTCTAGGGGTTATTGTCTCGAAAATTCTAAACAGTTGAACTTGCAACTGTTGCAACCTTTACGTTTGCACAGCTAGATACGAATGACGGGCAATCTATTGCTCTCGATCATCGGACTTATGTATGCGCACGCGGAGTGGCATCGTACATACGTTGCCACATCGCATTACGTTCCATACGTATATTGTTGCGTATGGCCCGTAGCAGGTTGGACCTATCGGTATAGTAACGTGTGTTCATTTGAAAAGTCAATTTAGGTTACTTTGAAATTTTGATAGAATAAGACGCATATATATTAGTATGTGTTTGTTGTTCCGTAAACGTAAATCCAAATGACATTTGATAATGTCAATCACATTTGTTATTTATTTGTATGTATGAAACTGTCAAAATATACGACTTCGTAGGTTAAGTAGTAAATTTTAATTTACGACATACTTCAAAATGTTCTCAGTAAATCACATGCTACTAGATTGACTTTTCAAATGAACACGCGTTATATATTTTTTCTATTTTGCGTTCGAAATGAACTCATTATGAAACCAAAAACAGTATCGAAATGAGCTCTATTTCGATACACTTTTTTTCATTTTTCAATGTTGGCGTTGTTCGAATACAGAAATAAATATCATTGCTGTCATATGATTTTAAGAATTTATGTACATTTGACAGATATGATATATGTTCGTATTTTACACAAACAACGTATATTGTATACAATTGACAACAACATATATATGTTTCTATGTCACTCATGTTTGTATTTTTAAATGAAATATCAAGTAATGTTAACGAAAATTAATAAATAATATGTAATATAATATACTTCGCGGATAGCAAGATTTAAATTTGAAAATGTCAAGTATCAATGTGACCAACTGCATGCTTTATATAAAAATTAAACTCTGAACTTTCAAATTAAATAATTCCAATTTAAGCAATTTATTAATGTAAAAAACGCAAAATAGAAAAAATAGTATAAAAAACTCGTTTCATAAGGCCTTTTGCCGCACTCGCTCTTTAGAAAACTCGCAGCAAGCGGCTCGTTTTCTAAACTGATCTCGTGCGGCAAAATGGTGCCTTATGAAACTCGTTTTTTAATATACTATTAAAGGATGTTGTTGAATTTTATATTATGCGTAGCAAATATCCATATTATAACATAAACATAATAACTATAATTATTACAAAAAAAAATCTCATTCTCAGATTCCAAAGCATCGATACCTATCGATACTTTACCGATTCCAGTACTCAGAATCGATACCGTGCACAGACCCGATACATCGCTAAGTATCGATACCTCGATTGGCATCGGTATCCGATACCGAAAACGTCGGTATCGCCCAACCCTAATATCCACTATGTAGATATTACACACATTGTGTTATTAAGTATTGTGATTTAGATCATCTTTTTTTTTTGTATTTTATACTGTTGTATAACATTTACTTGCTGAAATAAATAAATAAATACTTACAGAGCAACCTATGTAAAATGAAATACCATTACTCACTTATTTATAACTGTTATGAATAAGATATTAAGTCAACATATTTCCTTTTACACTCAGAACTTTAAACGAAATGAGTGATTTATAGGCTTGATGAAAGAGGATCTTACACTCATAGGAAGAAAACTAGTGATGAAGATAAGACAAATGCTGCAAATCAAATATTATCTATACCCACATACGAGCCATTACACAAGGAAAAGAACTTCAAAACTGTATTTACCAGCGTATTATATTTTGGCTGCCTTAGACGAGTCCTATATAGAAAAATATTCAAACAATTTTATAAATAGGAAACTATTTATTTCATGGATTTAATATTAAAATAAAACAACTCCTCAAAGATTACCTGTGGTATTTGTGACAAACTTGACGTGAAGATAAAAATAGTTAATTCAGATACTGAAAAAACAAAATTTTATTATCTTTGTTTATTTATTGGTTAATCAATGTTTGAATGTTAATTTAGTTCCAATTTCAGTTTCTTTCATGCTCCTCAATAAAATTGTTCCTAAACTTTTAATAAATTATTTCCCCCAGACAATCAAAGGGCCCCTCAAAATCGTGAAAAAACAAATTAGCACGTCTCAACATGTTTGAAAAACTTTTGTCAGTTCATTTGGTGTGATGTCAGGAATTGTTTTGCGTTGTATGCGGATTGTTACTGTACACTTTACCCTTTAAGGAACCCCACAAATAAAAAAAATAAAAATCGCAGGTAGACAGATTGGGCGATCTGGGAGGCCAAAAACCTTCGGGAACTGTACGTTCTTCTCCGAAAATATCATGGACGTATGACATTGAAAATCATGAAATCATGTGCCGTGGTACCATCTCGCTGTAAAAATGCATAGGTACTCTTGTTCTTTCTCCGTCAGCTGCGCCACGAATCGTTGCAAAATTATGTTACATACACTTCAGAGGTCACGGTGATATTAAAGAAATTGGGGCCTACAATCCGTCGGGCTGAAACTGCACACCAAACGCTTATTTTCGCATCATGCAGAGGCACCTCAAAGCGTTCCTTGGGATTGTTCGTTGACCAATAACGAGTGTTTTGAGGGTTCACGTACACCCACTAAGATGGAACCATGCTTCATCTGTGATAAAGTATAGATTCGGATCCAGATAACCATCAGCGACATGAGTGAGTAACCATTCGCAATAATGGTGTCGTTTTGCATAGTCCGTAGGTTTTAATGTTTGTATCACTCTTATTCTGAACGCTCGCATATGCAACTGTTTCAACATATTCTGGCATGATGCTCGCTTGACGTTTAGTTGGGAGGATAGTGGATTTCCGTGGACTTCTTAGCATAGTATCTTGAGCACGTTGAATATTTTCCGGTGAACAAACAATCTTTACACGGTTACGTTTGGCGTCTGAACTTGTAGCTCTAAATTTAGTAATAATTTTCTGCACAACACTTTTAGAAGGAGCAGACGTTTGTGGGTATTTTATTGTGAACCTTTCATTTAATGTTACAAACGATATACATTCCAAATAATTTTCAACAATAACCACTCTTTGTTCGATTGAAAACGGCATTATGGAGAACCCAATTCACAACCACCATTAACAACTGACAACGCCACACTGGCAAACACAATATAACAGTTAACACGGAATGGCCGCTGGACATCACGTGACGCCTCTCGAGCGCTCGATCCAAATATTACGTAAAGCATGACTCCCTCTTTTATCTTGGCCACTCTGTATTATAAAAGATTTGAACTCAGCTGTAAATCACCTTAAAAAATATTCAGACTCATGTGGCGGACAGAACAAAAATAGTCTTATCTCAGTAGTACGTCTACTAGCTTTGCAAAATTCTGTAAAATTGACAACCATTGATCACAAATGCATTTTACCGGGACACACACACATGCAGACACATGTGTGACACGAACTTTATAGAGAAAAAATAGAAAAATAGCACTTATTTGGCAAGTAGGCAAAAAAGAAAAAAAAAACGTTTATTGTGCGTGAAATGGAAATGATGTATTAGATTTTGCAGACCTATTTTAAAAACAATTAACTAACAGAAAACAAAGCAACGGACAGAAATTGAACTGGAGAAAAGTGCGTTGGATACGATATTTAAAAAATGAAAAAAATTTGCAATTTGAAAATTCGTTAAATGATCACGAAAGCTTCAGTTCCATAAATTTAGAAAAAAAAGGATGATCGAATGCAGTTTTATCTCCAAGGAGGCATGTAGAAGATATGTACTAATAATGATAGAAAAAAAAACATTTGATTGATCTTCTTCCCTATATTACAGAAGGGTTGCGGGATTTCTACAAGAATCTGCAAACTTCAGATGATCAGAGAAATACCTATTTATCAGATATATCCGATGAATACTATAACTAGTTTTATTTTATTTTATTCAGCTTTAACAGGTATGTATCTGTATTATATTTTTAATAAATTAAATAAATTCAAATAAGGTATATTTATTTTTCACAAGTAAACTTAAATAAGTACACTTTTAGTGAAAAAGAATATGTGAATCAAAAGTAACTTTTCTAACAAAATATATATTAAAATGATTACTCTGTTTTTTATATAACTCTTATAAGCACTTCAAAAATCATTAAATTAATGTAAAAAATTGTCTCTATAAAGTGAATTATTTTAAACTCATTTATCCCAATTGTTGAAATTATGACTTATCAATCAGTGATAAGTTATCACCACTAATAGGCAATCGGAGTTATGAGAACTCTACTGTATGTAAATACAGTATTTCAACCCCATCTTTCAAAACGGGAGTATTTTGTATTATACAAATTATACATATTACAAATATAACTAAGTAAAATGGCATGATTTTCCAATTATAACTGGTTAAACTTATATTTATAAATGACAGCGAAAATATATACCGCTTATTCACTACCATCCCCTTCAAAGTACTCTCTTTCCGCATGAATACACCGATCCCAGTTACTTCTCCATGACTGGTAGCAGTGCTGGAAGCCTTCGTGAGTTAATTTGTACAACACTGCCTACAATTAAGTCTGGATATCCTCAATCGTCTAAAAACGGCGCCTAATGAGCTTCTCTTTCAATTTCGGAAACAGGAAGAAGTCCCAGGAAGGATGAGGTAGTATTGCCGTCTTAGTTGAGGTTAGAAACTCACGTATGACAAGTGACGAGGATCTAGGACTAGTTATACCAATTGGCAGGCCGCTTGTCTCGAATGTTTTCTCTTAGTCGCCGAAGAATATCGCAATAAAATCGTCCATTAACTGTTTCACCTGGTGAGAGAAAATTGCTTCGAACTTGCCGTACTTTCTTCGTGGTGACGATGGAGTCTTCCACTGGAATGACTGCTGCTTTGTTTCAGAATAATACCTGTATGTACATCCATATTTCGCCGTCAGTAATGATTCTGGTACTGAAGTTCGCATCCCTTTCGGTATTTTCTTTCAGCTTTGTGCACACATGAACACGGTGCTGTTTTTGTCAATGCTGAGTAACCTTGGCACAAACTTCGCAGTAATACGCCGTACGTTGAGTTCGCCGGACAGAATACGCTGACAAATGCCGTATGGCAAGCCGACAATGTTATAAATGTCTTCTTCGGCCTTACAGGATAGCATCACGGAAGCGACGTTCATTTTTAAAATGGTTACCGCTGCCGTTTTACCAAGCTTGAAGCAGAATTTGATGCACTTTCTTCGCTCTGTCATATCAGATGTTGTAGTGTCGCAGAATAATTCAAACACAACTCAACAAATATAAACATAAAAACTGTTTGTCACCACCTAGCAAAGTACCGTTTGACAGACTGACTTAGTATAGACGTAGTTCACACCCATCTAGCGCTATAGATCTGGACTACCATCCCTTCACGCGCCACATTCAGATTCCGTGCATTTCTGAGTAGCACCTCGTATAAGCTTTGTGCCATATCCTGAGGATATTGCACTTTTAAAAATTCTATGTTTGTATGTTTAAAATATTGACTATACAATTATTATTATGCTTCTCAATATGCTGTCATTTTTCGTTAATTGCATTTTTTTTCTTATATTTTTGTGGGTGTATCTAAATCCTATTTCTATAAACAGCGAATAAATATCTGATTAACAACTTGACGAATAAATTTATTCAATGAATAAATAGAAATCTGGTTTTATAAAAAATGCATGCAAGTAAAATAACAAACGGGTGTTCAGAAACATTCGAAGTCCTTGAAAATATGAAGTCATGTCTGATATAGATTGATACATTTACTTAATACAATTTTATAGGTTATCATACACGCAAATGTCAGTTTATGTCGAAATATATTACTTTAATATGCCATATTAATTAATATAAACTAGTCAAATAATGATTTTAGAAGGTAACAGTAATTAATTTGCAAATTTAAAATTGAGTATTTTAATATTTTATAGAATTCTTGCTGAACAATAACACCTCTTCATGAAATTGTGTTCCAACCTAGAGAAACCCCACCACAAATTATTAACATTGTAGTAGTTTCTTCAGATGATTCTGAATTTCCAAATAATTTAATTTAAAATTATATAAGTGAAGTACATTTTTTAATAACTTTTCACATTTGTCCACATGCTTACTAGTCAAGTAATGATTTTAGAAGGTAACAGTAATTAATTTGCTAATTTAAAATTAAGTATTTTGATATTTTAGAGAATTCTTGCTGAATAGCACCTCTTCATGCGATAACTGGAAAAAATTACATAATCCAATTAATATGCTGTTCATTATTGATTAATAAAGCTCATCTAATCTGTAGTAACATGTAAAAAGACAATGCAGAATTAAGAGGAAATAACTTTACAAGTAAAGGTTTTATTCATCTTATAGTGACAATAGTATCTAGTTATCGTACTAGTTTAATATATTAACATTCAACAAATTATTGTAAGAAATGGCTTAAAATAAATTTGAAACAAATAAATTGTTTGTAGAGTCCTTAGATTACAACCTTATAATAAATATCATAAATTGTAGTTGTATAAATTACCAACAATAATGACCATAATTATAAAAGATGTTGAAAATGTCCACCACCTTCTTCCAAGCATTTTACGCACCTCCTCCGAATGCTACTAAATACATTTTGCAGTATGGGACTATTTCTAATTTCATTAATTTTATTTATAATTCTGTCTTGGCGATCTATATAATCTTGCACTGGTACTTGATAAATTGAATTTTTTAAAAAAGGCCATAAATAGTAATCACACGGTGTAAGATCACAAGATCTTGGAGGAAATTCATATTCGCTGTTCAAACTAATTAAACAATTTCCAAACACTTCTTGTAACATATTCATTGTTTCCCCCGCTGTGTGAGCTCTAGCACCATCTTGTTGAAAGTATCCCAAAGCTAGTTCATCATCGCGAAGTTGATTAAAGAAAGGCAATAGTATTTCCTGTCGATATCTTTCCGCAGTCAAGGTACCATTAAAAAAAATTGGACCAATAATGCTTCTTCTACTTATAGCGCACCAAACACCAACTTTCTGAGGATGTAAAGGAGCTTCAACATAAAAATTATTGGGCTTTGTATCACTCCACATTCTCATGCTTTGCGAGTTAACATATCCACTAACATGAAACCATGCTTCGTCTGAAAAGAAAGTTTTGTCTAGGACATTATCATTAAAAGTATTTGTAAACCATTCGCAAAATACTACTCGTCGCGGATAATCAATATCGAGGATTTCTTGCAAACAAGTTATACGATATGGGAATAACTGTAAATCTTCTTTTAAAACTTTATGGCAAGAACCAACTGACAACCCGGTTTGTTGAGCAAGAGTTCTTACTGAAGTTTTAGGGGCATCAGTCATTATTTCTCTAACATTCCCAATCACTTCTTCTGTCCGGACTTTTGGTCGCCCACCACCCTCTTGGCGTCCCACACTACCAGTTTGTCGAAAAACTGGAACAATTCTGATTAGTGTACACTGAAAAGTATTATAATCAAAAGCAAGGTTGGGAAATTCATCTCGAAATTCTTCCAAACAAGCTTGAATTGAATACTTCCACTGGCCATCGATCTTTTGACCATTTCGAAAATATGCTTCAACCATGAATGCTTTGTGTCCGTTAGTAAATACCATTTTCAAAATTAAAAAATATAAATTAGTATCTTCGATATTAGATTCTGACAATTTATGACAGACAACAGTTGACATTTAATAATATAATTATTACAAATCAGATACTTAAGTAAAGATATACGATTTTTTTTGTTCAGAGCCCACTTGACTTCGAATGTTTCTGAACACCCGTTATTTGTAGAATAACTTGGAATAGATATGTATTTTGAAGTTTAACGTTTCAATAAACGATGGAGCCACTGAATAAAATGAAAAAATACAAAAACTCTAATTCTTTACTATTTCTTTTTGTTTATATTTGTAAAAAAACGAACCGATAAATCTGGCATTATCAAAATTCAAGTTATCAAACACACACAAAATATAAACTTTAAGGTTACGTTTATTTGAACACAGTGGCGCAAACAGCTGTTAGCATTTAACCAATGAATAACATTTAATACCACGATTTTCTAGTGTAAATTAATTGGTAGATTTACTTACTTAGTTTCCTTATTCGCAATTTATAATACCCAATCTATAGAGTAAATTAAATTTACTTGCTTACTAAATAAAATCTGCAGATATTATCGTTTATAATACCGCCCTAAAAGTTTCTGGTGTTATTTGTTATATCGTGATAATTATAGAAAATGCTCGTATTTCCATTAAAATTTTTTTGTAGAAACCCTTTAAATATACAAGTTTTTAATCTTCGAATTTGTAAAATATAAATGTCATAAATGTATTTGGCCATTGAGCCAAACCGTTTCTGGTTTCTGCAAAATAGCCTTTTATTTATGTAGGCAACAGTACAGCACCGTCGGCATTTTTACGTAGGTGATTTTCGATCATCTGAAATCGAAAAGCGCCTCCGTAATGCATACATTTTCCGATTGGCTAGACATCTTCTGCAGACGTGAGTTTCCCTGCGACACGTCGGAATTTACGAGGCGACGCTCGAGGAAGATAGAACTTTTTGTGCTCCGGCCTTTCGTTATACCTATGCATATGCCTGCATGTATGTGTTTGCACTTTTTACAGATTATGAATGCAGATTCCGGAAACAGACGTGTTAAATGTAAAATATATTTGTATGGAAAATGCATTTGCAGATTATTCGCGGAAATGCATTTTCTTGATTAGAATTGTGCTGATGGTAAAATTATATTTATTCGATGTAAATTCCAATTTCATTATTTCAGAATAAGTAAATGCGCCAAAGTAGCATGTCTGGTGAGTTTCATTGAATGAAATTTGGCGTTTTCTGTTCGTTTCAGTAATGGCACGGGTTTAATGGGTGAAGATTTCCTTAATAAATTGAAAACCGTTAAACTTGCTATTTCATAAATCTTTAGGTTTTCCCTAGCATATTCCAATATCACTGGTCGACAAAAAAATTTTTTAACATAAAGTTGAATAGCATATGTAACGAGCCATCGAAAAAATTCATAATTGGAGTAGACTGTGAAATTGGGTTGGCACTTTAGCCACTTCCACAAAATGACATTTATTATTTAGTATCATTTCAATGCCATAACCTTTTTTTACAAGGAAACCAAATGAAACTGTCAAACATCAAGTAATGTGTCATTATGTGGAAGTGGCTAAAGTACCAACCCAATTTCACAGTCTACTCCAATTATAAATTTTTTCGATGGCTCGATAGTAGAATGAACCTATCTAAATACGAAAGTGGCCAAGAAAAAGATTTAACACGTATGGGTTTCTTGTTACATAAGACAAACCACGTGTAATATTTATTGAGAAAAATATTTAACAAGTTTTTTAACTCTGTATATCAACTATATTTATAATTTATATTAAGCTGGCATGACATCTAGGAAAAAAGCTAACATCAAAAATACACTAGCACGCAAAATTAACGCACCCTTACAAATTTAACAATTTTTTAAAATCAATCAAAGCAATCGTAATTTTTTGAAGTAAAAGGATAAGTATGGCTAGTAAGACGCATATTCTAGTACAAACATCTTTATTTCTATCATTAATTTGACTTAAATAAGAAACAAAAACCATAAGGTGCACAAATTTACAGTATATTTATGGTTAAATAGGTTGATTTTCTGAATTTTTATATTGTAGAATTTTATTTAGTAAGGTGTATTTCCACCTCTGCTTCTAATTACAGCATTACAACGTCTTTGCTTAATCAATTAATGTCTTCTTGTGGAATTTCATCCCATAGGACATCCCGTAGGAGATATTGTTGAAGTTGATTTAGGTCCAATGGTGGTGGATGCTGCTGTCTAATTTTTCTTCCCATCATGTCCCAGACATGTTCGATTGGATTCATATTTGGACTACATGCCGGCCAGTCCATAGTTTGAATACCTACGTCATACAGATAATCGTTTACTATGCGTGCAGCATGTGGTCCAGCATTATCGTGCATTAAGAGGAACCCATCTCCTATATAGGGCACAAAAGGGACCACATATGATTCTAGAATATCTGTAATGTATCGCGCAGTAGTTAAACGACCACCATCAACAATGCACAGTTCTGTCCGTGCTCCTAAAGATATACCACCCAAAACCATTACCGAACCTCCCCCACACAATGGCGTTTGCCGAATGTTACGAGCTGCGTATCTTTCATTTGGTCTACGGTACACTCTTGGACGACGATCGGAACTGTACACACAAAATTTGGATTCATCTGTAAAGAGTACCTTCTCCCAATTTTCAATTTGCCAGTGTAG
The DNA here is from genome assembly GCA_935421215.2 of Melolontha melolontha. Classification (NCBI taxonomy): domain Eukaryota; kingdom Metazoa; phylum Arthropoda; class Insecta; order Coleoptera; family Scarabaeidae; genus Melolontha; species Melolontha melolontha. The sequence continues at coordinate 147,430,478 of OW285237.1, read as the reverse complement.
GTGTTCCCTAGCGAAAGCTAATCTTGACCTGCGGTGTCTTACAAATAATCTAGGACCAGTTGCCGGCATTCGGAGGTAATAATTTTGCTCAGCTAATCGCCGTCTAATAATGTCTGCACTGACTCTGGTCCCGTGGACATCAGCAAGTTGCATTTGGAGACATCTTGCCGTAGTGAATCGTTCTCGAGCAGCTCGCAACAATACAAAACGACTCTCCACAGCATTGGTAGCACGTTTTCTGCCTTGCCCTTGCCTTCTTCTGTTATCATTCGTTAAAACGTTACAGCACTCTAGAAATAGTCGTATGACCCACTCTAAATCTTCACCAGATAAAGTAACAATTTGTACACACTCACCTCGTGTCAAATTACGTGCACCACGCTCCAGTGTTGTTAAAATACTGTCAGTTATTTCACATTTACAAAACATGCTAAAAAACGGCTTGCTAAGATATTTAATTCATGCAAATAGTGCGGAAGCGCAATATATGTATAATGCAAAAACTACACAGTTAAGTGAATTGTTTCCATTGTGCTTTATAAATTGAATGTAAAAAAATGCAAATTTAACAAACACAGTTGTACATACACTGATCCTTCTTAAAATATGAATAGAGTTGAATATAATTTGTTGCTAACAAAACTAAAACCAAAAAATGTAGTGGTGCGTTAATTTTGCGGGCTAGTGTATTTATTTGGAACATACTAATTCTATTTTTTCCTGTTATGGGTTCTTTATGGTCCTTTATGGGCACATCTTCTCTCTTTAAAAAACAATAGCAATCACCCATCATGGCTGGATCCCATCGTCCTTGGTACCGAATTTCTATTGTCCTTATATTTTGATGAAATCTTTCACTCTGCTTGTCGCTGACAGTGCCCAAATTCTTAGGAGAAAATGATAAATGGGAAAGGAGAAAGTTAATTTTTAATGACATTTGGCAACCAAGCGACTTGTAGGAGTCTCACAGTTCATTAACTAGTTTTTCGTAATTAGCATTCATATTGTTGTCTAAAAATCCTCTCACTACATTTACAAATGAGTTCCAAGCTCTGAGTTCTTGCGCCGTAAGCTTTTCGATAAAATTAACATCGTTCAGTAATTTTCTTATTCGTGGTCCAATAAAAATGCCTTTTAACTTGGCGTCACTTAATCTGGGAAAGACTTGCCTTAGGTATTTAAATCCTTCACCCTCTTTATTCGTAGCTTTCACAAAGTTTTTCATCAGTCAAAGTTTAATGTGAAGAGGAGGCAAAAGAATATTTTTTTTGATCTACAAAGGACACGCATTTAACATTTTGAGTTCGTGGTTGAAATTCACTCCTCTCCGCCCAAATTTTAGTTACATAATATTCATTCACTGCACGACTGTCCCCACAAACAAAGGAAATAGCAATATTTTGTAAATCTTCCCTGAAGTCCTAATAAAATTGTTACAACTTATAAATCACTACATTTATAGAGATTATAGTTTATTGCATCTAAAAGGATGCGCATATTTTCATAGGTTTTTCTCATCGTCACTGAATGGGCAAGTGTTATAGATATTATTTCCACTTAGATTCTTTGTAACTTTAGTTGCGCTCTTACAAAGGGTATTAGTTGGTGTTGCCGATTTACGTTTTCGACGGGTGATTCCTTGCTTTCGTGGGCCGGCGTTTGGAAATGGTTTCAATTGTTGTGGTGTAGTAACATCCGTTTTCTCTATGGAAGCGGATGTTGAGGGCTGGGGTGACGATGTTCTATGATGTGACTTCGATAAGTCGGTACTTACGAAGGTAGGAACTCGTCGTCCGCAAATATCTTGCCAAATTCTGGTAACAGAAAATCCTTTTTGTATATTACTGGGTGTGACAGCGACTTGTAGTGATTCCTTCAATATTGAAGGAATGTCATAAATAGTCATTGCCATACCAGGATGTGACTTAAGCCATCCATCGACGTGCATATTTAAATATCTCTTTGCAGATTAACAGAGATTTAGTTTGAACCACTGAAATTACTTTCGATACAGAAAAACACATGTCACTCTCTAGTTCAGTTTCTAGCTGCGCTAACAGTTTCAAATTTTTTGTGCAGATGGCGCTCGACCGAACATTTTATAACTTAAAATATTGCGGAGTTAATTGATATACTGTCCCAAATTTGTTGAATGTAAACAACTTACCTTTAAGTTTACCCAAGTTTATAGAGTGATGGTGGAAAAATTTGGATGGATTATACCTATATTTTGTGCTGTGTTGCCTAATAAAAATGTTTGTTATTTTGAATCGTAAACACACCTTAACAAATCCGTTTTCATAGAAGTAAAATATTATTTTACAATCAGAGCGCGTAAAAATAACGTGCTAGACCGTAAAAAATTACGGGCCTGTCATTTTACATGTAATTTCAGCGATTATACGTCAAAAAATATTTATTCAATGCATCAACACAACAAATACCATATGAGTAAAAAATATTTAGATGAGGGAAGGCCATTGGAAGGATCATTGTCTTTGATAGGTTCAGCCTGTTGTTGGTTTTATATGTTGGTTGGATGTCAGTTTCGATTCGAATTTTTATTTGACATGAATTAAATGCCAGTTTCGATTTGAAGTTTTCTTCGACATGATTTAAATGCCAGTTTTTTTAGCTAACATAACCAAAATAATTAGAGTTACTTCAAATCAAAACTGACATTTAATTGGGTTTAATTGGGATGCATTTTATCAAGCATTGTTTAATAACGGTGCTTGATAACCCAAACATTATGTTATAAAATAGGGTTGTCCTTTAGAATAACGCTGTATAAGTTCTCTTTTAATAGTTATACTTTAAACATTCTTGAAATTAAAGGAAACAGCAATTGGAGTTGGATTGTAAATACAGTAATGTCCGGTTATAGCGAACTCCAAGACACCGGCAAAAAAGGTTCGTTATAAGCGAAGTTCATTATAAGTGATGATTTTGAAAAACACCACTATTTTGAGTGAGTCAATTTTTATTCTTTTTTCATATAACAAAATACATTACAAACATTACATGTCTGAAACAACTTGAAAATATTAATTATGTACTAAAAAAACGTATTTATTTTAGTTTGTTTTTTTTTGGCAAGATTAATCTCTCTGATGTGCACTTCCACTTCGCTTAGCTTATTAAGAATATGTTGCGGAGTATTCCGCGTTTGAAGAAAATGACGAACGACTTCAATATTTTGGATTGCATTTGAAGTGGTTGGAACTAATGGTACTTCGTTATTTTTGGTGTCTTCCTCTTCGTTCTCATCTTATTCGTTCTCATCGTCAGTCTGATTAGCTGCAGAAGACACAGAATCTACAATGGCATCATCATCCAAAAATTCCACATTTACAAGGTTGTCATCAACGTGAACGTATTCATTAAAATCATATTCACCAAGAGTGAGTTCATCTTGAACATCGTTAACACTTTCTTCTTGATTTTTTGTGAGCTATTCGACTAATGGTAGATTGTCATCTGAGTCAAATTCATCCTCACGCCTGATAAATCCGCCGTGTCGAAAACAATTAGCGATTGTCTGCTTTGACACTCTTTGCCATGCCATATGGATGAAGTTAATTGCATCCAAGAGACTCACAGTGAAGTTAGTTTGATCATTATCAATAAAATTTATAGTTTTCGAGAGTAGGAATCATCGGTAATTGCTTTTTAAGCTATGGATAACACCCTGGTCCATGGGCTGCAATTTCGAACTTGTATTCGCAGGCATAAACACCAACTTAATGCACTCCAAATTTTTTACATCCGGATGAGCCGGGCAATTGTCCACTAGTAATAAGATTTTTCGTTTCTTACGACGTAATTCATCATCCCATTCTCGTAGTTCGTTTGTAAAAATTTCGGAGGTCATCCAAGCTCTTCTGTTACATTTATAATTGACTGGTAATCGTACCACATTTTTGAAACATCGGGGGTTTTTGGCCTTTCCGATCACCAATAATTTTCTTTTCTCTGTCCCCAATAAATTTGCTACAACCAAGACGGTAATTCTTTCTTTAGATAACTTTCCACCTGTACAGGTCTCCCCTTTGAATCTTAATGTCTTGTCTGGTGTGAGCTTATAAAACAACCCCGTTTCATCGCCGTTAAAAATGTCCTCATCTCCAAAGTTTTCTCTAATTAATTATTGGCCACTTATTTTCCAACCAGTCATTCACAACATCCATATTAACTGAGGCTGCCTCTCCAACAATTTTTCCGCTGCTGATGTTGTGTCTTAGTTTAAACCTTTCGATCCAACTTCTACTAAATTTTAATTCAGGATCTTCCAACAATTTACTCCCAAGATCTTCAGCTTTAGATTGCAACACGGCACCGCTGATAGTTACATTTTTACTTCTTTGCTGAGAAAACCATTTCAAAAGTCCTTGATCAACTTCGTGCTTAGTAGGTTTTTTGATTTTTTTCACATTTGAGTTTCGTACTTGTTCGAAACTCTTCAATATGGTTTGCCTTCGCTTCCAAATTGTAGCAACCTACAATGAAGTTTTTGTTTAATACATGCATTATCCTGAATTTAGTTTTTTATTACCGTTGATTTACTTAGTCCCATTTCAGTACAAATTTCGCTTTGTTTGACACCTCGTTGCAATCGTTTCACAATATCATGTTTACTTTTCAACGTAAAAGATTTACGTTTTTTCTTCGCAACTGCGTCACTCATGGTCTTAAAATCACGTTTGAGAATCAGCGTAAGCACAGATTGATGACTCGACGTCGACTGCTTGCACAAACTGCTAGAATCGACTACTGCATTTTTGGCGAGATACTCGGGGAAGTCCCTTGTTTTCTAATTATAAGTTCGTTATAACCGAAAACTTTTTACATACAAAATAAGGTCCGTTATATCCGAAAGTTTGTTATAAGCGGGTTCGTTATATGCGAAAAAAATTAACACGTTTCTTATGGAACCTTGGTTCGTACTTTTCAAACTGGTTCGTTATAACCGAAAGTTTGCTATAACCGGGTTCGTAATAACCGGACATTACTGTAAATAAACAACAAAGTACAGTCCTGTTCATATAAATCTGAAACAATTTTAATTTTCGATTGTAAATGTAGGTTATCAATTGCCAAAGTTATAATTTATAATTGTCAAAGTGTAACAGTCTGTCAAGTTATTATATTTTTCATAGACATTTTTATAGTAAAATGGCTAGAAAACTGACAGTCATTGAAATAATTGAAATAATTCGCGCTTTTTCAATGCGCGAATTATTTCAAAAATAGAAGAAGGTTGGTCGATAAGAATGACTTCACGGCATTTTAACCTGCATAAAAATACAGTGTTTGCAATTAAGAAACGGTGGGAAAACGAAATGACCTTAAAAAGAAAGACCGGTACAGGGCTGTTCAACAGAAAGTCAACTGTCGTAGAAGATTTGGAGCTCATAGATTATATAAGAGATCGTACATTTGATACTGCAAGAAATGCTGTAATAAACACAAATTTTCCCACCTCGAGAAGAATATTAAAATCTGATTTAAAATGTCGTGTTGCTGCAAGGAAGCCGTACTTAACTAATGAGCAGAAACAATCACGACTATTATTTACTTTAAGTTATAGTAAGAATGATTTGAATTTTTGGAATTGGGTAATTTTTAGTGATGAGAAGACTTTTCAGTCGACATACAAGGGAAAAATCAAAGTCTATCAGCCACGGGGAACTCGTTTCCATCAGGAATATAGTCGTCCCAGAAGAACTTCTGGAAGATTCTCAGTTAATGTTTGGGCTTGGATCAGTTCTCAAGGTTTAGGAGTATGTTGGCGGATTGAAAACAGTTTTAACGCAATTGACGTTCTAGAATATATCATGCTTCCAACTGTCAATCACATATTCTCCAATCCCGACTTTATATTTCAGCACGATAATTGTCCGGTTCATACTGCTAGAATTGCAAATACTTGGCTAGGAACTAATAACATCGAGGTTTTGCAGTGGCCTACCAATAGTCCGCACTTAAATCCGATCGGGAATGTTTGGGGACTCATGGTTAAGATAATCAATAAACGAAATGCTCAACCAGAAAACGCCGAAGTATTGTGGCAATGGATTGAAGAAGCATGGGAGGAACTGACAAATAACTATGATTTAAGGCTTTAATAAATTCCATGCAAAGAAGACTGGTAGAAGTTATTGAAAGAAATGGTGGCCAAACAAAATATTAAATTTATTTTTTGTTAAGTTATTTCTTCATTATTAATGTTTTCTTAGTAGATCAAATCTATTGTTTACTTTCTTCCATTACTTCTTATTTCTATTAAATGATAATAAATGTTTCATATTGTTAACAATTACAAACACTTTTAATGAAATCTAATTATAACTAACATGCTGAAATCCACAATTGCAACAACGAAAAAATTGTCCCAGATTTATTTGAACAAGTGGAATTAAGAGTTACGTTATAAGAGTTGTTCCAGATCTATTTGAACAGAACTGTACATGATATGGATAAGCAAAAAATATGACAGTAGTAAACTGTTAACAATAATAACAAACAAGGGAGGATATACAGCTTCGAAGGAGTAGAATACTAAACATATTCGGATACCGAATTTATGAGGAAACCGAATATCAAACAAGAGATAAATCGTAGACTCGTAAAGGGAAGTCAATTGCAATATTCGCAAGCAAAGTTTGAATACAGATATCATCGGAATAAGAAATGTTACGAGCGTGGGAGATGAAAATATTGATAAAGATGTATGGCGGAAGAAAAGTTAAGAGTGGATGAGAAAGAGGACCAAATAAGGAAGTAATGAGGCTATATAATAAACCAGATATACGTGTTGTGGTCAAAGGATCAAGACTGAGATGACCAGGACATATTATGAGAATACACAGCAATAGAACGCTGAGGAAAATTTAGAAAGTAATATAGGAGACAGTAGAAGACGTGACTGTCCTAGAGCGAGATGGAAAGACGAAGTAACAGGAAATATAGACCAACGCAAAATCAGTAACTGCAAGAAAAAACTTAAAACAGGTAAATATGGTGATAGGCAGTAAATCAGGCCACGGGCCACTAGGCCTGCAGTAATGAAAAAAAACAAGAATAACGATATTTAAGAAGTAATATTACACTTTAATTTTATCAAGAAATTGTATTAAACGATCTCTTCAAATCTTTTACTTTAGTTAATAATATACTTCGTACTTGACTGAAGTTCGTTTAGTTTAGAAAAATAAAGAAAAAAGGATTTTTACCAGTGTCGTTTGTGTAGCTGTGTGTTTCGGGTCCGGCATTCCATTTATAATCGGAACGTCTCTATTCTGGAAGTTTTGTGGCGGTGGAATGGTCTCCATCCTGACCGGAAGTTGAGTCAATGGAAAACCTCTCGACCTATTTCCATTCCTTTTTCCCGAATGAGCCGGCGACACTCTGTACGAAAAGGAAAGAAAAGTAAAATGTAAGCAGTGCTAAGCCAATTATAGAATAAGAAAAAGACATAGTAGTTTTTTTTACATTTGACTGATGTACAATTGAATGAAATAAATGTTAAAATTTAATATAGTAATAGTATTTTCGTTATACTTCGTAAGTTGTTTAACTTTTTAAAACTTCTATTATTAATTTAGTGTTTAAAACTTGTAACTACTTCAAAAATATTGGTCAAGTTAGTGTTATTTATCACAAAAATACTTGATTAGGAATGATTTATTTACATTTTTGTTTTATATACAATATACATACAAATTGGCATCTTCCCACGTTTTAAGAAAAAAGCAAGAATAAAATTTTCGCAGTGAACTTGGATAAAGTCTAATGAGAAATATGCTGGTCTACTTAAAACTATTTTCGTCCTAAAGCTATTACGATTTACAAATTAGTTTTCGAACAATTCTGTGCACATTGATCTTGTAAGTTAAGGGCGAATTATTACAAACACAGGGGAACATGGTATATAAGGATAGGTACAGGATTTTAATTTAATTTTAGATGAAATGGTTATTTTATTTCTTCTCTGATTCCCGCGTTCTTGGCACTCCTACTTTGAAGAAGTTTCATCTATTCTTGCAAGGAATATCCTGAGAGCTGCTGCTATCGTTGATGTTGCTGCACTGAAATTGAAAGTGTGTTGAGTTGGGATAGGGTTACATGTAAGCTGTTTCGCGTAATTGGAGCGTCATTGTTATGATTGAGTTTAGCTAGAAAGGTTTGCCCGGTATTACGTAGACCGATGATCGCGGTTGAGATATTCGGATGCTTTAGAATTCCTATGGATTCACAAATTTTGCTGTTAAAGGAATAAGGGTTGTAGGATAGAATCTTGGCAGAATGAAATTGAATTTAGAGTTCAGTTTCTAATCTATGTTTAGTACGTGCAGACTCAGTTTGCACCCAGCGATTTAGTACAACCCCCATTCTCAACAAAACGAGTGCTCACAGAACGATTTCTTCCACTGATGTACACCCTGCTACACGAACACGGTATTGTGTAAACACCAGGGTTTTCTAGATCATTGTGGTCTTTAAGGTAGATGGGCTTTAGAAATAGTACAAGTGTGTAGAGATACGAAACTGGGCAGTCTTGAGCTGGTATTTAGAATAGTTGTTATTGGTTAAAGCATTGGTAACATCGCTAAGGAATTATGTTTAGATATGGAAAAAGGTTTTTGGGCTAAAACAAACTTCTTCCACTGCTACCATGTTTTGTGCAGGACGGTAGCGAAAAAAGGCATGTGAGTACCTGTCGGTAGGTATGTCTTGGTTTACGATATATGGCCTATTCTAATGAACGATCAGCAAAACGGTTCACGAAGACGTATAAAAAATGAAGGGAGCCCTCCAACTCAACCTGCATAGTAACTTAAAGAATTTGTTCAAGGAATTACTACTATGTGGCCAGAATAAGAAGGTGTCATCAACATATCTAAATTGGCACTTCGGTCAAAAAAAGGATTAGTTATTCATACGTTTCATAAATATGTTGGCGACAACAATTGAAAATGGATATTTGTTGGTAGTAACAGTCACTGAATTGACAAGGCAGACAAGTTTCCACTATGGTTACGTCGTTAGGCTGATTATCAGAAAATATAATTTCTTAGATTATTTGTATCAGGTATGAGGAGTTTGGGCTGAACAGGGATTCGACATCAAAACTTACTGGTAAATCTTGAGGAGTTTCTGTGAACAGACATAGTGCAAAGAGTAAAAAACACTATGTGTTAGGAAACTTGGATAAACGATGTTATCAGTGTGCAAGGAGTGAGGAAATTAGCACGGTATTTGGACAGTGGGAATATTTGAGGTGCTGAAAATAATTTTTGGTGGACCATACAGGTTGAAGACAGCAGTTATGCTCAGTTAGGCATTATTCTGTTAATTTAATTTTTGTCCAATCATAAAATATTTTTCGGAGACGATAAAGTGTTAAGCAAAAAATTTAAATGTGGAATAAAATATCACTGTGCTAACACTGTCAGGATTCTTTTACTTTAGGTGACAAAATAAAGTTTAAAATACTGATGAGTTTATGTCGGCGAACTGAACAAAATGTTGTATAAATTATTATTGAATTATTATCGAACGCAAAATATTTTCGATCAAAATCATATTTGCAGATTATACTCTCAATCTTGATTTTGTTTTAGATTAGATGTCGCCAATTTCCGAGATCATTATATTTATAGTTTGAAAATACGTCGAATAACCACCAACGTCTTGACGATAAGAAAGAGTAAAAAAGTCCACTTACCAATCCTACGACATTAATATATGATTAGACAAACTGACAGAATAAGGTTCAATAGAAGATTGGCTTATCAAAGGATCATTTAATTTAAAATAAAAATTAAATGAAAGTCTTAAATCGACCCTAATGTTCGGATATTTGCTATTAAATGTAGTTATAACAAGTGTTCATTTGAAAAGTCAATCTAGTAGCATGTGATTTACTGAGAACATTTTGAAGTATGTCGTAAATTAAAATTTACTACTTAACCTACGAAGTCGTATATTTTGACAGTTTCATACACACAAATAAATAACAAATAATAGGTATTTATTGAAAACTATAACAAATGTTGAAAATGTTGTCCTTCAAGATCAATGCACTTTAAAATCCTCCGTTCAAAATTTCTGATGATATTCTGCAACATTACTGGATTGTTATTAATTTCCATGCATTTCTGTTCGATTCTCTGTAGCATATCATTCAAATTCAATATAGGTGTTCGAAATCTTTTATTTTTTAGATAAGGTTACAAAAAGAAGTCGCAAGGTGTTAAATCGCATGAACGTGCAGGCCAGGCAATTTCAGTATTTCGACTAATTATACGCTCATCAAAAAATTCTCTTAAATAATCCAAAGATTCTGCAGTACAGTGACAAGGTGCTCCGTCTTGTTGGAAATATGCATTTTGAAGTTTATCATAATGCAACTGATTGACAAATGGTTGTAAAATTTCCGTACGGTACCTTTGAGCAGTTAACGTTCCCTGAAAAAATATTGGTCCAATGATTCGCCTTTGGCTTATCGCTGCCCAAACACCAATTTTCTCTGGATGTAGCGATTCCTCATTAATTACATGTGGATTTTCACTACTCCAAATTCTTGTATTTTGTGAATTTAGGTATCTCGTTTTATAAAACCATGCTTCATCAGTAAAGATGACTCCTTGCGAAAGTTCTCCATTATTGTTCATATTTACAAACCAATTACAAAACTGTAGTCTACGTGGGAAAACAATTCCTAATAATTCTTGTACTGCTGTGACACGGTATGGATAAAGTTGCATATCTTTTTAAATAACTTGTGAGTTGTACCAACAGAAAGGTTTATTTGTTGACTCAAATGTCGAACAGATGTTTGTGGTTCATTTTTCATTATTTCTTCAACACGATTGACAACTTGAGGTGTACGTTTCTTAACTGCTCCCCTGCCGCCTGATTACCAGTTTCAGAAAAAAGTTTTAAAGTTCTATCCAAAGTATTCTTAAGTTGTATATAATCTATTACAAAATGTGGAAACTCAACTTGAAATTCTACCATGCAATCTTGAACTGAATAAACCCATAAACCATCAATTTTATTACCACTTCGAAAATAAGCCTGGACTAAAAAAAATTTATGTTCTAAAGTGAAAGCCATTTTAAAATTGAGAAGCAATTTATTTAAACCAGAATCGACGCACGATTATTTTATGCACTAACTGATATTTGTGATTGAAATTATCAAATGTCATTTGGATTTACGTTTACGGAACAACAAACACATACTAATATATATGCGTCTTATTCTATTAAAATTTCAAAGTAACCTAGATTGACTTTTCAAATGAACACACGTTATTTATAACAATTTTAGCAGTATAATATATTCCGGTTCTGGACCGCTAATTTGTGAACCACCATATTTAGCTTTATTCTCCTCTTTTTGAGGTCAAAACTACTTCTAGAGCTTAACAATTTAACAGTCTATGAACGGTACAAAAATTTACGTTAAAACCTCAATAATTCCCTTGAAAAAGTATAAAAATAATTATATTTGTAAACATTTATACTAAATTTTATCCATAAATTTACAGTCACAATTTTGTTCGTCCACAAGTTAAAATTACATAAAAAACTGAATTTATTTAATCGCCACCAAATTGTGAACGAATATAAACACCCATATTCTCTGTTAATTTAGCACAATTATATTATAAAAAATTATTACCATATCTCTTCGTTCACATCTAAAAATTATATAAAAAATTGACATTATTTAATCGCCACCAATTTGTGAACGAGTATAGGTAGCTATTTACAGATATTACTTCAATTTTATACTAATATTTTTGTCATATAGCTAGTGTATTACATCCAGAAAGCACCATAAAATGATGTAAAGATGAAACATAGACGTACGTAAAACGTAAACATTGAACGTAACATAAACGTAATAGTTCTAGTAACGAGTGATCATTAAAATTTTCGCTCAAGTAAGCCATGTACACAAAAAGTATGTCCTAACTTAAGTTATTAGAGGAGATCTGTCATTATAATTTCAAACGTCATGATTGTTAAAAAATAATTTGAAATGCTGACTTTTATATTAAATATATTTATAATTTTTATACAAAGTAATAGAATATTATAAAAAATGTGTAAAATGATGACCATTCTCCACCAAGCATAATCGCACTCTATTTCGTAGAGCATTGAAAACATTGATCAGAATTTGCGGTGAGTTATTGATGTGTTCACATTTTTCAATGATTTTATGTATTAACTCTTGTAGATTATTAATTGGTGTTTCATAAATAATATTCTTTATATATGGCCACACAAAAAAATCCATGACTGTTAAATCACACGATCGTGGTGGATATGGAATCGCTGTATTTCTACTTATTATCCTATGGCCATAAAATTGTTGCAAAAACTGAATATTTTCAAGTGTAATGTGAGATGTAGCCCCATCCTGTTGAAAATATCCGACCTGGAGGTCATCATTAGTCAATTGATTAGTAAAAACACTGAGAATTTCGTTACGATATTTCTCCGATGTTATCGTGCCCTCAAAGAATATTGGTCCTATTAATCGGTGACGACTCATATCTACCCATACGCCTATTTTTTCTGGATGTAGAGGAACTTCTCTGTAGAAATGAGGATTTTCACTGGACCACATACGAATATTTTGCGAATTAACATAACCTTTCAAATAAAACCAAGCTTCATCGGTGAAAAAAGTATGATTTAAAATATTGTCTGTCATTACTTGAATAAACCATTGGCAAAATTGTGTTCTTTTTTCATAATCCGTAGGTAATAGATTTTGTACAGAAGTTAATTTATATGGATACATGTGCAAGTCCTTTTTTTAAAATTTTTTGACATGTTCCATACGAAAGCCCAACTTGTTGCGAAACTCTGCGAATAGATGTTTGAGGAGATTCGTTAATAATTTGTCTGACATTTTCAATTACGCCGCGACTTCTCTTGAGAGGAGGACCGCTTCCTTTTTTCCTTAAAATACTGCCTGTTTGACGAAAAAGATTTACACAATGCATTAGCGTATCACGGAAAGTTTTATCGCTAGGAACAGTATTTGGATATCTATCTTCAAACTCCGCAACGCAATTTTCTATTGAATGCTGCCAAATACCATCAATTTTTTGAGATGTCAGGAAGTAACATTCTATCATAAACGCTTTATGCATATCATTAAATGCCATTACTTTTTCTTTTGATGAAACTTTAAAATATATATTTGATACTTACAGATGTTTGAAATAACATCATAATGACTAAAGCTACGACATAATTTTTATATACACGGCCAGCTACGAGTGAAAATTTTAATGATCGCTCGTTATTATGTCTAACGTCAAAGAAAATAAGTGTGTATTAATAACTTTTTTTGATGAAAAATATTCAACAGTAGAAAATAAATTAGTTACATAATTATTTTAAACATAAATAAATTGGAATGGACTCTACAATCTCAGTCAATTGAACAACAGAACTCAAAATTAGCCCTATCTTTATGTCCACGACTGTATATAAAATTTTATTTTACAATTTACGTGCCTAGACGTATAAACAACCCGGTTTACAGTATTTTGTTTGTCATGCGCGAACGCATGGAGAAGAAAAATAGTGGCCATCTTGATTTTGCTATTTATTTTCGATACGTTCTCGTGTTAAGTTGATTTAATATTTCTACTAAAAAATATTACATTTTTGTACCAGTGTGCCAGGATCCGACCCATGGCTGGTAATATTTATCCAGAATTGAAGCCTAAAAAATTGTAATTAACAGAACGTAAGGTGATATACCAAAATCTATATAATTGTAAGTATACTAATAACTAGAGCAGACCAATTTCCGTGCGTGCCATGTGCGCCGATGTGAGGATGATTGTATTGCCACAGTATATTAAACATACAGTAGGGACGCTAGCCTTTTTTGGCTTACTGTTTTTGATGGCGCATGTGTGAAATTGGCGGTCCTTCAACAGTTGACCGACAGGTGTCGACCGAACATAGAAATGAAAAATTCTACACAAACAACGTATTTATATTGTATACAATTGACAACAAGATATATTAGATTCTATATCACCCATATTTATATTTTCAAATAAGATATCAAGTAATGTAAACGAAAATTAATAAAAAATATATCGGGATAGCAACATTTAAATTTGAAAATGTCCAGTATCAATGTGACCAACCGTATACATTATTTAGAAATAAAACCGAACTTTCAAATTAAATCATTTAAATTTATTAATGTAAAATATTGTTTTTCTATTTTGCGTTCGAAATGAACTCATTATGAAACCCAAAACAATATCGAAATGAGCTTCATTTCGATACGCTTTTTTCCATTTTTCAATGTTGGTGTTGTTCGAATACAGAAATAAATATCATTGCTGTCATTTGATTTTAAGAATTTATGTACATTTGACAGATATGATATATGTCCGTATTTTACACAAACAACGTATGTTGTATACAATTGACAACAACATATATATGTTTCTATGTCACTCATGTTTATATTTTTAAATGAAGTATCAAGTAATGTTAACGAAAATTAATAAATAATATGTAATATAATATACTTCGCGGATAGCAAGATTTAAATTTAAAAATGTCAAGTATCAATGTGACCAACTGCATGCTTTATATAAAAATTAAACTCTGAACTTTCAAATTAAATAATTCCAATTTAAGCAATTTATTAATGTAAAAAACGCAAAATAGAAAAAATAGTATAAAAAACTCGTTTCATAAAGCCTTTTGCCGCACTCGCTCTTTAGAAAACTCGCCGCTATCGCGGCTCGTTTTCTAAACTGATCTCGTGCGGCAAAATGGTGCCTTATGAAACTTGTTTTTTAATATACTATTTTGATGTTGTGTATATAAACTTGACTTACTTCGATATTTTATGAAATCTATTAAACTCCTTTAAGCGGGAAGTCATTGTGAAAAGTCTTTCTTTGGAGACTGCGGTTGAAAAGAGGACTATTTTTATTCTTATGTTTATTTTCCACGCTAAAAACCTCAATTTTATTGCAAGTATTGGTGGTAAATATGTATATTATGTTATATGTATATTCATATTATGCATGTGTGATATATATTTCCATAAAACTAATGAATACATAACGATAGGTATAGACAGAAAATAGATCTGTATTTTAATCTTATTATAGTGATTATATTTACTCTATAATTGTAGTATATTTTAAATGTATTTTGTTTGTTGGACAAAAAAGGTCTTTGTTATTAATAAAAATATGCGTAACGTGTTATTATTTTGTAGACATTTGTTTGATATTTTCTTAATTTAGAGATGCTAAAATTATGCCAGTATGAAAGCGTAAAACACATAATAAATATAATTGTTCATTATATTAGTATTCTTCTTAACATTTCTTGCGCGTATACATTATAATTATATAAAAAATCCCAAGATAAATTGGCTATAAAAAATATAAAGTAGGTCTACCACTCAATATTTCCAACTATTTGTCTGCATGTAGTTGTTTTTTTCATAATTTGATATAAATATTACAGTATAAATCAAAAATATGATAATTTCCACTTTTAGATAGCGACATCTAGTATTATAAAAAGGAAGGACCGCCAATTCGTCCACCATTTTGATTATAAAGTCTGACTACCAACATCAAAGGTACCGACGGCAGCTGTCCTTACTGTATGTTTAATATAATATTTAATAATAAAAAGCATTCAGTATTTAAACATTTCAAAAATACATATTTCCTTTTATCAAAACCTGTAGACGTAACTTATTTTATTTTTAGTTAATTGGTAGATATAATATGTAATAAAGTTATTCATTTAAATTAATTCTTAAAATGTGGGAGGGTGCCAACTATCCGTCTACATTGTATATAAAACAAAAGACTTACGAATATATTACTTTTTAATGAACTTGAAGGTAATTTAGACAATAAGGTTAAAATTCCAAGTAGTTAAGTAGAAAAATGAAATGAAACAGACATGCAATATACACGTCTGTAACTGTACACATGGACATACACCACTATTTTCCAACATTGACCGGTCAAGGGAAAATTGCCGCTTTCGACATTTTGTTGGTCAGATGTCATTAGATTATATGGTGCCACCTGAGAAGACAAAATTTGCTATACCTTATGAGGTGATTATTGAAGCTTTACTGGACTAGCCTAACTGATGTAGTCTGATAATAAATGACAGAAACACGTGTCTTAGGCAGAAGTAAATATTGGAAAATACGAGGTGTATGTCCATGTGTACAGTTACAGACGTGTATATTGCATGTCTGTTTCATTTGTAACAAATGCGTAATACGTGCTTAACGTATTGATATACTTAAACTTTTTAGGTATAGGTACTTAAGTACAGTTATCCTCCAGAATAAACAGTACCGAAAATTAAAATTATATTTACTTTTTCTTTTAACTACGACGCAAACAAACTTCCGATTTTATAAGTCACTAAACATATTTATAAAAAGTGGCTGATTAACTGCCAATAACAGCCAAAATCCTGACAATGATATTCGGAGTCTGTTCTCCGAGAAATTATTCTATCATCAAAATGCTGATCGAGTAAGGAGTAAGTTTAGGGTGCGCGCAGCTGTATGGCTCGTTGCACCATCTTATTGAAACCATTGTTTGCACACCAATAGATTTAGTGCACGGCAAAAGTTTTGTAAATCTTTCACAAAAGGTACAATAATGTTCTATCTGTAACGGTCTTAGTTGACAGTAAGTGGATTCTGATTATCGTCTTCTTAAGATGAACGTGACTCTAGTCTGAAAACCCTACGTTTTTCAAAAATTCGGGATCCTCGTAAATTAAGCTCAATATGCGATCACAGTAAATTTTCCTTGTATGTTTGTCCGCAGCGTTTAGTCGTTGTTCACCTTGAATACGGTATGGATAACCACCAATTGATTTGAACAGCTGACGTGTAGATATTTCACTGATGTTGAGTTTACATCCAGTTCGTCGTTGGCACGCACTGTTCTTCGACGACCTGAAGAACCTTTACGTTGACACAATGCACTACCAGTGCGACAAACTTTCTCAGCAACAGCTAATATAACACTTTTACTGGGGGCTACTTTATTAAACTGTTGTCGATATCTTACTGACACCTGCTGTAATCTTGCACCTTCATTGCGACCATTTCCGTATGAGCGAAAATAATGTTCTACCAAGAACGCTTTTTCTGCCGTCGCTTGAACCATTTTCAATTCTAATTCAACTGCAATGTAACATTGATATATCAATTAATGACAATTAAGTCAATAATGACAAATGCATATTTTGCAAGTAACTCCATAGCACCACTATTTATTAAAATTTAAATTTTAATAAATAATTTTAAATTTTAATTTAAATTGCTTATATTTAGAGATAAAACTACTTTATCGAATATTTATATTAGTTTAATTCAACTTATTGCCATTACGATATAGGCTGGTCTTCATATGGACGTTGGGTGTCTCAGTTAAACTTTTTTTATTAAAAACAAAATAACCAACTGCCTGTAAACGTCGATTTTTCTTGTTCACGGTAAAGAAATTTGGACAAATTAGTAGTGAGGTTCATTCGAGTAATATCTCACCAGCGGCTCCTAGCTCATATTTCAAGATATTTTTCAGGAAAATCGTATAATGTTTTGGTATCAGTCATAAGTAGAGTGGTTCATTCAAGTAATATCCCACCGGCGGCTTGTCCTAACGCGTATATATATTTTGTCAGTCGTCGTCCGAATACCGTTCATTGCATTTCACTGGTTTACAGTGATAAAAATAGTTTTATTATGTGACAAATAGCTAGCAGCGACCGTTTTATAATGTAGTTCATAAATTGATAACGGGGATTTCCGAATTTAATGTACAGTTCTGTGCAATAAATTGGCGTACACGTCTTATTGCTCATTCTGGCATTATTTTATCATTGTCAAAACGCTTTATTTTTCCCATATTTAAAAGGTTAAGTAATGCCTTAATTATTGACATTAGTTGTCAAATGGTTGATTATATTCATCTTCTGTACAACTATTAAGGTTAGTAATTTTTGGTATGATCTTATGTAGGTATGCGTATAAAGAAAATTTATTACGTTACATAATTGTTTAATATCTAACACGAAAAATAAAATACAAATAAAAATAAATATAAAACCATCACAAGAAAACAATATTTAGTGATACCATTTACTTCAATGACTTTATTCAATCGATGGGGTATTGAGTTTGCTAATTGCTGTATGTAATCTGCCGCTAATTCTTCCCAAGCATTGTTTGCGTCTATACAGTCCCAAAGGTGATTCACGTTAAGAAAATTAATATTTTGAGAATATAATTTCTTAGGTAACAAACCCCAGATATTCTCAATGGGGTTCAAATCTGGGCTGTTAGTGGGCCACGCTAACGTTTCAATGTGAAAATAACAATATAGCCATGTTCTAACAACATTAGCCGTATGTACAGGACAATTATTATGTCGGTAAATAAAATTCTCCAGATATAATTGTCGGTATAACAGACGGTAGCATTGCATTTTATAATATATGGCTATAGTTGTAAGCATTGAACTACTTTGTAACAAGCTCCTAGCCCCTTATAACTGCACCAACCCCATACATTTACGTTGAACCGTTTACTCCCTTGTACTGGATATATATATATATATATATATATATATATATATATATATACACACATACTGTTCATTAAGATTAGATTGAAATAGCTTTTCATCGGTGAATATGACATTTTGCCAAAAAGGCAATTCCCTATAAACATGATTTAAGGAAAATAATAATCGAGCTTGTTTGTAAACTTCTGTCAGCGATAATTTTTTAACCGCCACACAACTTTTGAAGTCTGATTCTTCAATTCTCCGATTAGCTGTGGATCGTGATCCGCGAAAATTTACTGCAATTTTAGTATTAAACTGTTCCTTCCTCCTCCCACCGTTTCTTAATTTTTAGCACAGTAGATTTATTGATGCCAAATTGCTGTGCTACTGCTCTAATTGACCAGTTATCTTCAAATTTCTCTATAGTGCGCGAGCCTTACTTAACAAATCTAAATGCGCGGGCATATTTCGATCTATATCTGTCAGTCAAGTATGACAAATTGATTTGACGCGATATGACAAATGGAAGTGTCTAAGCCTATATACATTAATATTTATCCCGTAATATGGAAACCAAAAGCCTGATTTAAATTATCGTATATTAAGTGTACGTCAATTTATTGCACAGAACAATACGATGGCAGTATAATAAAGTGTAAAATGTGTGATATACCGCTAATGTGTTCAAGGAAATTTCACTGCGAAAGACACGTAAATAGTGTAATGCCTAATTGCGAGAAAAAGTGGCGAGACATTTTTGTTTCGTTTATATGTAATTTTCATATCGTGTAATGTACCGTTTAAGTTAATAGAGAACGAATCATTTCGTTCATTTTGGAAGCACTGTGGGAATAGATTACTAAATTTTCTGCCATCCCTCCGTGAACGTATTGAACACCTGATTAAAACCGAATTGAAAAATAAGAAACTGGTTACCTGAGGACGAAACAGTAGATTGTAAAAAAAATCGGTTGTTAATGTTATGGTACGTACCATGGAACCACATCAATCGTTATCTTCAATTTTACTAGCTTCCAGAAGCGTCCAACTATGTACTGCCGAAATAATTTCAGAGTTAGTGTTAAATACATTGGGAAGGTTTAAACTTTCAACAAACCAAGTGTTAATGTTTGTGAGTGATGGTGCCGCAAGCTTGCTCTCTGTAGGTCGTTTTCTTGTTACATATTGCGTGTAAAATCCATGTGGCAGAAACTATTCCTAGATGTTATCCAGATGTAGATGTATTAATTGCAAGTATAAATGCTGTGTTTCTCAAATCCTCAAAACGTGTTCGCCAATTTCACACACTGATATTCCCGATATTCCTGAACCAACACAGTCGATTCTTACACGTTGGGAAACATGCCTACAGGCAGCGTTCTACTATCCTAAATATTTTGATTATATTAAGAACGTGGTTTTTAAATTCGATCCCAATGAAACTGAAGTTATCAAGGAAAGCCATTAAAAATTTTAAATTAGGTTAAAACAGATTTAAAAATTATTCAGAACAATTACGTTGGACTAGTGAAGGCAATGAAAAAATTAAAAAATCCTTTGGTGTCGTTAGTTCCATTTCTGCAAATAGTGCAATATATTCACGCACAGCTATGCGCGGTAGAAGACGCAAAAGATGTTTGTGTTCTAGAAAGGTTAAAAGTGTTTTAGAGAAAGATGTTTTAAAAATTATTCGAATTATGCAAATATAACATTAGTAGATGTAGAACGGTTGTTTTCTGTATATAAACACATTTTTTTCCTCCGCAAAGCACTCGGTTTGCGAAATTACTGTGGAAACACATCTGATATTGCAAATATTTAACCGATTTTACCGTTTGTGACATCACGCAAGACATTTATTTACAACGGTAAGCGTTCCACAACTTTTTATAAATTTATACCTTATTATTTATTTATATAGGTTTCGGAGCGCTTCGGTTTTTAACAGTAATATTTTATAACTCTAAACGAGCGAAGTGTGCCCAACGTCCGGCGGCGACTGACAAAACATATATGTTGTTCGAATGACCTCTCTACTAATTAGGCATATGCAAATTTAAATTGTATTTAACAATCATACAAGGAAGTTATTTGGAAAGAAGAAGGCAGTTTAGGATCATATCAGGTGAAATGCTTTGGGCCTGACAGGAGGAAACAGTTTATATTTATTTTTTTTAAGAACATAGTCCCCTTCTAACTCCATACAGTTAGTTCAGAGGTTTATGTCCTACTTATACCAATCACTAGGTGCTAAGTCTGACTAGTAACGCGTGTAGGAGCAATTCGTAATTTAAATCAAACATTTCTGTTGATGCAATTAATGATGATTGAGCTGGTAAAAAAAAATTTGTTTTCTTTGCCAAATGTGATCGTTTCCTTTTGAATTGAATATTTAACTTGTTCAGTAATCCTGTGTAATACTCTTCTGTAATGGCCTTCTTTTTCTCTAGAAACTCAACGAGGACTACACCATGTGCATCCCAGAAATAGTAGGTTTTATCTTCCCAGCCGATGGAAATGTTTTTGATTTTTTCGGAGAATTTGAACCAAAAGAGTGGTGTTATGGCTCGGGTGTGTAATGACGGATACAGATTTCATCAGCAGTTATCAAACCGTGCAAAAATGCAGACGGATTACCTTTAAGGAAACACTATATCGAAATATTCTGTCTTTGATCTTTTTGTCGATTGTTGGCAATCGCGATATCCATCTGGCTGAGTGTTTCTCATATGTAAATGCTCTGTAAAATGTATCTTATTCTTTAGCGTGAGTTCTTTCCAATGCTCACTATCCCTGGCATCTAATATCCGACGATAAATCAGCACTGCATTGCAAACATTTTTAATATCATCGGTCGTGGCAGGTTTTGGCAATGCAAATCACTTGTCTCTTTGGATCGACGTACGAGAATGTTAAAATTGATTCCATTTTATAGGAACATCATTACCACAGTTGATATTATCGCATTTTTTAAAAATTTCAGTTGGTGCAAAACTTTTCAAAATCAAGTATTTTATTTTCATCGTTCGATATTTTGATTTTTAATGACATTAATTTACAATTAGCAGATCATGTGGTAATAAATTGTAACTTCGTAAATAAACTGTTTGTTATCGCGATCTACATGCTAGGCTGAGAACATTACATCCCATTCTTGTGAAAGATTACAAATTTTAAATCTTCCCTATGCCAATAAGGTACTCCATAATAAAATTATGCAAATGAGGTACAATGTAGACTGCCTCCTTGTGGTGTATCCTGAAAACGTGATTTGTCATGGCTAAATAGTCTACACTATTAGGCTGCTAGACCTAGCAAGTATTTCCTAGCAAAGAAAGAATCAGCATGAAAAGCGAAATTCTAGCAAATGGTTCTCTTTAGAACCCATCGACAAGAGACGTAGGACACAGATTGAAGATCTTATAAGTAAACATTGAAGGCGGGAGCAGATCTAAGTCTGAATATTTACCAAGGCTTTTGAATGATCATTCGGTGGATGTCACCCTACTATAAGAGACCCATTTTGCCGACGAAACGCAACTTAGCAGCCGATGCAAACTACCGGGATAATCCCGGGAAGTAGCTACCCATCACGCGATCTATGGAACAGCCACCTATATACATGTTATTTAATGCTGTATTCGATGTGCCATACGAAATAAATAAATAATACAAATTAGGATAGGTACTGCTATTTAACTTCATATATATACGAGGGTGGATTTATTAATTCAAGCGATCGTACAAAAGAAACAAAGGAATAATTTAAATAAACGAACTTTATTTTTCTACATAATCCCCTCTTAATTCAAAACATTTGGTCCATCTGTGTTCAAGCTTCTTTATTCCGCCTCGAAAGTAATTATCTTCTAACCCTGCCAAATAATTGCCCACTGTTGAACGTTTTCTCTTCATTTGTGCAGAATTTTTTGCTTCCGAGAACATTTTTTAATTTAGAGAATAGATGAAAGTCAGATGGTACTAGATCTGGCGAATATGCAGCAACCGTATACTGGATTGCACAGCACAGGTGCATTATCATGGTGAAAGAGCATCTTCACCTTAGTCATTCCTGGATGCTTTTCAGCGATAGCCGTCTTCAAACGATCTAGAAAATTTGTGTAATATTCGCCGTTTACGGTCTTGCTCTTTTGAAAATAGTCTATCAACAATATTCCTTTAGCATCCCAAAATACCGATGCTATCACCTTCCCGACGATAAAACTCTCTTGGCCCTCTTTGGAGTTGGTTTTTCACGTTTGGTCCCCATCTTCGACTGTTATTTAAATTCGGGTGTAACAAATTGGTGCAAAAAATCTGTTGTGCTGTGTTTAAAAATTTTTAAATTGTTAATCGATATTTGGCAGTGAACACCTCTTTAGTCCGTCGTCAGTAAACGCGGCACCCATCTTGCCAAAAGCTTCCTCATATCAAATTCTTCATGCAAAATATAAAGCACCCGTTCCTTTGAAATGTTTCTGTCTTCCTTCCTCTGCTATTTCCAACGCTTTCAATCATTGGTCACCTAGCAACAAATCATGGACTTTATCCAGCATTTTTGGAATTGTAGCCGTTTTCGGCCGTCCACTGCGGGGGTCATCTTCTAAGCTGCTCTCGCTGCAGTTAAATTCTTTTCTAATTTTTTTGATGGTTCTATACAAAGGCCAATCCTCACCCAGAGTATCTCGCATAACATCATGAATTTCGATAAAGGACATGCCTTTCTTTAATAGTATATTATTTAACGAGCATATAATGATGGCTATTACTCACCAGCAAAGCGAGTGGCGCAAATCGCCCGTGTAAATAATAGCCATTATATGCGAGTAGTTTGTATGCGAGTACTTTGTCCACGACTGTTAGTTAGGTATTTATGAAAATATTGAAAAATATAATATTCAAAATTTGACGTTTATTAAAAAAAATGGGTAAAACTGCTAGTCGAAGGAATTTACATCATGGTTGTCACATTGAAGTTTGACAGACACGTGAATTATGATATCATTATTTACTAGTGATTAATGGATATCATACATAATGCTTGAGGAAACACATGCATTTTGAATGTTTTATACAATAGTGGTGGACAATAGTTATTTAACCAGCAAGTACATTAATGAAGGCGATTAATGATCGAGATATTTTAACGCGTGAGCGCAGCGAGCGCGTTAATGTTCGAGATCATTAATCGCATTTTAATGTAAGAGTTAGTTACAATACTTTTCCATCGACCGTATATTTTTCTAAAGTGGAGAAAAACAGTTTACAACTTTTTTTTATTTATTAATGATCATTATTATAATTATATATGTTCATAGTCGAAATATTACAATTATTAAAAGTAATTGGACACGCATTCGAATTTGTATGGTTTTGTGAATGTCAGTTTACCTCACTACTTTGGATATTTGTCACAGAATTTATTTCAGCGTCGGTAGAAGGAGTGGTATGACAAGCCTGTGTTGTAGTTTCACAAAGAATTTTTTTAGCTGTATTAACTTTATTTTGTAACGAATTCTCAATATATCCTTCTGCAACAGCAGTGGATTTCCAACCACCAAGTCGTTTAATAGCTGAAAAATCTGCACCGCTGTCTGAAAGTATCGAGGCAGAAGAACGCCGGAAACAATGTCCCGTATAGAGATGCGGCTGCTCCAATTTAAAAAAAGTGGCTATTATGGACGGCATCTTCGAAAATGTATTTACACCAATTGGCTGTGGCGAATATTTACCATTTTTATAAAAAATAAAAAAGCGTTTGTGTTGGGTATGTACTGGCCTCAATGAGATATAGCGTCTAATTAAACTGAGAAGGGTTTTTTGTTCATTGTCTACTATGGTAAATATCTTGTTTGTGTGTGTTTTAGATGCTTTAATTGTTACAAGATATTTTGATTCTAAATCTTGAACGTCATCCGTTTGTAATTTCAATAATTCATCTTTTCTGATTGCTCCAGATACTCCGAAAATCAAGGCAAGCTACAAAATGATTTATTATCCAACTATTGAAATTTTAACTTTTTTAAATTTATCTTTGTCACTAAAAACAGGTTGTCAGGAGCATCAGAAATAAATGCTTGTACATGTTCTTCCTCGAGCGATTTTGACTTCTTCGGTATATATCCTTCTTTTTTCCTCTTGATAAACATTATTAATTTATTAAATTTGCTAATGTCTGTGTTATTTTTCAAAATCAGTATCGATTTCAGCATTGAGTATTTTGGCCATAAACTTGCAATTAGGCCTTTCTTTGCAATATCTGAGAAATATGCCAACAAAACCGTCTCTGAATAATGCTTTACTTGTTTCTCATTGCACCAAGATATAAATTCGGCATACGTTTTTTCATACAGACTTCTGCTCTTTTCCGGTAGTAAATTTAATGATGCTGAATTAGTACTTTCTGACACTTCCGGCGGAGTTAATGTAAAATTTTCATCCACCTCCATTGCTTGGAAGAATTCAACGCAACACAAAACACTAAAAAACCGTTTGATTCTGTTTCACGTTTAATAATGACAGTGAATAGCGCTTTAGTTTGACGTTGATTGATTTTGTTGATTTCCTTGGTAACCATGGAAACCATCAAAATCTTTCATTAACAGAAAATCATGCATTAATAAGGGTCATTAATGTATGATTTTGAGAACGTTAATAACGGATGTAAATACACGGTCGACGGAAAAAGCTATTTAATCACTGCACGATGTTCAAAATTATCCATTTACACTTAATTAGTAGCAGGGTAAAAATTAAAAAAATTGTTTACGAACACGCTTTATCACAAATTTACCAGACACTAACAGTAAACTGACAAGGCATCGGTTGTCAAAATGTGATGTGTATTTGTTTTATTTCACGGCCCAGTCTAGGCGATCGCACGAAAGTCAACTCTCGTATTGTGTTACATTTAAACATTAACTTATTTTTGTAATACGAATATTATAATAAAATTATCTTTTAATAAATATGAAATAGCTTAGTCATAATTACTTGGGAAATAAGGAGGCTATAAGTTTTTGCGCTTCTTCCGGAGGAGGCGGGAAATCATCTGGATCTCCTGGTCTTACGGATGGATTTTCTTGATGGACCGGCACCTCCGTCAGTGGCTTGAAGGGCAGGTTGAATTTCGCTTTCCTGCCGTTCATACTCATATATCCATCATCTTCTGACTGATGCCCTAAGGACGGACTTTCGTCGTCCGGCGTGGACGAGACGTTGCCCGGAGCTGTCGTTTCTTGGACTTGGGGTGTAGACGACGATCCGGATATCTGCTGTATCTGCAAATATGCCCACAATAAATTACTTGATAAGATAAAGAAAGTGGCTATTTTGAAGTAGAAGGGACAAAATGTCAAAGAAAGGAAAAAATATAACGTAGATATAATGAAATAGTGAAGAGATGAATTGTGGAAACAAGATAAAGTAGGGCGTAAGGTAAATACGTTATAAATAATGGTAGAAAGTAAATATCAAATATGTATGTGTGGAAGGAACTTTTCTGAAATAAAAGTTAATATCTTGCGTAGCATTTTATATGCTGGACGATATTTTTTTAAATTTGAATTTAAATTTACTTTACTAACTGATGCCTAGAATACTTTAAAGTTTTACATTAAAGGTAAATGTAATTACTTTATTACACGAGGGTATATCAAAATATAGCGAGACTGGTGCTATAAGAATTTTATAACACAAAGAAGGGAACATGATACTCCCATCTCTAATGTACTTATCCTCAAGTAAGCTTTGATTTAACTTTTGACGTTTATTACGAATTAATTACTGAATTGTTAGTGTTTGGAAGTACCCATCGAAAAAATGAGAGTGGAGCAAAGATATTCGAGAAAATTTTGTGTTCAGTTGGATAAAACTCCAATTGAAACTTTTGAAATGATTAAAACTGCATACTCAGATGATAGTTTGTCACGATGTAGAGTCTTTGAGTGTCATAAGAAATTCAAAGACGGTTGTGAATAAATGGAGGATGAACCTCGACGCGGGCGACCAAGAACTGCACAGAATGATTCAAAAATTGCAGAATTTAACGACTTGATCCAAATGATCGTCGGATTGGCATATATCGAATTTCTGACATTGTTAATTTGTCCTATGGTTCCACTCATAAAATTATTCATAAAGATTTAGGGTGCCCAAGGGTCGCTACAAAACGGATTCCAAAAGTGATGACCGATGAACAAAAAGCCAATCGAGTGACAATTTGTCGGCAGTGGAAACGACAACTGCAACATAATCCACAGTTTTTAGACAATATGGTTACATGTGACGAGAGTTGGTTTTATCATTGCCACCCTGAATTAAAGATACGAAGTATGCAATGGAAGGTAGAAGGCAGTTGAAAACCGCAGACGGCGAAAACTTTGAAAAGCGCCGGTAAAGTAATGCACTTATTGTTTTGGGTAAATGGGGCGTTATTTATAATCACATTGTACCTACAGAACATACAGTAACTGGAGAGTACTATTCTAATATACTTCAAGGAACCCTAAAGGCAAAATTAAAGAAAAAACGGCAGTTTGATCAAGACATCGGTTTGATCCTGCATCACGACAATTCTCCGGCCTATTGACCAGCAATTTGTCAACGAACATTGAAGAATTGGTGGGGGAAATTATGGATCACCCTCCCTACTTACCTGACCTTGTTCTACCTGACCTTGTTCTACGTGACTTTCATTTGTTTCCTGAAGTCAAAAAATAATTGAGAGGTCGAAAATTTGAGTCGAATTTAGAGCTTAACAACGCGGAGATGGGTATACTAAATAGACTCTTAACAAATGGTTTCTGAAATGTTTATGACAAGTGGACAAAACGATGGGACAAGTGTATTGCACAGGATGGAGAGAGTACTTTGAAAGACAGTTGTTTAAGTTTTCTAAATAAATGTTTCATTTTTGTACTACAGTACCAGTCGTTATTTTCTATTTCCTCGTACTATTATAATTTAGTATCTGTACACACAGTGCCGTTACATTTTAATTTAAATATCGAACTTTCTTTTACTGTTATTGCTTTTTAATTTAAGTGCATGATGCTGGGAAAGACAAATTTCCCTACAAAAATTCCCTTGTTAATTTGATATATACAATCAAGTCACAAAAGAAAGCATGGAAGAACCATTAACTAATGTCAATATCACGAACGCCAAATCAACCACTGCTGTCCATATGACAAGCAAAGGGTTTCCATCGGACAGTCACATCTGTAACCGACAGAAACTGTATTAACATGCCTCCACTATAAGTCGAACAGCTCTGACAGATAGCATATATAATAAAAGATATTCTTAAAAATGTTTTTGTTTTATATAAAAAAAAAATGGTTGCGGTTTTACTCACACAAGTACGGTATGCGCCAAAATAAACAACACTGAAATGCGTGCCATTGTTATGCGCATGTCTGCTTTTTGACGTATGATACTAGCAGCGTTATGTGTTTTTAGTAGTGCAAAGAACGTTGTTATGTGATGTTATAGTTGAGAATGGGTCTCACGACTGAGGAAAAAGTGTTTATCGTCGAGCATTATTTTCGATCGTACAGAAAAGGTAAACAAGGTGGACCGAGTTTGAAGTTAGTGACGGAAACATATCGCGATCAATTTCATAAGGAGGCACCAACAAAGTTATTGTTGAGAAATTTCGTCGTTCTGGCAGTGTGTTGTGCCAACGGAAGGGAAGGTCTGGTAGGCCAGTAATTGTGAGAACGAATGGGAACCACGGACGTGTCCTCAATCAGGTTTTGCAATCACCGAACCGAAGTCTTCGGCGAACGGCATTTAAGTTGAATATCAGCAGTACGTTGATTCGGCGTTTGTTCAAAGATGTAGGTGGATTTCCGTACCGAATTCAAGTTGGACAACGATTGTCAAACCAAGATATGAATGCCAGGGTTGCGTATTGTGGACAATTTTTGGCTATGTTGTACGAGGATCCAGATTTCTGGAATAATGTGTGGTTCTCAGACGAAAGTCATATTCACTTGGAGGGTTACATCAATAAACAAACAACTTGCTTCCTTGGTTTCGGTAAGCCAGACGTGATTATCCAAAAACCGCTACAAAGTGCCCCTGTGACGATATGGTGTGCAGTGTCAGCACACGGCTTGATTGGTCCGTATTTCATTGAGGATGATGATGGCACACCTCTCACTGTTAACCAGGAACGTTATAGAAACATTGTGGTAACGCCATTTGTTCAAGATCTCAGGGGGTTTTGTCGTGCCAGGGACCTTCGGATGGAAGAGCAGTGGTTTCAGCAGGACGGGACGACCAGTCACACTGCTCGACAATCGATAGCATTGCTGCAGGAAACTTTTGAAGGACGCATCATTTCCCGCAATTCTAATTTCAACTACCCATCACATTCCCCCGATCTTACACCACCGGATGCCTACGTATGGGGTATGTTAAAGGAGCAAGTCTTCAGAGGTACAGACCCACCCAGAACTGTTAATCATTTACGTGAGAAGATCGTCTCCTTTTTCAGGAATATGCAGCAACCTGTGTTCTCGAATATGTTTGACAATCTGCGTAACCGTTATGAGCAGTGCCTACAACGCCATGGCGCACATTTTGAACATGTATTCTATAGACATAATAATGTATAAGTAATAAATAATATACTTCAGTAATTTCAGTGTTGTTTATTTTGGCGCATACCGTATGTTTGAAATTGTGTATTCATAGCAAAAAATATTATCTCTATATATGTACCTATGTAAAAATTCAATCTACGTATGTTTGTGCTCGACTCGAAAAACTCGAAAAGTAGTTGGTCGATTGACTTGAAATTTTGACACGACGTTGCATTCGAATATGCGAGTGGTTTTATAGTAAAATGAATATTTTTTAACGCGGCGCGGCAAAAGTCTTCCCGCACCGGCAAAATAAGTAGACATAAGTAGTGCAAAAAGTTTTCAAATACTTAACTTGGTAGTACACACAAGTTGATGTTTGCTAATCATATACTCTATTTACGTTAACATATTATGAAATCTTAATGATAAAAAGAAAAATAACTTTGATCTAATTTTGAATAAATTGCCTTATATGAAAACAAAATAATGTGTATAGGTTGGATGTAAATGTCAGGAAGTTGCTATTTTTAAACAAAATTATGACGAACAATTGTCACATTTGAAAGGCGAAAATATAATGATATTGACATTTCAAAAACAGTTAAACAAGTTTTTGAAAGAAAAAAAAAGGAGAAATGATTGTTTACTTTATAGAGATGCCTCGCTCAAGTTCGAACATAAGCTGCCGTTCTCGACACTCAGTTATAGGACGTCAAATGAGATCATACTGCAATGATCAAAACGTTTAGACGACAATGAATGTGTTAGAGTCAGAACTTCTCAAAGGCGAGCAGAAGAATCGGCAGATCAACGGGAAGAAAGACTTGAAGTCTTACGAGTTGAATCAAGAAGAAGAACAGCAGCACGATCGTCTCAACAACGTCCAGAGCAATTACAGCAACAGCGAAGACGGATGCAGTTGAAATATCTTAATGATCGAGCTTCATATCACCTAATTGCTTTTTCATACAAACCGGATAGTTAATACAATACCTCATCTAATTTCGTTCAAATACGAAAAATAGAAAAGTACAAAGCGCACGATTAGTAGTTAAAAATTGAAGCAACAATTCTGATTGGACCTCATAAAACTGAAGACGTACTACTTCCACGTATACTATACATTCCAACCGACACGGCGTTGGATTTCAAACGAATTCATTTTGCAATACGCCTCGCGTTCGCTATGACTATCTATAAAGCGCAAGGGCAATCTTTGCAAGTGTACACTACACTACACTACACAAAATGTAGTAAATTTACCAGTTTTACAATAAAAAATAATTTTTTGTGAAAAACATCTTTTCTTCTTTTCCTTTCATTCCACAAAGCCACAGCCACGTAAGTCAGGGTATTGAATTGAATTATGTGTTTTCTCGATGAATCTATGTTTACATTCATTTCATATCAGACTAAGGCACAGCGAAGCGTGACCAGGTTTATCTAGTTAATAATATTTCAATATTATTAAAAATATTTTTGTTTTATAAAAAAAATGGTAAAGTTTTACCCATTTAAGTATGTTTCAAACTGTTTAGCTATCTAAGCAGTCGATGCAAAACGATTAGAGCTGGCTAATAGCGCTAGAGCGAACGTCAACGAGTGGCGTACGTTCGATAATAAGTAGCGGGGTGGCTGTGGTGATAAAACCTTCGGAATTACTTCGACTCTGTACAAGTCTGTTATATATGTAAATGTGTGAAATATTATTTTAGCTGTGTGTTCCAATTTTCCGTGTTAAAACTTCTTAATACTTGATTTCTTCCATATTTCTTAGGAATGTTGTCGTTATTTATTTACCGTTAGTGGGCTTTCTAACCCGAAGATTCATATAACCCGGCTATTGTCAATATATTTTAATCCTCCACTGCCCAAAGGAATAGATTTTTTGGATACATGTGTCTCTGTAAATTTTGTATTTTTATTTGTTCGGTGAATCGCCCTTTATCTAGAAATACGTCAGTAGAGCACTTTCTACTAAGTCTTAGAAAAAGTATGCACCCCTAACAAGTGAACGATCGATTTTACTTGTTAGGAAGTTACTAGAAAAAGGATGAGTTCTTCGTTACATCTGAAACAAGCAACATCACATTACTCTATACTAAATAATAAACAAGTGTTCAATCGCCAGCACAGTTATTATTAAAGCTGGGATTATATGAAAATGCGTATTTTTATATATGATATGTTTACCAAAATTCCTGTAGATCTATGCGGATCACGTAAAAAGAAAACATTTGCGACTACTTTTGTTTTGCATATCTTGCATATAAATACTGCTCTGAGCGTATTTCATATAAAATTGCATATTTGTGCATATTTTATAATTTATTTCTAAAGTGCACTGTAAAAAATATATGAAACCATTTACTCATAATATATTAAAATTTAGGAATTCCCAGATTTGTGTTTATCAAGTCGGGAAAGTTCCAGTAAATCTAAGAGCAATGAGGTAGGCCTATAGGTCAGTCATATCGCTAGTTGTTTTTAGTTAGTTCTCGAAAGTATTTGTACACGTAATTTTACCTTGTTATTTTTGATATGTCGAAATCATATTTAAATGTGTTGATCTAGATAAAATATTATCCTAAATTTTGTGTAGATAATGGCAGTAAAATCGTGAGTTTATATTTATTTACGTTTAATTTCATATTTTAATACCTGCGATTAATTATTGTAGATACGATGAGACAAAAAATTTTAATTAACGCAGCATGTAGAAACTGATGTGCATAAAAGAAATATCACAAGATTTTAAAATGCACCACAAGCTACTCTGAATTAATCGTTTACTTCAACAAATAAAAATATAGAACAGAATAGTTTCCATCATGACTTGCGTAACGCCTTCTTAAGTGCAAACATTCCACTTTCAAAGTTGGATAATTCAAAGTTGAAATTTTTTTTAGAGAAATATACGAAACTGTCAGTTCCTAGTCGCTCAACTACAAGAAAAAAATATATTAATCTATTGTTTGAGTAAACCATAATGAAAATTAAGGAAACAATAGGTGAAAATTATATTTATTTCGTAGTGGATGAGACAACAGACAGTTGTGGACGCTATATTGCCAACTTATTGATTCGTATTTTAAATGAATAATGCGCCGATCAATCCTTTTTAACTGGTACAGAAGAATTGGAGAAAGTAAATAACTTAACTATAACAAGATTTATAAACGATAGTTTAGGAACAGCATTCGGTAAATAAAACCCCGTTAAACTATAGTTTATAGTTAAGTTTTTCTTTCTCCAATTCTTCTGTACCAGTTAAAAAGGATTGATCGGTGCATTATTCATTTAAAATACGAATCAATAAGTTGGCAATATAGCGTCCACAACTGTTTCCTTCACACTATTGTTTCCTTAATTTTCATCATATCTTCCTCAAACAATAGATTAATATACTTTTTTATTGTAGTTAAGCGACTAGGAACTAACAGTTTCGTATACTTCTCTAATAAAATTTTAAACGTCAAACTTTCAAAGTGAAATGTTTGTACTTAAGAAGGCGTTACACAAGTCATGATGGAAACTATTCTGTTCAATATTTTTACTTGCTGAAGTAAACGATTCATTCAGAGTAGCTTGTGGTGCATTTTTAAATCTTGTGATATTGCTTTTATGCAAATCAGTTCGTACATGCTGCGTTAATTGAAATTTTTTGTCGCATCGTATCTACAATAATTAATCGCAGGTATTAAAATATGAAATTAATCGTAAATAAATATAAACTCACGATTTTACTGCCATTATCTACACAAAATTCAGGATATTTTATATAGATCAACACATTTGAATATTATTTCGACATATCAAAAATAACAAGGTAAAATTACGTGTACAAATACTTTCGAGAACTAACTAAAAACAACTGGCGATATGACTGACCTATAGGCCAACCTCATTGCTCTTAGATTTACTGGAACTTTCCCGACTTGATAAACACAAATCTGGGAATTCCTAAATTTTGATATATTATGAATAAATGGTTTCATATATTTTTTACAGTGCACTTTAAAAATAATTTATAAAATATGCACAAATATGCAATTTTATATGAAATACGCTCAGAGCAGTATTTATATGCAAGATATGCAAAACAAAAGTAGTCGCAAATGTTTTCTTATCTGCAGGAATTTTGGTAAACATATCATATATAAAAATACGCATTTTTATATAATCCCAGCTTTAATAATAACTGTGCTGGCGATTGAACACTTGTTTATTATTTAGTATAGAGTAATGTGATGTTGCTTGTTTCAGATGTAACGAAGAACTCATCCTTTTTCTAGTAACTTCCTAACAAGTAAAATCGATCGTTCACTTGTTAGGGGTGCACACTTTTTCTAAGACTTAGTAGAAAGTGCTCTACTGACGTATTTCTAGATAAAGGCCGATTCTCCGAACAAATAAAAATACAAAATTTACAGAGACACATGTATCCAAAAATCTATTCCTTTGGGCAGTGGAGGATTAAAATATATTGACCATAGCAAATATAAATACAAAGAGTTACATTGTTTAGCTTACTTATTCTTATTATTATTATATATGTATTTTGTAAAATTTCGAATAAAATATAGATATAGTACATATTTGTGGTATCTTTATATTGACATTCTTTAATATTTTGACAACAATTTAGTTGTGTAACTATCAGTTAAACTTTACATATTTTAATAAAATTTCTGCATATTTTTATCAAATTTTAGAAACATTTATGCGCATATAATACAGTTTCCATGTGCATATAATTCCCAGCTTTAATTATTATAATAAAATAAAATTTGTATATAGTGGAAGTGACTTTTATTTATGTAAGTCTGCCCATGGACTTACTTGTGGTTCAAAAATAATTGCCAAACTCCAGCGCAGAAACTACTTTACAAAATGTGTGTTGCCGTAAGTACTAGTTCTACGTTTGCTTTAAAAATGTCGCAGTTACATACGTTGCGGGAGAACAACCAATGTCGGGCACTGTTTAAAAACTTTATAGCAGAAATGCACGACTTATATATAAATATATATATAGATAATTATTTCGTGACCTTTAGTATGTTCTGGTAAATTCAAATTGTAGGCGATTTAAAGTCTGGTTTTACTTCAAAAACTATATATTTAAAACAATCCTACATGTACATGTTTCGGCTAATGATTCCTTTCTCAAGGAATACAAAATATAAATGACAGTATATTAATGTTATACATTTGTAGTTGCTATGGATAAAATAATTCCAATTTAATAATAATAAATCATGCCTTGGTATTTTAAAATGGATGAACAACAAAAACAGGGAAACACAAGACATGAGTTATTATTATGTATACGCCCGTGGAGCGACTTAAGATGCAAAGCTGTCGGCATTCGCCTTAAACTAGAAGGAAAACCACGAAAACCTACTCGGACAACCAGACAGGAATCAAAACACGGAACAGTCAGCATGATAAGCGAATGTATAGATTTTTAAATAACATGAGATATATAATTATATAACAGCAACATATATTATGATGGTAAATTGCAGATCGTTACATAATTAAGTTAGAGTATATACTGCTTAAATTTTTTATATCACTGCTCTTTACCATAGTCTCGTATATGTTAAATTTTCTCTTCTTTGTTATTTCCTTGCTCCATAGAATTCCATTCAGGCATCCGATCACTTTTTTTGCTTTGACTATACGTTTTTCGATCTCTCTCACATCTGTTCCGGTGTTGTCGAAAGTTACGCCCAGATATTCATATTCCTGACATTGCATTATTTCCTGACCATTGTCCACTTCCAGATTTCCGTCCTGGTTGCCAATACATAGATATTTTGTTTTGTTTATATTGACTGTCAAGCCCCATTTTCGATATTCTTCCATCATTTTCCTCACCATGTATTGCATGTCCTCCTTGTCATTGGCCACTATGACCTGGTCGTCAGCAAACTGAAGGGTAAATAAGCACCTGTCATTTATCTCTATACCCATTCTCTGGACCTTCCTCTTCCAATTTCTTAGTGCCACCGCTACATATATCTTAAAGAGTGTTGGAGAAATACAGCATCCTTGGCGTAGTCCTTTATTTACCGTAAATGCATCTGTGAGTTCTTTACCCATCTTAATTCTTGATGTGGAGTCTTTATACAACTCTTTAAGGGCCGTTATATAGTTGTAATTGATGTTAGATTGTTCTAATACCTTCCATAATCTTGATACTGGGACTGTGTCATGCTTTTTGTAGGTCCACGAACGTGAGGTGGGTTTCCAGCTGTCTAGCAGATCTTTTTTCTATAACTTGTTTTAGGCAGAATACGTTGTCCGTACATGATCTTCCTGCTCTAAAACCACATTGCTCTTCCTCTTCTTTGTCTTGGTAATCTTCTTCAATGAGGTCACGCAGGACTCTACCGTACAGTCTGCTTAGTGTACTTGTGACTGATATGCCCCTATAGTTATTGCAGTCTAGCTTATTTCCTTTTTTATGAATGGATGATATAAAAGCCGTTTTCCAGTCTTGCGGAACAGGATGTCCATTTAGGCATTTATTGATAATTACTGTAAGACTTTTATAGAGCCTTTCTGTTCCATATTTGAGCATTTCGGAGTATATCAATTCCGGGCCGCTGGCCTTGCCTGACTTAAGATTCCTAACAGTCTTCTTTATTGTTTCTTCCGATATCTCAACTTCTTCCCCTTGTACCACAAACTGTCTGGGGGAGTCTATTATATACTCTTGTCTATCTTCTTGTAGTAGGCCTTTGGAGTGTTCTAGCCACTGTTCCGGTTTGATTATTCGGATGTTAGCATTGTTCCTTCCTGGGGTTTTAACATTTGATATAAATCTCCACACCTCCGAGCACTTCCTACCTCCCATGTAGTTATTAATTTCTTCGCATTTCTTATCCCATGACTCGTTTTTAGCTATAGAGATGCTCGTTCTTAGTTGTCTTTTCGTATCTTTGTAGTCGTCAAAGTCCCGTTCAGTTTTTGTCGTCAGTCATTTCAGATATTTCTGCTTCTTTTCTTTGACTAATTGTTCTATTTCCTCGTTCCACCAGTATTTCTTGTTGTTCTTCTTTCTGACTCCTACAGCTTCTTGGGTGGCTTCTATTAGACTGCTTAAAACGTTATCGTAGAGTTCGTTAAAGGTACACCCTTCCGGGTTCAGTAGTTTGCTGTCGAGTCGTCTTTGATATAGAAATACAGTGATTTCGTCCTTAAAACTGTCAAAATTATATTTGATTGTATCCACCGCGTTTGTGAGTGTTGTCCTGCCGTCTTGTTCATCTTGGGTCTTGTTTCCTTTCCTAAATTGCATTCTTATTTTGGCTCTCACCAAAAAATGATCCGACCCGCAAGTTATTCCCCTCAGGACTCTTACGTCGTTTATCTCTATGTTTGTTTCTTGTCTACTTATTACATAGTCAATAATGGTTTTTAGATTACGGGTGTTCTGCATCCATGTGTAGCGATGGATGTCTTTGTGTTTGAAGAATCCGTTGTTTATTCTAAGATCGTGGGTCTCGCAGAGATTTATGAGTCTTCGGCCATTATCATTGATTATTTCTTCACCAAATGGTCCCACTACTGGGCTATTGTTTGCCCTTCCTGTTCTTCCATTGAAATCGCCCATCATTATGACTTCTCTCTTTCTTCCAATACCTATTAGGATT
Source organism: Melolontha melolontha (assembly GCA_935421215.2). Classification (NCBI taxonomy): domain Eukaryota; kingdom Metazoa; phylum Arthropoda; class Insecta; order Coleoptera; family Scarabaeidae; genus Melolontha; species Melolontha melolontha. Next base: position 147,393,579 of record OW285237.1, on the reverse strand, counting down.
TCGTCCAATTTGTCTAGGAATTCCTGCTTAATGCCGACTCTTTCGTCATCTGACGGTGCGTAGGCCGCTATAATGGTGATGTTATATCCATGTAGTTTCAAGTTGACCATCAGAATATTCTCGTCCACTGCTTCCCAGTTGTTAATTTTGTTCTTCCAGTCTTTCCTTATTAGTATGGATAGTAGCTATATCATACTTTTTTAAAATGTATTTAATTTTTTCTGATTAGTTGTGGAACATATGGAATCGTGATATATGTTGTGTTATTGTTTAAATTTTTATTGGTGTCTGCAGTGTTGTATATTTGGTGGATTCTTTTTTTAATTGTTTGGTCTATAAGTTGTGGTGGATAATTATTATCTGTTACGATTGTTTTAATTTTCTTGATGTTATCTTTTCTGTATTGAGTATGTGATAGTTTTACTGCTCTATCAGTCAGATTATTTATAATCATTTTATTGAATACTGTAGGTGTATTTGAGTGGTAATTCATATATCGAAAAGAAGTTGTGGGTTTATTGTACCAATTTGTATAAATAGTACCCAATAACTTAAAGAAATATCAAGAAAATTAATACTGTTATTAACTTCTTCTTCAATAGTGAATTTTAATTTGTTGTGAAAGTTGTTGAACTTATTTAAAAGATAGTTTATTTTATTAGTCGGAATACATGTTATTATGTCATCTACACATCTTTTGAATAAAATAGGGTGAAAATCTAATGAATTGATAACGTTTTGTTCCAAATATTCCATTACCAGATTTGCAATAGGAGCAGCTAAAGGAGAGCCCATGGCAATACCAAATGTTTGACTACAAAAATAATTTTTGTACTGAAAATATGTGTTGTGAGACAAAAGTGCATTGCCACGGGCGCATACATAATAATAACTCATGTCTTGTGTTTCCCTGTTTTTGTTGTTAATCCATTTTAAAATACCAAGGCATGATTTATTATTATTAAATTGGAATGTATCTTTGAATTATTTTATCCGTAGCAACTACAAATGTATGACATTAATATACTGTCATTTATATTTTGTATTCCTTGAGAAAGGCATCATTAGCTGAAACATGTACATGTAGGATTGTTTTAAATATATAGTTTTTGAAGTAAAACCAGACTTTAAATCGCCTACAAATTGAATTTACCATATACACAGGTCGGCATAAGTCAGGCAACGCTCTCGAAAAATCGGCATAAGTCCGGCAACGCTCATAAGTCTGGCAACGCTGTCGAAAAATATTAAAACGAAGCATGTTCGTGCTTCAGACAGTTGTCTCGGTGTCATGATAACACGTGCTCGTCGAGTAGACGCGTTTTCAGAATGAATAACCGATACAAGTTCACGCTTCAAGAAAGAGTTTTTTTTGTTACGTCGCATCTTCGTACGAACGCGGATTACGAAACTATGTTTACCGAATTTCAACAACAATTTCCGACCTCACCGCTACCAAATCGTTCAACAGGAGGACCACGTACCCTTCCCGACCTCCGAACTGCAATTGAAGAAGAATTAGAAAATCTTCGCGGACAGCTTGACGTGCTTCGCCAGACCTGCCTCACCGTTGAGAAACGTTGCAGTAAATGCATTGATCAAGATGGCCATCAATTTGAACACTTACAGTAACCCTTTTTCGAATCCCTTTTGTAATTTCTTTGAATAAATTCATTTTGACGCTGCATTTTTTTCTTTTAATGCAAATTTGTTGCCTGACTTATGCCGACCCCTGTATATTGTTGTGAGTCAATTTTCTTAATTAATTAATTCTTTTCTAATAAGTTATCGGTTTCAAGAATGTTATATCTTGAATGTTCAGATTTGTGAAGTATTACTTTATAGTAAGAATTTTGTAATTTTGATATGGGTTCATAATTGGTTTTGAAATCATGATACCATATAATATTGTATGTTATATTTAATTTATGGTTATGTTTTGCTTATTAGTAAATTTACTTCGACTTATTTGCGCGAGGATTTTGGATTTTTAAAATCAACTATGTTCTATCTTTCTTTTGAGCAAATATCTGTAAATTTTGTTATTTGTTTGACTTATGCGAACTTCATTTACAAGATTTGTAATTGAGATAACGTGGGTGGATTTTCTTATAACATTATATTTTATATTATTTTAGAAACCTTTGTATAAATTTCTTAGAATATCTGATTTATACTTTTACAAAATTTCTGATGGGAGTCTTGACGACGAAAAACATTATTATTGATATTATTTTTCTGACGGATATAAAAGATTTTTATCTGCATTTTATAAATTTAGTTTTATCATTATTCCGATTATATATCGTAAAAAAAATATGTTTATGGACATTTATTGTACATAAAGAAGTGATATAATAAGTACTCTGGATGTATTATACGTATAAGAAGAACATAGATATGCATGTGATTACTGAAGAATAGATTTATATGAAAGGAACGCTCTTAAAGAAGAAATCATATTTCCTTTGAATTATTTTGGTATAAGAACATCTCTTCAGGAACTTAGACTGAACATAACCTGGTGGGAGATTCTGCAAAATTGTATCATAAGCAGCGCAGCTACTAGGATAGTATCCAGTAGTTTGAATTAAGCAATTGACAGCCAATCTTGATGTTATAATTGGGAACTTTCCTGAGAACTTCATCCAAAGAATATAATGAAATTGTGAATTACAAAATTTAACGTATTTATCAGGTATTTAAGTGAAATTGTAATATATAGATTTGTTAAAGATATAACATTACTCGAAGTCACTTATCTATATAACATTTACTCACGTCATCTCAAACGTCATTTTACTTTGCTTTAAAATGTCAGATTTGGTAATTATATTTGGAAATTTATAAACTTAGTCAATTTAGAACTTGACATACGGACAAGTTTTCTAGAATTTGTATAGGCAATCCATTTCCTATTATTAAACGAATGTTAGCACAATATCATATTATATTACGTACATAATTTTGTTTTTTTTTTAAATGTCTCATTGAATTCTTTTTATTTATATCTTGTGATAATCAATATAACATTATTTAAATATATTTCTTTACATAAATTTGACTTTTCTGTTTTATTTCATGTATTAGTAGATGTCTGTCTGTGTATCGAGAACTTACTTCGAGACCTTTGAGAATAAGTAGTATTCTTGCAATTATTATTATCTATATCTGAAGATTTTGAGCTAGCCTTTTTGTTATTTCATTTTATTTTACATTTATCATTATTTCTCGCCTTCCGCATTATTATAATATACTTATATTGAGCTATATCGTTTTGGTTATTTGTGACATTTAAAATTATTATTTGTCACTGTAAACCAGCGAAGTGCACTGAACAGCGTTCGGACGGCGATTGACAAAATATATATACGCGCTAGGACAAGCCGCCGGTGGGATATTACTTGAATGAACCACTCTACTTATGACTGATACCAAAACATTATACGATTTCCCTGAAAAATATCTTGAAATATGCATTCTCATAATGTATCCTCCAAATTTTGCTTTGTTTTGTTAAAACTTAAATTTTCTAACATAATATACGAAATTTTACCTAATATAACTTTTTAGCATATAATATTTCAATATTTTAAAGTATTTCTTCCTGAGCAAATATAGATATGGATATACAGCTTAAGTTAATAAACAGTAAGTAATAGATTATTTGAGTCAAACAGAGTATTTACTAAAATAAATTTAACTTGAAGGTAATTAATTAAAAATTGATTGCTTTTAAGTTAAAAGCATTAATTAAAAATATAAACAAGTTATTAAAAAGGAAGAGACAAAGTACATTGAGAAAAAAAATCCCCGTTAAAGAAGTATTAATTAAAAAAGGTATATATTAACTTTTTATGAGACGAAAAACAAAATAATCAAGTCATTCTCGGGCTTTATTATGTCAGGATTAGATGTTCTAAGAAGTCATTACGTGTACTTACATTTATAACTTGATTCGCGTTCTCGACATCATCGAATTCGGATAAGACCCTGTCCAGAAGTTCGATGGACCTTTGAACGTCGTCATTACCACTGCAAGCAAAAAATAACTCATTTTAATACACGAAAAATAGACGGAAAGGTAAAGAGAGATAGAAGAAGGCAGAATTAATGAAGTTTGAAAGAATATTATTAAAAAGTAGCGTTTTCTCTCTCTTGCTTTCTCTTTTCACTGTTTATGTATCTATAACGATCCCATTTCCGGGTGTTTGACGGTGGTACGCTTTTATAATGGCAAACTTATGTTCCTGATTAAATATATGCTATATTTTATACATTTTAGAAACTTGAAAGTGAAGAATCATAATAGTAATATTCTTATATATATATATATATATATATATATATATATATATACGAGATGTTTGACGGTTCCCTAACTTTTCGATAGAGATAGGGTAATCAACATGAATAGGTTTTTAATATTTGATAACGTTAACAAAGTTACATATACAATTCAGGTAGATATATCAAATTTACCGTATCACCAATTTTATATGAATAATTAGTAAAATGTAATTAATTTAAAAAGAATCAAATCTTGCCAATGGCAGATTGATCTCTACTAGAGGCAAGTAACGATGTCGACGAAGCTTGTAACGCGTTCTACATAATCTTAGATCGCGTTTTTTTTATGTGAAACATTAAATGGCGCGCCACGGGGTTAAACTCGACCCTTGAATGCCATCACGAGATGACCACTCAATCAGCGTTCTCTTCGCCCTACCGCACTCCCTTATCTCTGCAGCGCGTATACTGTATGTGCGTGTATATCGCTGAACGCTATAACCTGTGTGTATGCTGGCGTCCCCTCTCTCCATTTTTTATTTTCGTAAACGGGACAAATATATTCATACTGTCACTTATAGACTTCATAGGTTATACATACATTGCTAATACCTGTAGAACTTAAGTCAAATTTGACAAGTCAAATAAGACATGTTAAATTTGATAAGCCTGGCTTAGATTGATAATATGTTTGGGTTTGTACGGGTTTTATATGTCGGGCAGTGTACACGGCATTGTTTCAAGTTTTCATTTCAATCGGAGCGTCCTTTCAAGCATAACAAAGTACAACAACCGAATACATTGTAACTCTTTATTGATTTTAAATATGAGTGATAGTGAAAGTAACAGTGATAGTGACAATATAAATATTTTTTTATTCCCTTCTTTAAATAACAATCGATTTTGATGTTTTACATCTGCTAGGCGTCCCGTGTTGTTTTATTCCTTGCACTTAAACCTTCCCCCAGACAGTTCAGGGACAGTTATGGCTCATGGATAAGGAAATCGTGACATGCTTGCAAAACAAATATACAAAGGTTCAGAAGTATTAAACGTTAAATATGAACAGTTTATAGCAATTTACGTTGTCGAGCCAAGCAATTAATGGATAATGTCTATAAAAGGTATATTATTAGTGTTGAGGATAATATTACTACTAATTCCGAACAATTTTGGTACTACGTTCAGTGTAAAAAAGAAAACTCTAGGATTCCTGCTTTGGTAAAATATAATAGAGTACGACATACCATGTTGTTCAAGCTTTTAGAGGATAGTTTCGGGAAGTGTACACTATGTTCCAAAATCAAAATTTGCCAGTTATCTATGATCTTACTCATATCACAATTACTACACCAATTATATCTAGATATGAAAGTGAGTTAGTTTTACAAAAAATTAGTTCACTTCTGGTTCCGAGCTTTCTTCTTCGAGATTGTGCCATAGTATTAACCACTATCTTCAAGACGACACATGTGCACAATATGAGTGTTTAAACAAAAAAGGTTCAAACCTGGGTTCTCTCTCTGGCATTCTAAACATTCCGAGACTAAGGTTCGCCGATGACTTAAAACCTTTTTTCACCTATTACTTCCATACAAGATTGCTATTTACGATTCACGACTTTAACCCTAGGACTACCAGGAAAACGGCCTATCGCTACTTACCGCGTGGGTCCATTGGACCTGTATTACTATATGCTGGGTTTCAGCTAATATTCGGCGATTATTTTGAATTCAATATAGTGTAAGCATTATTATATTTGACTTTTATTTTATTCAACATAAAAAAAGACCATTGGAGAAAATCGAAGCAGTAATAATAATAATAATAATAAGACATAAATATTGTAAAATAAAATATATAAATGACTTACATAAAAGTAAAAGTGGGCTAAACACATTTCTTACATATAACTACTGAGTGTTCACTGCATATATTGGTTTTACAACGTTCACAAGTTGTTCTTGTTTTTCTGTCTTTTGAAGATGGACAAACATCACATCTCTTCTTCTTTCTTGGAATCTCAGAACTAGTAGATGCTTCAGCTTCTTCTTCTACTTCTGGTTTTTCGTGGTCCTTGCATTCTGCTAGCTCCTTTTCTATCTCAATTAGAAAGTTTCTTCTCTTTTTCAAATCAAAAGCTGAATTAGGTTCCAAGAGCTTCCATAGTATGTATGCGTTCATGGCGCTGATGTCTATCATGTTATAAAAATCTACAAGAGGCAATCTTTTCGTCATCCTTTTCACGGTGTATGATCGTGTCATTTTGTCCATGTTGTCTAGGCCAACTTTTGTTTTATTGTAGTCCAGGTTTACCTGAGGTTCCTTTTTTTGGCCATTATCAACATTTTTCTCACTGCGCAGAGTACTCAGCAACGTTACAAGCTTGCGTTTTTTTGGGCAATACGAAATAATCATCGCATCGTCTGTAAAACCAATCTGTGTGGAAAACACTTGACGATTTTTTGGATCAACAAATGAAGATGGCAAATCATGCTTATTTTTACGGATCGTACCAACTAATAATAGGTTTTTTGATAACAATTACTTTGCAAGATTGTACGAAGTAAAGAAATTGTCGCAGGTGACATTCCTTCCAGAGTTTTACAACCGTTTTGCAACCTTTTCGCCTTGATTCTTGTCTCGTTCCTCTCCCTGCTTTCCAGGAAAAAATTCCAGTTTCCATGCATATGTTGTTACACTATCACAAATGGCCCAAAATTTTATTCCATATCGTCCAGGTTTTGATGGATTGTCTAAAGGGACATCTGCCTCTAAAAGTTACAAGCTGTACACCAATGTACAACATTTTTCTCACTGTGCAGAGTACCCAGCAACGTTATAAGCTTGCGTTTCTTTGGGAAATACGAAATAATCATCGCACCGTCTGTAAAACCAAACTGTGTAATATCGTGAAAATGAATGTGATACTAAGATGTTGCTTCTATTCAGGTGCCTTAGGGCGTTATAACAGATTCTAGTGATAGTGACACATGTGGCAGTTTTTCACTAAATAAATTCTTACGTGCAGGTGCCTTCACAAAACCTTTTTGACAGAAGATATCTTTTTACCTGCATTCGCATAGCATTTTCTGACTTCCTCTGATACTCGATGAAGAGCACGTGCGAAACATGTGATATGCATTATACTACTGTGTTTGTTGTAAGAGCCGACTAGCCACATTTATATATGCAGCTCCATCTGACTACTATCCACACTTTTTCTTTATTTGTATCGTGCTTTTCACCCCACAGCGATTTCAAACGCGAAGTTATGTTTCGGGATATAAAGTCTACATTAGTTGTTCTAATTCTCTTAGATGAAAGTAGATATGTAGACATTGCCGTGTCGCTGTCCATCACATATTTACCCAATAGAACTCGAGTAACTAATAAAACTAAACAATAAATCAATCGGCGCTTTACACAAATTCATTTAAGTCCCCTCCTGAAATAGGGGTACATCTCAGGAAGGGACTGCCGATCCCTAGTAATAACACAGACACATTTTCTAGTAATTGTAGGCAGCTTGTTGAGTTATTTTAGAATAAGATCACGACATTGTAAGTGAAGCAATTCAGAATATAACGAAATCGTAGTTTAGTGCCGCAAGTAACGTTTTATACCGACGCGTAGGCATTTGTAAAATCAAACATAAAGTTCAGTGTCTTATTTTTAACAGTAAAATGAAACATTAAACCGTTTAATCCAAATAAAAACTAAAATAATGTAAAAAGAGAAACATATATTAAGTTTCTGATGTCAAATTTAAAATAAAGCGAGAAGTCATATAGTGTAATCCATTCATTAGATTATTCTGCGAGACATAATAAATAAAACTATTTAAAATGAATTGCGATTCTAGTTTAGTGCGTATATTTCCGAATTTCCGGGGTTGCAATCTGGTTGAATAATACAGAGCGAATGATTAATGGTATATTTTGTGTGGGCTGTGATTCCCTTCGAGATTCTTTTAACCTTTTATTCTATAACCGACTATCATTACGATAGAATAATGTAAAAGAATTCGTCGACTAAAGGAAGTTTTAAACAAATCGTGTTAGGATTTACTCCACATCTCTCTTATATGATTCTGGTACTCAGTGACTATAATCTATTTTCACAATTGGAAAACTTCTACCTGGTGTGCTTTTTTGGGATTTAAATTAAATAAATTGAATTTTAGGTCGTAGATAAAAAAAACATTTCTTTGAAAATTATGTGAATCGAATGGTAAGTCTATTTTCTAATACTGCGTATTTTAAATTAATTAAATATACTAAATAGGATGCCAATTATTGCGTCATTTATTGTATGTGTATGAGTTCATGTATGTAGCCTTCGAACATTATTTATCTGTGGGGAAAGTGCGTGATATAAGTCCTACATAAATATTGTTGGTGGTGCAGGAATACTACTGAGTCCTCTTAGGGGTTATTTAGTAGAAATTTTGTTTATCGAGGCAGCAATTAGCGAAGAAAGAAGAATATGTGGATAACACACTACCGTAGAGAGTGGTAGACAGAACAGCTCAAGCAGCAGTCATATAATCTGCCCACAGACCAAAGTAAAGCTCGGTCTGTATTAGAAAGTAAAATTCATACGCGAGTAAAAGAGAGTACGAAAAATTTAGTTACACACCGTGACCTACTACGGTCTGCACTAAAAAAGTAAAATTCGTACTGGCAAAAAAGAGAATATAAAAGCTTAGTTATATACGTTGGTCTGTGCGAAAAAAAGGCCATCGTACAAAAGAGAAAATTGATCCCGGTGTGTATATCTGTACTTAAAGCGTTAAACTCTCTAAACGCGTGAATTAGTCAAATTGAGTTCACCAAAATAAAAGTGTTGAATTTATTAAAAAAGAAAGAACCAACAAGCGAAGTTTATATACTTTTCCAAAGAATAGAAAAGCATATACCAGTCCGAGTACCAGTGACGGCTACTGCAAAGAAGATCTTCTTTACGCTGTAGCTTCTTCTTTACGCTGTAGCTACAAGATAACAGTCGATGCGAAGGCTAGGCGTGGAAATTATACGCCGTTCTTTAGATAAGTTAATATATATGTTTCTGCGCAATATGTATATATACATAAATGGACCTTAAAAAGCCCGTCAATTAGATTTCTAAAACGCTAAATATATATTATCCAGTATATAAATTGTATAAATTATAATAATTACCATTTTGTTTGATTTATCGCACATACCGGCATACACTATTGAACAGAGCGTTTCAGATTCGATTTGAACGCGGTCATATACTTTCTTTGTTATTGGTTATATTAAAAAGGGGCGTTTTTTTTATATGTATTGCATATTTCAAGAATCTGAGTCGCCCTGAGAATTTAACTAATCAAAGATAAACCAGAGCGAAGCTCTATATAAAGTAAGTAGCATTTTGTTTATTATTTTTATACCTTTTAAATAAACTGTTTGTTCTATTCATTTTTGCTTGTACGGAACATTTTAAGTAAATAAATTGTTACATCAGCCCACGTACATAATTTATTTATCAATATATAAGTTCTAATTACACAGGTCTACAAAATTAAACTTTTTAACAGATGTTTTTATTTTGAAAACTGATTTTATATAATTTTGGTAGGCTGATTTCAAAAATTCTATGCATTTATTTGTATCATGTAAGGTTTTTTTGCAAATATTAAATGAAAAAAAAAGATATTTCTAAAAAAATTTATTTGTTTATTGAGTAAAAAGGTGGAATACAAGTTAAAAAAGTGGAAAAAATACTTTACTTTTTTAAGTGAAATCTTTGTCTTTTTGCCAGAAAGCTGCGTTGTCTGGACATCGGTTGTATGTTTTTAAGGGCATATCCCGTTTTAACATCCAGCAGTAGTCCGCCATCATCGTTATGCTCCATCTGCCTTGGTATCGCCGTTCCATTTCCTTAATGTCTTGGTGGAACCTCTCTCCCTGTTTTTCGCTAACTACTCCAAGATTTTCAGGAAAATAGTTCAAGTGTGAAAACAGGAAATGCACTTTCAAACTCAAACAACCTAGACGATGAAAGTGTTGTAACATATTTTGAACAATATTTTCGTAGTTTTCGTCCTTAGAGTTCCCAAGAAACTTATCAATTACTTCTTTAAATGAAACCCAGGCGTTTTTCTCGACATTGGTCATTGTGTTTTGAAAATCCTTGTCTTTGTATAATGTTCTTATCTGCGGCCCAACAAAAATACCTTCTTTTAACTTGGCATCGGATAAGGCTGGAAATGTCTCGCACAAATATTTAAAACACTGTCCATTTTTGTCTAGGGCTTTAACAAACTGCTTCATCAAGCCAAGTTTGATATGGAGAGGAGGCAGTAAAACTTTTTGGGGTCAACCAAGCTATCTCTTAATACATTTTTTGCTACCAGGTGTAAGGCTTGTTCTAGAGGGCCATTCTATTTGAGTCCAATGTCTATCCTTTGCTCGACTATCCCACTCACAAATAAAGCATGGAAATTTTGTATAACCTCCTTGTTGTCCTAGTAGTATGCACAGCACTTTAAGGTCACCACAAAGCATCCACTGATGTTCTTGGTAGTTTATTTTCTTTAAAAGAAGTTTAAAATTTTCATACGTTTCCATTAAATGTACCGAATGGGCAACGGGAACCGAGGCCACCTCGTTACCATTGTGCAATAAAACGCCTTTTAAACTATGCTTACTTGAGTCAATAAACAGGCTCCATTCTTCTTTTACATACGGCACATTTCCTAATTTTGAAATTAAGTCAGGAATATTGTTGCAATACACTAGCGGTCCGTCTTGAGTAAAATATTGACATAACTCTTTTTCGCGATCCCGGTAAAAGCTTGATGTGACGCCAGGTGCCAGTAAATGTTTCTCACGAAGTCGGGAGGCTAACAATTCGGATGCATCCTTTGGAAGGTGCAAATCTCTAATTAAATCATTTAGTTCGCTCTGGTTAAACACTTCGGGCTCCTGAAATCTGGTGTGAAATCTGAGTCATCTGAGTCGCAATTAGATTCCTCTGATTCTGACGATATGACGTTTTCTAGTGCTTTTGGGGCGGTAGGTATCGGTACATCTGGTCCATGAGGAACTGGTCGAATAGCAGAGTCAAGATTGGGATACACAATTTGTTTCTTATTTTTTCTGTTGAATCCTTGAACATTACACGAACAAAAATAAACAATCATCACTGTGATTTCTAGGCTCTCGCCATACCATAGGAACACCAAAGCTTAAACATTTCTTCCTACCTTTTTGCCAGTTTCTTAATGCTTCAACGTAAACGGAACAAACATTATGAAGAGCCCAGGACTTGTCTTGGTCGCCAATTTTTACACAAAAATAAGCGTGGTATACATTTTTCACAAACGAAGTTATAGTTTGCCTCTGTTTTACTACGACATAACTACCACAGATATAACAAACGTTATTCGGATTGTTCACACAATGTCTTCTTTCCATATTTATACGTTCTAGAACACTTAAAATACGCAACAACGAAGACAACAAGCGCGCGGACACAGTAGCACGACGACTAACACAACCAAACTGCACATAAGCAGGTTCCAACGTTGTATTGACGCTTCTGCGCCGACTCTGTTGCTTTGCTGAGAAATCTAATATTAACCAGTGTTGCCAAATCACATTTAATTTCATAAAAATCAATTCATTTAAAAATAATGCCTAACATGGAACAAACATATTCTTGTCATAGGTATGTATATTAATAATTAAATTAAATTAACATTTTTAAGATATAGAGCGCTATAAAAAAAAATTACGTAATAGAGCAAAAATATCGCGTTTTTTGGAATAAGGGCCCCCAAACATATACAAATTAGCAAACAGCTTTCAAACATCTAAATCACTGTAGACCTGTGTTATCTATTAAGGCTCCCAACGAAAACTATTCAAATTTTAAATATAAATATATTTTGTTTAAACTAAAATATTAAGAGTACGGTAACACGGAAGACAAGTTTCACACTGAGGTAAGAGCACCTAGTTAAATGAAATTTATGTACAAAATAAAATACTGCGAAAACATTTCAAAAACTTTAGTAACATTCCTCGTGTACGAAATATCACGAAATAAATCTTAAGTCTTGTTGTTTCAGTTATTGTTGGCAACAGCGAAAAGTTCACACAAATAACTGTTTTTAATAACATTTTTACACAGCTTTTGATTTCATTCACATACATTCCCAACTGCTTTGCGTGATGTGCCTGCGAGAAAATATGGATTTTTACTTATTGTATGAACTGAACAATACATACCGTTCGTAGATAATGAGCCATATACGTAATCATCTAATTGTGTGCGTAAACTTTCAGTTGACGTATCACGCGAATGGCATGCAATACAATATGTTGCATGCGAGAGCAGGTAAAATGATAAATGGTGAAATGGAATAAGCATTGTTTGAAAACAAAACAATCACGTTTATCCTGTGAGTTTTTGAAAATAGCCAATGTAGGACTTCACTTAAGAGTTGAGCGAGCGTTGTATTTAGGTGAATTGGGTTTTAAATCTTCTAAAGAGGACTTAGTGACTGTTTAACTTTATGTGCATATTATTTGCTTGAATATAATGATGTGAAGAATGAACATAAGAGATTCCATTTTTGAATAGGTATTTGTAAAACTTGCATTTGCATTGGAAACATTGGTACGGATGGATTTGTTGCTATGGTTATTAATTGTCTCTCAACAAATACGACAAATATGTCTAATCTTAACTGGAATTGCTATCGTTGTAATCTCGTAATTATTATTTCGTTTATTTAGTAAAATATTTGTATGGCAAAAATAAACGTTGCAAGTTTCTTTGGGACAAAGGATCATTAAAAAGATTTTGTATATAGAACCTTTCCAAACGTTTTAAATAAGTTTATTGCAAAGCTTACTAAAACATGTTTATCCAAGTGAAAAGGAATGTATTGAGTGAGCCATAAAAAATGTTTTCAGAGTATGCCATCGATTAAACCAGTTATGTCTTAGATTGATTTAGTGATTTAACCGACATGTCGTACTGCTAGTAATAGGTTAAATCGTTAAATAATAGTTTCCAAGTAACATTCATTAAGTTAACCTAAAAAAATTGAATTTCAGGAAAAGACGGTTATTTGAAAGTTTTGATTGTTGAAATGCGTAAATTACAATGATTTATTATAAAAAGTATAGTTTTCTTTTGGAGTGCTGTCTGTTTTAAAATGAAAAAATACCGAAAACTAAAATTTGAGAACTAACATAAAAGACCAAATTAGATTAAACAATATTATGTATGTAAAATCTCATAATAATCAGAATAAAGATAAACTAATAATTAAAGTAAGCACAGGAATTTATTAATGCAGTATACAAAACAATCAAGTATGACATTGAAGGAATCATTAATTTTTTCTTTTAACACAAATGTGTTGGTTCTGAAAAGAAACGTTTTTTTTTTATTGGAGAAATTAATCTGTGTCATTTGTGAAGTCATCCATTGGAGTTTGTCGTGTGGAGTTTTGATGATCCGTTTACCCTATTGTTTAAATCAAAAGGAGAACAAAACACAATCTATTACGTAATAATATTCATTAAATAAGGAGCGTAATATGGCCATTGTCTTCATCTCTACAGCGTAATGTTCTTTCCTTAACAAGGTTAATAGCATTTTCTAGGATCCAAGGTGAATTATTGATTTCTACGATCTCGTTAGTGATCCTTTGTTGCAGGTCATCAAGATCAAAAACAGGTGTTACAAAAATATAATTTTTTAAGTACGGCTGTAAAAAGAAATCGCACGGTGTTAAATCGCAGGAATGAAGTGGCTAAATTGCGTTTGTATTTAAACTAATAATTCGATCTACAAAAAATTCTCAGAAAAACAATGTTTCCATTGGTAGTATGTACACGAGCCCCAACTTGATGGAAGTAGCCTTCCTGAAATTCACCATCGTGTAACTACAAAAGGAATCAAGATTTCCAGTCTGATAGTTTAATATTTCAAAAAGGTGTAAGCATTTTTTGGCCACAGTTTAAAATTTTGTATTTTTAATCGGCGTATTCATCAGCAAACATAACCTTTTCAATGCCTTCATCATTACTAACGAAATGGTCAATAAATCTTTGACAAAATTCCTATCGTTTCGGTCTGTCCACAGGAAGTAATTCATGAGTCGCTTGCAAACGGTAGGGGTGTAAATGTAGATCATACTTAAGGATACGTCTGCAAGTGCTATAAGAAAGATCTAATTCTTGGTGTAAGTGTCGCACATAAAGTTGAGGACGTTCTTCTACCAATTGCTTTACCGTTTCAAAATTTTCTTCATTTCTAACTGTTGGCCTACTACTGCTCTTGGCAGTATTTTAAAAAATTATTAACAGAACGAGATATAACACACAGAGATCAAGAGGAAAATTTACTCAAGCAACTAAAACAACGGAAGCAAGTA